>CAMTDV010000022.1:30644168-31844168 GCA_947069175.1 Scalesia atractyloides
TTTATACATTTTGTTTCCTAGGTTACAATAATTCATCGCAATTCTCATCGTCGTGTTCAATTGCGAACTTTATAATTGAGACCTTGAAGGTAAAATGCTACTGTATGAGGTTTTTCATGCATTATTGTAGGTTTGTGTTTAGTTTGATAAATTTACATATTGTTACAAATTACCTTCTTTTTATTGAAGTTCGTATTTTGATGTATAGATCTTAATTTTACTTTCTTTTTTGCTTCATAGAACAGTTGTTCGTTTGATCTTGATATGATTGTGTGATTTCTTAATTTTTGCGAATTGGTTGAATTTTGATCATTATAGTTTTCTTTTCTGCATGTTATGTTATTAGTAAGCATTTATATCATTAATTTGTTACATTTAATATGATGTGTTTTTTGGTAATATATAAGTTTTATATTAATTTCAGTTTCATGCATTTGTTAATTGATTGAATTAGTGTTAGAGAGTAGTCAAAGTGTAATTTGGTAAGCGGTTGTAAACTCAAATATGTTTATATATGTTTTTTTTAATATAATTATAAAGTAAATTACAATTTGCCTCCCTCTGTTTTAGGGAAAAAATCACTTTGCCTCCCGATTTAAAAAACTTTAGGTTTTGACACCCATACTTCATTTTTGTTGCACTTTGCCTTCCTGTCGTTTCATTTCATCAAGTTGTCGTCCAAAAAGTGTGTCAAAAGACTATTATACCCTTATCTTCAATATGAAGCCTTTATACCTTCGATCATCAGACCATTGTTCATTTTACAAGTTCTAATTTCAAATTCGAACCATTAGCGTGGTCTTCAATATCCAACTTATCAAATAACAATGTCTCAGTTCTCCTCCAGTTACACTTCGAGATTCACATCATAGAAGTCGGAAATGAAATGTCCGTGCGGTGTAGGGACCTGATAGGTGTCCAAGACTGATGCTAACCCAAATCGTTTATTCTAATATGTTGTGTAAGTGTTCAGACTATGTAATTATGTGTTTCTTTTTGTTATGTTGTGAATGTGTTTGTGATACATTGTGTAATGACCATCAGTTCTTGTGATGATGATTAGTGTGTGTAATGATGTGTCAAACTGAATGTCAAATTGTGTAATTATAGTGAAGCTTTATAATCTGTTTGATCAGTTTGATTAAGTTATATATTTTAGTTGACCTGTATGATCACTTTATGAACTTAGAAAATGTATACAGTTAGGAGATTGTGGTTTCCTTAGGTGGGTTAATACTCCCATATGTCCAAGATGTGAGATGGTAATTCCAGCTTTGGTACAAGCAATCAACATGAGAGACGAATTGGTAAAAATCAAAGATGTATTGGTAAAAAACAAAGCTATGCAAGTCACAAAATGGAAGATTGCTTTAGGAAACAGTTGGATTTTGTTTGTTTTCTATGTTATCAGCTCTTGAAATTTAGTGTTACAACTGTTGTTCCTTGTCTTGTTTTCAAGTATTGAAATGTAATGTCAAAATAGTTGGAAACCTTGTAATGGATCTTTGTTTAATTTGAATTATATGTTGATCTATCTTTATGCACATTTGTTGATTATTTTAATTGATATGTTTATTTTGTTGATAAGATTGTTGTAACCATTCAAAATTTGAGTTTGATAAAGAACTTGAACCTATGGAAGAAAAAAAAGATATGGTTAAAAGCAACTTTTGTGAGGAAGTGGCTGAATACAACATGCCAAAAGAGGAGTTTCATTTAAGATACTTGATGGATATCAACAGGTTCATCTAAGAGTTGGAAGAAAAGGATCCGAAGATAGATGTTGATAGTGAGATTTTGAAAGAACCTTATGACTACGAAACAAAGGATTATGATAGTGAGAGCTACTACTATCATGATCCGCATGAAGGCGAGCATGATTCAGATTCTGAATGGTCAAACGATAATTTTCATTGGAAATGATATATGTTAGTTGTAATGTTTGTATCAAGAATTGTCTTATGTAATAGTGTCATGTTAGTTGTAATGGTTGGATTCTGGATTTTGTTTTTTTTTTGTAATTGACTATTGTTAAAATTTAGAAAGGACAATTGTTGGTTTCATTTGCATAAACTAGTCATAAGCATTTGTATTATTACAAGGAAGTTTGACTTTCTAAGGTTAAAGTGCACAACCAAATGACCCATTTAACACTAGTACTAGAGTGTTTCATTTTGTAAAGTCAAACTGCACATTCTAATGATCTTTTTTGCACTTTTACTAGCCTGTTTGACTTTCAAAAGTCAAATTGCACATCCAAATGACCCTTTTGCATAGAACTAGCCTGTTTGACTTTCAAAAGTCAAACTACACATCAAAATGACACAAAAGAAATTGATAAATTGACTCAAACATGTCTCAAACTATCACAACATACATTAAAGTTGTCTCAAACATGTCTCAATGGATACAAAAGAAATTAAAATTGTCTTAAACCATGACAAACATGTTTCAAACAATAACAAATAGAAATTTATTTTTTTTCTTAACATAATTCATTCAAACTCTATAATATCATTCTTGAGTAGCCTGAGGTGCATCCTATGTTGGTCTTTGTGAAACAGGCTCTTGTCCCTCATTGGTCTTTGCAACTTCTAATATTGTATCCAAGGTTCCTACACCTGCTGCAATTTGTCTTGTCCCTTCCTAGTTATTTTCCCTCATTTATCAATTTCTTGAACCTCTTCCTCACTCTTTTTTTTTCTTTTTTTGGCCTTCCAACCTGTTCAATGTACAAACACCTATTAACTTCTACATCTAGTAGATAACTCTACCATAAACATATATTCTATTCCAGTACAAACCTCAATATGATATTTAGGTGGAATCAATTTTGTGGGGCACTCTAATGGTGTCCACATATAGAGCCACATATTGGTTCAATGACATGCTGGTAAGCCTCTTTCCATGTATCTAACTAGTAAACTTTAGACACCCAATTTTCTAGACAACGAACCCTAACACCATTCCTTGACATGTCCCATAATGTAGCTACTGCATGTTTACAAGGTATCCTCATCAAATTCCACCATCTGCATGTGCATGTTTTCATACATTGACCACACACCTGGACCTAGAACCTGTCACCTATCACATGTGAATACAATATTCAGTGTTGGTAACATCATAATTCCTATGCAAGATAGTTTACAATAATATACCTGGTACTTTGAAGAGGAAACCATCATATCATTCATCTGTGATGCTTGTTCCTTAATTTCTTTAAATACTCCTTCAACATATTGTGTCAATGGACCATGTGATTTTGCTTGGACCTTCTTGACATTGTGAT
Source organism: Scalesia atractyloides (assembly GCA_947069175.1). Taxonomy (NCBI): domain Eukaryota; kingdom Viridiplantae; phylum Streptophyta; class Magnoliopsida; order Asterales; family Asteraceae; genus Scalesia; species Scalesia atractyloides. Next base: position 30,647,461 of record CAMTDV010000022.1, read on the forward strand.
GTGTAAAATTTTTAATTCATTTCTAAAAACACAAGTTAAAAAGTCAGACTAGGTCAATAACACACAATCGGCAAGTGTACCGGTGGTTATATAGTCGAGTCGGTAAGATCGAGTATCAATCCGTGAACACCATGGTGCGACTCTCAATACTAAACTTTTTTCGTAACCTAGTCTAGTGAATATAAGTTAATTTTCAGATTTTTATCAACTAATAAAATTAACTAAGAAAGCAAATAAGCAAAAAGAACACAAATAGTAGATTTAGGTGTAGTCAGATGATTGAAAAGTAGCTACCTAGGCAAGATGCATGTCAACTCACTCACGGTTCTCAGAATGAGATAACTAGGTTTTGGTTCTTGGGATCTTAAGGTTCACTAAACAAGACCTTATTGGTGCATATTTGTGACAACAGCTTAATAGTTTAATAGTTTAGTCTTTGGATATATTTTATTGGGCTTAGCATTGGTGTTAGCTTGTTTAGAGTTGTAATGGGCTTGGAGAATGGCCTAGGCCAGTCTAAAGCCCATTATGCAGACATGTAGTATATATACATGTTGTGCATTAGGGTTTAGCAATTAGTCAGTTGAAGAAAAGAGTGGAGAGAGAGGTGTGAGAAATCTACAGAGAGTGGCTGAGAGATTTCTTGTGAGTCTTGAATTGATTGTAAACACTTTTGTTGGATAATCAATAGAAGAATGGTTTAAAGTGATTGTGTTCGTGTTCTTGTTCGATATTCTGTGAAATCTGATCTAGGGGATTCCGCAATCTACGTTGGATAGACGATTCTGTGAAGATCCATACGGATTAGGGGACCTACAATTGGTATCAGAGCATTCGGCTCTTGTTTTGTTGATTCGGAATCGTTACAGCAGAAAAAGTTGAAGTTTGGACGTTTTTGAAGGCTGGTATGAAGTTTTGACGGCTGTTCTAGGGTTTCTGTTGGTATTTCAGATAGACAGCAAGCATCTTGGATAGAGGAAGTGCATCTCGGATCATAAGAGAAGCATCTCGGATTAGAAATTTGCATCTCGGATCAGGAAACTTGCATTTTAGATCAGAAAAAGTACATCTCGGATCATTGGTGTTGATCTCTAATCATCTCGGATTGCATGTCGGATCATCAGTGAAGCATCTCTGGATGCATTCATGAATAGTGCATCTCAGATCAGAACAGTGCATCTCGGATAACATCTCGAATCATCATCTCGGATAGCATCTCAGATTAGCATCTTGGATACCATCTTGAATCACTATCTCGGATTCGTATCTCGGATCACTGTTCTGAATTCCCATCTCAGATTGTCTATCCGAGTTACTGTTTCGAATTTGGTGCTGTTCCGAGTCGTACCCATAAAGGTGGAAAGTTAACCAGCTGACATAACCGGAGTTAAACGTTTTCATACACAGAATTTGATCCATAGACAATCTTGACAAACCGGTTGCACGGTTAGACTCGTGTGATTTTTAGGACAAAAAAAGGCACGAAAATTCCTAAAATCACTATCGGACATTGTATATCATTGGATTCATATCGTCGAGATGAGTCTAACGGTACAATTTGGTAATCACACTTTTCGGACAAATTTTTGAACGTTATTTATCGGTACGGTTACGGAAAACACGAAGAAGGACCAGGATAGAAGTTAGATTTGGATTTTGACTCAGGTATACCAAAATCCATTTAGACTGATACTCTGCATGTTAAAGATGGTCAAAATGAACAACATGAGTGATGGTGTTAATAATTGCCCAAAGTTGATAAATGCTGAACAATATGTAGACGGGAAGAAGAGGTTTAAGACATTTGTTCAAAGTGAAGATTCTAAGATGTGGAACTGTATGATTGATGGGTACATTGCTCCCACACGTCGAGTTAATGGGAGAATTCTGGTACTGTCATATGAGAAGATGGAAGACTTTGAGAAACGTATGTCTGATGCTGAGAAGAAAGCTTTAGCGGCGATAAAGATGTCCCTGCCAACTGATATGAAACACATTTGTAATAGGTATGGATCGTCTAGAGAGCTGTGGGAAGCTTTAGGAAAATGTTATCAGAGTTCTTCAAGACAAAGTACATGTGAACAAGCATGTTTAGTTGAGACTGGAGCTATGAAGATTGAAGAAACAGCTGCTAGGAAAGAAGAGAAGAAGGAAGTTGAGAAGGATAAAATGGAAGTCAAGGATGCAAGAGCTACAGTGTGCATGGATGATACAGATGAGCTTACAGCAGAGGTACAGGTACAATTTCAATCTGTAAGTCATACTTGTCATAATTGCACTGAACTACAAGGTAAAGTTAACAAACTATCGGAGCAAAACAAAATTCTGTTAGCCGAATTAGAAAAACCGAAAGAGTCAAATTTTTTTTAGTAAAAGGGAGTCAAATTGTGTAAATAAACTCAAATCAAATGAACAAGAAATCCATAGTTTAACCAGTAAGGTCAATGAATTGTTACAGCTCATTGATTTGGCTCGTGAAACTGTGAAGGATAAGACTAACGAGCTTTCAGAAAAGTGCACAGAATTGGCTGATGCACAAGCCAAAATTGTTGAACTTCATGAAAAGTTAGACATATTTGGAAAATCCTCGTTGTCAGGACTCAAATTCAGAAAGGTTTGAAAAGGAGTAGTGATAAAATGGGAGTGAGGTTTAGTAAAGCTTCATCTTCTAAGGATCAAGATTACTCCTTTTTACCAAATGAAAATGAGCTAACAGATTTTGCGCCTACTACAACAGATGTAGTGGATCCGATAACAGTTGACATACCTAATAGTCCAAGTTCTTTGAAAGAATCGGTTAGGTCTAACAGTACACCCATAAAGTGGATAGGATACTGAAGACAAAATGGTCAAAACATTTAAAAAGGGATCTAACAGGAAGAAATTTTTAAGGAAAAGATCTTGTTTTAAATGTCACAACAAAGGACATGTGGCTAGTTGTTGTCCGTTTAAAAAGGGTAAGAAAGTGGAGACCGAGGTTGAGGTTAAGGAATGAAATCAGGTTGGTTCAAATAACAATGTTAAACCAAGTTCTTAGACAAATCAACCGATATTTTAACCTAAACCTTCAACATCAAGAAGATTTGATAGTCCAAGAAATTTTTCTCCTAAATCAAGTCATGTTAATGGTCAATCAATTGTTTTACAAGGAAAAATTTTAGATATCAAAATTGATACCAGAGTTCTGTAATCGAGATTTGCAAAGAAGAAACGAATATAGGGGTTTTAGTAACTCAAACGTTCAAAACAATCCAAAATTTTTCAAAGTTCAGAATATGATAATGGGAGAAGAAAGTTTCGAGATAATAATTTTCAAAGGTCGGAAAATCCGAGAGTTTATTTTAACTATTGCGATCAAAGATCTCCTGGAAATTATAAATCTAACTTGGAAGACATCAAGACATCAATAGGGTGTAATGGATATTGGACAGAACTAAGTTATATTAATATTCATGGTCAACCCAAAACCAGTAGGGTTTGGGTTCTCAAGTCTAACTAAGTTGTTGACTGTGTGCAGATGACTAAGAAGGACTGTTGATGTGTTGAACAGTGGTTATTCCTGTAAAGCATCTGAGGTGAATAGTATGTTACACATGGTAACGAATTAATTACTTCTGTGATAGATAATGTTTTACTAAAAGTGAAAACCTTTTGTCAGGTTAAAGAGTGAGTCTGTTTGTATTTAAATTTCTCTTTTAAAACCTTGCTCCATAAAAACAAAAATTTAGGGGAGAAATTTCCCTAAGCCAAAAAGAGTTAAGTTAGTGAGTGAGTTTAGGGGGATTAAGTGGTAAAGTTTAAAAAATTTTTAAAATCAAAACATAAAAAATAGAAAATCAAAAATGAGTTTTCGTTATGTGGATAAGAAGAAATGATAGTACATCGGCAAGTTAGACTGTCGCACTGAAATAAAAACTAAATTGCTTAAGTGTGATAACAGCTTTATCATATGATGTACCAGTAGGCAAAAGGCATGAAATAATCAACTTATCTTGGTTATATAAACATAACGAACTGTGTATGAGTGGGTAACATATCAGTGGCGTATGGTTTTATAACCATAAATCTTGCGTTGATAGATTGCCAAATCTGAGGTTTTAGGTCTTTATATTGTTATTTCATCCGGGTATCAAGGTTGTCCTTCTACTGCATCCAGATATATGCTGACCTAGGCACAACCAGGATATCTTAAAAGAGCTAAAATACCAAATCCCAAAAATTGAAGAAGATCTCCTAGAGAGTCATTCAAATGTGCAAATTACATTAATCGTACCAAAATTTTGTATTTGCCCTAACCCTCGTTGGATGTTGGTCTCTTTGCTGTACGGAAGTATTGACCTGATCACCAATTATCTAACGTTGTAAATAAAAAGGATGAATTTCGGTATACTCACCTACTACGAGGAATCTTTGTGCATACCTTGATCGTGGGGGTATGTCCTGAAGTGGGACACACTAGTATATCAGTATAAAATTATCTTAACATATCACTAGGTAATGGTACTTGAAATGTTCATGTATTTTGTTTAAGTGGATAAACAATACAGTGTTCATCTTGAATTGCTTTTCATGAAAATTACATATAGAATTATCAAATATTGTGAATACAGCTTGATGTTGCTGATATGATCTTCTTACCTGTGATTCTCACAAAAATAGAGTGTTTACTTTCTTGTTAGTTATTTGTTTTTTGAACTATAAAAATACAAAAAGATTTGTTATTAAAGTCTCCCAGTTTGAACAGATAAGTTGTTTATTTTTGCATGATAAGATAAAATATTGGTTTATCTTTAATGTGGAAAAGAACTAATGGTTTTTCGAGTTACTTGCTTGTGTTTCTAAACAGATTGATGCGGTTATCAAAATGAAGTGTAGAATTCAAGTAAAGTACATATTAAGAGTGGAGTGCAGAATGTGTGCAGATGCATGGTAGGATCCTTCTACTATATTGCAAAGGGAGATATAGAGGAATTTGGAGATAAGATCTTAACCAGAGAATGCTAGTTCTCTAATCTACATCGAATGAAAGTTTTGGAGATTGGAAGCATCAGCTAAGGGGGACCCTATTGATGTTAGAATCTGTGTGTAGCAAGCTATCCAAAGACCAAAAGATCACAAAATGTTTGAAGACAAAATTACACTATGAAGCTATTGTCAATGGGGAGTCTGTTGGTGCATATTTGTGACAACAGCTTAACAGTTTAATAGTTTAGTCTTTGGATATATTGTATTGGGCTTAACATTTGTGTTTAGCTTGTTTAGAGTTGTAATGGGCTTGGAGAATGGTCTAGCCCAGTATAAAGCCCAATATGCATACATGTAGTATATATACATGTTGTGCATTAGGGTTTAGCAATTGTCAGTTGAAGAAAAGAGTGGAGAGAGAGGTGTGAGAAATCTACAGAGAGTGGCTGAGAGATTTTTAGTGAGTCTTGAATTGATTGTAAACACTTGTGTTGGATAATCAATCGAAGACTGGTTGAAAATGATTGTGTTCATGTTCTTGTTCGGTTTTTTGTGAATTTGATCTAGGGATTCCTCACTCTAGGTTGGATAGACGATTCTGTGAAGATTCATATGGATTAAGGGACCTACAGACCTAAACTATCTGGCAAATCATTCTCCAAATAGGTCGCAATCTAGGGTCAAGAAAAGTGTGTAAACTCACTGGTTAATGTTAGATCACCTCTCGGTCTCTCTAACTATGATATTGTACCTTAAGTCTATATTAACCCCTCAACCTCACTTGAAACGATACATCCAAGTAGTATAAAGGATGTATGGGTGGCGACTCTAATCAGTTTTAGCACGCTTTGCTAAGAATCACAAGAAAACCTAGGGTAATTCATTCTTGTGCCACTACCACCTAACTCATCTAATGATTAAGATAACCTGACATCTAATCTTCGCTTGGTCTCAAAGATGGTAGAATATTTAAATACCAAATACGTTTATTAGTTTGTTCTTAGGGTTTACTGCATCCAACAACCACAGATATAATCAAAAAACACAAAGTTAACGAAATCACCTAACCCTAACTTTAATCAATATGCAATCAATTTTATCTAAGAATAGGCGGAACAAACATAAACATTTAGATATCAAACACGCATATACATTAGAACTACGATAAGAACACTTTTTACCATAACATAAAGCCAAAACATAAGTTAACCAAACCGAAAATCATAAATAAAACTAACATTATCTATAGCCTAGGTAGCAACAAAGAATTTAGCCAAGCATGATAGTCAAGAACATGAAACAAGTCTTAAATAGTTACAAAACATAGTATCAAAACTGAAAAACACAAAGTTATACGAATCTGAAACTAAGTAATTGCTAACCCGGACTCGAATCTTGATCTTTAACCTTTAACTCGAACAAATAAATATTCTCCTTACGATCGCCTTCTTGAATCTTCTGTTCGTCTCTCCTATATCTCCGTAGCAGTGGATCTTCAATATAACAGTAGGTTCGGGGGAATTGGCCTGTAATAATCGCAACTAGTCGTCATTGGCCATTGCCAGTCCCACCTTTGAATATTCCCCATGCCAGTTCCACCTTTCACTTTTTTTTTCCTCCACCGGTCCTCAGTTAATTAAACATAACGGAGTTAAGTTTTTTTCTAATTACAAGCTGACTGTTTTAGGGCTTTTGATCGGAACGAGGACATGAGTCGAATGGTGTAAAACTTACCTTGAAATTGTGCTCCAAATGATTAAAATGGTGCTTCAATTCGGGTGTTTAAACTTCCAATTAACAAAATCAAGTCGTTTAAAGCACAGTTTCGAGGTAAGTTTTACATCAATAGACTCGTATCCTCGTTCTAATCAAATTTAAAAAAAAAACTTAACTTAAGTTTTTTTAACTCAGGACAAGTGGAGGAAAAATAGGTGAAAGGTGGGACTCGCATGGGGAATATTCAAAGGTGGGACTGGCAATGGCCAATGGCATCTAGCTGCGATTATTACAGGCCAATTTCCTGTAGGTTCGTAATTTTTTTTGTCAATAGGTATTTCTTTTGTGAATTATATATACAACGAACAATAGGTAGCCGCCCTTTGTTTTTTTTTATTCTTCGTCTTGAATGGTATATCAGTGTCACACCCCAATCGATGGCGAAAACTTTGGGGTGAGACGAAAACGAGATTGCTCAAGACTTTTAAGTTGCTAATTGTGACAATATTTAGATAGTCCGAATTTCATTTCATTCTAAGGGAATTAATTGTGACAATATTTAAACATCTAGCAAGTTTGATCATAACGACATACGAGGAAATACATAAAATTAAAATGGTGCGTTTCTAAGTCCATCCTAGTCGATTTCTTAAACGCCTCATCATCAATTTCCTGCAACATATGTTCAAGTAACGGTCAACACATAAAGCGTTGGTGAGCATACAAGCTTAAACTAGCATATGTAATAAAAGATTGTTTCAATCCAAACATGGCATAAAATGCTTACTAAGGCATAAAATACAAGGCTAGCATGCAACGACTGCAACTCAACATAAAGTGTCCACTAGCGTAATCTTGCCATTGCAATGAACAAGACCGTTAAACGAATGAATACTTAACAATGACCCATCAAACAGGTGGTGTGCTACTCCTATAACGCTATACATGTTAAGGTAGTCTCGAAGAGTTAATGACAAGTATAGTGCAAGAATGGCTTCCAACATGTATGTATCCTAATCATATCATCATAGCATGCATAATTGGATTGATTGATTGAATAGTGTGATTGCATGTATAAGTGTGAATTTTGATAGTTTACATATGTTACACCCAAAGTGTGTTTAAAATAAAATGGGCCATGTATACTCACGGTTTGCAAAAGCATGCAAAAACATGCAAAAACATGCAAAAACATGAGTGAAGGGCTTGAGAATTTGAGAATGCTGAGGTTATCCTAAAAGGATAAACGAAGGCGTGTGAGTTATGGAGTCCGATATTGAGTTGAGATTAGGCATTTGAAGTTGTATGGAAGTATGTATACTTCAAGAAAATACATCTTGTCCAAAAGCACTCACATGGACACTATTTTGGTCATGTTTTCATGGGTACCGATTCACCTATTAGAATCCATAGTTTGAGGAACTTAGATCAAGATGAATAACCACAACGCATAACATTCAACCATGAGTTTGGTTGGTGTTATGATTCAGTTCTAGGGTGTGTCTATATATATGTAGGGGAAGGATAAAACAAAAACGCACTTTAGTTGAGAAAACTTAAAAAACCTTTGAAAAAACCCCATGTAACATTTTATTTTTTTCTAAAAAAATAGCAAATGTAACATACATATATTTGAACATTTTTATAAAAGCAACACAAAAAAACGCCGAGTAGTTTATTTTCTAAAAAATGTTAAAAATTTCATGACATAATATATATGTCCAAAAAAATGTTTTTGAACATTTAAAAAAAACAAGTAGGCGCTTTTTACATTTTTTATAAAAATATAAGTACATTAATGTTACATTCCCCTAATTTTTAGAAAAAAATAAAAATGTTACATAAGGTTTTCTTGAGTTTTCTCAACTCAAGTGGGTTTTCGTTTTATATTTCACACACACACACACACACACACACACACAATATATATATATATATATATAATATAGATATATATATATATTATAGGAGAGGTATCCGTTAGGAACCAACCTTTATTGCGAGAACCGCGAGAACCAATGTGAACACAACAAAAAATAGCTTAAAAAAATAAAAAAAACACACAATTTTTTAATATTTAAAAAAAAATCGCTATATTTCGTCACAAAAAAAAAACTAAAAAAAATATTTTCGGGCAACAATTATCCATGCACATGTGCATATGTATCATTTCTTTGACAAATTTCGTAATATAATTATCAATATTAGACAATTGCACTTTCATTTACACTACCATCCATAATACAGTACTTTTTACATTAAAATATTAGAAATGCACATGTGCATCTATTTGTATGAACATGATATAACGTGTTTTGGTACACTACTTTGAATACATTTTCCATCTCATCTATCATACCATCCATAATAAACTACCATTACCTCCTACCATACATAATACAATACCATTACCTCCTACCATCCATGGCACAATACCATTACCTCCTACCATCCATGGCACAATACCATTACCAATATTTCAATTTATTACATGTACATCAACATCCTTTATACCATCCAAAACAACATATTACATCATAAAGTGAGAAATATAACCAAACCATTAACCACTAAATATAACTAACCAAAAAACATGTATATGGGCCTACTTTATCATTCAAAATCACAAACTTTTTGTACCAAACATGTTATATCATGGTTCTACATAATGATGCACATGTGCATTTTTAATATTGGTAATGTAAAAAGTAGTGTATTACAGATGGTAGTGTAAATGAACGTGCAATTGTCTATTAGTAGTGATGTATTACGGAATTTGTCCAAGAAATGAATCTTATGCATATGTGCATCGATAATTGTTACTCGATTTTTTGGTAACGAAATAAAGCGACTTTTTTTAAAAAAAATATATTATAAAAATTTTTATGTGTTTTTTAGATTTTTTTAGGTATTTTTTTGTGTTCACATTGGTTCTCGCGGTTCTCGTAATAAAGGTGATTCTCGCATGAACCCTACCCTATATATATAATATATATATATATATAAAATAAAAGTAATTAGTCCAAGTCATATAATGTCAAGCATAGAGATAGAGCATGGAGGTAGGATGAATTCCATCCATTTAATCTCATTGTATAGATTCACCAAAACACAAAATCATCAATTCTAGTTGGTAATTTCGGTTGGTCATGAATAAGATTAAAAATAAAATCTCTAATCTATCAACTAACCAAGTGAGCTCAAACTAGACTTGTGCGTTCCAATTGTGGAAAATGTTTGGAGACTTGGTATAGTTCGGACATGTAAGCCCACCTACGGACCTTGAACAACCGAACAACATCGCAAACACGAAACACCAAGTCACAAAGTGTGCGGAATCCACCACGTGATCCAAACCGCTGCAAGGACACGATGTAGAAGGAGTAGAGAACGAGATGATGATCGACAATATGTGAATACACTGAGTATTCACAGATTACCAACACACACAAGAACACACAATAGCTAGGGTTTCACATAAAAAGAAAACATGCACAGAAAGATAAATATCAAAAAGTCGTGCCATTGCATTCATTCACAAAGTATAAATACAATGAGATGTTCGGACAAACAAGTCCTTACAAAAACCTAGCCAATCCGAATTTGTACCATCATACAAATTCGGACAATACATAAACTTCCACAAACTCTACCATTAAGTTCTACCAAATAAGTTCTACCTAATTCTACATCCAAATTCGGACTTCACCATCACATATCTATCCGAACTTGTCTACACCAAACATGAACTTAATAGAAGTTATAAAATAGACCCTGAAAAATCTTCAAGTAGCAGCATCCAACATTTATCATCCAAAAGGTGCACTTATAGGACACTTTGTTACTAGCAAGTTTACTCAATGGCTTTGGTTGATTGGATCTTTCTAGAATAACACCTCAACTTAAGCCCCTCAAAATGCAAATTAGTTAGGAACATGGTTGGATTTATGTTCATCCAAGAAAGATAATCAAAAGTTGTAAGAGATAAGAGTTGTATAAAAAAGAATTTAAATCGACTTTGGACCTCAAATATGGTAATGTGCCAACTCAGTTTACCATGGTAGACTTTGGAAACATTCCTAGAGGTTTTCCAAGTGGAATGGAAGAAGAAAACAAGAACAAATGAAGAAGGAAGTGAGTTGAAAGATCACTTGAACACTTAGAACTTTCCGCCCAACTGAGAGAATTTCTTGATTATTTTGGGGTGTTTTGAGAGTAATTTGGAGTTGTGGAAAGTTAAAATATGTTAGAGGAGGCTTGGTTTTATAGGGTAAAATATTAGAAGTTGATTAGAGGTAAAAGGAGGAGGAAAGGGTGAAACCCAATTGGGTGTTAAACCTGCTACAGATTGACACTAGTCGTGCCACGCGACTAGTCACACACTCCCGGTCGCGTGGAACGACGGGTTATGTTTTCCAAACTTTGAGTTTTGTTCACATTTGGTCCCTTCACTTGGTTTCTAGGATATTTTATGTCGTTTTCATTTTAGCTTATTTTTAGGTGTTCATAGTATACCCAAGTATGGTATAAGTATGATACACGTATGATTAATATTTCATCGTATTTTAAGTCTCGTATTTCAATTCTCGGTTCATGTATAAACACGTATTCAATGATTGATTGCTTATAACACAAGTATGAATGTAACGCGTATATGTATATAAGTGAATTTCCATTATGATAAAACTCTCAGATTACAAGATTGAGAAAGGAAATACGAATACAAGTTTCTAAATATAGATTGTGAATACAAACTTTCTAAATATGGAAAGTACAAAAATGCGAAGCGTTATAGTCTCCCCTACTTTAGGAAATTTCGCCTTGAAATTTATTCAAGAGAAAGACTCAACGAACAAGTGTGGGTATTTAGTGTTCATATCACTTTCGAGTTCTCAAGTGAATTTGACGCCACGTTTTCCTTCCCATGAATCTTGACTATGGGAATGCGACTGCGCCTAAGTTGCTTGGTTCATCGTCCATGATTTCAACTGGCTTCTCGAGGAAATGTAAAGACTCGTTGATTCGTATGTCATCAAGTGGAACTTGAAGTCCTTCATCGGCTAAGCGTTTCTTAAGGTTGGATACGTGGAACGTTGGATGGATGTTGTGAGTTCTTGATGTAAGTCTGGTCGGTACGCCACCTTGCCAATCCTTTCGAGAATCTTGAAAGGACCAACAAAATGAGCAGTGAGTTTGCCTTTCTTACCAAAACAGACGACTCCCTTCCAAGGGGATACCTTGAGGAGTACATGATCACCAACATTGAATTCCTAGGGTTTGCGTCTCTTGTCGGTGTAACTCTTTTTTCGACTTCTAGCTTTGAGTAGGTTTCACAAATTTGTAGGATCTTGTCCTTCGTCTCTTGTATGAGCTCAGGGGCGGTGATTTGTGCTTCGTCGATCTTGTGCTAACAAATAGGGAACGACACTTACGACCATATAAGGCTTCAAATGGAGCCATTTGAATACTATAGTGATAGTTGTTATTGTACGAGAATTCAACCAATGGTAAATGTGCATCCTAATTGCCACCGAAATCAATTATGCACGAACCAAGCGTGTACTAATATTGAGGATGAAAAGATGTATTAAGATTGAGTTGAGTACCATCGCGGATGGAAATGTTTGCCAAAGACGGGAAGTGAAACGAGCATCACGGTCCGAAATGATGTCGATTGGGATACTGTGTCGACAGATGATTTCTTTGGTATAGATGCGAGCCAATTTCTCGACTCGATAATCTTCCTGAATGAGGAGAAATTGCATGGATTTGGTTAGATGGCCAATGATCACCCTAAATGCTATCGTGACTGGAAGAGGTTCGATGGAGTTTGGTTATGGAAATCCATTGCAGTATTCTCCCATTTCCACACCGGAATTTCAGGCTGTTCGAGTAAGACTGAGGGGCATTGGTTTTCGACTTTCACCTTTGAACATGTGAGGCATTCTGATACGAACTGAGCAGCGTCTTTCTTCATTCCAGGCCACCAATAGGTTTGGTAGAGATCTTGGTACATTTTGTCAGCACTGGGATGAATGAAATATTAGGATTTGTGTTCCTCTTTCATCAAGAGGTCACGAATGTTATCACGGTTCGGTACCCAGATGCAATGAGATAGTATAGGATGTCGTTAGGTTTTGTGATGAGTTGGCTTTCGGCACCACACTTCATCTCATATACAATTATTTTCATTAACGGATGAGTATAGTGCCTCATGAATACAAGTTTGAATGTCGTTTTGGATTTGGAAGCAACGAATACTTTAGAGTTGAATGTGGCATTTTTTACTAAGAGCATCGCCACGACATTCTCTTGATCGAGCGATAGTGAATTCACAATCTAGTCGTTAAGTAACTCCACCAATCGTCTTTGACACATGTTGAGTTCCTTTTGGTTAAAGATATGTTAGAGGCTCTTATGGTTAGTGAAGACCACACACTTAGTACCATAAAGGTAGTATAGCCAAATCTTTAACGCAAAAACAATGCACCAAGTTCAAGATCATGGGTGGTGTAGTTCTCCTCGTGTATTTTGAGCTGTCTTGATACATAAAGTGATAACCTTGCCTTGTTGCATAAGAACACACCCGAGACCCTGGTTAGAAGCATCACAATAGACAACAAAGTCACCGTTTCCATAAGGGAGTGGGAGGATAGGAGCGTTGCAAAGTAAGTCCATGAGAGTTTGATGAGCTTCCTCTTGTTCGGAACCCTAAAGAGGTTTATCGTTTTTAGTCAACGTAGTGAGCAGAACGGTGATTTTGGAGAAATTGTAGATGAAAATCGATGGTAGTAACCAGCCAATCCAAGGAATAAACGAATTTCAGAAGGAAACTATGGTGTGATCCAGTTCTTGACGGCTTTGATTTTAGTGAGATCGACGTGAATACCTTTCTCATTCACCACGTGACCGAGAAATTGAACTTCGTCTAACCAAAATTCACACTTGGAGAATTTGGCATAGAGTCATTCGGCACTGAGGAATTCTAAAATTAGACATAAGTGTCGCTCGTGTTTGGTTTTGGTTTTGGAATTGATGAGGATGTCGTTTATGAATACGATAAAAAAATAGTCCAAGTAAAGCTTACACACGCGGTTCATCAAGTCCATGAAGACCGCGGGTGCATTGGTTAAACCGAAAGGCATGATCATGAACTCGTAGTGATCCATATCTATTACGAAAAGCAGATTTTGGAATGTCATATTCGAGGAATCGAAGTTGATAATTAGAATAAAGATCAATTTTTGGAAAACGTGTTATACCTTGAAACTGATCGAATAGGTCATCGATGCGCGGAAGAGTAGTGATTTTTTGACGGTGAGTTTGTTGAGTTCACGGTAATCGATACACATACGGAAGGAACCATCCTTCTTTTTGACAAAAAGGACCAGAGCACCGTAAGGAGAAGTGCTAACGCGTACGAAGCCTTTATCAAGTAATTCTTGAAGCTGACTTATAGGTCTTGCATCTCCGAAGGTGCGAGACGGTATGGGGATTTTGCAATGGGTGTAGCGCCAGGTAAGAAGTCAATACGGAAGTCAATAGCACGAGGAGAAGGAGGACCAGGTAAATTTTTGGGGAAAGCGTCGGGAAAATAAAAAAAATGACTAGAACGTCACCCACGCTTTTTCCTTTGTCCTTTTGTTCCATAACATGGGCTAGAAATGCAAAGTATTCCATGCATAAGTATTTGTTCATTTGGGTGCACGGCATAAGCTTGAGGCCTTTTGAGGGTTTCTCACCATTGATATGCAAGATGTCACCAAATGGAAGTGGAAGATGAATGAACTTTTCGAAGCAAACGACTTTGCCATGGAATTTTTGAAGCCAATCCATGCCTACTATGACATCAAAACTTCTCAATTGCATGGGTATGAGTTCAATGGGGAATTCGTGCTCGTTGAGATTTAAAGTATAATCATTAAGGATGGAATCAACAGTCATGGATTTTCCGTTGGCGACTTCGACGTTGAAAGGATTTGGTAGCTTAGTTCATGTACATTTTAACAATGGTTCGAATTCAACAGATACAAAACTTTTATTCGCTCCGGTATCAAAAAGCATAGAAGCACATAAACCGTTTACGAGAAACATACCGTTCATGACATTGTTGTCGATTTGCGTCTGGTTGGCGTTGATGTTGAAAGCGCGTCCTCGAGCCACTTGAGCTTGGTTCTTGCGTTACGGGCATTGTGGGCTTAGGTAATTTGGGTCACCACACTTGAAACAAGCCCGACCGTTGTTTGGTGGTTGCTAGTTTTGGTTTTGGGTCTGGGCTTAGGCTTGTTTGCCTTATGGTCTAGGACTATTTCGGCATTTGGGTGTTGAAATGTCCATATCGATTGCACGTAGTGCAAAAGCGGCATGCGGTTTCGGTCGGGTGGTGGTAGCTACATGTGTTACACTTGGGAAAGGTCCAAGTGTAGGCTTGCTTGGCCGGCTCGCGGTTTGGGTTGGTGAGTTTTTGTTGTTGTTGACGAGGTTGGGTTGTGGAGTTACCACGACGAAGTTATTGTTCGAAGACTTATGCTTCTTACCACTCGAATTGGTTTTGGATGGTGGTTTGTATGTAGTGGGTTCAGTGGCGGCTTGGTTGACGATTTTAATGGAGTCTTTAGGTTTAAAATCTCCATCTTCTACGTGATCATGGTTAAATTTGGTGGCTAACCGATCAGTATTTTCGAGAGTCTCGACTCGGCGGCGCCCACGACATCGCGAACGGTTCGGCGGGAGACCACGACTGTATTTCTCGATGGCCTTTTTGGTGGTAGCGACTTGGCTAGGGTATAACACACTAAGTTGCTTAAACTTAGTAGTATAGGCTGCTTTGTTGCCCTCGATTTGTTTGAGGTGCCAAAACTCTTCCTCGAGTTGTTGGAGCTTGTGAGGGGGATAAAATTCGTCTATCATGAGTTGCCTTAACTCAACCCAAGGTAAAGCGTATGTGGCGTCATCTCCGTCGGTGTTACGTTTGGCAGTACACTAATCCAGTGTCCTTGATTGGAAAATGCTGGTGGCGTGGTGGTTCTATGATGCCCAGGGCACCCACTTTGATGAAAGGTGACCTCAATGGAGTCAAACCATTAGAGCATCTTAGTATCCCCATCGTTACCCATGAAGGATGTAGGACTACAAGAGTTAAACTACTAAAAGCCATCATCTTCTTGTTTGAGCCTTGTTTGGCGCTTTTCCTAGAGTTGGAGTAACAACTAGAAGACATCTACAAGATCGAGTAGGGATAGAGGATGAGACTTGATCACAAATTGTTAGAAATAAAATATTTTTCTTGCATTGTAGTATGTCACGTATCATGTAAGTTTCACATAGTTCACATAACCATAACACGTATTATCATGTGCATAAACAACAATAAAGGAGTTGTAAATTTTTTATTTTCTCGAATATTATTATGGTTTAGATTGCGAGTATAGCCTGAGTCAGATCTTTGAAATGAACAAGGTATCAAGTATATAACACATTAAAATGGATAAGACATAAAAGGGATTCAATGTAAAATCTTGGAGTGTCTCGACATGAAACTAAGACTATTCAAAAGTGATCGAAAATTCTTGAGTTAGGGAAACATGCTTTGGCCTAATTGGTTTAATAGTCTCACCGAAATTTTGGTTAACAATATTCACCCTTCCGGTTACCTCATGTCCCTAGTGAATCGAAAATTCGAGACTTTGGCGGGATTGAAAATCGAAGAGTGGGACTCGTTATCAAGATGCGGGTTTCACCCCTAACTTGACAATGTCTTTCCCTAAGTGTGGTTTGCACTTGCCGAGCGAGATAAGGAACTAATTCCAACTCGTTGGTAAGGGTCCACTAGAATGAGAATGGGAAATTCTGCATGAAGGTGAGGAAATCACTACTATTTTGATGGTAAATTTCGTGAAAAATTGATACCGTGGATTGAGGGATACCACCAAAGTGTGGGTTTTCACGCCTATTTTGGTGAGATCGTCTCGTTTGTGGAGTAAGAGTGTCTTTGTATCCTCGTGTTTATATTATAGCTTGTCTTAGGAAAGACATATATATTTGAGACAAAAAGAAATAGACAAGGAGCAATTATGGAGAATTCATGTAGTGTAAGCAAGATATCAAGAATGGTCAAGTATGGGTTCCTCAACTACAGACTAGGTTAAATCATGACAATTTTTCCTAATTCCCTACAGTTATGATGGAACCAATCTGTCACACCCCAACCGATGGCAGAAACATCAGAGTGAGACAAAAATGAGATTGCTCGAGACTTCATAATTTGCTAATTGTGACAATATTTAAATAGTTCAAATTTAATTTCATTCCAAGGAAATTACATTGTTTTGAAAGTTAAAGATATAACATCTAGCAAGTTTGATCATAACAACATACTCAAAAATACATAAAACTAAAATCATGCGTTTCTAAGTCCATCCTAGTTGACTTCTTGAACGTCGCATCATCAATTTCCTACAACATATGTTAAAGTAATGATCAACACATAAAGCGTTGGTGAGCATATAAGTTTGGTACTAGCATATGTAATAAAAGACTATTTTAATCCAAACATGACATAAAATGTACACTAAGGCATAAAATACAAGGCAAGCATGCAACAAACACAAGTCAACCCAAAGTGTCCACTAGCGTAATCTTGCCATTGCAATGAACAAGACTGTTAAACGAATGAATACTTAACAATGACCCATCAAACAGGCGGTGTGCTACTCCTATAACGCTATACATGTTAAGGTAGTCTCGAAGAGTTAATGACAAGTATAGTGCAAGAATGGCTTCCAACATGTATGTATCCTAAGCATATCATCATAGCATGCATAATTGGATTGATTGATTGAATAGTGTGATTGCATGTATAAGTGTGAATTTTGATAGTTTACATATGTTACACCCAAAGTGCGTTTAAATAGAAGGTGTCGTGTATACTCACTGTTTGCAAAAGCTTCCAAAAACGTGAGTGAAGAGTCTTGAGAATTTAGGAATGCTGAGGTTATCCTTAAAGGATAAATGAAAGCGTGTGAGTAATGGAGTCTTGTATTGAGTTTAGATTAGGCATTTGTAGTAGTATGTAAGTATGTATATTGCAAGAAAATACATCTTGGTCAAAAGCACTCATATGGACACTGTTTTGGTCATGTTTTAATGGGTACCGATTCACCCATTAGAATCCATAGTTTGAGGAACTTATATCAAGACAAAAATGACCACAATGTTTAACATTCAACCATGAGGTTGGTTTGTGTTATGATTCGGTTCTCGGGTATGTATATATATAAATTATATATAAATGTATCTATAGGTAAATAGTCCAAGTCATATAATATAATGCATTGAGGTAGGATGAATTCCATCCATTTAACCTCATTGTATGTATTCACTAAAGCACAAAATTATCAACTTTAGTTGATGATTTCGGTTAGTAATGAATAAAATTTAAAATAAAATCTCTAATCCACCAAGTAACCAAGTGTGCTCAAACTAGACTAGTGCCTTCCAGTCATGGCAAATGTTTGGAGACTTGGTGTAGTTTGGAAACTTTGTTACTCGCAAGTTTACTTATTTCACGCCACATAGACGAGAGACTATCATTTTTCTAATAGAAATCTCGTCCCAAAGTTTTGTGAAAAAGGTCGTTAATTCGGTTCCAATAATCGTCACTATGCTGGTTGATACCTATCAATAAATATATTATAGTTACGAAATGTATTTTTTACAATAAATATAATAAAAATATACCTATAACCGAATTCTTCGAAATCGAAAGCCAAGATTTTTTTCAACACCAACTCTTCTTCGCTTGTCCACGGATGTACAAGATGATCCTTCTTTGCTTTTTCCTTTTCGGCCTAGGTTTTGTTTTTATGGTTTCGTTTTTTTCGTGTAGAGGATTCGGGAGGTGTAGGTTGAGTTTCCAGTACGGATCTGGGTGAGGTGGAGTTTGAGATAGAGGAGTGAGTGGTTGTTGTGGAAACATAAAAGGTAGGTTCGCTAGAAGTTGACCATACGTTAATATGTTCGGATCGGTAAAACGTTGTTGTTCGGTTGAGACCCTTGAGGCGAAGTGGTGTTCGGTAGTTTGCCGAAATCATAAGGGTTGTTCAGTTCAAAGTTGCGGTTGTGTGGATGCATTATTTTTTTTATAAAAACTTAAGAGATTTTATAAAAATGAAGGTTGAGAATGAGTTGGGTAGAAGAACAATAAATATACGAGTTAATTGCACAGATGGACCTTATGATTTATAGCTAGTTTCGCCTTTGGGCACTAACTATTTTTAATAGGTTCCGGTTTCATGGTTTCAATTTTGTAACACCTTTGGGTACCAACACCAATCTTAGTTAATTTTTTCTGTTAATTCTCAATATAATGACTAAAATACCCTTCCATTTTCAAAGGACCATTTATGCCATTTTTCTATTTCATAATCTTTTAAAAGAAATCTGACCCGTGACAATTAACTTACATTTATCGAACTTCTTTATGCTTGTGTCTGCATACACAACTCCAACTAGTGTTTTCAACACTCAAGGAAGCTTTGTACCGCGTTGGATCATTCAACAAACGGGAAATATTTAAAAAAATTCTTTTGGTTATGAGTTTTGAAACTAAAGCACAACATTACCTACATACGGGTTCTTGCAAGTTCAACGGGTAACAAGTAACACAAGCCAAAGAATGGGCAACGTAACCGCAACTAACGACACATAAAGTGTCATACTTGGAGCATTTTTGTTAGTATACTCTTCCATATAGTCTCTGAAAATGTCATAACAGGGCACATAGACCACCTAGTAAAAAAGTATACAACATTTGTATATATACAACCGTGGAAACCGATTAACCGAATAATGAAACAACCAGAAAAGACTTACTGTAGGTACTGCCAGCACTAAACTCGCACTCGTCCCTCTCCAAAGTCTCATGAATACTTCCTGCACAAATACATAAACTCCGTTTTTTAAAAAAAATCTCCAGTTGTATGTGGTAATGAATAAAAATGTAATAACAGGGCATATAGATACGCACCTAATAAAAAAGCATACAACAATAGTATATCCAACCGTGGAAATGGATTAAACGAATAATGAAACAACCAAAAGACTTACTGTAGGTACTGCCAACACTAAACTTGCACTCGTCCCTCTCCAAAGTCTCGTGAATCCTTCCTGCGCAAATATATAAATTCTGTTTTTTTTTTTAAAAATTGCAGTTGTATGTGGTAATGAATATTAATGTAATATCATTAGGTAATCTAATCTCATAAACCTATTGAATAACTTTGTGGAAGACATCTAGAGTACCCTTATACTGAAAAGACTACGAGCTACAAGGCGGTTGAGTGATAGGCATTTAAAGATAGCCAATGCGGTACAAATCTTCTTGGAGTGTTGAAACACTAGTTGGAATTGTGTATGCAGACACAAGTGGTCAGTTTTTTTTAAATAGAGTAATGACACAAATGGTCATTGAAATTAAAATAGAGTAATGACATAAATGGTGTTAGTACCCAAAAGTGTTATAAAGTTGAAACCATGGAACCTAAACATGTAAAAAAAGTTGGTATTCAAAGGCGAAACTAGTTATAAACCAAAGGGTCCATCTTTGTAGTTAACTCTAAATATACATATTATAAGATCAAGCAACTAACTTAGTTATTGAAGAATGAGTAAATGCATTTATTACAACCCCCACCCCATTTCATCATTTTTACAGCTCAGCTAGAATCCATCGATCCATTTGTCTCGTTTAGATAAATAGAATTATATGAGTCTTGTTTAGAATACATGATTTTAAATGTGCCTAAGCTGTAGTTAGTAACTTTAGCACAAATAAACATATTAATCATGTTTATGAATCAACCCATCAACCTACTAAGTTTTCTAAACATATTGTCACTTATTATTTTTCATTTTTTTATTGTCACTTATTATTTTTCATTACTTTGAAAAGCATCCAACCAATAAAAGGCCCATAGCAAGATGCTATTGACCCGCTACGCGGTACAAGCAAAAGAAAATATGTACACATAGAAATAGAAAGCAAACTACCAGATTTCCCCTGTAACATTCAAATCTAGAAATTGAAACAGCGCTCTTCCATACGCCTCTTCTTTGATCTCCTTGATTAATTACTGCATGTTTACGTTCACGCCTTGAAATCTTTCTTTGTTTTTATCTTTCTATATTTTCCAAAGTGTTATGTAGAAAATTGTGTGTATTATTCTCTTTTTGTTTACTATTATTGTCGTATCATTTACACCCTGAACCAAGTCTTTAATCGAATACATCCTCTGTCCGCAAGTTCTTTGATCCATGATAAGATGTGCTGCCAAATTCTTGTTGCTTGTCTGCATCCCAATAAAACATGATCAGGACTTACTGTAGGTACTTCCAGCGCTAAACTCACACTCGTCCCTCTCCTAATTCTAGTGAATCCTTCCTACGCAAATATATAAACTCCGACTTTTAAAAAAAATCCAGTTGTATTGATATAAATTCCGACTTTTTAAAATGTACTAATGACATAAATGATCCTTTTAAAAATGGATGGGCATTTTAGTCATTTTACTTAAATTTTAGATAAAAATAACTAAGTTTTGTGTTGATACCCAAAGGTGTTATAAAATTAAACCCAGAAGCCTGAGCCTATTAAAAAGTAAGTATACAAAGGCAAAACTATCTATAAACTACAGGGTCCATCTTTGTAATTAACTCTAAATATACATGTTATAAGGTCAAGCAACTAACTTAGCTATTTAAGAATGAATAAACCCATTTATTACAACCCCCCCCCCCCCCCCCCCCCCCCCCCCCCCCCCCCCCATCTCAACTTTTTTATAGCTCAACTAGAACCCATCAATCAATTTCGCTAGTTTAGATAAATGAATTATATGAGTCTTGTTTAGACTACATGATTTTAAATGTGCCCAAGCTATATTTGATATCTGTAACACGAATAAACATATTGATCATGCTTATAAATTCAACCCATCAACCTTCTAAGTATTTTAAACATATCGTCACTTATTATTTTTCATTTTTTTTGAAAAGCAATGCAGATATATTCCAACCAAACAAAATATCAAGATGCTATTGACCCGCTACAGGGTACAAGCAAAAGAAACACAAGAACATATAGAAATAGAAAGCGAACTACCAGTTTCCCCTATAACATTCAAATCTGGAAACTGAAACCGCACACTTTCATACGCCTCTTCTTTTATCTCCTCGATTAATTGCTGCAGGTTTACGTTCACGCCGTGAATTTTTTTGTTTTTAGCTTTCCATATTTTCCAAAGTCTTATGTGTAAAATTGTGTGTATTATTCTATTTTTGTTTACTGTTATCGTCATATTATTTACATCCTGAATCAAGTCTTTAGTCGAATCCATCCTCTGTCCCGCAAGTTCTTTGATCCATGATAAGATGTGTTGCCAAATTGTTGTTGCTTGTCTGCACCCAATATATAAGCTCCGATTAAAAAAAAAATCCAGTTGTATGCGGTATTGAATTATAATTTAATATCATAAGGTAATGTACTATCATCTAGAGTACCCTTATACTGAAAAGACTGCGGGCTACAAGGCAGTTGAGTGATAGGCATTTAAAGACAGCCAACGCGGTACAAAGCTTTTTGGAGTGTTGAAGTTGGAGTTAGATAAATGAATTTAACACTAGTTAGAGTTGTGTATGCAGACACAAGTGGTCAGTTTTCTTTTAAATAGAGTAATGACACAAATGGTCATTGGAATTAACATGGAGTAATGACACAAATGGTCCTTTAGAAAAGGGAGGGTATTTTAGTCATTTTACTGAAAGTTAACATATAAATTAACTAAGTTTGGTGTTAGTACCCAAAGGTGTTATAAAAATTAACCATGAAACCTGAACCTGTTAAAAATGTTGGTACCAAAGGCGAAACTAACTATAAACCACATAGTCCATCTTTTAATGAACTCAAATATACATGTTATAGGTCAGGCAGCTAACTTCGCCATTTTAGAATGAGTTAACCCATTTATTGCCACCCTCGTCCCATTTCAACTTTTTTACAGCTCAACTAGAACCCTTCAATCCATTTGTGTCGTTTAGATACATAAATTATATGAGTCTTGTTTAGAGTACATGATTTTAAATGGGCCCAAGCTATAGTTAATAACTTTAACATGAATAAACATATTAATCATGTTTATAAATTCAACCCATCAACCTGTTAAGTATTTTAAACACATCGTCAGTTATTATTTTTCATTACTTTTAAAAAGCAATGCAGATTTATTTTAACCAAACAAAAGGCCCAAAGCAAGATGCTATCGACCCGCTACATAGTACAAGCAAAAGAAAATACGTACAGATAGAAATAGAAAGCAAACTTCCAGATTTCCCCTATAACATTCAAACCTGGAAACTGAAACCACACACTTTCATACGCCTCTTCTTTTATCTTCTCGTTTAATTACTGCCTGTTTATGTTCACGCCTTGTAATCTTTTTTTGTGTTTAGCCTTCCATATTGTGTGCATTATTCTCTTTTTTTTTACTGTTATCGTCAATTCATTTACACCCTGATTCAAGTCTTTAATCGAATCCATCCTTTGTCCCGCTAGTTCTTTGATCCATGATAAGATGTGCTGCCAAATTGTTGTTGCTTGTCTGCACCCCATTAAAACATGGTCAATGGCTTCATTATCGGCATTACAGAAGACATATAAGGTATTCTGTAGCTGCATACCTCTCGCCAATAAAACCGTTGCTGATGGAATTCTTCTTTCAATCGTTTTCCATACAAAAATACTTGCTTTTGGGACGCGTTATTTTGTTCTAGTAGAAATCGGTTGTTGAAGGATTGATGTCCACCTCTGTAGTTAGAGATCCCCTCACAGCTTTCACTGAAAAATCCTCCTTGTTTCCTTTCCACACCCACTCATCACTGGCTCCTGATATGCGTCGCTGGTAGAACATACCATTTAGTTCTGCCATCTCATTTTTTTCATCATTACCTTGTGGTGTTCTTACCCACCCTCACTCCTGTATAATTCCCCCTAAAGGCCCCTGTAACTATCCTTAACTGCAAGTCTTTTATTTTTTGCTAACTGATACAAACGTGGTAATTGATTTTTAAAGTTTCGCCATTTAACCAAACGTTGCGTCAAAACAGCGTTTTGTCACCCATCCCAACCTTACTAATTAGATTTTTTTCATCATTCACCCCATATTCTCGCATTCTTTATACATGCTCATTATTGCTTTCCAAACCCGTATACTTGTCATCTTGAGCGGAAAGGGCCAAATTACTAAAAGAGCCATAACTCTCTTATCCCTTTACCCACAGATTATTAGATCCTGTTTTCAGTCTCCATTTCCATTTTTTACTAAAATAGCGAAATTTAACTCTCTTATTCCCCTACGCCTAGCCTGCCATATTTCTTTGATGTCACTACCTTTTCCCAGTTCACCCAACTTATGTGTTTATTCAAACCATAACCTCCCCACTAAAATTTTCTTCAAATACTTTCCAAAGTTTTAATCACCGCCCCAGGTGCTTTATAAAGTGAGAGATAGTAATTGGGTAAGCTTCCTAGTATCGACTTCACCAACACTTATCTACCACAAAGGACATCAATCTTGCTTTCCAACTCGGCAATTTTCTGTTGAACGTATCGATTACATCTTTCCAATTAACCACTCTATTCATATTGGCCCCACTTTCAATCCTAGATATCCAAATGGAAGTTTGCCCGCCATATACATTAATTCTTCATCGTTCTTCTCGACCTCATATAAATAGATTTTCCTATGGTTTACTTTCAAACTTAAGATTATAGAAAACACTCTTAAAATTCTTCCAAGATTACCGCCCACAACCCCTAAAGATCACATTATCTGCGAAGGACATATGTAATTGTTGCGTCTGAAAGACAACATATTATTATAGTGTAAAAACTCGCATTTTGAGAGTGTTTGTTATAAATTCTGCTTGGAATGGTTTAAATGTTTGTTTATGAGTATTTTATAGATTCCTAAGTAAATTGGAGGATTTCCGGGCCAACACTGAAATTGCTTAAAGATGTGCTAAATTCAGGCCCAAGTCTGTGTTTACGGGTCCTGTGCATGGAAGAGAGTTACGAATTGTGGGCCCCAAGTTAAGACATCGACATACTTTAAAAAACCCTAGATCAACAAGGAGCAACTTTCCCTGAGAGTTACGAATTGTGCGCCCCAAGTTAAGACATCGACATACTTTTAAAAACCCTAGATCAACAAGGAGCAACTTTCCCTTGTTTACGAGCCGTGACCCGGGTTTGGGTATACGAGTCGTAAATAACCCAAAGGCAGATAGACCGTATATAAAGAAAGAGATTCGTATAAACCCTAAGGGAGTTGGATGAAACAAGAGAAAAAACGCGAAAAAAGGCTGTTGAAGTTCAAGGATTTAAAATCGGAGATTCGGGAGAATCTTCAAGGAAAAAGAACGTACATGAGGGCAAGAAATTGTCCCTTACTGAGTTAGCACCCTTCGTATCATCGTTTTTAGTTAATTCCTGTCATGTATTCATTGAATTTAGTTGCTTTGTTTGTTACTATGAGTACTAACCCGCGCAATAGCCAGTTAGGGTAGGATGATTCTTGTTACCATGCAAAGATTTGGTTGATTTTGTTATGAAATTGTGTTTTTAGTAAGGTTTGCTTCTGACTTGTGATAGTGTAATTTGTATGCTGAGTATTGATGTCAAAATAAGTTTGTGTGGGTGATTTAGGTCATTCTATGAGGTTATACATGTCAGGTTTGTTTCAATTATCTTTAGGCTATATTTCGATCATTAGTTTAGGGTTGGATGCTTAGTAGGCAAATGATAAACTTAGTCGGATATTGTTAATCATATGGGTCACCTATGGGAAGAATCCGATTGTAAGGGTTTGGAAATTAGATAAGGGTTAGCTTTAAATTATGTAATCTGGATAGTAATTCGCTCGGTTCGTTAATTTAGGTTACTTAGCAATATAAGAGACTCTTAGATCATAAAGGGATAGGTAAGTGTCTTGGTTACTTGGAACCATTTAGTTGGGTGTGTCTATAGCCTGATTATTTGCGGGATATGGGTTTAACCTGAGAAGGCTCTAGCTTTTTAACACTACACCCTCGTCTACTAGTGACAACTATGACGAGTTTTTCATAAGAACTATAATGAACTATTTTGCAAAAGTAATAAAATGATTCTGAACCTAACTAAGGTTAAGATGGACTGGATCGTTTCTTGTCAAAGAAGTTTATCCATATGGAGCGGTTGACCTACTGAATGAAAATGGGGTAATGTTCAAAGTAAATGGACATAAGCTGAAAAGATATATCGAAGGACCCATTAGCTTGAACAAGGATGAAGAATTCAACCTCGATCCTATACCTAATGGTTGAGACTAGGTTTATGTCCGGCTGAAGACAAGTAAA
The DNA here is from genome assembly GCA_947069175.1 of Scalesia atractyloides. Taxonomy (NCBI): domain Eukaryota; kingdom Viridiplantae; phylum Streptophyta; class Magnoliopsida; order Asterales; family Asteraceae; genus Scalesia; species Scalesia atractyloides. Next base: position 30,673,588 of record CAMTDV010000022.1, read on the forward strand.
CTTAGCGCTTCCAGGAGGCAACCCGAGGGTCCTAATATTCAATTCATTGCATTTTTGAGGATTCATAATCTTATCAATAAAAAATCTAGAAGCTACTAACTTTTCAGGGCTTACGACCCGCAATCATTTGTTACGATCATAACCTATCAAGTGGGCTCCACCTTGAAATCTAAATCAATTCACAGGCCCGTTATGCTAAACCCTAGCATACGACCTATAAGTATTCATGATCTATAAATTGAAAGTCCAAAACCCTAATGTTCTTATTCTTCATACATGTGACAGAGAGAATTCAAACATTATACAAAACCAATGGCAAGTATTGAAGAATCAAAGGTATACTCTTGTTCTGTTCGTGTTTTTCATGATTCTTCCTTCCTTTCAATTGTGATATGTTAGTTTTTAGAAATTATTTTTACTTTGTAAATCCACGTTATTAAACAGAATCTGGATGTTTTAATCGATATCATAATCTGATCACATACGACCCGTGACCTTGTTCAGGTCTACGACTTGTAAGTCAGTCAATAGACTGGTAATTGACATAATATTCTTCTATTCACAATTTTGTTATGAAAATTCATTATTGAATACAACTCGTGACCACCTACTAGTCCACGACCAGTAAACAATATCTTATTAGTATATTCTATTTATTTTGTTTGTTATAGCATAATGCTAAAGGACTCTATGAGGTACCACAGAAACGTGGTAGAGGAAGTCCAAGGAAGAACTTTGTTGTGTCATATCCTGTTAATCAAAAAATTTAGGTACACAATAATGATCTTGCTAATTTAAGGACTGAACTAAGAAACATGCAAAGACAAGTGGGTGACTATCACATTTATGTAATACGGAGGATAATTGATTTTGAAAGAAGTGTCAAAGATTTGAGGAATATCATCCAAGAGATGGGGTTTGGCATTTCACCACTAGAACCTATCGAGCCACCAAAGCCTAAGGCACTAGAGCTGATGTTTGTACCAATGGGTTATGATTATTTGCCATATAAGCTTCACCCTCCTACACCGCCACCATTTGTGCCTATGAAGCCTATTAATCCACCTTAGGATAGGTTTTCTAAGCCATATCAGAATCAGAATCTGTCTATTAATATGAAGGCCACTTCACTCTGTGATGTGGGAGAACCATGTAAGAAGATAAAGTCACCTATTGATCCTCTTATGCGTATTAGAGCTTTTAGTAAGATGAAGGAGGTCATAGATGTGGATGATATACCAAAGAAAGAGGAGGAAGATCCAAAAGAATTTCCTGAGTATACTCCTTGGACTGACTAGGAGGAGGAACACCCAAGAAAGGTTGTAAATGCACTTGTGTGATAAGTGCTGGATTTCCATAGTTAAGGGTCTTAAATGTAACTTGTAATAAACTCTTGTGTATGTCTGAATTTACTAGTTATGTCCGAGTTTATGTATGTCCAGATTAGGGTATGTAGTTCCCTAATTCGGGTTTGTGTTAGATATGTGTAGTTCGAACTTAGGATGTCCCCTAGTCTAAGTTTATCAACATGTTATTGTCTGGAGTTGAGTTTATGTTACTCAGTCCAGGTTTAGTTAGTTTTTGGCTTTGGGCCTTGTTATGTAATCTGCACATGTGTGTCTGGATTTGTCTTGTATATATACCTTTATGGAAGAATTGTTGATGTAGTATGTCTATCGCCAACGTCTTAGGGTCATGTCTATGTATGTAATAGGGCGAAACTGTTAGATTTTTGTTTGCATGCAATTAACTTTGCACGAAGTGAAGTTCACTTTGTACAAAGGTAGCTTTTACCATCGTACCAATATAACTTACCTTTGTACGAAGATAGACTCTACCCTCACACAAAGGTATTGTCTTGTCCTATAAATATGTGTGTTTAGGTCTGAGTTTGTATGCTGTTTTGTTGATTGGATGGCGAAGCTCTGTCCAAGTGTTCTCTCGATTGTAAACGTTTATCAATATTAATGAGATAAACATTTTAAAAAGTAAATCTTGATCTTGTCACTTGTTAATATGAATTCCGTGCATATTGAACTTGCAAAATAGATTAGGACCTTAGCTTATTGGATGAGCAGATCCTCACAAGTGGTATCAGAATCTGAAGACTTGTCATCAAGATTCTACTTCTTATTCTACTCATGTTTCTTCTTTTATCATTTCCCTGACATGGGACGGACAAAATGGACTGAACTTTTCCAGGATTGTTTAAAATTGACTAATAACAAACTCTTGAAAGTTTCAGACCTTAAAACAATTGGAATCCTGATAAATATGTCGAAAAACGTGAAAACATGAACTTATCTTCGCACGGTCTGAGATTTCCCTTCGCATCAAGATAAATTTATCTTCGCACGAAGTGAAAATTTGTTGTTGAAAACTAAAAAGTTACCTTCGCATGAAGTTAAAATTAACTTCGCATGAAGTAAAATTAACTTCACACGTAGTGAAACTCTTGAAAATTTAGATTTTATCTTCGCAGAAGATAACTCTAATTTTGGCTTGTTACTTTGCACGAAGTGAGGTTTAGTTGTTTGGTGATTTAACATCATTCCAGGGTCACTTTCCACTAAAATTTACTTCGCACGAAGCAAGTTTTCAACAAATTTCCGAAGAAAAATGGAGAACGAATTCTTCAACGCGTTCGCATCGTCAGCAACTTCAACAATGGTAGCAGCACAGAACATTAATCTTGAAAACGAGATAGGGACAATGACGAAACCCCGAAGCTCATGTCCTTAGAAGATTATTCTGGTTGGAATGAAAGATTTGTCAATTGGGTTCAAGCGATCTACTTTGATAGTTGGTGTGCAATCAAGGAGAAGTATGCTGCACCAGTTGGAGAAAATGGTTTAGAGAAGACATTGACACAATTCACTGCACAAGAAAAAGACAAGTTTGTTCGAGAAAAGAAAATGATGAACATTCTTCAACAAGCCATCAAAGAAGACATATTCACTCTGCTACGACATGATAATGATGCTCAATCAATGTGGAATGCCTTGTCGTAGAGAAAGAGTTTGATATCTTTAATGATCAAAAGCAAAAAGGCGCAGTTAAAGAAAGAGTTTGATATCTTTAATATGCTTAAAGGCGAAACGATGAAACAGTTGATCGAGAAGTACTGTCATCTTGTCGTAGAGATGAAAAGGCTTGGTATTTAGAAGGAGAATCAAGAGTTGGTGGATAAACTGGCTGATGCATTGCCCGAGGGAGAATGGTCTACATATCTTACAATTTTGAAAAACAGTTCAGAATATGGTTCTCTCACATTGCCAAGATTCATCGAGAAGTTAGAAGGTTATGAGCCCGAGATGCAAAAAATGGCGAAGACCAAAGGTTCACAAATCTAGCAAGATGTGAATCTGTACTACAAGGGAAGTCAAAATGCTAGTGTCCAAAGTTCAAAAATACACACTGCGTTTAGTGCAAATAGCTCTTCAAGTTCTTCATCTTCGAATATTGGTGGAGCTTTCCAATTATTCCCAATGTGTGAGCCTAACTCACCTTAAACACCGCAATCTTCGCAAACCTCAAACTATTTCAAAGCACTCAAAACAACTCAAACGAGAGAATTCTACAATGAAACATTGCCGTGAATATCGAGAATGCTTGAAGGTTTCAAAGAGAACACTACAAAACAACATATGGCATTCCTTGCATCTGTTCTTGAAACGTATGAAAGTCTGGTGGCTGCTAAATTGGAAATCCGAACATGATAAAAGAAGATTACGAAAAAATTGATCCGAAGGAGTTGGAACTGATCGATATCAAGTGGTGCATGGCTTTAATTTTTCGCCGAGCGCAAAGATTCATAGAGATCAAGGGTCGAAACAGTTTGGGAGGATTAGATGGAAAGCTTGGATTCGATAAGTCAAAACTCACGTGTTTTAGATGCCGAGAGAAAGGACATTTTAAGAGAGAAAGTCCAAATCGTGAAGTCAATGGAAATCAAAATCCATTTGCAGATGATACTACAAGAAGGTGATCTATCACAAGACGTCACCACCTTAAACTATATCAAAAATGGTTCAGATCGAGGATGGTTCATCGAGTTCAAAGGATAAAGCTCTCGTTGTTTCCCAGGAAGACGAAAGCTTGAACTGGAACAAATACATTTCAAAGCCTGAAAGCATTGCATTGTTGGCTGAGATCATAGAAGAACCAGTTGAAAAAGAATACTCTGAAGCAACCTTCGATGAAGCTCCAATTGATGAGTATTATACTACTGAGGAAGATATCTTTCATAATGCTTTTAAAAATTTGGTTCCACCTGACATGTACAAAAATTTTGTAGGTTTCTTGGAACCAAATTACTCGGTGTGCTGTGAAGAAGAGTCAAAGCCAGAAATTGAAGAATTGATTGATGTGAACAAAGAAATAACCGAGAACCTTACAGAGATTTCTAACAAAGCAATGATAGCAAACCCAAAAGAGGTAGTCTTTGAACAGGTCCAAGATACGGTAAGAGTCGGTCGGAGAAGAAGGTAAGGTTAAGATAATTGAAGTTGAAAAACCTTGCAAGAAATGCATGGAGCCTTGCAAGGAGTGTACTGAAAAGGATGATAAATATAAACTTTTGAAAAAACTTTCTGATAATCTATCAAGTGATTACAAAGAAACAAAAGAAGCATATGATAAGTTGGGTAAAACCATTAAAAAGTTTGAACAAGCAAGTCGTGAGGATGGTGCAACACTTTCGATGCTTAAAGAAACTGTTATAGATAGACAAATGGCCATAAACATTCACCTTGAGACGATTTCTAAGCTCAAAAGTGAATTAGAGGCAGTGAGAATTGAAATAGAAAGGGTCAACAAGTTGTTGATCAGTTACTCAATTTCATCGTATGTGATTGATCATATTCTTCTGAAACAACCATAAAAAATTAAAATGGAATAAAATGATTGTTCTCAAAACAATGGTATGAGTTACAATCAAGTTCCACCCCCGATGTGGGAAAGTTATTCACAGAAAAGCCTGATGGGGTGGATAAGGCGCTTTATTTGAAAGTTAAAACTGAAAAAATAGATGAGTTGCCTGAAAAGCTCGATGTAACTTACATCAAATCTGATGAAGAGTGTAAATCAGATGTGGTTAAAACTGGGGTAGAAAATGTTTTGAGAAATGAGAGTGATAGCACAGAGTTTAAAAGTGTTGAGTCTAATTTGGAGAAGACTAGTTCAAGTTCACCTTCTGAAAATGAAGAAAGCTTTCATAAGTATTATCTTAAGAAATCAGAATCTAGTTCGGATGATGATCCTAATATGGTTGCATACAAAATGAAAGGATCTGACAAACTATATCCTGATCAAGAGTTTCCGATTCAGAATGTGAATCTTGAAAAGGTTGAACAAGTGTTTAAGCTGGTTGAAGTAAGCTTGTCTGAACTTGATAATCTAAATGCGTCTTACTATTCTAAACCTAAACATTCTTATAATAATAAATACAAAGCAAATAACTATCCAGATAACAAAAGAAAAGGGTTAGAATATGTTAAGAAACATAATGACAAATTCCCAAAACCAAAATTTTCAAAGAATGTAACTTTTGTTTTCGGAACAAGTTCAGAAAGTGAAAAGGAGAATTTGGCTAAATCATAGTCAAATGATGAGTTATATACCTAAAAGAAGCACCATGAACAGGTTCAGAAATACTCTGTTGGAAACGACAGTAGGACATGCTTCAAATGTAACAAAGTCAAGCATATTGCAAAACAATGTACCCAGACTAACTCTAAACCTGTTTACAACGTCAAGAAATCTTTAGAAGATGAGAGATAAAAACACCCAAAGTTTGTTCCAACACAAATTTGAAAAGAAACAACGAATATAACATACTGAAACCAACAAATTCTAATGTTTCAATCAAAGAAGTTGGTGAATCATCGAGCAAGAATGATCATAAATATTCAAAATTTATACTAAACAAGCATTTTCAAAACAACAAACTTGGGTTGTTAAATCAAAAAAATCTTCTGAGATAAGCAAAATAACTGTTCCAACATCGACTGTTAAAAAGGTTGAGGTTGAACATGTTGTTGAAATCAAGAAAAATGGTAAGAGTGTTTGTGAACCTATGTATGACATCCCGAACCCATCCAAGACCACTTAGGCTTGGGTCTCGCTATTCAAGTAATTGCTTAATTACATGTGAAGGGGCTCCCGAGATCAATCATCTCAAAGTTGGTAATGGATAGTTGAGCTTCTCGGCACATGACCGGAATGTTAGCCTTGCTTTATGATGTCAAATCAATCCGTGGAGGCTACGTTGGGTTCATAGGTGATCATGGTGGAAGGATAGTCGGTGAGGGGATTCTAACGAACGGTGTGGTGTCTTTTGACAAATTCAACTACATAACCTAATTAGAGAACAACTTGTTGAGTATTTCCTAGATTTGTTATAAAAAGTTCATGACACACTTTACAGATTAAGAATGTTTAATTGTGAAGCCGAGATTCAGTATGCCTGAGGAATGGATCCTGATACGAGCTCCTCGTGAAAACGATTTGTATGTCCTTGATATGAGTGTTGCTACAACTACGACAAAACTTGCACAATACTTTGTATCAAAAGCAACTGAAAAAGAATCGATCTTGTGGCACAAAAAATGGGGCATATTTGTCTCAGAAAAAAGAAACTTTCTTGTTCACAACAATCTCGATGAGGGATCTAATCTGAAGAGTTTTCAACTGAGTGACGATTGCATTAGTTGTAAGAAAGGAAAGTAGCATAAAAAGTTGCACCCAGGAAAACTTCTGAAATCTATCAAGCTCCCACTAGAGAGACTTCACATGGATCGCTTTGAACCTATCAATGTTAAAAGCATTTCAGGAGATCTTTCTTATCTCGTCGTGACTGACGACTACTCAAGATTTTCATGGGTGATGTTCTTAGAGAGCAAAGACGAAACATTTTAAAATCTAATGATTTTGTTTCGAAAGTTGGAGAACCTGTATTACTTACCGATCAGATGCATTCGTAGTGACAATGGTAGAGAGTTCAAAGACAATCAGATGGCTGATTTTTGTAACGATAAAGGAATTTTGCATGAATTCAGTGCATCATACACTTCAGAATAAAACGGTGTAGCTGAACACAAAAATCGAACCCTAATAGAGACAGCTAAAACCACGCTCACCGATTCCAAACTTCAAGTCAGTTTTTGGAGCGAGGCATTGGCTTCTGCATGCTATACTTTGAACAGAGTTTTAACGGTCAAGCCGCATAAGAAGACGTGTTTCGAGCTGCTTAACCAATGGAAAACAAATTTGAAGTATCTAGAACCTTTTGGGTCACCTTGCACAGTTATCAATGTTGATGGCAAATTTGGGGCTAAATCTTTAGAGGGGTTCTTCATGGGATATGCTAGTCCACTACGTAGAGTATATCTTCCTAGCATAAACTAGGTTATTGTTTCTCAGCATGTTGATTGTCAAAGAGATACGTCTCTAACACAGAAACCAGGAGATGTTTGTCTATTCAACTATGAAAGTCTATGGGATTCCTTTGAGCTTCTAGCTGAACCAACAGAGGAGGAACTGCTAGTTCTTTACCAGCAACAACAAGTGTCATCATAAGAACAAGTTTCGAGACCAATCGTTATTACTCAAACAGCTGTTGGCACTCACGATGCTGAAACTAGTACAAGTATTCAACATCCAGGATATCACACTGTAGGAACAAATGATCCCATTGCAAATCATGATATGAATGAACCAGCTCCCTCATTTGATCAAAGTGATTATTATAATTTTGATGCTGAACCGACACATGATAACGATGGATCTACTTCCGATGAAGGTGCTGAATAGATTCAAAGTTTACTAAATACTCAAGCTGGTCTAAGTGCCCAGAATGAAGACAAGAATCTTGTTGCTGATCAAAACATTATTAATCTGGAGAACGAAGTGAGTGTCTCGATGAAGTTATGCCGAGGACGTTGTCTTATCACCCATCGGAAACATAATTGGAGAGTTGTAGACTAGAGTCAAAATACGAAATCAGAACATGAGAATCTTAGTTGTTTTTATTATAAAATTGCACCTATTCAAGGTACTATCTCATATAGTTGCTTTATTTCACAGGTAGAACCGAAAATGTACAAAAAAGCTCTTTCTGAAGAAAAGTTGGGTTAATGCAACGCAAGAAGAGCTAAAAACAATTTGAGAAACTTGGATTTTGGAATCTTGTTGACCTACTGGATGACCACAAGTCCATTAATACAAAGTGGGTTTTCAAGTTTAAGTGTGACGATAGAGAAGTGATTGTACGCAATAAAGCTCGACTTGTTGTTTAGGGTTTTCATCAACAAGAGGGAATCAACTACACAGAGGTCTACGCTCATGTTTCTAGATTAGAAGCTATCCGCATTTTCCTGGCATTCGCGTCATGGAAAGGTTACAAGGTATACCAATTGGATGTAAAGTCCGCAATCCTGTATGGTAAGATGAAGGAGGAAGTGTATGTCGGCCAACCACCGGGGTTTGTCGATCCGATATCACAAAGAAAAGGTTTATCTACTGGATAAGACGTTATACGGTTTACAACATGCCACGAGAGCTTGGTACGAGATGCTTTCTCAACATCTTTTGGAGAACAGCTTCACTAGAGGAACAGTAGACGGAACCCTCTTCACACGGGAATCTGAAGGACACATCTTAATTGTGCAAATTTATGTGGATGACATCATCTTTAGTTTGACTAAGGATGTGTTGTGTAAAGACTTCAAGAAAGTCATGTAGAAAAAAATTCAAGATGAGTTCTATGGGGGAGATGGAGTTCTTCTTGGGACTTCAGGTTGATCAGTTGCCTGATGGAATTCACCCATCAGACAAAGTATATGCATGACATGTTGGAGAAATTTGATATGTTGGAATCATAACCATTGTCTACCCCATTATCTCTAAATCACGTCATCAGACTAGATGAAAAAGGAGTGAAGATTGACGAGACTTTATACAGATCAATGATTGGATCATTAATGTACCTCACAACATCAAGGACGGATATGATGTATTCGACATGCCTCTACGCCCGATATGTGTCAAATCCTCAAGTGCCACACATGCTTATCGTCAACGGATATTCCGATATTTGAAGGGTTGTCCAAGCATCGACTTGTGGTATCCACAGAACAATGTCTTCAACCTCGCTGGAGATTCCGATTTGATTTTGGGTGTTTCCATTTAAATACTAAAGCTACAACTGTTGGTTGCCAATTATTTGGTACACGATTAATAACGAGGCAATGCAAGAAGCAAACCACAGAAGCTCTTTCTACTTGCGAAGCAGAATAAGTTTCAGCTTTCAGTTGTTATTCTTAGATCTTGTGGATACAACAACAGATGATAGACTATTGATTGTAGTTTCTTGATACGTCTATATATGTAGATGATGAGGCTGCCATTAATATCACTAAAAACATGGTTCAACACTCTAAAACTAAACATATTGAAATTCGACCCACTGTATCCGTGATTGCTACGAGAAAAAGTTAGTTAGAATTGAAAACATCCACATTGATGAACAAAAGGTAGATTTTTACACCAAAGCATTTGATCTAGCTAAATTTAAATATCTTTTGAAGCCTAACGGGATTAAAAATCTGACATCAGGGGCGGATTTAGAGGTGAATTCGAGTTGGATGACGAGTTGACGTGATCCTCATCGATTTATCAAGTTTTAGTATTTCAAATTTCTTTCTTTAAAAATCCTAAAATATGTTTTTGATTTTAAGGGGAGAAAGGTGAAAAAAATAAAAAATATATAAAATTTTGAAAAAGTACAAAAACATGAAAAATACAAAAGGAGTTTTTGTGTAAAAAGAGGAAATGATAGTACATCAGTGGACTATCACAATATGCTAAGGAAATGTAGTGTCAAAATGTTTAAACAGATCTCACTAATGATGTGCCAGTAGGCTTCGCACATTCAGTAGATTGTTTCTGAGATATAAACATAAGGAAACTTCTTAATTAGTGGGTTAACATCTCTCGGATATATAGTCTTAGTACACTGAAATTACGTTTGAGAGATTGCTGGATTCTGAGATACTAGGCCTTTATAGATAATTGGTATCTGGGGTATTATACAAGTTCTTCTGATTTGTGTCAGCAATGGCCTATAACTTGTAGAATACTTTTGCTTTAAAAACCCAAAACTGCATTAAATTGAAAGTATCGAAAGATCTGACAATGGACAGTAAACGGTTCCACATATGGAACACAACTTTTAAGTCGAGCCTTCATCTCTCTGTCTGTATGGTGGTATTAACCTAAGCTCTCAAGGTCTCGCACAACCCATATACAAATATCAGTTAGATGTATTCACCTGTAAGGTGAAATCCAGGGAATCTTGATACGAGAGTTTATTCTGAGGTGGGTAACACTATTAAGTCTTCTAAGACATCTAGTTAATCGCATCTCGGAGAAATTGACAAATGTGTAGAGGTTTACGTGGATCAGTATACTGACAATCTAAGTGAATTTGTTTAAAACATAAAGTTTACAAGATCAACGGTACTAGTGACGTGTCTCAAAAACTGATATGATCCTCTAACACAAATTCACAAAAAATGTCTATAAATATGTTTGTACATAACTATTGCATTTCATTTTCTGAAAAACCCAAAAAAACTTTTAGTGTGTTTTAGCATAAACTTTGGAAAAATCAAAAGGATTTTGTTTCTATTTTAGTTTTGACTACCGATGATGGAAAGCGGATCTTCAAAATCCAAAGATGTTGAATGATGATGGAAATTCAGAGGACCATGGGTTGGGAGCTAATCTGAAATGAGAAAATGTTTTGACATGTTCAAAAGTTCATTAATTTGAAACCTAAAATTGTCTGAAAACGTTAGTTTGTTCATAAAGTGTTTAACCATGGTCATTAACTTGGATTTGGTAGACAAATCAGTTAACCAGGGTCATTAACTTGGACTTGGTCAACTGAGTGGGTTGTTAAAACTGCTTAATATGAACGAGAATTGAAAAGTTTGAAAGTGTGAGGTTCACTTCGCACGAAGTAAACATTTCACTTCGTACAAAGTGAAATCATGTCACTATATAAGTAAGTTCGCACAAAGGTAATTTCATTTTCCTTGTTGAACTGTTGGCGTGAACTGAAGTTTTTGTTAAGTTTGAAACGAAGTGCTACCCCAATGTTGACTTGTAGTGGTTGATTAGCACACCACTTACAATGCCTAAGATAGATTGGACTAGATTAGATCCTAATTGTATCAATTTTAATGATTTTCTGTAATCTACACATAAAAATATAGATCTAGGACAATTTAATGGACCAAAATTAAAATTTAGCATAGATCTAGGCTTGTCGGCACTTTTAGCATATTATAGAACTTTCAATTTCATCAAAACGTGCACAAATTTAACGAGTATTTTAACAGTTACCTTCGCACGAAGAGAAAGTCCATTTTGCACGATGTAAAATATCCACGCTGCACGAAGTGAACTTGCAATATGTTAAACTGTTAACCCACTTTGCACAAAGTTAAATGTCCATTTCGTACAAGGTTCTATTCGCACGAAGTGAATTTGGTATGTTTGTGTTTTTCATCTAAGTGTTTGTTCGTCTTGTGTTTGTAGGAAAAGAAATCGAATTTTAACACGAAACATAACATCTGTTGTGTTCTCGACGAGAAGATTCCCGAAATAGCACTATTAAAATCGATTTTGAAGTTCATTGACGAGTTACCAATAAAGAAAGCCTTAACGGACCAACATAAAGCTTATCGTTCTCATGTAGAAAGATTTGGGGAACATGCCAAGTTTGTACCGGAACTAAAAGCTATACGATCATTCGTACAAGTCGGAAATGAAGATAAAGTGGTCTTAATAACCAAAGCGTTGATTCGTAGGGTCCTTGATTTTAAAGATAAAGCTGACGATCCGATGATGTATTCTGAACGGATGTGCAAAGGTTGCTTTTACAGAATGGGATATAAAGGATTGTGAATACATCTTTCAACAATGCATTCTTGGGCTGGCCAGACTAGTTTTTTGTGCATTCTGTGATCTCCGCCCTAAGTCGTAGGAAAGGAGGGGGAGATGCTTTGGTCAATTACCAAATGTGTATGATAGCTTACCCTAGGTATATAAAGAATACTATGTCATTTATGGGGTTAAGCCTTGAGAAAAGCCTTTAGAGAAGAACTTTGAGCATCAAGCCTATCGACATATCACATTAGATCCTAGTCTTTTCAGCTATAACATCTTACATGTGTTGGTCAATCCCTTTAGCATGAACATTTATTTCGTTTGCCAATGATGCAATAAAATACTTTTGGATTTTTCTATTTTCAAATGTTTTTGTATTTTTTTTTTTTTTCAATGTTTTTGTGTTTTTCTCATCTTCTCCCCCTCAAACAATGAATATATACATATATGTCCCTCTCAGAAGAAAAGAAAAGCAGAGACTTTACTTACAGATGAGGCAACTGATGAAGAAGCTGAAGTGAATATGAATGTTGAAGTGGAACTTTATGTCGAGGTCGAAACAAATGTTGAGGACGAGGTATTTTCTGTGACATCAGAACAAGAGCGTGATGATGTGAATGTGGTTAACATTGCTGCTAAAGTTGAGAAACAAGCTTTTGGAGACGATAATGAAGAAAGTTCTGATGATAGCATCGATCCTGAAGCAAGAGGTGCAACTGAAAGAGCAAAGTTAAGAAAGAAAAAGGCTTTACGAGATGATGATGAAACTTATATGCCTTCAAAGCCTGAAGAGATTATAGAGGCCCAGCTAAGAAAGCTAAGAGGGTTAAAAGCAAGCCGACTGATGTTTAGAAAAAGGTAACAGGGTCTCAACAGTCAAGAAAGCAAGACGAAAATATAGAAAGAGGAAGTCACCTGAAGTTGAGTCCGAACAACCACCATCACCACCACATCAACCACCACCATCACCACAACATGTTACACCATCACATCCTACTTCACCACCAAAACATCAAAGACCTCCTGTACAACAAAGATCAACAACTCAAACTGCTACTAAAAGATCTTTACATGATCGTTTTCCTGAGGACTTTGGTGATATTCCATTCACAGGTGGATTTGATGCAAATCTCTTCAATGATAACGGGGTTACCTATCTGGAGAACAAAATCAAATTACAAGAGGATAGAATTAAACAACTTGAAGTTGAAAATGTTTAGCTGGTCTCATTACTTAAAAGTATTACTGCTGAGAACGAGAGACGTCACAGAGTTGTTAAAGATCTAGAAGTGGAAAAGTAAGTGAATGCTAAGAAGTTTGATGTGTTATACAAAGTGTTAGAAAAAAGATTCAACATAAACTTCAATGCAGAGTATGATGTGATCGAGATTGAAGAAGGAAAGGCTAGAGCTGCAGAAAGAGCAAAGAAAGCTGAAGCGGAAGCAGCAGCTGCGGGTATGATATTCCAGTTATTATACCCATTGAGCCTAAACCGTTAGTGAACTATGTGTTAGTTGGTGAACCTATTGATGTTACTAGGATTTCTGCGAAACAACAATACTTGGAAAGAAAGAAGATGGAAGCAAAATAGATGCTGAGATAGATGGTTATGAGGAGGATGAAGATGCAAATTTTGGTGGAGGTGACAAGAAAGACGACAATGATAAGGGTGATGATGATGATAACACCCAGGGTGGTACAGGTTTGAGAATTCAAGATGCTAAGATGAATGAATCATTTGATTATGATGCTTATCTGAACAATGACGCGAACCAACAAGATGATTCTCATAGCCAGGGGGAGATGAAGGATTCGGTTAACGATATAGAGCAATTAGGAATCTTCTCAGTTGTTCCACCTATAACACTTGTTCCTGATTTGCCACAACCCAAAATTTTCTATCTTGAACATGGTGTCGAGGAAGGTGGATATATTCATAACTACACCAAAGAGGAGATTGCTAAGATGTTAGGGATTGATGAGAGTTTGTTTGATTTCGATTTTGAAGATGAGCTGAATAATGTCAGTACTTCTAAGCCTGAAGACTATGTGTACAAGTACGTGGCTGATGCTGATATCTATAATAAGGTTGTCGTGAAGGATGATTCTGATGATGAAACTGCCAAGTATTCTGGAGAAAATATAGATGACTTCCCAATCTTCCAAGAATTGTTTGCTGAGGAAACAAACGATTTGTTAAAACGAAGGGTTGAAGAAATAGTTAAAGATGGTAACGTGCCTAGATGTTTATCGAAGAAGAGATTGCTAAGGCTAAAAAGACGTGGTTAAGGGAATTACCCAAAGAACGAAAGTTTCAACGACTGCTAGCCTTCTTCACTCGTGATCAGGATAAGTTCGTTGGGAGATATATTGAGCTGGGGTTGGATTCCTGAATTAGACGTTCATGCAGTTAAGAGAGAGTTTGGTGTTTAGTATTTCAGATACTTGAGCGATATCAAGACGTTGCCATGGTGGGACGTTGAAGAGTTGGTGCAAATAATGTCGATCGATTATTTGATGAAGTTTCACGATTAGAGACTTTGGAAGCTAATCAAGTATGAAGCTGCTCATGGTTTTATTCACTAGTGACCACACATACCTAAGAAGAACATCAAGATAGATCCAGCTACGAAAGAGAAGGATGTTACATTGATTATAAACTGACCACGGGCGATGAAGAATATGCCTATGATGAAAATCGAGCAAGATTTATATGAATTCTTCAAGTGGTGGCAATACGATATCGAAACAGGTGAAGCTGCAATTATACTTAAGGCTGAAGGATTATTGTAAGTCCTGAATAATCCAGATATTAACAATGATATCAAACAATCACCAAGGATGGTGTAGGTCCACTTGGAGGATCAGGAATAACCTACTTCCCTGTTTATACAACACAAATACGCGTGCGGAATCCTCGTAAGTATGCAAACCAAAGCAAAGTAAGAAACACAGGATAACCAAAGATTCAATATCTTGATTAACAGAAGAGAACTAGTACAAACACATACAAATAATGTTCATACAGACTCATGAAATACTCTCTGTGTTCTTGTGTATCTCTCTCTAGTGTGTAACTTGTTCACACAGCTCTTCTAATTTCACACCCACACTGAGAAGTGCATGTCTGCTTATATAGTGCCTACACCCAGAAACAGTACGAAGAATGTTGCTGGTCATACGAAACACCATAAGACACGAAGAACCTCCTCCAAAAGATGCTCGTACGAATGACCCATGGCTTCGTACGAACACAACCTGGCTCGTACGAATCAAGCAGGATTCTCGTTACATGAGCCACTCCACGAATAAAATGTGATTCGTACGAGGAACATCTTGCTCGTACGAAGCATCTCTCAATCGTACTTGGATGTGTTCTTCGAAGAACGTGCCATCAGACATGACATACACAAGACTTAACAGTATGCACATATGCAACTGTTTTACACAGACAAACTAATCATCGTACTAAATCAAGATAGGAGGATATCTTGATTTGGTCGACATGACCAAACTATATAGACACATTAAACAAAGAGCTTACAATTACAAACGTAACTAAGAACAAGCAACAGACACAAAAGAGTATCAACAAACTCCCCCTTGGCTGTTGCTTGGTCTTCGTCTTCATTCTGAATTGCCTGTTGTATCAATAAACTTCTCCTAAAAATCTTCAATCCAACTTTGATTGATAATCAGGTATTTAATACTTTCCAGAAACATCAAACCTTTCCTGTTTCCTCTTGAGTGTCATTTGAGGCAACTGGATCGGTAACGATCTGCTGTACATTAGACTCTTCTACTGGAGTTGAAGCAGAAACTTTTGGTTGCGAGGATGAAGCTGAAGCATCAGGATTGCCAGGGTCTTCACTATCCTGATCACGTTTACGTTTAATCTCTTGTGCTTTGCATCTTTCATTCCACAGAATGTTCACTCACTTTCTACTCATTTCAAATACGTCTTTAATACCATTAAAGCCTTCAACCAGTGTAGCATTACGAGAATGATACCATTCTCTCAAGTCGTTATGCAGTTAGTGTTTCGACAGATCGTTGTACAGCCGTACTACGTTCTTTCAGCCTATTTATCTCAATCCCCTAAGAGTTATCAGCTGCTCTCATCCATTGTAGGTGTGTTGCCCTTTCAGATCATTTTCTTTTCTTAACTGAGCAATTTCAGAATCTTGTTTTCTAACAGTATCTTTCAAAGAATTTATCTCCAACTGTTATTTGACTATTGTGTTCCAATTTGAAGACATAAACTCCGAATACTTGTTAATCTGAATTGCTGCAGCTTGCAATTGAGAGAACAGAAAATCCACTTTCTCATCCTTTTCCATTTCAGAAAATAAACGACTGCTTCGTTTTGTATTTTTTGATGAGTTGTGGACTGGGATTCTTGAATTGATGAGGTAGTAGGTTGTGACTGAACTAGAGTATCTTCAGCCGAAGGTGTTTCAGCTGCTGTGGTATTTAATGTTTGTGGTTTAAAGCCGAAGGTGTTTCAGCTGCTGTGGTATTTAATGTTTGTGGTTTAAAGGTTGTATTGGGTTCCGTCATTACAGGTTCGGTCTCCTCCGTTGTAAAGGTAGACTGGACTTCTGCAACTGGTTCTAGTACAATTTCTTGATGTGAAGTTGTAGGTTGTGTGATTTTAGGTTGTGCTGACGATGTTCCCATAGTCTTTCTGTTTTGTTTCTTTCTTCCCTTATCACCACCTGTAGCTCCTACATCACTTACACCACCATTACCATTATTATCACTGTCATCATCATCATCTTTTCCCTTTTGACGACCAAACTTATCTTCGATCATCTTTTTCAGAATTGGTTCTTCATTATCTGACTCACTGTCATCATGACGCCACTTATCATTTTCTGGTGCAACATATTCATTATTTGCCAGAAAACCGATCAATTTACAAGGAGGTGTGCTTTCCTTGTAACGTTTTGCTGCTACACCTCTAAAGATGTTCAACGAATGTTCCATCATGATCTCAACTTTTAGAACATTGTTGTCGTCCTTTGGAAAATTCGGATGTTGCACATTCAAGATCATTTGGAGAAAATGAGGATACATCCAAAAATTGTTTCCACCATATCCGATTCTTCTCAGGTTTTCCTTCATGTTTGCAAAAATATACTTTGAAACATTAACGGTTTGTTCAATGTCAAAGCTATCATCATTCCAACCAAGTCATTATTCGCCATGTCATAACCACTTCGTCTGTTGCTCAAACACTGAATTAAAACATGTAGAAAGAACTTGTATCGGAGTGGCAACCATGCTTTGTTTAGTTTTCCCACGAGAAAATCTCCAACACATTTCATTCTAAGCAAACATCCACGTTGACACTTCAAAGGTACTGAGAAAGGAGCTTCAGAATCATCGCCAAGCTGTAATACTGAGTTAATGATTTCAACAGAAACATCTATGTTCAAGTCATTTACTCTCCCACGGATAAGTTCCTGCCCATTCACTTCATCAACTTTAGCAGAATCCCAAAATTCCTTAATCACGTCTTGTATAATGTAGTCTCGTGCGTGATTGCATAATGTATCCTTGAGTCACGCAAAAACTTCATTATACCATTGTACTCATAAAATTTGTCTTCCGGATCTAAGTAGGCCACCATGTTATGTCTTGGTTCTGACATACTTTCCACTTTTGACTTGTCAGTTCTCTTCGTTGCAGGTTTTCTTTTATGTTCCTTTTGTTCCATTCTGTACACATACAACAACAAGAATAAGCACATAAATCCAGTAGGGAATATACACAAAAGTTTTATTTCAAACTTTCTGTATGTATGTATTCCCTGGACGAAGAACTACTGACTCATACAATAACAATTTATCGTACGAAGAACAACTGATTTTCATGAGGAACTTGTTTTTCGTTAAAGATTTTTCGCTTAAAGTTTGGTTTTCATGTCAGTTAAAGTCACATGGTCAGATAATGTTCAAGTTGTTCATCTTCAAAGTATGCGAACATTGTCAAGTATACCTTAAAAATATCAAAAACAACTTAAGGAGAGGTGAAAGAATGACGTGAGCAAGGTGAAAGTTTTTCAAAAGTGGATTTTCAGTTCTTCGAGGACCTTAGGTTTTCGTTGACCTGTTTAGAACTTTGCACATATCCACACTAATCACATGTCAAGTTAAGTTAGGAAAAGTGCTCGTTAAACAGATTTTGCTCTTTGAAATTGAGTTTACCCGTTGTAAGAAAGTACTTTATGAAGTTATGATAGCAAGACAATAATTTTCCGGGCGTATCTTCGTAGAAAAACTTTTGAGTTTCCTTTTTTTTGGCTAAATAAAAAGAACTTAATTTATCAACAGAGTAAATTAAAACTAAAATGTCAACCAACAAATAAGAATAAACTATATATTTACTAGGCAATCTTTTTCATAGTTTCAAGGTAAGAGAATAGCTTTTAATCTTGTCAAAAACGAGTTTTGTTTAAACATCAAATTAATTAAATAAGCATTCTACTTAATTATCAGTATTGTTGTCCAAGAAGCTCAGCTTATCAGATGTAATCATGATTATGAGATATGACTAATGTATGATTTATACGTATTAGCCAGTGTTCAACCACTTCACGACACATTCCCGTATCAAGATATGCACGAGAGAAAATCTTATCGGTGAGTATGATGCTTATCATCTGTTTTGACGTATATGATGTGAGATACTGACTTATATTGATTGAAAACAAGCCCTATGTTATTAAATTACTTATTGATGAGGAACTTGATTTTCAGATGCATGCAAGGCATATGAGTAAGTCCGTGAACAGGTTAGTACCATCGTATAGACAAAGAGACGAACTTAGCTCCCGCATAAAGCTGTGATATATTATCACTTATTTTTGGGTGTATGTGATATTTTATCACTTATTGAAGGTCGTATACAATATTTACACGTGTGTATGGTATCATGGAAGTTCTAGACTTGCGTCACCGTTATTTTTTGGTAAAAGATTCAACCATGATACCCAGATGATAAGTCAGCATAAAGACCGTATATCTCAGATCCTCGGCATCCTATCAAACGAAATTTCGGTACCAAGACCATATGCAATGAATGATTCCCACCTGGCTTGTAGTCCGTTATGTTTATATCAACCTGCACAATTTAATCTTATTGTGAGCCTACAGATACATCATTTGTAAAGCTATCAGTTCTCGTTTTATGTTTTTGACCGTTTTTGACAGATCACCGGTGTGTATCATCATCTTCTCTTATCTTTCCAAGAAACTCAATTTTGATTTTTGGATTTCCTATTATTTTTGTATTTTTCTCAATTTTTCTCCCCCTTAACTAAAGAAGGTAAATAAATGAAAACATAAATAAATAAAAGACATATTTTTGTATTTTCTCATGTTTTTATATTTTCTGAAATTTCGTCTCCCTAAAATATAAACTAAGAGAAAATAGAAAATCTTTTTGTATTTTAGATTTTTAAGAAAATATTTACGAAAAATGATTAGCCAAGGATGATTTACTCGGGTTTCAACTTGATGCCATTGACCAAAAGTAGATAATCAAAACGAGATTTATCAAAGCTTTTGTGAAAAGGTTGACACGTTGGTGATCGGTGTGGATTTTAACAACATTGATAAGTTTCTTTTCATAGCAATCTCGTATGAAATGATACTTGATCTCAATGTGTTTGGTTTTGAGTGCTGTACAGGATTACGAGTTATCTGTAAAGCAGCTTCGTTATCAACAAAAATAGGAGTAGTTAGAAATTCAAAACCGTAGTCACTCATTTGCTGTTGGATCCATAGAACCTGAGAGCAGCAACTAGAAGCTTAAATATACTCAGCCTCACAGGATTGACATAGCTACACAAGTCTGCTTTTTGCACTGCCACGTGACTAGGCGATTTCCCAAGAACTGACATCCTGCTGATGTTGATTTTGCATCGATCTTGAAGCCACCATGATCAGAATCACTGAATGCTGTCAAATCAAATTTATCATCCTTAGGGTACCAGAGACCAGTGTTCGGACGACCCTTCAAATAACGAAAGATTCTTTTCACAGCCATCAAATGAGAAACCTTTGGACTTGACTGGTAGCGAGCTAGAAGACATGTTGGGTACATTATATCAGGTCTTGAAGCAGTAAGATACATAAGAGATCCGATCATAGCACGATAAAGAGATGGTTCCACATGTTCACCCATTCCATCAAGGAGTAATCCCATGATTCTGAGCTAATGGAGTTCCCAAAGGCTTTGATTCTTCCATCTGAAATCGTTTGAGAATATCCCTGATGTACTTGGTTTGACGGATGAAAATCCTGTCTTTAGATTGATGAACCTGCAAACCTAAAAAGAAAGTCATTTCTCCCATTGCGCTCATCTCGAACTTCTCTTGCATCACCTACTCAAATTCTTTGCACATTCTCTCGTTTGTAGACCAAAAATAATATCATCAACGTACACTTGTACTAGCAATAAGTCCTCATTTTCTTCCTTGATTAAGAGAGTACAGTCGATCAATCCACGTCAAAAACCATTCTTCAGAAGATAGGAAGACAACGTTTCATACCAAGCCCGAGGAGCCTGATGAAGACCATACATCGCCTTATTGAGAATCCAAAGCTTGTCAGGATGGATTGGATCTTCAAAACCCAGTGGTTGCTCAACATATACTTCTTCTTCAACAACACCATGAAGAAATGCAATCTTCACATCCATTTGATAAACAATACACTTCTTTTAGGATGTATAAGCCAAGAAGATTCTTATGGCCTCAAGACGTGCTACCGGTGCATAAACTTCATTGTAATCAATGCCTTCTACCTGATTAAAGCCCTAGGCAACCAATATTGCTTTATTTCTCACAACAATACCTTGGTCATCCTTCTTACATTTGTAAACCCATCTTGTTCCAATCTTCTTGTAGTTGTCACGCCTGTTAAACAATTTCCACACGCCTAACTTCTGAAACTGCTGAAGTTCTTCTTGCATTGCTTCAACCATGAATCTTCTTTCTTGCCTCCTTCAAGATTTCGGTTCTACTTGGCAGACATAGCAGGCGAAAGACCAATCATTCTGTTCCCCAGATTCCCTAATAACCGAATACAACAAAGCATTCTAATTATTCCTTAGCTGATTATGAGTCTGCACACCACTTAGGACATCTCCTATGATATTTTGCTGAGGATGAGTGTTATGAATTCGAGTTTCAGGAACATCAGGAACTCGAGAATTTATACCCAAGTTATTGATATTCAGATCAACAACTAATTCGTTTGCTGGATTTGATGAAGATGTAGAAGCATGACCTTCAGCCGTCCCTTGATTTTGTACATTTGATGTGACATCTGAAAATCTAGGAGCTGCACCAGAAGTATCTTCATTTGCATCATGGAACTCGTCTCCTCTGAGGAAACATTATAATCAGCAGAATCTTTGAATTCCACATTCTGAACAAGATGTTAACCGAAGTAGATACTTGAGTAGCTGCAGAAGCATCATCAAATGTTGGCAGATTAAAGGAGATACACAGCCCATCGTAGTCAAACATCCAAGGAGCACCCGAAGCTCTTACTGATTCAGTGTATCTTTGAACCTTAAACCTCACCCCATTCTTGATCTTTTTCGTTGACAAATTCCACACTATGAAATTAGGAGTAGCATATCTAAGAAAGAAACCTTCAGTATCCTTTGGTTCAAACTTTCCATGTGGAGCAATCATAGTGCAAGGAACTCCAAAAGGTTCTAAGAAAGACACATCCAGTTTCCTTTTATGTAGCAACTCGAAACATGGTTTCCCATGCCTCTTCACTGTAAGAACTCTATTCATCATGTAACATGCAGTAGCCACAACCTCCCCCCAGAATTGAACAGGAAGTTCTCATTCTACTAACATAGTTCTCGCAGTTTCAATCAGAGTTCTATTTTTCCTCTCAGCGACACCATTTTGTTATGGAGTGTAACGAGAACTGTACTCATGCAAAATGCCTTTAGAATAACATAACTCATCCATAAGGTTCTTGAATTCGGTGCCATTGTCGCTTCTGATTCTCCTTATCTTCAAATTGTACAAATTTTCATGTAGCGTCAGGAGATTCTTGAGGAATTTCAGGAACTTCACTCTTGTGAGCCAACGTATTCACCCATGAAAATCTTGAGTAGTTATTAGTAACTACTAAGCAATAAGAATCACCAAAGGTATTCTTGTGTTTCATAGGTCCAAAGAGGTCTATATGAAGACGTTCTAGAGGCATATTCACCGTGTTAATTTCTTCACAATATGAGATTTTCTAGCTTGCTTTCCCTTTTGGCACGATACACAGACGTTTTTTAAATGAAAGTTCTTCACTGGTATACCACTCACAAGATTGTATTTCACTAAATAGTTTATTTTCATCAAGTGAATGTGTCTCATTCGTCTGTGCCAAGAGATTGATTCCTTTTCGGTGGCTTTTGAGACAAAACATGTAACTTGTGCAGACGTGGTAATAGCTTGGCTCATGTCAAGAATATACAAGTCATTAATTCTTGGAGCCGACAGGAGAATCCATTCTTTGGGAATCTTGAAACCAGGTTTCAGCACATAACATCGACATCATCAAAATGAACCGTGAATTTCTAGTCACAGATTTAGAAACACTTAGAAGATTGTGATCAATTTGTCGAACATAATTGATCTTATCAAAGCTAACAACACCATTGGATACCATTCCTTCTCCAGTGATGTATCTTCCTTTGTCTCCAGCAAAAGCAACATAGTCTCCTCGAATGCTTTTTACATCATAAGGGAGCCTTAAGTCGTCTGTCATGTGCCTCGATGCTCCACTGTCAACAATCCAATGACTATTCATAGTTCCTCCGGAACACCCTGCACATTTCAATACCCAATCAGTTTGAGATGGGGACCCAAGCCTTTGTGGTCTTGGGTCGACCCTTATCATCAAGAAATGTGATTTCGATTTCTTGATGATTTGGAAAATTTGTGCCTCCCCTTAAAGCGTTACCGGTTTTAGGTTTCCAAGATTGTTGAAATTTACCAGAATTATATTATTTACAGTTTTAAAAATTTATGGTTTTAACAAACTTGAAGAACTTGGTTTCTTCTCTAAAACATCCGGTTTTCATGCCTTGTTTACGTCTCTGCTCTTTTTTCTTGTTCTTTAACAATACGTTTGTCTTGTTTTGGTGATACAGATTGACGTTGGCAAGTTGGTTCAGGAGGTGCTTTCTCAACAAATCTGGGTTTTGCTGGATTGGTGCAATTTTTGATTATGTGGCCAAACTCTCCACATTTGAAACATGTTCTCCGCTCAACAAATTTAGGAGATCCTGTTTTATGACTTGATCTTGACCTTGTGGGTCTTGAGGTACTTGTTTCTTCTTCACACCATTTGTATGTTGAGTGTAATTGTTTTGACTATTACGCTTTAAAATCTTGACTTGTTTTACAAAATCAACATTAGACATGCTTTCAAAAGTCTCGATTTTATCAGTACCAGTTGAACCACAAATTTAACATTCTTCAATTTCTTTTTGTAGCGAGCGCCTTTAGCTTCATCCTTTGGTTGTGATACCTTAGGTTTTGCAGCCAGCTTTTCTTGTTGTTTTTCTTTTGAAATGAATAATGGTTGTGACTTGATTGGATTTTTCTTTTCCAAAAACTTGGTTGTTGAATTTTCAAAAACGTGATCAATTAAGGTTGGATTTACATTTTTGTCAGAACGTCTTTGTTGAGTAAAGTTTCTTGTCCCCGATCAAAGTATACAACAAATTATCATTTTCATCTGTAGACACATTTGTCTTGACAGATTTCATAGGATCATTCCCTTGATTTTCAACAATTTTCACATTGAGAGTAGTAGAATTTCTATCCCTTTTTCTTCATCAAGAGATTGATCCTGATCGATTTTCTCTGACTCTTCATCTGATGAATCATCCTCTTCTATTGTAGAAGGATTTTGATCAACTACAGATGATTTCTCTGATTTTCTTGATTCAACTGAGGAATTGTCCAGCTTAAACCCTAATCCTGCTGCAAACTCTTCAGGATTAAGAGGTACAGAAGGTTCAAAGCGTGGCATTTCCTCTTCATCAGGCAATTTGGTATAATTGTGTTTCAACGGAGGTGGACATGAATTATACCCAATACATTTGACATCTCCTTTCAGCTTTTGAACGTTAATGATATGATCAAGCATATATCGGGAGTTAGAGTAACTCTCCAATTTTAGATTGACCGCATCATGTTCGCATTTAGCAATGGCTAACTCTTTCTTTGTTTCTTCAAGGATATTAATGTAGTTATTAATTCCTATTTCTTGTTCAAAACTGTCTTTGTTAATTCAGCAACGCTTTTCTTAAGAGTTTCTATTACAGATTTGAATACTTTTTCGTTTCGAGTTAAAGCCAGATTTGCCTCTTTGCATTTTGACAGTTCAACAACTAGGTTTTGATTGTGACTGTTTATTGTTTCAAATTTCATTTTTAATTCAGCATAGTCACAGCATATTTTAGGAGAGTCGAAGTTTACCTGACTTGTCAAACCAGCAAAATTAGCCATGAAGGCAGTATGATGAGGGAAGGATGCACTATTCGTAAAGAATTTTTCTGTTTCCTTCGATGCAGCTTCTGCTTTCTTCATCAAACCAGCCTTCTGACTTCTCAGCTCCTCTGCTTCTTTCAGCAACGTACTGACCTCGGTATCACTTCCTTCCCTGATATCTGAATCAGATCCATAACCACCTGTACTCGAGCATTCTTCATCAGAACTACCATTGTACCCTGAACTATCATCATCATCAGAATTGTGAATGCTGTGAATATGTTTAATTCGATTGATAATCTTGGCATAACATGCAGTTCCTCCTTGATTGTCATCACCCAATTGTACTGACCAATCACATCCTTCATCTGCTTGAAGTACTAGAGCTCTGTTTGTGTTATTTGAAGGCACATACTGGTTGGTGTTGTTTGGGTTACTAACAGCTACTATTATCTGCATTGTTAACATGAGCTGTGTTGGATGGTTGTGATTTATTTCGGAAAGGGTTGTGAATTCTTTGTTTGCTAGGTCTAGTGCACTCACGTTTGCAGTGGCCTTTTTCTCCACAGTTGAAGCAAGTAACAACATCTTTATCAAAACCATATTTCATATCTTTCTTGCTTTCCAAACTTGTTCTTCCTATTCTGCTCATGTAATCCTTAGCTCTTTTGACCGCACTTGCAAACGCCCGTTTGATATCCATTTGCTCCATCTCATCTCTATCTATTGGTTGATAGTCTTCATTAGTCAAATTGATGTTTCCAATTTGACCAGTGACTAATCCACAATAAGCACTAACCATGGTGTTTAGAAGTTCCATATGTTCCTAAGCAACTTCTACACTAACTTTTGAAAGATGTGATGTGTCAAGTCTGATTGTATTGGGGTTTGAGGTTGAAAGTTGTTGCCATAGAAAGCTTGTTGAGAAGCTTGTTGTGAAGCTTGAGGTGGAGCAACTTGAGGTTGTGGTAGAAAGGCTTTAGGAACAAATACTTGACCATAGGTTTGAGTACTTGAGCAGGCAGATTGATCTGTTTGAACTGGTGGTAAAAAGGGGTTAACATTTGACACAAACGCGATTTAAAGTTTTGGTTGCTGAATAGTATTGACACCTGTGTTAATTCCTCCAAAGTACATCTCAGGGTTTTGTGGAACAGAAACCCTTTTTGCTTTCGGGATCTCTTCTTCATTTTTATTCTCCAGCTTCTGAACAAATTCATAGATACTGATCACATCCAAAACACCTGTATGCCTCAGTTGTCAATAAATTAACTCCACTTTGGCGGTAAGGCGTCAACAAAACGCATCACGATTTCCTGTGGAGATGCTAACACTTTGTAGGAATATATTTCACTGAGCAGGTGGTAGAAACGTGTTGTCATGTCGCTCAATGTTTCATTCTCCATGAACTGAAACCTTCAAATTCCTTCTTCAGAAGATCATGTCGTATTTTTCTAGTAGCAACATTTCCTTCTCCTCTTCCTTCAAGGTATCCTACAGATTTTAGGTGGTGGTACAGTACACAAACTGATGATAAATATCTTTATGAAGTGCTTGTGTAAGGATAGCAAACACCTTTTTCTCTAAATCATAAGCCTTTTTATCGCTTTCATCTATATTGGCTAAGGAAGTTGGATTTGATCCTGCTTCTACGAGAGATTCTTTATATGGTGTAGTAAAACATGTCCATAATTATGTATTTTGTCCGAGAACATATGTATGGAAACGACTTTTCCACTAAGGATAATCGTTCATAAGGTTCAGTTTTGGTGGACGGTTATTACTCCCAGTTTCACTCTCGCTTATAAGAAGAGTCTGAATGCTCTGATTTTGATTTGCGACATATGCCCATTGATTTGCGGTAATCATCGTTGTGTGTTGAGGCATTAATGATTTAACCCATGAGGTTGCGGAGCTTTGTGATGAGTCTTGATTTGTGCTTGAACTACTCCCCCAATCCCAAGGATTTTTACTCATTATTTTTTCTTTGATTATGAAAGTTAAAAGGTTTTAAGAATTTAATTTAATTTTGAAAATAACAGTCTCCTTTCACAATTTTAAAAACCTCAAAGTTTTGAAAAACTGAAACACGAAAAACAAATCAGGTTTGTTCTTCGTACGAATCAGAGATTTGTGCGAATGACTGACCTTCATATGAACCAGGTTGTTCGTACGAGAGACCCTCTTTCGTGGGGAGCAAAATTGTGCTTCGTGCGAACAAGGTTCTTCGTGCGGATGTCTTGGTCTTTCACACATATAGTCTTGTTCTTCGTGCGGATGGGTTATTCGCACGGATGTTTTTCGCAGAGGGGAATCTTTTTGCAGGGTTGGTTGGTGAAAATTTCCTTTTCTAACACACACTTGTTTTCAAAAGTGGTCTGTTGTCTACACAATTTTGGTTAAAAAGACAATCATTCCATATAAGCTTTTCAGTCAAAACAGTCAAGTCAAGTCAGAATGTCCAGAGATTTGGTCAACCCTACAAGAATATTTCGGTGATTTTTCCGGCAGTGCTTCACCTGAAGATATGTCCAACTAAACTTTGATAGAAAATTTTAAGAAAAACCAGATCCTAACATGTCTCCATGTATTCTAACAAGGTTTTTATGAAAATTTTCTGGATACAACAAGTTTTAACTAATTTTTAAGTTTGTTATCTTTTGAAAACTTAAGTTTCCTGTTGAATGTTCAAGAGCACTTCTAGAAACCCTCACAACTAGCTCAGACACAACACTAAGCTTGGTTTCAAACAAGGAAGAGAGCCAAAGCACTGATACCACTTGTAGGTCCACTTGGAGGATCAAGATTAACCTACATCCCTATTTATACAACACAAATACGAGTGCGGAATCCTCGTAAGTATGCAAACCAAAGCAAAGTAAGAAACAAAGGATAACCAAAGATTCAATATCTTGATTAACAGAAGAGAACTAGTACAATCACATACAAACAATGTTTCATACAGACTCATGAAATACTCTATGTGTTCTTGTGTATCTCTCTCTAGCGTGTATCTTGTTCACATAGCTCTCTCTAATGTCACACCCACACTGAGAATAGCATGTCTGCTTATATAGTGCCCACACCCAGAACAGTACAAAGAATGTTGCTGGTCATACGAACACCATAAGACATGAAGAACCTTCTCCAAAAGATGCTTGTACGAATGACCCATGGCTTCGTACGAACACAACTGGCTCGTACGAATCAAGCATGATTCTCGTTACATGAACCACTCGTACGAATGGAATGTGACTCGTACGAGCAACATCTTGCTCGTACGAAGCATCTCTCAATCGTACTTGGATGTGTTCTTTGGAGAACGTGCCATCAGACATGACATACATAAGACTTAACACTATGCACATATGCAACTGTTTTACACAGACAAACTAATCATCGTACTAAATCAAGATAGGAGGATATCTTGATTTGGTCGACACGACCAAACTATACAGACACATTAAACAAAGTCCGTGCAATTACAAACGTAACTAAGAACAAGCGACATACACAAAAGTGTATCAACAGATGGGCGGAATCCAAACTTGATGATATTCAAGAAAACCAAAAATAAGGAAAATGAGATGAACGGGAATAACACATGAATCACTTTCAAACTTGCATACAATTCTATTACTACTAATAACAAAACCGTCTGATACAAGTTCTTCACACCTGTCGGTCTCTCTCTACCTAGAATGGTGGTGATCAATTCGGTGAGAGCAACTTCATTCAGATTTTTAGTACGTATGGTAGTGAATTCAACAGTTGGTGATTCATCCCACTGTTAGTGATCGGAATTCCAGCACTGATCATCTTAAGATGAGTTTGATGAATCTCCTGATTTGGTTCTCCACAGTCTCCCTGTAGATGTGATTAAATGAACCGGACTACTGGTTCAACATGTCAACCCTACTAGCCTTCATGTTAGTGTTTCCTTCATATAGATTTTTGAGCACATCCCAGATTTCTTTCGCATTTGTGCAGTTTCTAACAACAATCAAGATGTCAGGACTGAGAGCCATAGTAAGATTTGCCATTGCCTTATCATCTTCGTCCTTGATTTTTCGATCTTCGCCGAACCACAAACTTTCTGGTTTTGGAATCTGAGTGTCTGGATCATCTGCAGTTACGCACATGATAGTGCGGGGACCATCACGAATACACCTCCACATACCGGGTTCCTTGGCTTTGCAATACTTCTCAAAACACCAGGTCTAGTCAAAGTAGTCATCTCCATACAACAACCTTGGAATCTTGGTAGACGTTTCGATACTATGATCTTGTTCTTGATGCATTGCCAGAGTATGAGACTGGATGGCTGTCAAGGTAGCGTGGGTGAGATCTGCAGCTGTCAAAATACCGTTCGGGTTCATCATTATAATTTTTACCTAATATTAGTTAAATTAAATTTTTGAATGAAAGTGACAAGTCCAATTTGAAATGGTCAAACAGTCAACTCGAAACAGGATTCGAAATGAGTCAATTCGGAACCGTGATTTGAATAGCAACTCGAGTCGGAACACTAACTTTGAACAGTATCTCAAACTCGAAACAATACTTTATCCGAGATGGTATTCGAATTGGCAGATGATGATCCAAGATGCAACAATAATGATCCAAGATGCAACAGTTTTGTTTGGAGATGGAATTCGAGACGCAAGTAATGATTCGAGATAGATTCCGAGATGCAAGCAATGATCCGAGTTGGTATCCGAGATGATTCGAGTCTTCAACATATAATCCGAGATATTTAAGTAGATGATCCAAGTTCGTCCGAGATGATCCAAAATGCAACAGAAAAATAGCAGAAACTCTGAAACAACAGTAGGTGCAATCCAAAAAGTGTGATATCAGTTCTGAGCCTACAAACAGGTTCATACAAGCTCTGATACCAATTGTAAGTCCCAATAACCAGTTCTTACTAAATATACCACGTAGCTTGAATGGTGAGGAATCACACAAACAAGCTAAGAATCGAAATAGAAGAAATAGAAAGTTCACCTTGTATTAGACAAATTCAAGATTTGAAGCTAGTTGAACTTTCTATTCATTTTATTTCTTCTATTTCCTTCTTAGCTTGTTTGTGTGATTCTGCCACCATTCAAGCTACGTGTGATATCGTAACATCCGGTTATTGGGAGTTACAATTATGGACGACGATACGGATACAAGACCCAATGTGGCTAGTAAATTGTTAAGAAAAGGATATCGAATGTTTATTTTACAACAAGATATGTTATGAAACCAAGGAGAAGGTTCAAGCTATGCAATACCAAGGTGTGATCAATGTATGTTATGCAGACGATATTAATTAGGGAAGATGTGGAGATCTAAGTGGAGAGAACTAGAAAGGGTTGAGTTTATGAAGCAGATTCAGAAAGAAAAAAGAATTGATGCTGTTACACAAAAAGCTTCAATAAGAAGGTTTCAATTTCTAAAGTGGGTTCCAACAACAGATCAGACACTGATCCCTAGTGAAGAGAGAAGGAAACCAAGGAAGAATTTCTTTTGGAAGATAGAGATTAACGTTATATGAAGATTTCTGAAGTTTTGAAGACTGACCAAGACTGCAGCAATATCCAAGGGGGAGTATGTTGATGCAGTATGTCTATCGCCTATGTCTTAGGGTCATGTCTATGTATGTAATAGGGTGAAACTGTTAGATTTTTGTTTATATGGAATTAACTTCGCGTGAAGTGAAGTTCACTTCGTTCGAAGGTAACTTTTACCTTCGTACGAAGATAACTTATCTTCGTACGAAGATAGACTCTACCTTTGCATGAAGGTAATGTCTTGTCCTATAAATAGTTGTGTTGAGGTCTGAGTTTGTATGCTTTTTTGTTGACTAGACGGTGAAGCTCTGTCCAAGTGTTCTCTCGATTATAAACGTTAATCAATATTAATAAGATAAACATTTTAAAAAGTAAATCTTGATCTTGTCACTTGTTAATATGAATTTCGCGCATATTGAACTAGGCAAACAGATTAGGATCTGAGCTTATTAGGATGAGCAGATCCTCACAATAATGACAAGACAACGTTTCAGATCATATTCTTCTACTCTTTCTTATCCAAATCTATACAGTGGTTGTCACGTGGTAGATTCCACACACCTCGTGTTCATGTTTGAGCGAGATCCTTGATCGAGGGTGTATTAGGAGACTTTACAAGTGGTATCAGAGCAGGCTCTGTATAGAGAGTGCTCATACTACAATAGGTTCTTGGTTTTGAAGGTTTAGAGCGAGAAAATCTCATTTTGATTGGGTTTTAGTGTTTGTTTGCCGAGTTTTTGTGCTTTTTCATCATTTGTTAATGGTTTTACTTATTTTTGATGATGGATTTTGACTAGGTTAGAGTTTTTAGGTTAGATCATCATCTGGGTTTTATAGAGGTTTTTGAAGATCTTGCTAGGTTTTTGAAGGTTGTAAAAAAATTCTCTATTTGATTTTTTAAAAGGCTTTTCTGAGTTTGTGTTTCTATTTGTGTTTTTGGATTATTGGTGATCTTGTGTGAAGAGATATCCGGAAGCAGGTTACCTTCATACCTGGAATACCTTGTCTGGATTACTAACTTCATGGTAATATGGATTTATATTGTTTTTCGAGTTTATGAGTATTGTTTGCTCCGAATTTAAATCTTTATGTAGCTTAGTATTTTAAGATTTCCGGATTTATTTGAGTTGTTGGTTTATGAATTTAAACAATTTCCGGATTACCGTTCTTATTTTAATTGTTTATGAGTTTAACTTTTGTTCGGTTTACTGATGCTATACTATCCGAATTTAATTGTTCCGAGTTAAATGGTTTGCTTGATTAGTTTCCGAGTTTTTTCTTTCTGAATTTAAGATAAGTTGGTTGGTCGAGTTAGTGCTTTAAATCAGGTTATGATGTGGGTTTTTCCTTACTCTGATATTCTACGGACTATTCACTCCATATTCCAAGTTAACCTTTTGTCTCTGAATTTTCTAGATTTAGAAGCGGTTTCAAGGAAAACCTAGTGTCTAAACCTACTGTGAACCTTCTGTTCATTCAGTCTTTGTCAAAATGGCAAACAAATCTAATAGCGATGGTCCAAAATATCAAGCACAATGTTGACGTGGGGTGTAAACATCCTCTCTTAATAAACGAACTTGATTTCCTAGAATGGAAGGAAGGTTTCGAGAGATAGGTGAGAGCTAAGGATATCAAAGATTGGTTATGCATTGTAAAGGGTTACGGAGCTACCTCGATTAGAGCTTTAAGTATTGACACTTATTTGGCTCTTACTGATGAACAAAAAAAGTTCTACAAATGTGAAGAGAAAGCCATGTCCATGATAACAATGGCTCTGACGCAATCCATATTTCATACTTTTCGCAAGAGAAATAATTCGAAGGAGTTATGGGACAACATGATTGAACGTATGAAGGGAATGCCATAAATAGGAAACGACTTTAGAGCGATTGGAGACTCAATTTGTTGTGTTCCAAGCCCTAAGAAATGAATCTTTTGATGACATTGTGAACAAGTTTTATCATCTGTTATGCGAGCTTGATCGTAGTCAGGAATGTCTTTACACTGGGTTTGAGAAAGTCGAGAATTTCTTAAACTGCCTTCCTAGAGAATGGAACATGTATACAACCTTTATTAGAGAAGGTGTTCTGTATGAAGAGCTTTCTTTGGAAGAAGCTATGCAAAAGCTAAACGGATATGCTTGGAACATGGAAGACCAAGCATCTGATTTTGAGAAGATTCAGGATCCTCAGTTGTATAAAGCTGCAAACCGGTAGATTAGGGTAGTAATGGTGTAATTGGTGTTGCCTTATACTCAGAAAGTGAAGACCATGCAAGTCAACATGCTTTTATAAGCAATAATGGCAATGTTCAAGTGGTACTATGAATTCAAGTTAGGGAATGTATTCATCTGGTGAAAGTTAAAAGTCTCAAGCAACAAGCTTTAACATATTAAGGTTGGATCCAAACTGTTTAAAACTGATAGAAGATAACATGAGTCTCTTGATATCCTTCATCACGACCTATGAAAACTTTTTCCTTGGAAAACATGTAGAACAATCGAGTCTCGATGAAGATTTTGACCAAATAGGCCAAGATGAACTCGAAGAGCTTGACCTTTAACTTAATATGGCGTTATTGGTTCGAAGAGTGAAAAGTTCCTTTTGAAAATAGGAAAAATGTTCATAGGAGGTTAAACTAAGACTCGAATGGGCGTTGATATGTCAAGGGTGAAGCGCTACAATTATGGCATCTACCAGCTTATACACAAGATTGTTGGAAGCCTAAGATATAGAGGTCCAACAGAGAAATCAGTCCTCAACAAGGAAACAACTCAAGACCTACTAAAAGTACAGCAAGTGCTTCAACTTCAAATTCCCGTTCAAATGCCTCAGAGAACCTTACTCCTTTAGCAACAATTGCTTTGGTGGTTCAACCTCTACAGGAAGTCACCGAGCCTTATGACTGGGGTTGTGCTTTAGAAAATATTTCGGGAGCTATAGTTTTGGAAGCGTTTATGACTGAAATTATCGAAGAAGGAGTGTGTGAAGAGGTTATCGAAGAAGCTGATATGGTTAACCGCGCGGTTGTAGCCGAGGTCATGGGTGAAGAAACGGAAGTGGGTAAAGGTGCTGAAAAATGAAGAAAACCTAAATGAGAAAGTTGCAGGAAGGTCGAAGAGAACCAAAAATGGAGAAAAGAATGAATATTTTGAGTTCAAGATCTCCACTGCTAAAATGCAAGAATTTGCCGATGCAGAAGCTCAAAAGTTGGAAGAAATTTTTTGTGGAAAAGAAAGCTTGTGCATTCATGGCTGGAATTGAGGTAAAATCGACTTCCATAGATAACCGTTGCACTAGATGCGTAGTATTTGTAGCTAAAATTGATAGATATGCACGTCATAATACAAATTTTATTGTTGATCTAGAAAAATCCAGAGAACTCATTGCTGTTTTGTCTTGTTTGGATAAGGAACATCGAATTAAGATAAAAGTACTGAAAATTGATATCTCTGAATTTGAAAGACGTGTGGCTTAGGCAACTTTTAAAAATCAAAAGTTAAAATCTGAACTTGAATTGAAATAATATTGTATTTTGAAAAAGAACAAACTTATTTTGGAAAAGAACAAACTTATTTGAGAAAAAAATAATCTGATTTTAGAGTTGCAAAGAAAAATGTTGGAAACGTTTGGGAATTCATCAGAAGTGATTAATTTCTGCATTAACAGCCAACATCTCAAAGAAATTGAGGATGAAATGTTTGGCCTTGGTTATAGGAAAGTGCCTCCACCGACTAACCATAACTATACATCGATGGCAAGCATTGATCCCGAATTGGCAAACTTTGTACCAACGACCCCTCTAACTGTTAATCAGCTGAGTGAGTCGGAATCTGAGTTCGAAACTGCATCGGACTCTGAATAGTCAAAGATGAGTGAAGCTACTAAGAAAAGTGAGCTAAATTTTGAAAACATCAAGAATTTGATAGACGATAAAATTTTAGAAATTTTTAATTAAGTTCAAAATATAAAAGTGAAACCAAGACTTCGTGGTAAACCTAAAAAGAATTTGAAGAATGTCCGAAAAAACTGATTTTGTTAAAGGACATGATGTTAATCAGGGGGTCCAAAAAATTGAAAAAGGGTCAAACTCTCAGTTTGTTATCCAAATTTTGAAAAATCCCACTAAAGCTTCATCATCTTCGAAATGTCAAGAGGAACGTCCGACTAGTGTTGACGATGCTATAAGTGTCGCAATAAAGGATACATGGCAGCAAGCTATCCAAATGACAATGGTAAATCCCTCGTTGAGCCTAATCAAAGGAAAACTTTAGTAGATAAACCACAAAATGTCACAAAAAATGTTGAAAACAACAAAACTAAAATCAAAAGGATGAAAAGGCTAAAGTGATTAAGCAAGAAACATTAAATCAGAAGGAAAATCACAACCTAGTGAGGATCATAGGGAAGAGCCATTCAATATATGTCCTGGTCGTGGATTGGAAAGTTCATTAGAAAAACATGATGCTCGTGAGAAAACACCTCACCGACGCCAAAATTGTGTTACTTTCAAATCACAAGAGAATGTTCAACATTCTAGAGGATCTAATAATGACTATGTTAGTCATCATGCTTAGAACCAGTTTGTGAATGACCGTAATGCGTCACCCACCAATTTTATAATCAAAGATAGCATTCAGAAAATCAATCACGACCATTCTCTAGAAACAGTGATGCTCCCAGATTTGGTAGTTATTTTGAATCACTGAGGAATCAAAAATTTGGATACCAAAACTATGGAAGCCAAGGTTTTGGAAGTTCTGGATATAACAACCAATCGTCAACTCTGTATAATCATCGATTTGGAGGAAACCACTCCAACAATTTCCGAAGTGGAAATGCAGGGCACAGTGGTGATGACGGTTATTTCAAGGAGTTTTCTTATGTAGATGAATCGACCCAAGGCCATCATGGCTTGGGTCCCACGTTCTAACTAAATTCCTTGTTGGTGGGTGTAGGAGCAGCTGAAGAGGGCTATCTATATTTGGTATATCGATAGTGGTTGTTCCAGACACATGACAGGGAATAAGGAGTTACTGAATAATTTAAAATAAGTTCATGGTGGTTATGTTAATTTTGCTGGTGGGAAAGGGGGTCACATCACCGGAGAAGGTTTGGTGACAAATGGTAAAATTACGTTGCACAAAGTGAACTACGTTTAAGAACTGAAGCATAACTTGATATCTGTATCTCAGACCTGCGATAACAAGTACTCGATGTTGTTTACTGACAAGGCTTTCTTCGTATTGCGTCTGGGATTTGTCATTCCGGATGATTGGATTGTAATGAGGGTAGTACGGATGAATAATACATATGTCATGGACATGCGTTCGTTGGTTAAGTCTTCTGCTCCAGTGACATGTTTACTCTTAAAGGTGACAGAAGATCAATAATACCTATGGCATAGAAGGATGGGCCATGGGCATCTAACAAAAATCAATCATTTAGTCAAAAACAACTTAGTGTTGGGGGTTCCTTATGTAGTTTTTGTGCACAATAAGTGTGAATCATGTGAAAAAGGAAAAATTAGATGAAAGCCTCACAAACCGAAAACTTTAAACTTGATCCAAAAACCACTTAAATTGTTTCACATGGATCTTTTTGGCCCAATCCATGTTGCTACATTGGTGGGATGTCTTTTTGCGTGGGATACTGACGATTTCTCATGATACTCGTTGGTATTTTTCTAAAAAACAAAGGACCAAACTTTTGGGATTTTAAGGGATTTATTCAAACAACTTGAGAAAAATTATTCACTACCTATTAAGAACATCCGAAGTGACAATGACACTGAATTTAAAAATCAAAATATGGATGAGTTATGTTGGCAAATGGGAATAGTTCATTAGTTTAGCGCTCCTTATTTTCCTCAACTAAACAGAGTTGCAGAACAAAAGAACCATATCCTAATCGAGGCGGCCTGAACTATGCTACCTGAGTCTAAGTTACCAATTACCTTTTGGGTCGAGGCGGTAGACACAACATGCTATGTGCTTAACCATGTGCTTACGGTCAAAAGAAAAGATAAAACTTGTTATGTCCAATTTTAAGCCTTTTGGGATCAAGTGTGTTATTGAACGCACTAAGGATACTCCTAAGCTGGGTGAAATCTGAGAGATAGGGTTCTTTCTAGGTTACGCTAATGGAGCTCCAAACAAACGCGTTTATAAAATAAAAAATGAATAAGGGAGGTCGTGTACGATATAACTCCGTTGAGTTACGGCCCTCGACCATCTGAATTTGGTCCTAAAAGTGGGTATTATTATAAAAAATATTTGATTCTTTTGAACTTCCTGATGTTTTCGAAGAAGATTCAGAAGTGGTCTACATGCATCTCGTAAACAAAGATGAAG
Organism: Scalesia atractyloides; assembly: GCA_947069175.1. Lineage (NCBI taxonomy): Eukaryota > Viridiplantae > Streptophyta > Magnoliopsida > Asterales > Asteraceae > Scalesia > Scalesia atractyloides. The sequence continues at coordinate 30,709,985 of CAMTDV010000022.1, forward strand.
TAGATGCTAGCTTTAGAGCAAGTGTTCCGAAAAACATGACCCTGAATGCCACATTAGGAAGTTCAGTCGCCGAGTCTTCGATAGTAAACGATGTTGTTGCTGCTCATATCCCCAATGAAGCTTTTCTTAGTGATTCTGAAGCTAAGAGTGATGATGAGAACACCGGTAATGCTAGTGCTGAGGGGGGAATTCCGTCCAATTTGGGAAACAATCTTCAAGCTCCGGCAATCCCAATCACAAGAACTATTGTTAATCATCCTGTTGATAACATTATTGGGAATACTAATGCCGGGGTGCTGACATGAAGTAGAAGCATTTCAGAGATGCAGTGCTTGTTTTTAGAAATCAAGCAGGAAGAGATATACAATCTTAGCCTACACAAATGCGTTATCTCTCAGATAGAGCTGAAAAATATCAGATGGCTTTGAAAGATAATTTTTGGTGTGGGACAATGTAAGAGGAGTTAGCTCAGTTCGACAAGTTAAAGGTGTGGAACTTAGTCGATCTTCCGAAGGGCCATCATACAATCAACACGGAGTGGATCTTCAAGTGTAAAAAGGACGATAAGGGTGTGGCCGTTAGGAACAAAGCACAGTTGGTTGTTCAGGGCTTCAATCAAGAGGAGGGGATAGATTATACAAAAGTTTAGGAACCCGTGGCAAGATTAGAAGCCATTCGTTTGTTTCTAGCCTTCACTACGCATATGTGTTTCAAAGTCTATCAGTTAGATGTTAAAAACGCGTTCCTTTATGGAAAGCTGCATGAAACTGTGTATATATCTAAACCACTGGGGTTCGTAACTCTAGAGTCTGATAACAAAGTTTATTTATTAGACAAAGCTCTTTATGGTCTCCATCAGGCTCCTTGTGCCTAGTACGAGACCCTATCGAAGCATCTCTTGGAGCATGGTTTCTTGCGTGGTGCGATTGACTCTTGACGTGATGTCGTAGTCTCACGTAAATTTAATCCAAATAATACTAATAGCTAGTGGCAAGTGCGTATCGAACACAGGGAGTTTGTGGAATATGTGCTATTTTTAGTTTATACTAATAGACTAATTAATCTAAATGCAAGAAAATGAATTCATGATTTTTGGTGATTTGGTTTTAAAATTAAATAAATTGCAATTCAACTATTGGTTGTTAAACAGATTAGAAGCAAGTAATCATCATAAGTTTCCGGTTTCAATTAACACTTGCGTTTTAAATCCAACTAGAAAGAATCACATAGACATGACTCGTGTATGACTATTTGTTCGTGATAAAATGGAACTAAGTACTCGGATTACAAAGATGTGAGGATGTTACCCGATGATCAACTAACCAATATCCAACCCTAAACCCTCCCGTGATATCTCGATTGTCAACGACACCAAGAACGTACTATTAAGGCTAAGATCAAAACATCAACCAACAGTTTACAAACAAATATTCAAACACCATAATAAACTACAAATGTTGCAAGTCTATTATTCTAGAAATTAAGGATAAAAACACAATTGCTTCAAGCAAACCTTCAACCTAGGATGATCACAATTAGTTTAGCCACTCATGGTCTTGCAAATATCACACCTTCAAATGTTATGTTCATAGGAATCATAAACACCAAACAAAATGTTGGAAATTGTTCTTGGACCAAGTAACACACTTAAAATCGCCTCTAAGACTCTGCCAAAATGTCTCCAATGATTGATATGCCAAAAGTCTCTTGAAAACCGGTTTAAAGAGGGCAGTTACACTTTTCTCACAGGTCACCACGTAAGCTACAATGGTCACCGTAACCTATGGTGGTCATATCCCTTACGGCCCCAAGAGACTGGCTTACGGTGCATAGAAGGATCAGACACCACCGTAAGCTATGGTGCCCACCGTAGCTTATGGTGGTCAACAGTTTTTCCATTTTTTATTCTTTTATCAACTCTCCATGTCTTCATCTTCTCTTAGCCAAGCGCAAGCTCCCATCAAATCACGTAAAAATCACTTATTTATGCTCTTCGGTACCTGCAAAGCCACACATGCGTAGTTATCAAATCCTAATTATTAACCAAACTAAGTGTGGAATATTGATCGATTTAAAGCACTTGAAGTTGTCCAATGGACCACCCGTCAACTCTACATTGTTCATTAAGAAGAACGAGGGAGACTTTCTGATTATGCAGATTTAAGTTGATAACATTATTTTTTATTCTTCAAATGAAGAGTTGTGTCGCGAGTTTGAGGCAGTGATGAAGTCTAAGTTTGAAAAGAGTGCTATGGGAGAATTCTCGTTCTTCCTTGGTCTTTAGGTGAGCCAAGACAAAGAAGGGACGTAAGTTCATCAAACAAAGTATGTCTACGAGATTCTCAAGAGATTTGGATTCGAAGACAGCTTACCAGATGAGACGCCTTTGCCGACAAATCACAAGCTGATGACCGATAAAGAAAAGGATACTGAAGTGGATCCAACTTTTTATCTGTAACACCCCGACCGCGTAAAACAACGAACCATGACGGAAACGTCTCGGAGTCATGTCACAGAAGTAATGTTTCACAACTCATGGAATTTAAAGTTTTGTTTTATTAAGTTAAATGTTTACATGGTCTTGGGATAAACAAAAATAACACATAAATACATTATCTTTGATGTTTTAAGTCACTAAGGCCCGTGTCCATTCCTACGTGAAGCATGCATCATAGTATCAAGCATTGACTCCTGAAACATATGTGAAAAGAGAGTCAGCATAAAAATGCCGGCGAGTACATAGGTTTTATGAGTGTGTCAAATTCGTGGCTTTGTATACATATTGCAACACCTCGTCCGATTACAAGAGTCGTTAAATGAAAACCTCATATCAAAATTGTTTGATATTGCAATACAATTGACCAATTAAAACAAGTTGCTTAGAGTTCGAAAATCTTATAGCCATGAATCTTGACCAAAACGTTTCCTTTGTAAAAACCATGTAATAGATTGATTCAAAAGAACACTTCGTATGGTTTATATCTTTAAGTGAAAATCATTGTGTGACATTGTTCAAAACTATTTATCCATGTTACATACCATTTTTCCGTGTTATAAACCATTCGTCAGTGTTATAAATCGTGTTATAAATCAATCGTCCGTGTCATAAACCAATTGTCCATGTCATAAACAAATCGTCCGTGTTTTTAATTGTGAAAACTTTTGATCGTTCTTTAATGAACACATTCAAATCTGTATTGACTAAACCACCAAAGGGTATCTTTCATAGACCACCAAAGGGTCTCTTTAGCTAGACTAACAAATCGACAAATGATTTGTTAATCAGAAACAGTTTCTGTCATTACCCAAACTTTCACCAAATCCAGTGAACAGTCTGATAATGGGATTGTCAGTCCTATGGTACCATGTCAGTCCTATGGTACCATAACATACTACTGGTCAGCTCGGTCAAATCTAATGAATGTTATTCGTGTTTTGGATAACACATCAACAAGTTGTTCACATTATTGAAATCGTATTGTTTTATATATAAACCATAGACATTGTTTTTAAAAACTTGAAAATGATTTAGCACATATGAGTCAACCCAAAACATTTGCTAAACCTAAAAAAGGGGAACTATCTACTCACTTTGAAAATCATTTTGTATATATAAACCATGTATATTGTTTTAAGATCTTGAAAATAATTATAGGAACATATGATTCACCTCAAAACACTTGAAAACGTAAAAGAGGGGGCTATGTACTCACTTTGAAAATCATTTTGTATATATAAACCATGTATGTTGTTTTGAAATCTTGAAAATAATTATAGGCACATATGAATCACGCCAAAACATTTAAAAAATGTAAAAGAGGGGGCTATGTACTCACTTGAGATTGCGAAAGTGTTCTTGATCAACACAATAACAAAGCTTAAACGTGTCATAATGTGTCAGATAAATATGTTAGCGTGTCGGGACTACAAACGGGAGATCGGATAGAATGAAGTCTTATAAACTGAACGAGTGTTGGAACTCATGTGATATGGTTTAACAAACTTAATATCCTGTTTTGGAAAGAATCCTAAGTGCTTTTGACCCATTATGAGTTGTTAAGGTAGTTTACGCTACTTTAACGGTCATTAGCGTAAACGCGTGATCAGATGGTTAAACATGTCCTATGATAAGTCTTAAATCCCCAAACATGTTTGTAAATGCTATAACAACAGTTTATATGTTAAAAATTTGGTTACATGTGTTTAAAATGGATTTATGGGCAAAAGGGCATTTTGATCATCATTTTTTTTAAGAACACACAAGTAACTTGTCATAACACTAACCAAACCAGGTGACCATAAGGTTTAACCTCAGTAGGTTATTCCCTATACAACTATGGTCACAAATATGTGTTTGCTCGGATTCGAAAGTCAATGCGATGGTCAAGACCGCTCGACTTACGACCCTAAATAAGTACTAAACTAGAAGTGACGAGTTAGACAATTCAAAATCTGTCTAAAGTTTATAAAACTGATATGGTATCAAAACTTGGTGTTTTGATACCCGATAATAGTTTCATCGTAAAATGCACATCATGCGCATTTTTTACCGAAACTTTGACTCATCACTTCGACTAGTAAACGTGGTAATCAGAAGGTGAAATCTTTAAGGATTATAACTTTCGTGATTTCGATCACGTTGCAAAGTTCAATTGAATTTTGACTTGACCAAATATGGTCAGAACCAAAAGTCAATCAGGAAGCCAAACAGCTAGACTTTTAGCTCAAAACAGATAAAATAATGAAAGAACTAGGAAGAGTACTTACTCGTGTTGAAGAACACTTTCGGAACTCAAGATAGGAGGCTTTCAAAGGCTGGAAACAAGCTCCAAGAAGGATAGAAAGAAGAACTTCACACTTTGCTTTGAAGTGTTTTGAATTGGTGTGAAAAAATGGAAGAATCATGGGATATTTATAGTATTTAAGGATTAAGGAGGTGATGACAAGTGTCCTCAAGTGTAGATTAGTTTCCTAACATGTGTCAACACCAAATTAAGTGTGGCAAAATGAGTGCTAGGTGTCAAAAATTGGAGATAGGTGGCAAACTTGGTGAAGAAGCAAAAATATTTATTAATTTCTTTTGACATTTTTGACCCTTGGACTTGTATTTTCACTTGTTTGCCATTTTTAACCCATTTAACTTAATATTTAGGTTATATAAAGGTGTTAAGACGTGTGTAACTTGGATTATGCCCAAAAATGTCGTGGATGTCGGTTCGTTCGGTTGTATGGTTACGCGTTTTGCAAAAATGCGTAAAACGCTTTAACGAACACGAAAATGATCGAAATTGTGAAACGATTGACATTTTTGAATTCTCAGCAATAAAATACAAGATTTTATTTAATACAAAAATATTTGGAAATAAACACAGGGTTTCATTGAATACGAAATTATTTGTAATTATGCAATGATTGAAAAGGCACAAATGTCAAAGTCTCCTCTACTTTTGGAAATTTTGTCCCGAAATTTAATCAGAGGGAACTTTGTGAAAACAAATATGGATATTACCCTTTATCTGATCATCTCGTTCCCAAGTAAATTCAGGGCCATGTTTGGATTCCCAGCGAACTTTAACTATCAGTATACGTCTACGCTTGAGTTTCTTGACCTCACGGTCCAATATCTCCACAGGTTTCTCGACAAAGTGCATAGTGTCATCAACGTACATCGTCGATAGTAACCAGCAAGACCAAGAAATGAAAAAACTTCAGTAGGAGTAGTAGGTGTACTCCAATCCCTAATCACACTGATTTTGGTGGGATCTACACGTATACATTGTTCGTTAACAATGTGTCTAAAAATTGAACTTCTTTTAGCAAAAAATTCACATATGGATAATTTGGTGTAAAGTTGTTCTTTCTTCAGCACCATCGTCAGACGGAGATGTTGTTCATGATCAGCTCGATACTTAGAATAAATGAGGATGTCGTTAATTGTGACATCCCGGGTTTTTCGGATAACTTAAACGCGACACTTGTCGAATAAAGTATATGCTAAGTATTAAACGTGTATGAGTTAGTGAATACGTGATGTGTGTTTGTGTGATTGTTTTAGTTATACAATATATGTATATATAATAAATATGCACACGAACCGAACCGCGACACAAACACAAACCGAACTCCTTGTGAAACAAGGAAACCTAAAACCCAAGTCTTCGGCCGCGAGATTTAGATCTTAAACCTTAAGCCATTCTCGGCCAAGTGCAAACCAAACCAAACTAACCCAAGTCCTTGGCCGCGAGCACAATCTCAAACCGCAAACCCATTGCGGGATCAATTGTGTGAACCAAGATCAAACCCAAACCGACCCACCCTAGTTCCTCGGACACAAGCTTAAACCAAAACCGTAACCACTTATCTCTTTTGCGCTATATATACACACACCCATGCATGTTTCCTTCACAATTCCCAAAACCCTAACAAGCAAAACAGCCGTCGGCTGCCTTACTCTTGCTTTCCTCTCGGTCGCAGCAGCAGCAGCCATCGCCATCTTCATCTCCCGACCGCAAATAGCCCCTTTCACTCCTTGTTGATCACGAGCAGCTTCCCTTTTCAGTCCCTTTCAGCCTCGGTCGCGGTTTTGCTGGAACAGCCGGATACTTCTTGTTTAAGTCCCGGCTTGTTTACCTAGTTATTCAAGGTTAGGGTTATCTTTGATTACGAGATCATGTTCGGATATATATATATGATTGAATGAAGTGATTGATTTGTTTTCGGATTATATGTGTTGTAAGTAATCGGCTGAACTATCATTGTTTGCATGAATAATTGTTTGCGGAACTTGTAAGTTTGCGAGTATGGTTGTTTGTAAAAACTAGAAGTAAGAACTAGGGTTTGCATGGATATGTTATTAGTAGTGATCTATGATTAGAAATCGGTTCTTGCTCGCCTAGGTTAATCATACGGACAGGTTATGCGAATTCATGATAATGATATGTTGAAAACAGTTGCTGAGTAATAGTTACAGCCGACTTCATCTGGCTGTAACTCGGTGGTTAATCGTCGAAAAACGGATTTTCTGATGTCTAGAACGTAGAGATTTGAATAAGGAATCTAATGGCGCTGGATTCATAATTTTCTGAAGTCATTTGATATTTTTAAAGGGCCAAATAAGTTCAGTAACTAAAGCTGTGAAAATCCTGAAATTTTGTTAGTCGTTTATCGAGTTGGATTTTAAAATCAGTAGGGAGTAGAGTCATGAATTTTGTACAGAAACTAGGTATGGAAATTTCCGGGTAACTCCAACTGGAATTTTGTTAATTGGACGATCGGTGATTTTTAAATAAATTCTTTCGTGGACTGCAGTCAGAAAGTGATAAATCTGACTGCAGCCTAGTATATTAATATTTATGGTTAAATGGTAAAGATTTAGGACTTGGTAAATTTATATAAATTTCTACAATATAAATGGCACCTGCTGTAAAAATATTGGAATTTTTGGAATGTTAGAACTATTTTATAAAAATCCTAGAAAACAGCTGAATTATGAATGTTAAGCTGAAATTTGATAACTTGTGATTGTGTGCACCAAATTGTGGCATGGATTGGTTTATGTTTATGATAAGTTGTTTTAATCACTAGGTTCACATGAGGATACTTGCATGCATGTTTGAGTGTTAGATATGTTGTATGTGTGTATCACTGTGTGCGTAAATTACGTGTAGCATTTGTATTGGTGTGTTCACACTGACTTGGAATTAATTGGTTTGTTAGGACGCAACTAGCGGTCCCATCTCTTATAACTTCTTTGCTACACTAACCGAGCAAATAAAGGTGAGTTCACGGCCCCTAACTTTATCCAGTTTTTAAACAACAGGGGGAGAACATGTATACACTCTCAAACTCAATCTCTTTACGTTATACGAATTTAACGTCACATAACTATTCGGTAAATAAGTTAATGTTAATGTAATGTTATGGTCACTAAGCAGCTTTATCACTTAAGTCCTCGTCAATCTCTCAGATCGTTAGTATTGGGTTTAATAGCGGGGGAATTATAAGTAGTACTACTGGGCCCGACAAGCCCTATCCGAGCTAGTTGCGCTAGCCGACCGGGTATGGTCAACGGGTGAATAATTTGGCCTAACTTCGCCATGGTCAGTGATAGGCCTGGCAACACAGAGGCACAACAGTCAGCTTCGATCGCGAACTCTTACGTGACATGACTTTAGGCTAGCTACCTATATATGTTAACATTGAACTTAATTACGAATCAACTGTATTATTCCGGGTTTGGAATAATGGAAACAACAACTTAATATTCCGGGTTTGGAATATTGGAAGCAACAACTTAATATTCCGGGTTTGGAATATTGGAAGCAACAACTTATTATTCCGGGTTGGAATAATGGAACCAATACGTTATCCCGGGTTAGGGATAACGGAGAAAACAAACTATAACCGAACAAACGAATTTATGAAAACCTGTGAACTCACTCATCTTTAATGTTGACACTTGTTTCTTTACATGTTTCTCAGGACGCTAGGAGCTCTAGGTGCACGCACATGCATTGAACAAGACATCTTTATCGAGTCTTATTTATAAATATTGTTTTGGGGTTTTTCATTTGTTTTGGCGTTTGTGTTGGCGCCCGCTTTACTATTTATCTTATGCTTCCGCTCAACTATAAAAACTAATGCTCTGCTAAATATTGGTAATTAATTTAGACAATATAAAATCTACAACAAATGATTTTGGAAAACGTATTATCAAATCATATAGAGTCGTTCGACGTACTAGTGTTTCAGATTCTGGTTTGTTCACACGCCTCGCGGTAAAATTCCGCAAGTGGAAATTGAGGGTGTGACAGATTGGTATCAGAGCCACTAGCTATAGAGAACCAGGTTTGCATTAGAAGTAGAACTAAACTATAGCTGATTTCACGACACTAGACTTAGTTTGGCACCGAACTATTATATCTTGTTACCACAACTGTGTTATGTAGATTATGCCTTCATAATAAGAAATGAAAACAACTCGTAACTAACTACACGACCTAACAGGCAATGTCATCATCCTCATCGTCATGCATCATCCGACAGACCTATGCCACCAAGGGCACCAGGAAAGGCACCATTGGTGGAAAGCATACCATCTTATGGCGTGGAGACACGCTCAGCTGCGAGGAAAAGGCTCGCTCTGGGGGAGGAGTCGTCGTAACGCCCAACCATTGCTGTACCGGTTGAACCGGTTAACCCTGTAGAAGTAGGAATTGACATACTTAGAATCCTGGTACATACACAACAAAAACAGTTAGAAAGAATGCAGGAAACCATCCTATCACAAGGATGGATTATCCGACAACTTACAGGTAAGACCGACTCGCTCGAGGAAGAGCATCGTACGAGTAAGATAGCTCGTAACACCATAGCCAGAGATCTGCGTGCTGAGCAGATAAGAGCCGACTGGCTCGAGGACAGAGTCCTGGAGAATAGTTGGAACATTCAGGAGCTACAGCAAAATCAAGCACCTGCACCAGCACCGGCCCCTCCGGATCCAGGGAGGACCCTGAGGAGGATCCAGAGGAGGATCCGGAGGAGGACCCAGCTGTAGAAGCTGGAAATGCCCACAGGATGACGGCAACGACAGTGACTTGGGGGATGGAGACGTAGACGACTGACACGTTTCGTTTATTTTGTTTATTTTCCTTCAGTCTATTTATTTTCCCACTTGTGTTTAAACTTGAGACTTTATAGTGAATTCGTATGTTTGATTTGCACTTTTGTAAGACGTTGAAATTTCAGTTAATCAAATATTTCTTTTGACTATTTAACATATTGAGTTGTCTAACTTAATAATTATTAAAGTACGAAGTAGGATAACTATATTGGATATATAGACTTATCGGGGTGTGTTTGTGTTGTGTTTCGAAGATCTAATGGAAACTGGAAGACGTGGAAACCTTAACTTGACACCCGAAGAGCTAGCTGCCATGATTCAAGAGCACGTGAACGCAGCTTTAGGGGTGTTCAGAACCAACCGGCAGGTAACCATTATTAAATTTTCGCGTGAAAATCTAATAGTGAGGCTAGTAAAATTCTTTGCTGACTTCCTGTTCTCTGTCAGCAGGAGGGGGCTTTAACCCCTACAAGATGTTCCTTGACGCGAAGCCAAGCAAGTTCTCGGGGGCGGAAGGACCCATTGGACTGGTCCGCTGGATCGAAAAATCTGAATCCTTTTTTGAAATGTGCAACTGCCTAGAGGCTAACAAGGTCAAGTACGCGGCCTCAACACTGGAAGATGGGGCACTGACATGGTGGAATGCACAAGTCCAAACACGTGGACTTATAGCTGCGAATGCGATGGCCTGGGCCGAGTTCAAGGCCCTAATCAAAGAGGAGTACTGTCCACGAGACAGAGTACAACAGTTGGAGCAAGCCTTATGGAACCACAAGATGGTGGGATCGGAAATTGAAGCTTACACCGCAAAACATCATGACTTGGCATTTCTGTGTCCCGATTTGGCCAACACGGTGGAGAAAAGACTCGAGTTCTATCTTGGGGGTTTGGTTCCGGAAATTCAGGGTATGGTAATGGCTAGTAACCCTGTAACTGAACATCAAGCAATCCGATTGGCTCACAAACTCACCGATAAGGCGGTGGAACAGAAGAAGCTGCCAGCACGGGGTACAACTGAAGTTGCCACGGATAACAAAAGAAAGTTTGAAGACTCAACTATTCGACAGTCTTCGTCATCTCATCCGCAGCAAGGGAACCAGAAACGGTTCAATCATTACAACAGCCACTGGGGTCACCAAAATCAGCCCGCCAACAACAACAACAACAACAACAACCAGAACGCAAGCGGCTATGCAGGTCGAAAGCCGCAGTGCAACCGCTGTAATCTCCACCATAACGGCCCTTGTGCTGGAAATCGCTGCCAACGATGTGGCAAGGTGGGACATGCGGCAAAGGATTGTCGTGGGGAAATCATGTCCCAACAAAATCAAAATCAGCCCCAGGGTCAGCAGCAGGGTATTAACCGGGGATGCTATCAGTGTGGTAGCACTGCTCATTTCAGAAGAGACTGCCCACAGTTGCGTAACAACAACAATAATGGTGGAAACAACCACAACCACAATAACAACAACAACAATAATAACAACAACAAAAATAATGGGAACGGTGGACAGGAGGTGCCAAAGGTCGTGCATTTACATTGGGCCGCGGAGAGGCCAGAAACGACTCGAACGTGGTCACCGGTAAGTTTCCCCTAAATGAACATTTTGCTACTGTGCTTTTTGATACGGGTGCGGATAGGAGCTTTATATCTGAGTCTTTTAGGAAGAACCTAAATCTCACGCTTAAACCATTAGAGACCCCTTATGTTATAGAATTAGCCGATGGTAAATCTGTAGATGTGACCCAAATAGTATCCGGCTGTCAACTCAAACTCGCGGGTCACACTTTTACCATTGATCTGATGACAACTACCCTGGGTAGTTTTGACGTGGTAGTCGGAATGGACTGGCTATCCGACGTCCGGGCTGAAGTTCTCTGCTTCGAAAAATCTATCCGTATTCCGCTCTCGAACGACGAAATCCTGACGGTACAAGGCGATGAGGCAAGCGCCGTCACCAACATCATCTCTTACATGCAAGCACAGAAGTATCTTCAGAGAAAGAACTCCTTCGCTTTACTCGCACTGATTACCGAACAGCCAAGGACGAGAAAGTATAGAAGACATCCCTGTCTCCGTGATTTTTCCGATGTATTCCCAGAAGAACTACCTGGTCTTCCACCCCATCGACAATTGGAGTTTGAAATCGAATTGGCAAACAATGCAACTCCTATCGCCAAGGCTCCATACCGCCTAGCTCCAGCCGAGCTGCAGGAGCTGTCTACCCAACTTCAGGAGCTATTAGAAAAAGGATTTATCCGACCAATCGTTTCGCCATGGGGAGCTCCAGTCCTGTTTGTCAAGAAGAAGGACGGGACTTTCCGCATGTGCATCGACTACAGGGAACTCAACAAGGTTACAGTCAAGAACCGATACCCGTTACCTCGCATCGACGATCTCTTCGACCAACTTCAAGGGTCAAGTTACTACTCTAAGATTGATTTACGGTCTGGTTACCACCAGCTACGCGTCAGGGAGGAGGATATCGCTAAGACACATTTCGTACTCGGTATGGCCATTATGAGTTCTTGGTCATGCCCTTCGGTCTCACCAACGCACCTGCGGTGTTCATGGACCTCATGAACCGCGTGTGTAAACCATACCTCGACAAGTTTGTCATTGTGTTCATCGATGACATACTCATCTACTCCAAAAGTGAAGAAGAGCATGCTGAACATCTACGATTACTGTTAGGATTACTCCAACAGGAAAAACTATATGCCAAGCTTTCGAAGTGTGATTTCTGGATTCGGGAAGTTCAGTTTCTCGAGCATATCGTGAATGGAAAGGGTATCCACGTAGACCCTGCCAAGATTGAAGCCATCAAAAACTGGGAAGCACCTAAGACGCCGACGGAGATCCGCCAATTTTTGGGATTGGCTGGTTACTACAGACGTTTCATCGAGGGGTTTTCGAAGATCGCACAACCGCTTACTACCCTCACCCAGAAAGGCATCAAGTATGCTTGGGGTGACAAGCAAGAAGCAGCATTTCAATTGCTGAAACAGAAACTTTGCAGTGCACCCATTCTGTCCTTGCCGGAAGGGACAGATGACTTTGTAGTGTATTGTGATGCTTCCATTCAGGGATTGGGATGCGTACTCATGCAACGCGATAAGGTCATCGCGTATGCGTCGCGACAACTGAAGGTTCACGAGAAAAACTACACGATGCATGACCTGGAATTGGGAGCAGTAGTGTTTGCACTTAAGATTTGGAGACACTACCTCTATGGAACGAAGTGCACAATCTTTACGGACCACAAGAGCCTCCAACACATCTTTGATCAGAAGGAGTTGAACATGCGACAGCGTCGCTGGGTCGAACTCTTGAACGATTATGAGTGTCCATTCGGTATCACCCGGGTAAAGCTAACGTGGTAGCTGATGCCCTCAGTAGGAAGGAACACTTGAAACCTCGTCGTGTACGAGCATTACAACTCACTATTCATTCGGGGCTACCCGAACAAATACGCGACGCCCAGTTAGAAGCAGTTAAGGAGGAAAATATCAAGGCCGAATCGGTAGGAAAAATGGAATGCGATTGGGAAGTAAAACCTAATGGAGCCCGGTATTTCATGAATCGCATATGGGTACCTCTCTACGGAAACCTCCGAGAGCTAGTCATGGACGAAGCTCACAAATCTCGATACTCTGTCCATCCGGGTTCGGATAAGATGTATCAAGACCTTAAAGCTGCGTATTGGTGGCCAACATGAAAGCCGATATAGCCACCTACGTGAGTAAATGTTTGACTTGTGCAAAAGTCAAGGTGGAGTATCAAAAGCCATCGGGGCTGCTCCAACAACCTGAGATCCTAGTGTGGAAATGGGATCAGATCTCAATGGATTTCATCACTAAACTCCCGCGAACCTTAGGTGGTTGCGATACCATCTGGGTGATTGTGGATCGTTTAACTAAGTCCGCACACTTCCTAGCTATTAAAGAAACAGATAAGATGGAGAAGTTGACTCGCATCTACATTAAGGAAGTAGTTTCTCGGCACGGAGTGCCAACGTCCATCATCTCAGACAGAGATGCTCGCTTCACGTCAAACTTCTGGCAGTCACTCCAGAAAGCGTTAGGAACACGCTTAGATATGAGCACAGCCTATCACCCTCAGACTGATGGTCAAAGTGAAAGGACCATACAAACCTTGGAAGACATGCTTAGGGCATGCGTCGTAGACTTCGGAAATAGTTGGGAAATTCACCTGCCTCTAGTAGAATTCTCATATAACAACAGCTATCATACGAGTATTTCGGCAGCACCGTTCGAGGCATTATACGGTCGTAAATGTAGATCACCGGTCTGCTGGGCAGAAGTCGGTGACAGTCAACTCACAGGCCCTGAGTTAATACTTGAGGCTACCGAAAAGATTGTACAAATCAGAAACCACATGGCGGCGGCACGAGATCGACAGAAAAGCTACGCTGATCAACGACGCAAACCGCTTGAATTTCAAGTAGGCGACCGCGTCCTACTAAAGGTGTCACCCTGGAAGGGTGTAATCCGTTTTGGAAAACGGAGCAAACTTAACCCACGGTACGTAGGTCCGTTTGTAATCTTGAAACGTATTGGACCCATAGCTTATCAATTAGACCTTCCTGCCGAACTCAGTGGAGTTCACAACGTATTTCACGTGTCAAATCTGAAGAAGTGTCTATCAGATGAAACTCTAGTTATTCCATTGGATGAGATCCAAGTGGATGAACAACTGCACTTTGTGGAGCAGCCTATCGAGTTCATGGATCGTGAGATCAAGACTCGAAGGCACAGCAAAATTCCGATCGTTAAGGTTCGTTGGGACTCTAAGCGTGGACCGGAGTTCACGTGGGAAAGAGAGGATCAAATGAAAAGCAAATACCCACACCTCTTCGCAACTGAGCAGCAAACTAACGATGCCAGTAACTAAATTTTCGGGACGAAAATTCTTTCAACATGGGGATGATGTGACGACCTGGAAACTTCTCATACTTTCGTGTACTATTGTTAACTAAATTCTTGTGCATAGCACTTGGAAATCTTTGTGTATGGCACTTGGGAACTTCTTGTAACGTTGCGTACCATCATAAACGAACTAACTCTTTGAGCGTGACACTCTAAACATGTACGCTGCATTCTAAACCGCGTTTACTCAATTTTCGGGACGAAAATTCTTTCAACATGGGGATAATGTGACATCCCGGGTTTTTCGGATAACTTACACGCGACACTTGTCGAATAAAGTATATGCTAAGTATTAAACGTGTATGAGTTAGTGAATACGTGATGTGTGTTTGTGTGATTGTTTTAGTTATACAATATATGTATATATAATAAATATGCACACGAACCGAACCGCGACACAAACACAAACCGAACTCCTTGTGAAACAAGGAAACCTAAAACCCAAGTCTTCGGCCGCGAGATTTAGATCTTAAACCTTAAGCCATTCTCGGCCAAGTGCAAACCAAACCAAACCAACCCAAGTCCTTGGCCGCGAGCACAATCTCAAACCGCAAACCCATTGCGGGATCAATTGTATGAACCAAGATCAAACCCAAACCGACCCACCCTAGTTCTTCGGCCACAAGCTTAAACCAAAACCGTAACCACTTATCTCTTTTGCGCTATATATACACACACCCATGCATGTTTCCTTCACAATTTCCAAAACCCTAACAAGAAAAACAGCCGTCGGCTGCCTTACTCTTGCTTTCCTCTCGGTCGCAGCAGCAGCAGCCATCGCCATCTTCATCTCCCAACCGCAAACAGCCCCTTGCACTCCTTGTTGATCACGAGCAGCTTCCCTTTTCAGTCCCTTTCAGCCTCGGTCGCGGTTTTGCTGGAACAGCCGGATACTTCTTGTCTAAGTCCCGGCTTGTTTACCTAGTTATTCAAGGTTAGGGTTATCTTTGATTACGAGATCATGTTCGAATATATATATGCTTGAATGAAGTGATTGGTTTGTTTTCGGATTATATGTGTTGTAAGTAATCGGCTGAACTATCATTGTTTGCATGAATAATTGTTTGCGGAACTTGTAAGTTTGCGAGTATGGTTGTTTGTAAAAACTAGAAGTAAGAACTAGGGTTTGCATGGATATGTTATTAGTAGTGATCTATGATTAGAAATCGGTTCTTGCTCGCCTAGGTTAATCATACGGACGGGTTATGCGAATTCATGATAATGATATGTTGAAAACAGTTGCTGAGTAATAGTTACAGCCGACTTCATCTGGCTGTAACTCGGTCGTTAGTCGTCGAAAAACGGATTTTCTGATGTCTAGAACGTAGAGATTTGAATAAGGAATCTAATGGCGCTGGATTCATAATTTTCTGAAGTCATTTGATATTTTTAAAGGGCCAAATAAGTTCAGTAACTAAAGCTGTGAAAATCCTGAAATTTTGTTAGTCGTTTATCGAGTTGGATTTTAAAATCAGTAGGGAGTTGAGTCATGAATTTTGTACAGAAACTAGGTATGGAAATTTCCGGGCAACTCCAACTGGAATTTTGTTAATTGGACAATCGGTGATTTTTAAATAAATTCTTTCGTGGACTGCAGTCAGAAAGTGATAAATCTGACTGCAGCCTAGTATATTAATATTTATGGTTAAATGGTAAAGATTTAGGACTTGGTAAATTTATATAAATTTCTACAATATAAATGGCACCTGCTGTAAAAATATTGGAATTTTTGGAATGTTGGAACTATTTTATAAAAATCCTAGAAAACAGCTGAATTATGAGTGTTAAGCTGAAATTTGATAACTTGTGATTGTGTGCACCAAATTGTGGCATGGATTGGTTTATGTTTATGATAAGTTGTTTTAATCACTAGGTTCACATGAGGATACTTGCATGCATGTTTGAGTGTTAGATATGTTGTATGTGTGTATCACTGTGTGCGTAAATTACGTGTAGCATTTGTATTGGTGTGTTCACACACTGACTTGGAATTAATTAGTTTGTTAGGACGCAACTAGCGGTCCCATCTCTTATAACTTCTTTGCTACACTAACCGAGCAAATAAAGGTGAGTTCACGGCCCCTAACTTTATCCAGTTTTTAAACAACAGGGGGAGAAACATGTATACACTCTCAAACTCAATCTCTTTACGTTATACGAATTTAACGTCACATAACTATTCGGTAACTAAGTTAATGTTAATGTAATGTTATGGTCACTAAGCAGCTTTATCACTTAAGTCCTCGTCAATCTCTCGGATCGTTAGTATTGGGTTTAATAGCGGGGGAATTATAAGTAGTACTACTGGGCCCGACAAGCCCCATTCGAGCTAGTTGCGCTAGCCGACCTGGTATGGTCAACGGGTGAATAATTTGGCCTAACTTCGCCATGGTCAGTGATAGGCCTGGCAACACGGAGGCACAACAGTCAGCTTCGATCGCGAACTCTTACGTGACATGACTTTAGGCTAGCTACCTATATATGTTAACATTGAACTTAATTACGAATCAACTGTATTAGTCCGGGTTTGGAATAATGGAAACAACAACTTAATATTCCGGGTTTGGAATATTGGAAGCAACAACTTAATATTCCGGGTTTGGAATATTGGAAGCAACAACTTAATATTCCGGGTTTGGAATATTGGAAGCAACAACTTATTATTCC
This sequence comes from Scalesia atractyloides, assembly GCA_947069175.1. Classification (NCBI taxonomy): domain Eukaryota; kingdom Viridiplantae; phylum Streptophyta; class Magnoliopsida; order Asterales; family Asteraceae; genus Scalesia; species Scalesia atractyloides. The sequence goes on from CAMTDV010000022.1 coordinate 30,727,224, forward strand.
GGGTTGGAATAATGGAACCAATACGTTATCCCGGGTTAGGGATAACGGAGAAAACAAACTAACCGAACAAACGAATTTATGAAAACCTGTGAACTCACTCATCTTTAATGTTGACACTTGTTTCTTTACATGTTTCTCAGGACGCTAGGAGCTCTAGGTGCACGCACATGCATTGAACAAGACATCTTTATCGAGTCTTATTTATAAATATTGTTTTGGGGTTTTTCATTTGTTTTGGCGTTTGTGTTGGCGCCCGCTTTACTATTTATCTTATGCTTCCGCTCAACTATAAAAACTAATGCTCTGCTAAATATTGGTAATTAATTTAGACAATATAAAATCTACAACAAATGATTTTGGAAAACGTATTATCAAATCATATAGAGTCGTTCGACGTACTAGTGTTTCAGATTCTGGTTTGTTCACACGCCTCGCGGTAAAATTCCGCAAGTGGAAATTGAGGGTGTGACAGATTGGTATCAGAGCCACTAGCTATAGAGAACCAGGTTTGCATTAGAAGTAGAACTAAACTATAGCTGATTTCACGACACTAGACTTAGTTTGGCACCGAACTATTATATCTTGTTACCACAACTGTGTTATGTAGATTATGCCTTCATAATAAGAAATGAAAACAACTCGTAACTAACTACACGACCTAACAGGCAATGTCATCATCCTCATCGTCATGATCATCCGACAGACCTACGCCACCAAGGGCACCAGGAAAGGCACCAATGGTGGAAAGCATACCATCTTATGGCGTGGAGACACGCTCAGCTGCGAGGAAAAGGCTCGCTCTGGGGGAGGAGTCGTCGTTACGCCCAACCATTGCTGTACCGGTTGAACCGGTTAACCCTGTAGAAGTAGGAATTGACATACTTAGAATCCTGGTACATACACAACAAAAACAGTTAGAAAGAATGCAGGAAACCATCCTAGCACAAGGATGGATTATCCGACAACTTACAGGTAAGACCGACTCGCTCGAGGAAGAGCATCGTACGAGTAAGATAGCTCGTAACACCATAGCCAGAGATCTGCGTGCTGAGCAGATAAGAGCCGACTGGCTCGAGGACAGAGTCCTGGAGAATAGTTGGAACATTCAGGAGCTACAGCAAAATCAAGCACCTGCACCAGCACCGGCCCCTCCAGTGCCGGTAGAGGAGGATCCGGAAGAGGACCCTGAGGAGGATCCAGAGGAGGATCCGGAGGAGGACCCAGCTGTAGAAGCTGGAAATGCCGCACAGGATGACGGCAACGACAGTGACTTGGGGGATGGAGACGTAGACGACTGACACGTTTCGTTTATTTTGTTTATTTTCCTTCAGTCTATTTATTTTCCCACTTGTGTTTAAACTTGAGACTTTATAGTGAATTCGTATGTTTGATTTGCACTTTTGTAAGACGTTGAAATTTCAGTTAATCAAATATTTCTTTTGACTATTTAATATATTGAGTTGTCATAACTTAATAATTATTAAAGTACGAAGTAGGATAACTATATTGGATATATAGACTTATCGGGGTGTGTTTGTGTTGTGTTTCGAAGATCTAATGGTAACTGGAAGACGTGGAAACCTTAACTTGACGCCCGAAGAGCTAGCTGCCATGATTCAAGAGCACGTGAACGCAGCTTTAGCGGGTGTTCAGAACCAACCGGCAGGTAACCATTATTAAATTTTCGCGTGAAAATCTAATAGTGAGGCTAGTAAAATTCTTTGCTGACTTCCTGTTCTCTGTCAGCAGGAGGGGGCTTTAACCCCTACAAGATGTTCCTTGACGCGAAGCCAAGCAAGTTCTCGGGGGCGGAAGGACCCATTGGACTGGTCCGCTGGATCGAAAAATCTGAATCCGTTTTTGAAATGTGCAACTGCCTAGAGGCTAACAAGGTCAAGTACGCGGCCTCAACACTGGAAGATGGGGCACTGACATGGTGGAATGCACAAGTCCAAACACGTGGACTTATAGCTGCGAATGCAATGGCATGGGCCGAGTTCAAGGCCCTAATCAAAGAGGAGTACTGTCCACGAGACAGAGTGCAACAGTTGGAGCAAGCCTTATGGAACCACAAGATGGTGGGATTGGAAATTGAAGCTTACACCGCAAAACATCATGACTTGGCATTTCTGTGTCCCGATTTGGCCAACACGGTGGAGAAAAGACTCGAGTTCTATCTTGGGGGTTTGGTTCCGGAAATTCAGGGTATGGTAATGGCTAGTAACCCTGTAACTGAACATCAAGCAATCCGATTGGCTCACAAACTCACCGATAAGGCGGTGGAACAGAAGAAGCTGCCAGCACGGGGTACAACTGAAGTTGCCACGGATAACAAAAGAAAGTTTGAAGACTCAACTATTCGACAGTCTTCGTCATCTCATCCGCAGCAAGGGAACCAGAAACGGTTCAATCATTACAACAGCCACCGGGGTCACCAAAATCAGCCCGCCAACAACAACAACAACAACAACAACCAGAACGCAAGCGGCTATGCAGGTCGAAAGCCGCAGTGCAACCGCTGTAATCTCCACCATAACGGCCCTTGTGCCGGAAATCGCTGCCAACGATGTGGCAAGGTGGGACATGCGGCAAAGGATTGTCGTGGGGAAATCATGTCCCGACAAAATCAAAATCAGCCCCAGGGTCAGCAGCAGGGTATTAACCGGGGATGCTATCAGTGTGGTAGCACTGCTCATTTCAAAAGAGACTGCCCACAGTTGCGTAACAACAACAATAATGGTGGAAACAACCACAACCACAATAACAACAACAACAATAATAACAACAACAACAATAATGGGAACGGTGGCACAGGAGGTGCCAAAGGTCGTGCATTTACATTGGGCCGCGGAGAGGCCAGAAACGACTCGAACGTGGTCACCGGTAAGTTTCCCCTAAATGAACATTTTGCTACTGTGCTTTTTGATACGGGTGCGGATAGGAGCTTTATATCTGAGTCTTTTAGGAAGAACCTAAATCTCACGCTTAAACCATTAGAGACCCCTTATGTTATAGAATTAGCCGATGGTAAATCTGTAGATGTGACCCAAATAGTATCCGGCTGTCAACTCAAACTCGCGGGTCACACTTTTACCATTGATCTGATGACAACTACCCTGGTTAGTTTTGACGTGGTAGTCGGAATGGACTGCCTATCCGACGTCCGGGCTGAAGTTCTCTGCTTCGAAAAATCTATCCGTATTCCGCTCTCGAACGACGAAATCCTGACGGTACAAGGCGATGAGGCAAGCGCCGTCACCAACATCATCTCTTACATGCAAGCACAGAAGTATCTTCGGAGAAAGAACTCCTTCGCTTTACTCGCACTGATTACCGAACAGCCTAAGGACGAGAAACGTATAGAAGACATCCCTGTCGTCCGTGATTTTTCCGATGTATTCCCAGAAGAACTACCTGGTCTTCCACCCCATCGACAATTGGAGTTTGAAATCGAATTGGCAAACAATGCAACTCCTATCGCCAAGGCTCCATACCGCCTAGCTCCAGCCGAGCTGCAGGAGCTGTCTACCCAACTTCAGGAGCTATTAGAAAAAGGATTTATCCGACCAAGCGTTTCGCCATGGGGAGCTCCAGTCCTGTTTGTCAAGAAGAAGGACGGGACTTTCCGCATGTGCATCGACTACAGGGAACTCAACAAGGTTACAGTCAAGAACCGATACCCGTTACCTCGCATCGACGATCTCTTCGACCAACTTCAAGGGTCAAGTTACTACTCTAAGATTGATTTACGGTCTGGTTACCACCAGCTACGCGTCAGGGAGGAGGATATCGCTAAGACAACATTTCGTACTCGGTATGGCCATTATGAGTTCTTGGTCATGCCCTTCGGTCTCACCAACGCACCTGCGGTGTTCATGGACCTCATGAACCGCGTGTGTAAACCATACCTCGACAAGTTTGTCATTGTGTTCATCGATGACATACTCATCTACTCCAAAAGTGAAGAAGAGCATGCTGAACATCTACGATTACTGTTAGGATTACTCCAACAGGAAAAACTATATGCCAAGCTTTCGAAGTGTGATTTCTGGATTCGGGAAGTTCAGTTTCTCGAGCATATCGTGAATGGAAAGGGTATCCACGTAGACCCTGCCAAGATTGAAGCCATCAAAAACTGGGAAGCACCTAAGACGCCGACGGAGATCCGCCAATTTTTGGGATTGGCTGGTTACTACAGACGTTTCATCGAGGGGTTTTCGAAGATCGCACAACCGCTTACTACCCTCACCCAGAAAGGCATCAAGTATGCTTGGGGTGACAAGCAAGAAGCAGCATTTCAATTGCTGAAACAGAAACTTTGCAGTGCACCCATTCTGTCCTTGCCGGAAGGGACAGATGACTTTGTAGTGTATTGTGATGCTTCCATTCAGGGATTGGGATGCGTACTCATGCAACGCGATAAGGTCATCGCGTATGCGTCGCGACAACTGAAGGTTCACGAGAAAAACTACACGATGCATGACCTGGAATTGGGAGCAGTAGTGTTTGCACTTAAGATTTGGAGACACTACCTCTATGGAACGAAGTGCACAATCTTTACGGACCACAAGAGCCTCCAACACATCTTTGATCAGAAGGAGTTGAACATGCGACAGCGTCGCTGGGTCGAACTCTTGAACGATTATGAGTGTCCCATTCGGTATCACCCGGGTAAAGCTAACGTGGTAGCTGATGCCCTCAGTAGGAAGGAACACTTGAAACCTCGTCGTGTACGAGCATTACAACTCACTATTCATTCGGGCTACCCGAACAAATACGCGACGCCCAGTTAGAAGCAGTTAAGGAGGAAAATATCAAGGCCGAATCGGTAGGAAAAATGGAATGCGATTGGGAAGTAAAACCTAATGGAGCCCGGTATTTCATGAATCGCATATGGGTACCTCTCTACGGAAACCTCCGAGAGCTAGTCATGGACGAAGCTCACAAATCTCGATACTCTGTCCATCCGGGTTCGGATAAGATGTATCAAGACCTTAAAGCTGCGTATTGGTGGCCCAACATGAAAGCCGATATAGCCACCTACGTGAGTAAATGTTTGACTTGTGCAAAAGTCAAGGTGGAGTATCAAAAGCCATCGGGGCTGCTCCAACAACCTGAGATCCTAGTGTGGAAATGGGATCAGATCTCAATGGATTTCATCACTAAACTCCCGCGAACCTTAGGTGGTTGCGATACCATCTGGGTGATTGTGGATCGTTTAACTAAGTCCGCACACTTCCTAGCTATTAAAGAAACAGATAAGATGGAGAAGTTGACTCGCATCTACATTAAGGAAGTAGTTTCTCGGCACGGAGTGCCAACGTCCATCATCTCAGACAGAGATGCTCGCTTCACGTCAAACTTCTGGCAGTCACTCCAGAAAGCGTTAGGAACACGCTTAGATATGAGCACAGCCTATCACCCTCAGACTGATGGTCAAAGTGAAAGGACCATACAAACCTTGGAAGACATGCTTAGGGCATGCGTCGTAGACTTCGGAAATAGTTGGGAAATTCACCTGCCTCTAGTAGAATTCTCATATAACAACAGCTATCATACGAGTATTTCGGCAGCACCGTTCGAGGCATTATACGGTCGTAAATGTAGATCACCGGTCTGCTGGGCAGAAGTCGGTGACAGTCAACTCACAGGCCCTGAGTTAATACTTGAGGCTACCGAAAAGATTGTACAAATCAGAAACCACATGGCGGCGGCACGAGATCGACAGAAAAGCTACGCTGATCAACGACGCAAACCGCTTGAATTTCAAGTAGGCGACCGCGTCCTACTAAAGGTGTCACCCTGGAAGGGTGTAATCCGTTTTGGAAAACGGAGCAAACTTAACCCACGGTACGTAGGTCCGATTGTAATCTTGAAACGTATTGGACCCATAGCTTATCAATTAGACCTTCCTGCCGAACTCAGTGGAGTTCACAACGTATTTCACGTGTCAAATCTGAAGAAGTGTCTATCAGATGAAACTCTAGTTATTCCATTGGATGAGATCCAAGTGGATGAACAACTGCACTTTGTGGAACAGCCTATCGAGATCATGGATCGTGAGATCAAGACTCGAAGGCACAGCAAAATTCCGATCGTTAAGGTTCGTTGGGACTCTAAGCGTGGACCGGAGTTCACGTGGGAAAGAGAGGATCAAATGAAAAGCAAATACCCACACCTCTTTGCAACTGAGCAGCAAACTAACGATGCCAGTAACTAAATTTTCGGGACGAAAATTCTTTCAACATGGGGATGATGTGACGACCTGGAAACTTCTCATACTTTCGTGTACTATTGTTAACTAAATTCTTGTGCATAGCACTTGGAAATCTTTGTGTATGGCACTTGGGAACTTCTTGTAACGTTGCGTACCATCATAAACGAACTAACTCTTTGAGCGTGACACTCTAAACATGTACGCTGCATTCTAAACCGCGTTTACTCAATTTTCGGGACGAAAATTCTTTCAACATGGGGATAATGTGACATCCCGGGTTTTTCGGATAACTTAAACGCGACACTTGTCGAATAAAGTATATGCTAAGTATTAAACGTGTATGAGTTAGTGAATACGTGATGTGTGTTTGTGTGATTGTTTTAGTTATACAATATATGTATATATAATAAATATGCACACGAACCGAACCGCGACACAAACACAAACCGAACTCCTTGTGAAACAAGGAACCCAAGTCTTCGGCCGCGAGATTTAGATCTTAAACCTTAAGCCATTCTCGGCCAAGTGCAAACCAAACCAAACCAACCCAAGTCCTTGGCCGCGAGCACAATCTCAAACCGCAAACCCATTGCGGGATCAATTATATGAACCAAGATCAAACCCAAACCGACCCACCCTAGTTCTTCGGCCACAAGCTTAAACCAAAACCGTAACCACTTATCTCTTTTGCGCTATATATACACACACCCATGCATGTTTCCTTCACAATTTCCAAAACCCTAACAAGAAAAACAGCCGTCGGCTGCCTTACTCTTGCTTTCCTCTCGGTCGCAGCAGCAGCAGCCATCGCCATCTTCATCTCCCGACCGCAAACAGCCCCTTGCACTCCTTGTTGATCACGAGCAGCTTCCCTTTTCAGTCCCTTTCAGCCTTGGTCGCGGTTTTGCTGGAACAGCCGGATACTTCTTGTCTAAGTCCCGGCTTGTTTACCTAGTTATTCAAGGTTAGGGTTATCTTTGATTACGAGATCATGTTCGAATATATATATATGCTTGAATGAAGTGATTGGTTTGTTTTCGGATTATATGTGTTGTAAGTAATCGGCTGAACTATCATTGTTTGCATGAATAATTGTTTGCGGAACTTGTAAGTTTGCGAGTATGGTTGTTTGTAAAAACTAGAAGTAAGAACTACGGTTTGCATGGATATGTTATTAGTAGTGATCTATGATTAGAAATCGGTTCTTGCTCGCCTAGGTTAATCATACGGACGGGTTATGCGAATTCATGATAATGATATGTTGAAAACAGTTGCTGAGTAATAGTTACAGCCGACTTCATCTGGCTGTAACTCGGTCGTTAGTCGTCGAAAAACGGATTTTCTGATGTCTAGAACGTAGAGATTTGAATAAGGAATCTAATGGCGCTGGATTCATAATTTTCTGAAGTCATTTGATATTTTTAAAGGGCCAAATAAGTTCAGTAACTAAAGCTGTGAAAATCCTGAAATTTTGTTAGTCGTTTATCGAGTTGGATTTTAAAATCAGTAGGGAGTTGAGTCATGAATTTTGTACAGCAACTAGGTATGGAAATTTCCGGGCAACTTCAACTGAAATTTTGTTAATTGGACGATCGGTGATTTTTAAATAAATTCTTTCGTGGACTGCAGTCAGAAAGTGATAAATCTGACTGCAGCCTAGTATATTAATATTTTTGGTTAAATGGTAAAGATTTAGGACTTGGTAAATTTATATAAATTTCTACAATATAAATGGCACCTGCTGTAAAAATATTGAAATTTTTGGAATGTTGGAACTATTTTATAAAAATCCTAGAAAACAGCTGAATTATGAGTGTTAAGCTGAAATTTGATAACTTGTGATTGTGTGCACCAAATTGTGGCATGGATTGGTTTATGTTTATGATAAGTTGTTTTAATCACTAGGTTCACATGAGGATACTTGCATGCATGTTTGAGTGTTAGATATGTTGTATGTGTGTATCACTGTGTGCGTAAATTACGTGTAGAATTTGTATTGGTGTGTTCACACACTGACTTGGAATTAATTGGTTTGTTAGGACGCAACTAGCGGTCCCATCTCTTATAACTTCTTTGCTACACTAACCGAGCAAATAAAGGTGAGTTCACGGCCCCTAACTTTATCCAGTTTTTAAACAACAGGGGGAGAAACATGTATACACTCTCAAACTCAATCTCTTTACGTTATACGAATTTAACGTCACATAACTATTCGGTAACTAAGTTAATGTTAATGTAATGTTATGGTCACTAAGCAGCTTTATCACTTAAGTCCTCGTCAATCTCTCGGATCGTTAGTATTGGGTTTAATAGCGGTGGAATTATAAGTAGTACTACTGGGCCCGACAAGCCCCATCCGAGCTAGTCGCGCTAGCCGACCGGGTATGGTCAACGGGTGAATAATTTGGCCTAACTTCGCCATGGTCAGTGATAGGCCTGGCAACACGGAGGCACAACAGTCAGCTTCGATCGCGAACTCTTACGTGACATGACTTTAGGCTAGCTACCTATATATGTTAACATTGAACTAAATTACGAATCAACTGTATTATTCCGGGTTTGGAATATTGGAAGCAACAACTTAATATTCCGGGTTTGGAATATTGGAAGCAACAACTTATTATTCCGGGTTGGAATAATGGAACCAATACGTTATCCCGGGTTAGGGATAACGGAGAAAACAAACTATAACCGAACAAACGAATTTATGAAAACCTGTGAACTCACTCATCTTTAATGTTGACACTTGTTTCTTTACATGTTTCTCAGGACGCTAGGAGCTCTAGGTGCACGCACATGCATTGAACAAGACATCTTTATCGAGTCTTATTTATAAATATTGTTTTGGGGTTTTTCATTTGTTTTGGAGTTTGTGTTGGCGCCCGCTTTACTATTTATCTTATGCTTCCGCTCAACTATAAAAACTAATGCTCTGCTAAATATTGGTAATTAATTTAGACAATATAAAATCTACAACAAATGATTTTGGAAAACGTATTATCAAATCATATAGAGTCGTTCGACGTACTAGTGTTTCAGATTCTGGTTTGTTCACACGCCTCGCGGTAAAATTCCGCAAGTGGAAATTGAGGGTGTGACATTAATGAAAACAACGATGAACTTGTCTAAATGAGGTTTACAAACCCTATTCATTAAGTCCATGAAGACGGCAGGAGCATTCGTCAAACCAAAAGGCGTGACAGTGAACTCGTAATGGCCGTATCGAGTGCGAAAAGTAGTCTTGGGAATAGCTTCTTCGAGTACATGAAGTTGATGATACCTAGAACGCAGATCAATCTTTGAAAGCAGGTCGCACTTTGTAGCTGATCAAAGAGATCATCAATGCGAGGTAGGGGATATCGGTTTCTGATTGTGAGTTTGTTAAGCTCACGATAATCGATACATATACGGAAGGATCCATCCTTCTTTTTCACGAATAAGACAGGAGCGCTCCAAGGTGAAAAGCTCGGACGAATGAATCCCTTGTCTGAAAGTTCTTGGAGTTGCTTTGATAACTCTTACATTTCAGATAGTGCAAGACGGTAAGGAGATTCGGCAATTAGGTTGGCACCAAGTACAAGGTCAATACGAAACTCAATTTGACGAAGTGGGGGTAAACAAGGTAGCTCTTCAGGAAACACCTCAGGATATTCCCGAACAACGGGGATGTCCTGAACAGTTTTTCCCTTGCCTTTTTCTCTACGATATGTGCCAAGAAGGCTACATATTTCTTTCGTAGGTATTTTTGGGCCTGGGTACAGGTCATGAGTTTTAGGCTACTAGAGGGTTTCTCTCCGTGAACTTCTAAGGTTTTGCTAGACGAAAGAGATATGCGAACAACCTTGTCGAAACAGATTACCTCAGCATGGTGTTTGGTTAACCAATCCATTCCTATGATGATTTCAAAACTCCCGAGTTGCATTGGTGTGAGGTCAATGGGAAAAAAGTTGTTATCTAGGTTCAATTGGCAACTACGAATGACATAGTCAAGCACAAGGGGTTCACCACTAGCTATTTCGACCATTAATGGTTTTCCTAGTTTAGTTCTGGGCATCGAAAGCACAGGTTCAAAGGCTAGTGATACAAATCTTCTATTGGCTCCCGAACCGAAAAGAATAGAAGCATGATGATTGTTAACAAGGAACGTACCATTAATGACTTCGTTATCAGTATTTATTTTATTATAATGCAATAATATGTTCTTGTAGAAGAAAACATGAGGGAAAATATGTGAGATTGAAATTGGATAATCAAGAGAGATGTTAAAATATCGACGAAATATAAGGTTGGTGGTAATTCGTTCGTTACTTAAAAACAAACAAACGACACACGTGACTAATCAAAGTAAACGGGTCTTTATAGTGTATCGCGAACACATGCTTTAGCCTATAAGTGGTCACTCACCCCAAGAGTTCCCAGGTAAGAGTGACTGGTCCAATAATGCAGATTTGTATGAACACTCTAGCCTTAGACAAAAAACTCAGGGTACAGGCATCCACCCTTCCAGATTGCACGTGTTCACATTAATAAAACCCAAACTTTGACAGGAGTTTCAAAACTTACAAGGCTTTAAGCCAAAACAAATCATCTAAGTATGAATGTTTGATTATTAAAACGAATTTGTAACTGGTGTATTTGTTTTGGTAGTGACCTAAGGATAGGTGATGGTATTGTTTTAAGAATCTAAACGCAAGATAACTCGCGTTAGGGTCCTAGGAAGGTTATAGTCTAGGTCAAAGCATTACTAATAACCTAATTCCCTATAACCATAAGCTTTGATACCATTCTTTCTGTAACAGCTCGACCACATAAAACAACGAACCGCGGTGGAGACGTCTGGGTGTCATATCACAGAACTATTGTTTCACAACTCATAGAATTAAAAATTTTGTTTTATTAAGTTAAATGTTTAAATTGTCTTAGGATAAACAAAAATAACACATAAATAAATTGTCTTTCATGTTTTAAGTCACTAAGGCCCGTGTCATTTCTACGTGAAGCATGCATTATATTATCAATCATTGACTCCTGAAAGATATTTGAAAAGAGAGTCAGCATAAAAATGCCGGCGAGTACATAGGTTTTGTGAGTGTGTCAAATTCGTGGAATTGTATACATATTGCAACACCTCGTCCGACTACAAGATTCGTTAAGTGAAACCTCGTATCAAAAGTGTTTGATATTGCAATACAATTAACCAATTAAAACAAGTTGCTTAGAGTTCTGAAAACCTTATAGCCATGAATCTTGACCAAAACATTTCTTTTGTAAAAACCTTGTAATAGATTGATTCAAAAGAACACTTCGTATGGTTTATATCTTTAAGTGAAAATCATTGTGTGACATTGTTCAAAACTATTTATACGTGTTACATACCATTTTTCCGTGTTGTAAACCATTTGTCTGTGTTATAAATCAATCGTCCGTGTCATAAACCAATTGTCCATGTCATAACAAATCGTCCGTGTTTTAATTGTGAAACTTTTGATCGTTCTTTAATGAACACATTCAAACCTGTATTGACTAAACCACACCAAAGGGTCTCTTTAACAAGACTAACAAATCAACAAATGATTTGTTAATCAGAAACAGTTTCTGTCATTGCCCAAACTTTCACCAAATCCAGTGAACAGTCTGATAATGGGATTGTCAGTCCTATGGTACCATGTAAGTCCTATGGTACCAGAACATACTACTGGTCAGCTCGGTCAAATCTAATGAATGTCATTCGTGTTTTGGATAACACATCAACAAGTTGTTCACATTATTGAAATCGTAGTGTTTTATATATAAAGCATAGACATTGTTTTTGAAATCTTGAAAATGATTTAGCACATATCAGTCAACCCAAATTGCTAAACGTAAAAGAGGGGAACTATCTACTCACTTTGAAAATAATTTTGTATATATAAACCATGTATATTGTTTTGAAATCTTGAAAATAATTATATGAACATATGAATCACCCCAAAACACTTGAAAACGTAAAAGAGGGGGATATGTACTCACTTTGAAAATCATTTTGTATATATAAACCATGTATGTTGTTTTGAAATCTTGAAAATTATTATAGGCACATATGAATCACGCCAAAACATTTAGAAAATGTAAAAGTGGGGGCTATGTACTCACTTGAGATTGCGAAAGTGTTCTTGATCAACACAATAAACAAAGCTTAAACGTGTCATAATGTGTCAGATAAATATGTTAGCGTGTCGGGACTACAAACGGGAGATCGGATAGAATGAAGTCTTACAAACAAACGAGTGTTGGAACTCATGTGATATGGTTTAACAAACTTAATATCCTGTTTTGGAAAGAATCCTAAGTGCTTTTGACCCATTATGAGTTGTTAAGGTAGTTTACGCTACTTTAACGGGTCATTAGCGTAAACCCGTGATCAGATGGTTAAACATGTCCTATGATAAGTTTTAAATCCCAAACATGTTTGTAAATGCTATAACAACAGTTTATATGTTAAAAATTTGGTTACATGTGTTTAAAATGGATTTATGGTTATAACAAGTGTTTACATGCTATAACCAAACGACGTGACCATAAGGTTTAACCTCAGTAGGTTATTCCCTATACATCTATGGTCACAAATATGTGTTTGGTGTGATTCGAAAGTCAAAGCGGTGGTCAAGACCGCTCGACTTATGACCCTAAATAAGCACTAAACTAGAAGTGATGAGTTAGACATGTCAAAATATTTCTAACTAAGTTAATAAAACTGATTTGGTATCAAAACTTGGTGTTTTGATACCCGAAAATAGTTTCGTCGTAAAATGCACATCATGCGCATTTTTGACTGAAACTTTGACTCGCCACTTCGACTAGTAAACGTGGTAATCAGAAGGTGAAATAGTTAGGGATTATAACCTTCTTGATTACGATCACGTTGCAAGGTTCAATTGAACTTAACTTGACCAAATATGGTCATAACTAAAAGTCAATCAGGAAGCCAAACTGTTAGACTTTTATCTCAAAATAGCTAAAATAATGAAAGAACTAGGAAGAGTACTTACTCGTATTGAAGAACACTTTCGAAACTCAAGATAGAAGGCTTCAAAAGGCTGGAAACAAGCTCCAAGAAGGATAGAAAGAAGAACTTCACACTTTGCTTTGAAGTGTTTTGAAGTGGTGTGAAAAAAATGGAAGAATATGGGTATTTATAGTATTTTAGGATTAAGGAGGCGATGACAAGTGTCCTCAAGTATGGATTAGTGTCCTACCATATGTCAACATCAAATTAAGTGTGACAAAATGAGTGCTATGTGCAAAAATTGGAGATAGGTGGCAAAGTTGGTGAAGAAGCAAAAATATTTATTATTTTTTGACATTTTTGGCCCTTGGACTTGTATTTTCACTTGTTTGCCATTTTTAAACCCTTTAACCTAATATTTAGGTTATAAAGGGTGTTAAGACATATGTAACTTGGATTATGCCCAAAAGTGTTGTGGATGTCAGTTCGTTCGGTTATATGGTTATGCGTTTCGTAAAAATGTGTAAAACGCCTTAACGAACACGAAAATGATCGAAATTGTGCAACGATTGACATTTTTGCATTCTCTTCAATAAAATACAAGATTTTTATTGAATATAAAAATATTTGGAAATAAAACACAGGGTTTCATTGAATAGGAAATTGTTTGTAATGTCACAGTCTCCCCTACTTTTGGAAATTTCGTCCCGAAAATTAATTAGAGGAAACTTTGTGAAAACAAATGTTGATATTTCTCTTTCCTCTGATCCTCTTGTTCCCAAGTAAATTCTGGGCCACGTTTGGAGTCCCAGCAAACTAACTATTGATATATGTCTACGCTTGAGTTTCTTGACTTCACGGTCCAATATCTCCACAGGTTTCTCGACAAAATGCATAGTGTCATCAATGTGAATTTCGTTGAGGGGAATGTGGAGGTTTGTTCGGTTAAACACTTTTCAAATTAGACACACGGAATGTTGGGTGAATATTATCAAGTTCAGGAGGTAGCTCAAGTCGGTAGGCCACCTTCCCGATTCTCTTAACGATCTTGAATGGTCCAATATATCGTGGTGCAAGTTTTCCTTTCTTTCCGAATCTAATTGCACCTTTCCAAGGGGATACCTTGACAAGGACGTGATCAGCAACTTGGAATTCCAAGGGATTGTGTCGTTTGTCTGCATATCTCTTTTGACGGCTTCTAGCTGTCAGAAGGTTATCGTGAATTTTCTTGAATATGTCTGTTGTGTCGTGAATGAGTTCAGGTCCAATGAGCTGAGCTTCACCGACCTCATTACAGTAGGCAGGTGAATGACATTTTCGACCGTATAGAGCTTCGAAAGGCTCCATATTGATGTTGGCGTGATAACTATTATTGTAGGAGAATTCGAACAATGGTAGATGCGAATCCCAACTACCACCAAAGTCGATTACACATGATCTAAGCATATCCTCCAGTGTTTGAATTGTCCTTTCAGATTGTCCATCCGTTTAAGGATGATAAGTTGCTCAGATTGAGTTTGGTTCCCATGGCAGATTGCATGGTCTTCAAAAAGTGAGATGAGAATCAAGCATCTCGACCGGATATGATGTTCAAAGGAACACCATGACGAGATACAATCTCATCAACGTAGATCTTGGCGAGTTTGTCAGCAGATAGATCCTCACGAATTGCCAAAAAGTGTGCTAACTTTGTTAGATGATTGATGATTACCCAAATGGCATCATGACCTCTAGTGGTGCGTGGTAGTTTAGAGATGAGATATCGCAATGTTCTCCGACTTCCATACCGGTATTTCTGGTTGCTCAAGTAAACCAGACGGGAGTTGATGTTCTGCCTCAACTTTAAGACATGTTAGGCATTTAGACATGTATAAGGCAATGTCCTTCTTCATACCCGACCACCAATACTGGGTACCGAGATCCTTATACATTTTGTCGGCACCAGGATGGATTGAATAACGAGACTTATAAGCTTCGTCCATCAATAAGATACGGAGATTGTCTTGACTAGGAATCTATAAACAGTTCTTGTAGTAGAGTAATCCGTTGTCTTTTGTTTCGATTTGAAGTTTGAGATTTTGTTGCAGCTCATTTTTCAACAAGCTTTGGGTCACACATGTATGTTGTGCTTGAAGGATAAGTGTCTGGATATCAGAATAAACTCGAACACAATGAAGTCTGAAACGTTCCTTACGATTAAGCGCATCAACCACACCATTAGCCTTACTACGATGGTAGCGAATCTCGCAGTCGTAGTCGTTCAGAAGTTCGACCCAGTGTCGTTATCTCATGTTTAACTCCTTTTGATTGAATATGCGTTGGAGACTTTTGTGGTCAGTGAAAACCACACATTTTGTACCGTAATGGTAGTGTTTCCAAATTTTGAGAGCAAAAACTACGGCTCCTAACTCAAGATCATGGGTTGTGTAGTTCTTCTCATGGATTTTCAATGGTCTTGACACATAGGATATGACTTTGTCTCTTTGCATGAGAACACAACTAAGGCCTAGGTTTGATGCGTCATAATAGACAACGAAATCGTCATTGCCGTCGGGTAAAGATAAAACATGAGCATTACAGAGTTTTTTTTTTCAGTGTTAAAGTGGTGAAAGGCTTCCTCTTGTTTGGGTCCCCACTCGAAAGGTTTATTCTTATGAGTCAAAGTGGTGAGGGGAACCACGATCTTCGAAAACTTCGCGATGAATCATTGATAGTAACCAGCAAGACCAAGAAATGAACGAACTTCGGTAGGAGTAGTAGGTGTACTGCAATCCCTAATTGCACTGATTTTGGCGGGATCTACATGCATACCTTGCTTGTTAACAATTTGTCCCAAAATTGAACTTCTTTTAGCAGAAATTCACACTTGGAGAATTTGGCGTAATCTGCTCGTGACTTAGAATAAATGAGGATGCCGTCGATGAAAACAATGATGAACTTGTCTAAATGAGGTTTACAAACCCTATTCATTAAGTCCATGAAGACGGCAGGAGCATTCATCAAACCAAAAGGCGTGACAGTGAACTCGTAATGGCCGTATCGAGTGCGAAAAGCAGTCTTGGGAATGTTTTCTTCGAGTACACGAAGTTGATACCCAGAACGCAGATCAATCTTTGAAAGCAGGTCGCACCTTGTAGCTAATCAAAGAGATCATCAATGCGAGGTAGGGATATCGATTTCTGATTGTGAGTTTGTTAAGCTCACGATAATTGATACACATACGGAAGGATCCATTCTTCTTTTTCACGAATAGGACATGAGCGCCCCAAGGTGAAAAGCTCGGATGAATGCATCCCTTGTCTGAAAGTTCTTGGAGTTGCTTTGATAACTCTTGCATTTCAGACGGTGCAAGACGGTAAGGAGATTGGGCAATTGGGTTAGCACCAGGTACAAGGTCAATACGAAACTCAACTTGACGAATTGGGGGTAAACCAGGTATCTCTTTAGGAAACACCTCAGGATATTCCCCAACAACGGGGATGTCCTGAACAGTTTTGCCCTTGCCTTTTTTCTCTATGATATGTGCCAAGAAGGCTACATATTTCTTTCGTAGGTTTTTTTAGGCCTGGGTACAGGTCATGAGTTTTAGGCTACTAGAGGGTTTCTCTCCGTGAACTTCTAAGGTTTTGCCAGACGAAAGAGATATGCAAACAACCTTGTCGAAACAGATCACCTCAGCATGGTGTTTGGTTAACCAATCCATTCCTATGATGATTTCAAAACTCCTGAGTTGCATTGGTGTGAGGTCAATGGGAAAAAAGTGGTTATCTAGGTTCAATTGGCAACTACGAATGACACAGTCAAGCACAAGGGGTTCACCACTAGCTATTTCGACCATTAAGGGTTTTCCTAGTTTAGTTCTAGGCATCGAAAGCAAAGGTTCAAAGGCTAGTGATACAAAGCTTCTATCGGCACCCGAATCGAAAAGAATAGAAGCAGGATGATTGTTAACAAGGAACACACCATTAATGACTTCGTTATCAAAATTTATTTTTTTTATAATGCAATACTATGTTCTTCTAGACGAAAACATGAGGGAAACTATGAGAGATTGACATTGGATAATCAAGAGAGATGTTAAAAATATCGATGAAATATAAGGATGGTGGTCTTTCGTTCGTTATTTGAAAACAAACAAACGACACACGGTGACTAATCAAAGTAAACGGGTCTTTATAGTGTATCGCGAACACATGATTTAGCCTATAAGTGGACACTCACCCCAAGAGTTCCCATGTAAGAGTGACTGGTCCAATAATGTGAATTTGTACGAACACTCTAGCCTTAGACAGAAAACTTAGGGGTACATGCATCCACCCTTCCAGATTGCACGTGTTTACATTAATAAAACCCAAACTTTGATGGGAGTTTGAAAAATTACAAGGCTTTAAGCCAAAACAAATCATCTAAGTATAGATGATTGATTTTTAAAACGAATTTGTATATTGTGTATTTGTTTTGGTAGTCACCTAAGGATATGTGATGGTATTGTTTTAAGAATCTAAACGCAAGATAAGTCGCGTTAGGGTCCTAGGAAGGTTATAGTCTAGGTCAAAGCATTACTAATAACCTAATTCCCTATAACCATAAGCTCTAATACCAATCTTTCTGTAACACCCCGACCATGTAAAACAACAAACCGCGACGGAAACGTTTGGGAGTCATGTCATAGAACATTGTTTCACAACTCATGGAATTTAAAATTTTGTTTTATTAAGTTAAATGTTTACATTGTCTAGGGATAAACAGAAATAACACATAAATAAATTTTCTTTCATGTTTTAAGTCACTAAGGCCCGTGTCATTTCTACATGAAGCATGCATCATATTATCAAGCATTGACTCCTGAAAGATATGTGAAAAGAGAGTCAGCATAAAAATGTCGGCGATAACATAGGTTTTTTGAGTGTGTCAAAAATGTGGTTTTGTATACATATTGCAACACCTCGTCCGACTACAAGAGTCGTTAAGTGAAAACCTCGTATCAAAAGTGTTTGATATTGCAATACAATTAACCAATTAAAACAAGTTGCTTAGAGTTCTGAAAACCTTATAGCCATTAATCTTGACCAAAGCGTTTCTTTTGTAAAAACCTTGTAATAGATTGATTCAAAAGAACACTTCGTATGGTTTATATCTTTAAGTGAAAACCATTGTGTGACACTGTTCAAACCTATTTTCCGTGTTAGATACCATTTTTCCGTGTTATAAACCATTCGTCTGTGTTATAAATCAATCGTCCATGTCATAAACCAATTGTCTATGTCATAAACAAATCGTCCGTATTTTTAATTGTGAAAACTTTCGATCGTTCTTTAGTGAACACATTCAAACCTGTATTGACTAAACCACCAAAGGGTATCTTTAATAAATGTCAAACTCCGGATTTCCATCCCAAATTCATACACCGGTGGGCCCGGGTGGGGAGTATCGTGACATCAGTTGATAACATCATTGTCAACTAAACACGGCACAGTGGAAGTCCTGGAGTAAAATTAATATTACAAACCAAACGTTCGAAATACAAAATACTATACAGGCTCGTAATAGAAGATCCACAGGCGGATCATAAAAACGTACAAAGAAAGAATATAAAACAGACTTTAGGGTAGATTTAGGATTTGCAAGATCCTCTATCACTACCGAGCAGTTCCAGCCTATTTTCGTATTGTACCTGCAAGCTCAGCCTTTTGAAAATACGTCAGCTTTCTGGTAAATACACCCAACTGACTCATTTTAAAACATTTCAAAAATGGTTTTCAAGTGCGTATCAGCACAAAATCATTTTATAAATTGGGAAAGTTGACGTTGCAACCTTTTTAATAGCTTCATATGTTTGTCCATACATACAGGGCCCAATACAGAAACCGAGACATGATTAAATACACACCACTTAGAACTCATGAAGGAGTTATCCCCAACGTATTGGGTAATTTGCATTTGAGCGTATGTCAGGTGTATGCCTATACTCCGCGCTAAGGTCGTGGCCATTATCTAATGTAATGAGCTGAGAATATCCAGGACACGGTACTTTAACCCCCGATGTTTAAGTTATCAAACAAAACTGATTAAAACGGAAAATGTGGATTTACTAGCCACAATCCGGCATTTGATTGATCCCATTTCCGACCAAGCGGTAATAATTTACCGTAACCCAAGCCCGTACAGGGAAAATAAGTCGAGAGTATTTACCTGAATTAGCCTTGTTTAAAAATACAAGATTATAACCCAGCCGTATTCAAAATGAGCTAAGTGTAGATAGAATTTACCGGAATGTCTCTAGTCTGGATTATGGCATAAGCTAAAAAACTAAATACTAATGGTCTTATTTAAGTCATAGACTTAGACCGACTAACGTACTTGATCAGATACGTATAACGCTAGATTAAACGATGATTGGATAGAATGTAGTTAATCCCAACAAGTACGTTGACTTATGTAATATGGATATACTATAAACATTCTGGATTTTGAGATTTAACTGACAAGGTTAGACCCTTTTTGGTTAATTTCCATAAACTAGTTACATATAGTTAATCGTACGCTTGTCAGCGATATTGGGTAACCGGATAAGTCATGGACAAGTTCTATATGCCATTATATTTTAAATAAGTTGTAATATCAGTAGGATATCAACTTTTATGCCCGTTATGGTTTTAAATTGAAACTATGCCTTATAAGGGCATTTTGGTAATTTCAAACCATATAAAAGGAACTTGAATATATTTAAGTTTATAATCACGAGTATTCTATAAAAATATTTTATTTATAATATAATATTAGTAGGATATCAATTATATGTGTATTTTATCTTTTACGACCAAACTATGCACCGAAGGGGCATTTTGGTCATTTTTACCATAGTTTATAAATTATTTGGGATTCTGAGTTTATAACATGTACCTACTCTAAATATGTTTAAAATAAGTTTTAAAATCAGTAGGTAACAAGTCTTGGTCAATTTATATGGTTTAAAACCATACTATGCGCCAAAAAGGCGCTTATGCCGTAAAATGACGTTTATGCGATGTTTAGAGAAAACTGATGTTAAAGTTAGATTAAAATGTCTTAGATATTTTATTTAATATAACATATCCGTAGGTAAAAGGTTTTCCTTGAAAATATTTGATTAAAACCATTTTATGAGCCACAAGGACTAAATCGTCATTTATCTACATAGTTAAAGGACCTGCTTGTAAACTCAGTTTATAATTTGGTTTAACATCCCAAATAATTGTACATATAATATTACATCAGTAGAAAACTCATTTTCAAGTTCATTATCATTTAAAACCTTGTTTTATGCAAAAAGAGCATTTTAGTAAAAAATGGCATAATTAAGGAATTTGCGCATAAACTTGGATTCTGTTTATGATCATGTAATATAACCTCAGAGGGTTATGCTATATTATATTACATTCATAATGCAACTTTAGATCAGTAGGTAACTAATCTAATTCGGGTCAGAATCGAAAGTCAAAGCAGAAGTCAAACTTCGCGACTTTCGGTTGCGAACCAACCCTAGAACTGAAATTGACGAGCCGAACATGTTCTTACATGTTCTAATAATTATTACCAACTTTTTTAAGTGTCAAAACAGGTTTCATAACATATATAAGATCAATTTATGATTTTTCTAAAAAATGGCATGTTTGACTTTTTAATATCATAACTTTGACCCGTCAATTCGTCTAGCAAACGTGATCTTCAGGAGGTACCCTTTAGAGGGACTAACTCCTACCTTATTATGATCACTTAGCCATGTTCTTTTGAACAATGGCTGGACCATAATGGTCTTAGCAGAAAGTCAAAGCGTTTTCTGTAAAATGCTTGACTTTTGGCTATAAAAGCCTATAAACGAAAATGCAAGAGCAAGGAACACTTACAAGAGGTTCTTAGAATGCAAGAGAACTAAGTTGGATGCTCCTTTTTGCTAGGAACTTCCAGAGGAGGGAGAAGAATTGAAATTGAGAAAGGTGCAAGTTGAAATGGTGAACTTGAACACCTATTTATAGTTGGAGAACGCAAAGGAGGTGATGCCAGGTGTTTAGGAGTGTAAGAGGAAGCTTACAAGTGTCCCAAAATGTGGCATGGCTGTTTGGAAGACCATGGTTTTTGGCATTTTTGTTTGGCAGCCAAGCAAACTTTCTGCAGCAGAGGCCTTCTCGCACCCCACGAGAGACCCAGGCCTGGTCTCTCGCGATCCGCGATCACCCTATGGCCATTTCCAAGTTTTGACACTCTAACCCCTTAACTTAATAAAGCTTCTAAAAACCTTCTAAAACACCTTTTTGGCATATTTAGCCTTCCATAGCCAATAGTTGGCATACCCGGGATTATGCCCGGCAATTGTCGAGCTCTCGGTTCGTTGAAAGGTCATTCAGAGGTATAAATTAACATGTTGACACTTTTAATCCCTCCATTATCCAACTTTCACATATATACAGAATTGAACCCTCTCGTCCAACAAATGACACGTATGAGAGTTATGACTTCGCAAAGGATCACTCAGAGGCTTATTATAAGCATGTTAACTCCGATGTCACTCAGAGGCTGGGCATGTTGACATATCAGTCACTCAGAGGCCAATGATTTAAGCATGTTGATATATCAGTCACCCGGAGGTTGTTATTTATGCATGTTGCCATCAGACCGCACTCAGAGGCTCAGTTTGAGCATGTTGACGCCTTTAGTCCTTATTGGTCTTTAATAGATTATATTTAAAGTACAACACGTGTCACTATACTATTGGATACGATTTTACAGGGTGTTACATCCTCACCCTTTTAAAAGAAATCTCAACCTCGAGATTTTATTCAAAAAGATGGGGGTACTTTTGTCGCATAGTGGACTCAACCTCCCATGTGTACTCGGGACCTCTAAAAGCGTCCCACTTAACCTTTACTATAGGTATCAATTTCCTTCGGAGCTTCTTAACCTGTCGATCCTCGATCGAAATTGGTTTCTCAACGAACCTCAGGTTTTCATCAATTTGCACCTCCTTGTGTGACATTGCTAGCGACTCATCAGCTAGACATTTCTTAAGGTTAGATATGTGGAATACATCATGGATTCCACTAAGCTCATCTGGCAATCTGAGCTTATAAGCTACAGTGCCGACACATTCGACTATCTCGAATGGTCCGATATATCTTGGGCTTAACTTGCCCTTCTTCCTGAATCGCATCACACCTTTCCAGGGTGACACTTTTAACATGACTTTGTCCCCTACTTGGAACTTAAGAGGTTTACGCCTCTTGTCGCTTTGAGACGATCACAGATTTGTACAATGTTTTCCGTGGTCTACAGGACAATCTCTGGTCCTGATAGTTGGCCTTCCCCAACTTCTGCCCAGCACACAGGTGTTTCGGCACTTTCTCCCATATAAGGCATCAAAAGGAGCATCCTTGATGCTAGTATGATAACTATTATTGTAGGAGAATTCTATTAGGGGTAAATGGTCATCCCAACTTCCACCTAAATCAATCACACATGCCCTAAGCATGTCTTCCAGTGTCTGGATAGTATGCTCACTTTGACCATCACTCTGCGGATGGTAAGCCATACTAAAATTTAATCGTGTGCCCAAAGATTGTTGGAAACTTTTCAAAAATGAGAGGTATATCTAGTATCTCTATCATATACAATAGATATTGGCACACCGTGTAGGGATACAATCTTGTCCACATACAACTTAACCAATTTGTCAGAGTTATACGTTTCCTTTATTGGCAAGAAATGTGCTGACTTAGTCAGCCTATCCACTATGACCCAAATTGTGTCATTACCAAGTTTGGTCTTTGGTAACTTGGTAATCAAATCCATAGTTACCATTTCCCATTTCCAAGTGGGAATTTCAAGCTGTTGTAGAAGTCCTGACTTCTTTTGATGTTCGGCCTTAACTTGTGAACACGTCAGACACTTAGCTACATAAGTGGCTATGGATTTCTTCAAATCCATCCACCAATAATTCTTCTTCAGATCTTGGTACATCTTGTCACCTCCTGGGTGAACTGAGTATCTCGAACAATGTGCTTCTTGGAGGATTAGATCTCTAAGTCCCCCAAAGATTGGAACCCAGATTCTTCCATTGAATCTAACGATTCCATCCTTTCCAGGCGCTAACTGACCCACAGTTCCACCTAATCCTTCCTTAGGAGCATTAGTCTCTAATAAGGCTTGCTTTTGCGCGTCTAATAGCTTCTCATTTAAGCTATTGAGCTCAATGCTCTTGGAATTAATTCTTATAGGTTTAACCTGTTCCTTGCGACTTAAGGCATCAGCAACTACATTTTCCTTTCCTGGATGGTAGCGAATCTCGCAATCATAGTCATTAAGTGTTTCCATCCATCGGCGTCATCGCATGTTCAATTCCTTCTGATTGAATATATGCTGGAGACTTTTATGGTCAGTGTATATAATACACTTTATACCATACAAGTAATGTCTCCATAACTTTAGTGCAAATACAACGGCACCCAATTCCAAATCGTGGGTGGTGTAATTCCTTTCGTGCACCTTTAACTGTCGTGATGCATAGGCAATCACTTTGCCTTTTTGCATTAGCACACAACCCATGCTAGTGTGCGATACATCACAGTAGACTACAAAATCTTCAACATCCTCTGGTAGGGATAACATAGGAGCATTGCTCAACTTGTGTTTAAGAACCTCAAAAGATTCTTGTTGCTTTGGACCCCAATTGTACTTCACATTCTTAGAGGTCAAGGTAGTTAAAGGAGTGGCTAGCCTTGAAAAGTTCTCAATGAACCTCCTATAGTATCCAGCCAATCCTAGGAAACTACGAATCTCCAATGGGGTCTTGGGCAGTTCCCAATTCATTATGGCCTCAATTTTGGCGGGATCCACTTGGATACCACGCTCACTTACCATGTGTCCAAGAAATTGGACTTCTCTAAGCCAAAACTCACACTTAGAGAATTTAGCATAAAGTTTCTCTTGCCTTAGCAATTCTAAGATGCACCCAAGATGTTTTTCGTGATCAGCTTGATTAAGAGAATAAATAAGTATGTTGTCTATGAAGACAATGACAAACTTATCCAAATACGCTTTGCAGACTCTATTCATGAGGTCCATGAATGCTGCTGGTGCATTTGTGAGCCTAAAAGGCATCACTAAGAATTCAAAGTGTCCGTAACGGGTCCTGAAGGTTGTCTTAGGAACATCCTCACTCCTAACCTTCAGCTGATGATATCCAGATCCAAAATCAATCTTGGAGAAATAACTAGCCCCTTGAAGTTGGTCAAATAATCATCGATCCTGGGCAGAGGGTATCTATTCTTGATTATTAACTTGTTTAGCTCTCGGTAATCGATGCACATTCACATCGAACCGTCTTTCTTCTTTACAAAGAGGATAGGAGCTCCCCAAGACGAGGAACTAGGATGAATAAAGCCTTTCTCCAAGAGTTCATATAATTGAGTCCTCAACTCCTTCATTTTCGTTGGTGCTAAGCGGTATGGAGCTCTAGCTACAGGTGCTGACCCTGGTATGATATCAATCCTAAACTCCACTTGTCTATCCGGAGGTAGGCCTAGTAATTCCTTGAGGAAAACATCGGAATACTCCGAAATAACTGGGAGGTCTTCAATGTTTGGCTTAGGCTCATTAATAGTAACTTAGTGCCATGTAAATGACACAACCTATCCCTATACACTTGGATGTCTTAAATAACGACACCTTGTCTGGCAATCCATAGTTTGAATCTCCATGGATGGTGATTGATTCACCCAATGAGGTTTTAATCTCGATGAGTTTCTTATCGCAGGCAATGCGGGCTTGATTATGAGATAACCAATCCATGCCTAAAACTACATCGAACCCGCCAATTTCATTGGCAAAAGAGAGATAGGAATAGAATGATTCTTAATGGATATAGAGCATCCATCAAGAATGGAAGATGTTGTTTCTATCATTCCATCAGCAAGTTCTATCTCATTTGTTTTATCTAGAGTTCTTATGGGTAAGTTTAATAGTTTACTAAACTTATGATCAACAAATGATTTATCCACACCCGAATCATAAAGAATTCTAGCATAAATATAATTAATGAGGAATGTACCTATTATGACATTATTGTCACTAATGGCTTCCCAAGAATTTATCTAGAAAGCACGAGCATTCCCCTTCTTGGCCTCTCCAGGCTTTGCATCATTACTTTTGGGGTTCTTGGGGCAGTTGAATTTAATATGCCCCCTTTCATTACAGATGTAGCTGACGACATTCTTAAGATCCTTACATTCTAAGGTTTTATGCCCTTTTTTTACAGATACCACATGGTCTAGTTTGTGGATAGATACTACACTGTCCCCAATGCTTATGGTTGCAATTTTTACATGTCGGTGTTATACCCTACTTATCTTTATTCCTTTTAAACCCGAATCACTCTTTATTTTTCTTATTAAACCTTTAAGAGTTGTCGTCTTCTCTCTTCCTTTTCCAGTCAGTTTCAGTCTTATCTGACTTTTGCCTCACTAGATCAAGGGTGAGGGATAGGGACAGGTCAACGGCGGACCTATAGGTAGTAGGTTGAGCAGCCTTTACCATGCCCTTTATTTTGGGTGCTAACCTATTAAGAAAATGCCCAATGCGTTTGGCCCCCGGGTAATCAGATAGGAAACTAACCTAGATAGAGAGTTTAAATCGGAAACATATTTCCAACAATCTAGGTTTTTCATGGAAAGAGACAAAAAGTATGTCTCTAATTTCTCCACTTCATGAAGTGAGCAGTGTGTTTCCTTAACAAGGTCCACAAATTGTGACCATCCCAAATTATACAGGTGCACTTTACCTGCAGACTGAATCATGGCCTTCCATCAGGTTAGGGCATCACCCTTGAAGGATTGTGATACATACTTAACCACATCCTTATCAGCGCAAACGCTGATATCCACTATTGTCTCCATCTCATCTAGCCATTTTAAGGCTTCCACAGCTCCTTTCTCCCCATTAAAGTCTTGGGGCTTATAGGAGACAAAGTATTTGTAGGTACATCCGTCTTTAAGAGAACGGGTCCTATCAATAAATTCCAGTTTCGTTGGTTCACTCTTCGCATTGGAAGAGTGAACGGAGCTCTCCTTATGAGCTGAAGATGGTGGAATAGATAATGGTCTAGAGCGAGTAGCACTCGACTCTCTAATCTTTCTATGGCCTTTCCCCTGGCCTTTTCGACAGCCGTATCAATGCGAGCTTAAAATTATCATTATCAATATCTTTGTTTTCAGCTTTGTTTGATTCAACATTCCGGTGGCTACTTTGTGCCTCATTCGAGTTAGCCATCTTTAAGCCTTGGTTTCTATATATCAATAAAACTTCATTTAGCCATGGTATATCAACCATATTGGCTTTCAACATTGGATATAACAATCCATTGCCTATACTAGTGTGAATAACATCACAACTCATACGCTTAACATATCTATATTTGGCCTAGGTCTTAATAGGACCATCAAACGCAAATTACAATTTTGACGTAGTCCATATATTATTAGACAGTGGATCGCAATGTCACAACTGTCATTTTCATAAAGATAATTATATATAGGTCATAGGCTTGTCACTAATGGACATAATAATTTGGCACGTCGGCCGGTCTCTTTGGTCATAATATATGGCATATCAGCCTGTCACTTAGGACATAATACATATGGCATATCAGCCTGTCACTTAGGACATAAAATTAGGCACATCGGCCTGTCACATTGGACATAAGTTGGGCACATTGGCCTACATCATAACAGATGTAATTTATGGCATATCAGCCTACATCATAACAGATGTAATTGATGGCATATCAGCCTACATCATAACAGATGCAAATTCATGGCATATCAGCCTACATCATAACATATGTAAATTCATGGCATATCAGGCTACATCATAACATATGTAAATTCATGGCATATCAGCCTACATCATAACAGATGTAATTTCATGGCATATCAACCTGTCTCGTTGGACATACATTCATGGCATATTAGCCTACATCATAACAGATGAAATTCTTGGCACATCAGCGTACATCATAACAGATGTAATTTATGGCATATCAGCTTGTCTCGTTGGACATACATTCATGGCATATCAGCCTACATCATAACAGATGTAATTCTTGGCATATTAGCCTACATAATAACAGATGTAATTTATGGCATATCAGCTTGTCTCGATGGACATATTTGTGGCATATCATCGTGTCACATTGGACATACATGTGGCATATTAGCCTGTCACGTTGGACCTACATGTGGCATATCAGCCTGTCTCGTTGGACGGTTAGTGTGGTTCCTCAAGCCACACTACCAAAGTATGAACATTCCTTAATGTTACATAAGAGTACCTTAATGATTGATTAATGGTCCCGGTCACATTGGACCTTAACAACCTTGGAGGCTTGAACTTAATTCACCACCTCTGGATAGAAGGATAACTTCCCTTAACTATCCTGATAGAAGACCTTTCGTCCTTAACTATCTTTTCTTGGCCAATGTGTGGTCTGTGCCACTTAGCATAATCAATCCATTAAGGTCTTTTTGTAATTATATCGCAGAGCATAAATTTCGAGTAAAATCGAGACGCTCGTTTGAAAAGGATGAAATACATATATATAATTCCAAAAGCACCTTATTAAATTTCAATAGAAGTTACAATACTAGAAATATTGAAATAAACTGTCCATGCAAGGACTTAAAGGAAAAAAATGTCCACGCAGGAACTAAGAAATAACAATGTCCACGCAGGGACTAGATAGTATTAGAAGAGACTTCACTCGTCCTTCTTTCCGTTAACTAGTTTGGAGAGTTTCTTGAAGAACTTGTTTGTCTTCTTCTCCGTTTTCTCCGCTTGTTGCTGAATTTCTTTCATTCTTTCCAAGGCCTCATTGATGGCCTCAAGTGTGCGGAGGTTGTGGTGTGGTTGTGGCATAATCGGATACTGGTACCCATATGTTGGGTATCTAGTCGGCGGATAAGAAGGTGGGAAAGGAGACGGGTAAAGTGCATTGTGCATAACTGCTTGCATATAGGGGTTTTGCGACCATGCTTGATAGTCTACCGGTGTAGACGGGTTAAAAGGATCATATCCAGACGTATCTGGATATGTGGGGATTGGGTTACTATAACCCGATGGTGGTGGTTGAACTGTTGGTGTTGGTTCCACCACATGTGAGGTGTTAGAGGGTCCACCCATTTGTGGGTCCTCTTGAATTGTGGGGTAGGAATTAGGAAAAGGTGGCAGCGATCCCGACCTTTGTCCTGCACGTACTAACATGCGTGCTCCATGCTTCCTCCTTTGTGGTTCAGGTGGTGGTTGAGGTTGGTCCACCGGTTCCATGTGGACATGTTCTTGAATTGGGGGTGGTTGAGAGTGATGGGAAGGAGTGTTGGCGAAAGTAAATTGGTTCCAATATTGGTCCCACGCATTAGGACCTTGGTAAGGCGATCCGGCATAAGAGTTCGAATGGCTTGAAATTTCAATCGGATGCGTATTCGATCCCGACGGCGGCATCTCCGGGTCGGAGTCCTCGTCCATAGGGTTTGGCTGGTCTAACTGATTTTGATCGGCAGAAGGCGTGTTAAAGTAATGGTTAGGGTTAAATTCTTCATGATAAGATGTGAATGGGAATGAAGAGAATGGTGAGAATGGTGTGAATGATAGGAGTGGTGAGAGTGGTAAGAATTTTTGGAATGTGGGGGCGAGTTTCTATGAGAATGTCTCGCTGGTTGCCAAGGAGACGAACCTCCTGATTCTTGGTAGGCATCTGAGTTATGAGGTTGAGAAGGGATGCGTCCCGATGGTCCTCCCCACATTGGACCTTTTCCTCTTCCACTTTGTCCTCGACACGTGGCGGCATTTTCCTGTTAAAAATCAATTCAAAAACAATACTAATAACTTAATAATGAAATGAGTCATCCTAGGTCAATGCCTAGACTCGGAAGTATAAGGAATGTGCTCGTGTAAGTTTGAGATTAAACACAAAAGGTTAGTGTTTAATTATCTCAAATGTTGGCCCAGATACCAACCTGTCACACCCCGGATTTCCATCCCAAATCCATACACCGGTGGGCCCAGGTGGGTAGTATTGTGACGTCAGTTGATAACATCATTGTCAATTAAACACGACACAACCGAAGTCTTGGAGTAAAAATTACTATTACAAACCAAATGTTCGAAATACAAAATAATATACAGGCTCGTAATAGAAGATCCACAAGCGGATCATAAAACGTACAAAGAAAAGAATATAAAACAGACTTTAGGGCAGATCTAGGATTTGCAAGATCCTCTATCACTACCGACCACTTCCAGCCTATTTTCGTATTGTACCTGCAAGCTTAGCATTATGAAAATACGTCAGCTTTCGCTAGTAGATACACCCAACTGATTCATTTTGAAAACATTTCAAAAATTGTTTTTAAGTGCGTATCAGCACAAAATCATTTTATAACTTGGGAAAGTTGACGTCGCAATCTTGTTAACAACTTCACATGTTTGTCCATATATATACAGGGCCCAGTATAGAAACCAAGACTTGATTAAATACACACCACTTAGAACTCACGAAGGAGTTATCCCCAACGTCTTGGGTAATTTGCATTTGAGCGTCTGTCAGGTGTATGCCTACATCCCGCGGTAATTTAACCGCCGATGTTTAAGTTATCAAACAAAACTATTAAAACAGAATATGCGGATTTACTAGCCCCAATCCGACATTCGATTTATCCCATTTCTGACCAAGCGTTAATAATTTACCGTAACCCAAGCCCGTATAGGGAAAATAAGTCGAGAGTATTTACCTGAATTAGCCTTGTTTTAAAATGCAAGATTATAACCCATCCGTATTCAAAATGAGCTTAGTGCAGATAGCATTTACTAGAATGTCTCTAGTCAGATTATGGCATAAGCTAACCAATTAATACTAACGGCCTTACTTAAGTCATAGACTGAGACCGACTAGCGTACCTGATCTAATACGTATGATGCTAGATTAAACGATGATTAGATAGAATGTAGTTTAATCCCAACAAGTACGTTGACTTATGTAATATGGATAAACTATAAACATTCCGGATTTTGAGATTTTACTGAAAAGGTTAGACCCGTTTTGGTTAATTTCCATAAACTAGTTACATATACTTAACCGTACGCATGTCAGCGATATCGGGTAACCGGATAAGTCATGGACAAGTTCTATATGCCATTATATTTTAAATAAGTTGTAATATCAATAGGATATTAACTTTTATGCCCGTTATGGTTTTAAATTGAAACTATGCCTCATATGGGCATTTTGGTAATTTCATAAAATAAAAGGAACTTGAATATAATTTAAGTTTATCATCATGAGTATTCTGGAAAAATAGTTTATTTATGATATAATATTAGTAGGATATCAATTATATGTGCATTTTATCTTTTATGACCAAACTATGCACCAAAAGGGCATTTTGGTCATTTTTACACATAGTTTATAAATTATTTGGGATTCTGAGTTTATAACATGTACCTACTCTAAATATGTTTAAAATAAGTTTTAAAATCAGTAGGTAACAAGTCTTGGTCAATTTATATGGTTTAAAACCATACTATGCGCCGAAACGGTGCTGATGTCGTAAAATGACGACATATGCGATGTTTAGAGAAAACTGATGTTAAAGTTAGAATAAAATGTCTTAGATATGTTATTTAATATAACAAATCAGTAGGTAAAAGATTTACCTTGAAAAGATTTGTTTAAAACCATTTTATGAGGCACAAGGACTAAATCGTCATTTATCGACATAGTTAAAGGACCTGCTTGTAAACTCAGTTTATAATTTGGTTTAACATCCCAAATAATCCTACATATAATATTACATCAGTAGGAAACTCATTTTCAAGTTCATTATCATTTAAAACCTTGTTTTATGCAAAAAGAGCATTTTAGTAAAAAATGGCATAATTACGGAACTTGCGCATAAACTTGGATTGATTATGATCATGTAATATAACCTCAAGGGTTATGCTACATTATATTACATTCATAATGCAACTTTAGATCAGTAGGTAACTAATCTAAATCGGGTCAGAATTGAAAGTCAAAGCAGAAGTCAAACTTCACGACTTTCGGTTGCGAACCGACCCTAGAACTGAAATTGACGAGCCGAACATGTTCTAATAATTATTAAAAACTTTTTTAAATGTCAAAACAGGTTTCATAACATATATAAGATCAATTTATGATTTTTCTGAAAAATGGCCTGTTTGACTTTTTAATATCATAACTTTGACCCGTCAATTGGTCTAGCAAACATGATCTTCAGGAGGTGCCCTTTATAGGGACTAACACATACCTTCTTATGATCACTTAGCCATGTTCATTTCGAAAAATGGCTGGACCATAATGGTCTTAACCGAAAGTCAAAGCCTTTTTCGTAAAATGCTTGACTTTTGGCTATAAAAGCCTATAAATGAAAATGCAAGAGCAAGGAACACTTAAGAGGTTCCTAGAATGCAAGAGAACTAAGTTGGATGCTCCTTTTAGATAGGAACTTCCAAAGGAGGGAGAAGAATAGAAATTGAGAAAGATGCAAGTTGAAATGGTGAACTTGAACACCTATTTGTAGTTGTAGAATTCAAAGCAGGCGATGCCAGGTGTTTAGGGGTGTAAGAGGAAGCTTACAAGTGTCCCAAAACGTGGCATAGTTGTTTGTAAGACCATGGTTTCGAAGTCATGGTTTTTTGCCATTTTTGTTTGGCAGCCAAGCAAACTTTCTGCAGGAGAGGCCTTGTAACGCCTCGTTTTTTTCGTACTTTCCTTAATTAGAAAGTGTAATCATATTTCTATTTATGGAAACTTGTATTCGTATCGCGTTCGTATTTCATTTCCCAATCTTATAATCTGAGACTTTGATCGTAATAAAATTCATACCTGATAAATACTTGCTTTACATGCATTTAATTGTTAAATACGTGTTTACATACAAACCGATACTTGTTATACGTACAATTACTCATACGTTCATATTTGATACCTAAAATATACTTACATATACATTATACACTTGAAAACATGAGAAAATATCAAGTTTTACCATGAAATGAAAGATAAACTAAGTTCAAGGACTAAAAATAGCATAATCCGGAGAAAGTTGTTTCTAGCTCATGGATTGGTCAAAGGTGTGTTTGTTGGATTGTGTTTCTTGCATTTAATACTCACCTAACTCAACCCCCAAACCTCAACTATAAATACCCCACTCCCCTTCACTCTCAACTTACACCTAAATCTTCTTTTCTCTTCTCAAGCTCTAAAGAGCTCTCTACTTCTGTCAAAGATCAAAGCTCCTAAAAAGTGAGTTCTAACTCACCTCTCTCTTTTGATCTTTCCTTTTCTTACTACTTGGAAATACCTTTGGAATGTTTAGATAAGTCTTCCATGGAAGACTAGTTTGGAACATCACCATGTCTAAGGTCCGAAGGGTAACGACTTTCTTTTGGTTTTATTAGGGTTTTACCCACAAGTGTTGTATCCTTCCAAGCTTTTTCTCGAAGCAAGACTTGAGTTGGTAGAGTGTGATCAATTGGAAGCCTTGGCGATCCTAAACTTCGATCCACCACCTCACTTGATGTTTTCATTTACTTTTTGTCTTTTACTTGTATGTTCAAACGTACTCATGACCATCCTTGTCGTCCTTGTGACGACTTGTGCATTGGTATACTATACGAGAGGTTTTAAAAGGAAGGTTCCCCTCCTACCTCCATGCATTACTTCTTTGAAATTACAAGATGTTTATGAATTACTGATTGTTATACTATAATATATATATATATATATATATATATATATATATATATATATATATGAATACTAACCGAACTCTTTATGATAATCAAATGATTATTCGTCATGGTCTAGGTTCCATCATCTAAGTACTTAATCTCTCATTACGATTCTAATGGGTATCCTAACCCATGAAAACACATAGTGTCAAAAACGAGTATTAAGTCTAAGTGATTACTTTCTCGTATAAACTACTTTATTGCTTTTAATTCCTAAACCTCCATTATCGTTCGAATACTTACCAACCTAAGTTCTCCTCTTGTAGGATAACTCGGCGCTCATTCCACTCGTCAACCCACTTCGCGAACTCGTCAAGTTTGAAGACTACGCAAAACTGTGAGTAAACTCGACCCACTTTTCGTTTACAATACTTTTGGGTGTAACATGTTTACTTATACCAAAACCACAACACTTAAACTTCATGAAATGCACAAACAATCTTATTCACATGAATACTTGATACGATTACGTGATGCTTATATCTTGGACATTCTTTATGTGATACTTTAGTCATTAACTTATTTTAAGCCTTCGTTTAACATGTATAGCGCTATAGGAAGTCACGCATCCCCCTCCATCTCATAAACTTGAGGCCATGTTAAAACAACGTGTTTGCGTTAAGGGTTTGGCTAGTTGTATTGCATGCCTTGTATATGCTCTCGTAAAATCATAGTTGCCATGAGGATTCGTTTAAACGTTAATCATATACGTATACTATGCTTAAACTTGTGTACTCGCCTTTGCTTTTGCATTGAATTGTATTTTAAAACATGTTACAGGTTGATGAAGAGGATGCTATGAAATCAAATAGCAAGGACTTAGATACACACAAGTAGACGTTTAGGCTAAATTTGTTGTATCAATTTTTGTTGTATTATGTTATTTGTAATTTGCTTCAATGTTGTACTTGACAATCGTTATTGAAATGAAATTCAGCTTTAATTAAATATTGTCATTATTAGCGTTGTGAGCAATGAGCAATCTATTTCGCCTCACTCCGATGTTTCTGCCATCGGTTGGGGTGTGACAGGCCTTCTCACGCCCCGCGAGAGACCCAGGCCTGGTCTCTCGCGGCCCGCGACTGCCCGATGGCCATTTTCAAGTTTTGACACTTTAACCCCTTAACTTAATGAAGCTTCTAAAAACCTTCTAAAACATCTTTTTGGCATATTTAGCCCTCCGTAGCCAATACTTGGCATACCCGGGATTATACCCGGACCTTGTCGAGCTCTCGGTTCGTTGAAAGGTCATTCAGAGGTATAAATTAACATGTTGATACTTTTAATCCCTCCATTATCCAACTTTCACATATATACAGAATTGAACCCTCTCGTCTAACAAATGGCACGTATGAGAGTTAGGACTTCGCAAAGGATCACTCAGAGGCTTATTATAAGTATGTTGACTCCGATGTCACTCAGAGGCTGGGCATGTTGACATATCAGTCACTCAGAGGCAAATGATTTAAGCATGTTGACATATCAGTCACTCAGAGGCTGTTATTTTGCATGTTGACATCGGACCGTCACTTAGAGGCTCAGTTTGAGCATGCTGATGCCTTTAGTCCTTATTGGTCTTTAATAGATTATATTTAAAATACAACATGTGTCACTATACTATTGGACACGATTTTACAGGGTGTTACAATAGACCACCAAAGCGTCTCTTTAACTAGACTAACAAATCAACAAATGATTTGTTAATCAGAAACAGTTTCTGTCATTACCCAAACTTCCACCAAATCTAGTGAACAGCCTGATAATGGGATTCTCAGTCCTATAGCACCATGTCAGTCCTATGGTACCATAACATACTATTGGTCGGCTCGGTCAAAGCTAATGAATGTCATTCGTGTTATGGATAACGCATCAACAAGTTGTTCACATTATTGAAATCGTATTGTTTTATATAAACCATAGACATTGTTTTTGAAAACTTTAAAATGATTAGCACATATGACTCACCCTAAAACATTTGCAAAACGTAAAAGAGGGGAACTATGTACTCACTTTGAAAGACATTTTGTATATATAAACCATGTATATTGTTTTAAAATCTTGAAAATAACTATAGTCAATATGAATCACCCCAAAACACTTGAAAACGTAAAAGAGGGGCTATGCACTCACTTTGAAAATTATTTTGTATATATAAACCATGTATGTTATTTTGAAAATTTGAAAATAATTATAGGCACATACGAATCACCCCAAAACATTTAGAAAATGTAAAAGAGGGGCTATGTACTCACTTGGGATTGTGAAAGTATTCTTGATCAACGGAACAAACAAAGCTCAATCAAGTCCTAATGTGTTAGATAAATATGCTAGCGTGTCGGGACTACAAACGGGAGATCGGATAGAATGAAGTCTTATAAAACAAACGAGTATTGGAACTCATGTGATATGGTTTAACAAACTTAACATTCTGATTTGGAAAGGATCCTAAGTGTTTTTAACCCATTATGACTCGTTAAGGTAGTCTATGCTACTTCAACGGGTCATTAGCGTAAACGCGTGATCGTCCTATGATAAGTCTTAAATGCCCAAACATGTTTGAGAATGTTATAACATTATTTTATATGTTAAAAATTTGGTTACATCTGTTTAAAATGGATTTATGCGCAAAAGGGCATTTTTGTCATATTTTTAAGAACATAGAAGTAACTTATCATAACACTAACCAAACAACGTGACCATAACATATAACCTCAATAGGTTATTCCATATACAACTATGGTCACAAATATGTGTTTGGTCGGATCATAAGATTGACAAATGGGTCCGATTCGAAAGTTAAAGCGGTGGTCAAGAGCGCTCGACTTACGACCCTAAATAAGCATTAAACTAGAAGTGACAAGTTAGACATTTCAAAAAATGTCTAATCAAGTTTATAAAACTGATACTGGTATCAAAACTTGGTGTTTTGACACCCAAAAATAGTTTCATCGTAAAATGCACATCATGCGCATTTTTGACCGAAACTTTGACTCGTCACTTCGACTATTAAACATGGTAATTAGAAGGTGAAATCGTCAGGGATTATAACCTTCGTGATTACGATCACGTTGCAAAGTTCAATTGAACTTTGTCTTGAACAAATATGGTTGGAACCAAAAGTCAATCAGGAAGCCAGTTGGACTTTTAGCTCAAAATAGCTAAAATAATGAAAGAACTAGGAAGAGTACTTACTCGTGTTGAAGAAACTTTAGAACTCAAGATAGGAGGCTTCCAAAGGCTGGAAACAAGCTCCAAGAAGGATAGAAAGAAGAACTTCACACTTTGCTTTGAAGTGGTGTGAAAAAAATGGAAGAATCATGGGGTATTTATAGTATTTTAGGATTAAAGAGGTGATGAAAAGTGCCCTCAAGTGTGGATTAGTTTCCTAACATGTGTCAACACCAAATTAAGTGTGGCAAAAAAGAGGGCTAGGTGTCAAAAATTGGAGATATGTGGCAAACTTGGTGACTTGTATTTTCACTTGTTTGCCATTTTTAACTCTTTAACCTAATATCTATGTTAAAGGTGTTAAGTCATGTGTAACTTGGATTATGCCCGAAAATGTTGTGGATGTCGCCTCGTTCGGTTGTACGGTTACGCTTTCGCAAAAATGCGTAAAATGCTTTAACGAACATGAAAATGATCGAAATTGTGCAACGATTGACATTTTTGCATTCTCATCAATAAAATACAAGATTTATTGAATACAAATATATTTGAAAATAAAACACAGGGTTTCTTTGAATATGAAATTGTTTGTAATTATGCAATGATTGAAAATGCACAAATGTCACAGTATCAAGCTATGATAGGTTCTCTTATGTATTTTATAGTTTCGCTTCCCGATATTATGTTTTCTGTTTTCTATTTGTCTGTGTGCCAATCTACTCCGAAGGAGTCACACATGAAGGTTGTCAAATGCATCTTAAGATACTTCAAAGGGAAGACTAAGCTTGGATTGTGGTTTCTGACTGAAGGAGGTCTCGATTTGATTGCGTATGTAGACGCAGATTTTGGAGGGTGCCCAATCAATAGAAAGTTAACCTCCGGTGGCACACAACTACTTGGAAACCGTCTTGTGTCCAGAGAATGCAAGAAGCAAATTGTTGTGTCTGTATCCACATGTGAAGCCGAGTACATTTTCAGCTTCGAGCTGTTGTGCTCAAGTCATATGGATTCAGCAACAAATGAGGGACTGCGGTTTGAATTTTACTCAAACTCCAATTTTTGTCGATAGTAACTCTTCCATTTCCATTACTAATAATCCGGTGGATCACTCACGCACCAAGCACTTAGATGTTAGGCATTATTTCATTCGCGACTGTGTAGAGAAGGGTCTAATCGAAGTGGTTAGGGTAGAGACCTTGTGTAATCTTGTCGACTTGTTTACTAAGACATTTGATTGGCTAGATTCGAAAATTTGGTCCGAATGAACGATATGATCAACCCTGAGTAAAATGCTTCTAGAAACGCACATGGAAACTTTGTTTTATTTTTAAGTGTATAGTTCTTACTGCTTTTCAAAAAAAAATTAAATCTTCCAAAAATATTCTACTTAGTTGTAGGATAATTTAAAAAAAAATGAGAAATGAGATCATGTTGAGAAAGGGGAAATGATAGTACATCAGTAGTTGTATCTGATGCAAGACTGTAGTAATACCCAAAATTTAATTGTTAACTATAACAACTTCATTATACGTTGCTTTGATAGGTTTTACACATAAATAAGAAACCATTTTTGGTAAATAAGAACTTGTGTGTAACAACTCTCGGATATATGGTCTTGGTGCCGTAATTTCGTTTGATAGGTTGCCTAACTTCTGTGATAATAGGTCATTATGTTTGTTAAATCTCTAGGGTATTATACTTAGTCTTCAGACTTTGTGTAAGCAATGGCCTAGACCTCGTATAATACTTTGCTAAGTGCTTCGTTTGTGCGCAAACCCCTTTGGTGGATCTCTTTTCTATCACAACAATCATCAAAGGATGATCTGTTAAAAATTGTTATCACCAGATGTACAAATTGCACTTCTATGATACCACCAGGTATATAGTGTAAAACTGCCAAATTTTGTAGAAAAAGATACCAAAACGTTGGTACACCACCTTTTTAAGTCTAGCGTCCATCTCTTTGTTTGTGCGTTGGCACTAACCTGAGCTCTCAAGGCCTTGCATATAGCTGGATACAGAGATTTCTCAGATATACTCACCTGTAAGATGTAAAGTTTGGTAATCTTGATACAGGAGTATATTCTGAGATGGGTAAACATAGTTACAATCAGTTATTAATACACTTAATCACGTATCTCGAAAACAGTGTTCGAAAGCGTGCTAAGACTTAAGTGGATCACAATACCGTCGAACATCTTGATCCGTTGTGTCATTCAAAGTGCTTAACCAGAAAACTATATCTTGTGTCGGATATTGACAGTAAACTGAAATGATCCCTTCACACGGATTTCACAAAAAAGATAGTTTATGTAAATACGTTGTTAGTTTTAGTTCCTTTAATTTGTCTAAATTGAAAACCAACAAAAAGATTTTACATTCTTGTTTCTATGCGCGAGTTTATCTTTCTAACAATACTCTAATGGGTTGTGAACATTTTTTAATAACGGATTATAAACTTCCGGTAAGGTAATCTTAAAATAAGTCTTCTTTAATGTCGGTCGTCTAGAATCTAACTAAGTGTGTGGAAAATTTCAGTTCGTTGTAAAGATTGGTTAATTTGATCCAAGTAATAGTTGTGAATTTTTTCCAAAGTATGAGTTACTTAGGGAACACGGTCTGAATGATTGAAAGTTACTGAATATTTATAAGTTTTCAAAGTTCGATATTGAAACAGTTTTAATTATATAGTTTTGGGTCCAGAGTTTTGGATCAAGTTATTCCGAGCTTAGGATAACAATTAATAGATTTGGGCTTCGGGATTGGACCCAAATCGTGTTTCTCTGGGTCCAAGGTTATACGTAACTCTATTAGGGTTTGGGGTCAGCATCTCCGACGGATTTACCAACTACCCAGATATTTCCGGATTTATGTTCAGTAGGTGTTCTTTGGGTTTAAACACCTTCCGAATTTATATTGTTTCTTAGTTGTTTCCAGATTAATTATAGGGCAAACATAGATAATTATAAAACAAACAAATAGTTTAAAAGTTATTACAATCATCCTGAAAAGTATATAGTTAAAAGTGTTCGTGTTCAAAAAGTTCCATCTCGTGAACCAAGACATAAGCTTTATTATTGTCCATTTTAAGAGTTACCCTAAACCCAAATCAAACTCCGAAGCCACTTATGTACTTATAAGTATCAAAATATGTATTCTTGTTTCCATTTTGAAAAGCATGATACAGTTAGATCGACATGTAACATCGTAAACTAGCTAGAAATACGAAATAGTGTTCGCAACCAAGAGCCCATAATCAAATCGAAACCTTAATCATTTCCCGTATTCTTGTTTTGAACATATATTCCATGTCTTTTATAATCAGTGTGACTGATCCACAAGCTTGAGGTTTGTCAAAACCCGATAGATCTACCAATATACCATATGCCCTCCATCCAATAGGTTAATGATGTGACATTTGAACATTTTAGTCATTGAACAATTCCGGAACATTTTCGTATTTAATAAAATATTGTGTTTTATCTGTGAGAATGTATATTTATCAATCATTATACAACCCTGAACATTTTTATTCAATAAAATCTTGCATTTTATTGGTAAGAATGCAAAACTTTCAATCATTGCAAAAATTCGGTCATTTTCGTGTTCCATAAAGTTTTATACTTTATTTACGAAACGTGTAACCATACAATCAAACGAACCGACATCCACGACATTTCTGGACAAATTCCAAGTTACACATGCCTTACCGCCTTTAATATCCTAATATTAGGTTAAGAGGGGTTAAAAAAGACAAAACGCGACAATACAAGTCAAGGGGCCAAAATTGTCAAAAAAAAAAGTTTGCTTCATCACCAAGTTTGCCACCTATCTCCAATTTTTGACACTTGCACTCATTTTTCCATAGTTAATTTGGTGTTAACACATGTTTGGACACTAATCCACACTTGGTAATACTTATCATCACCACCTTGATCGTAAAACACTATAAATACCCTTTGATTCATCTATGTTTTCACACCACTTCAAAACACTTCAAAGCAACGTGTGAGGTTCTTCTTTCTATCCTTCTTGGAGCTTGTTTCTAGCCTTTGAAAGCCTCCTATCTTGAGTTCTGAAAGTGTTCTTCAACACCAGTATGTAGGACACCTAATCCGTATGGATCTTCATAGAATCGTCTATTCAATCTAGAGTGAGGAAACCTCTAGATGAGATTATCACAGAAATACGAGTAGGAACTGAAATCACAATAAACCCGATCTTTATTGATTATCTATCACAACAATTACAATCAATCTAGATCCCAAGAATTCGTCCAAGCCAATCTCTCTACGAATTCTCTCTCCACTCTCTCTGAAGTGACTAATTGAGCAAACTTAACCCTAATGAAAAACTCTCTTTATACAGAGATAGGTTTGCAATTGGGCTAGGATTTAACCACATGGGCTGCAAATTGAACAAGGCCCAATTCGCCTACCACTCCTACAATGAGGGTCTGGTTTGGTCCAATCACTACAACTAACTATTACAAACTAAACCTGCTAACTGTTTATCGTTTTACTAGTTACAAGATATTCAAAGACCTAATCTAAGCTGTTGTCACAAATATGCACCAACAAACTCTCCCTTGACAATAGCTTCATAAAACAACTTGGTCTGCAGTCATCTTGCAATCTTCAATGTCTTTGGTCTTTAGATAGCTTCAACTTTAATAGCTTCTGTCAGCAACAAACTCCCCTTAAGCTGATGCATCCAATCACCAAATCTTCTAAATCGTTGAGTAAACTCTAGTTTAGCCCTTGGATAGAAATCTTCAAACTCTTTAACTTTGTATACAATGTAGAAAGGAGGTTCTACCATGCATCCAAGCAAACTCCTCGTCACTAAACTTCTCAACAACACACTGCTACAATTTGTATCTTATAAAACAAACATCTCGAGAAACTAAAAAAATTTAAATAAAAGTTAACAAATTATTATTATTCAAGAGATAGTAAAACTGTATCACAGACTAAGCAATTTTCAACTCAAACTACACACTTAATTTTAAGCACACTGAACCTGCAAGATTTTAAAATTTTGAACTCATCTGCTTACACCATCTCCCCCTATCCGTAACACCTCCTCCATGAACAACCATATTCCATCAGCCAAGAATTTACAAGAAAAAGAAAATATTTTGGATTTTTATATTTTCTGAAAGCAAATAGATAACAAAACAATAAACACTCTGGTTTTGTGAGAATCACCAGGAAGAAGATCATATAAGCTAAACTCATTTCACACTATTAGATGTAATTTTCATGAAAAGCAGTTCAAGATGATTACCAATATTGTTTATTAACTTAAACAAAATACATGAACATTTCAAGTACCATTACCTAGTGATAGGTTAAGGTAGTATCAGACTGATATATTAGTGTGTCTCACTTCAGGACATACCCCCACGATCAAGGTATGCACAAAGATTCCTCGTAGTAGGTGAGTATACTGAAATTCATCCTTTTTTATTTACAATGTTAGATACTTGGTGATCAGGTCAGTACTTCGTACAGCAAAGAGACCAATATCCAACGAGCGTTAGGACAAATACCATAGATTTCGGTATGATTTATGCATTTTGCACATTTAAATGACTCTCTAGGAGAGCTTCTTCAATTTCTTGGATTTGGCATTTTAGCTCTTTTAAGATATCCTGGTTGTGCCTAGGTCAGCATATATCTGGATGCAGCAAAATGATAACCCTGATACTCCAGATGAAATAACGATATAAAGACCTAAAACCTCAGATTTTGGCAATCTATCAATTCAAGATTTAAGGTTATAAAACCATACGCCACTGATATGTTACCCACTCATACACATTTCGTTATGTTTATATCACCAAGGTAAGTTGATTATTTCATGCTATTTTCCTACTGG
The DNA here is from genome assembly GCA_947069175.1 of Scalesia atractyloides. Taxonomy (NCBI): domain Eukaryota; kingdom Viridiplantae; phylum Streptophyta; class Magnoliopsida; order Asterales; family Asteraceae; genus Scalesia; species Scalesia atractyloides. The sequence goes on from CAMTDV010000022.1 coordinate 30,769,313, forward strand.
TACATCATATGATGAAGCTGCTAGCACACTAAGCAATTTAATTTTAATTTAAGTATGACAGTATAACTTGCTGATGTACTATCATTTTTTCCTTTCCATACAATGAAAACTCATTTTTGATTTTCAATTTTTTAGGTTTCGATTTTTTTGAAAAACAGTAAATTATTTACAAAATTCTTATGGAAAACTGGTTATTTAGGATTCCTCATCCGTTGAGTTCGACTAAATGTTCAAAACGAGCCCTGTCAAATGATTTTGTGTAAAGATCTGCTAGGTTATCTAGTGTGTCGACTCTATGCAGTTCAATCAATTTCTTTTCAACGCATTCCCGTATAAAATGATGACGAACGTCAATATGTTTTATGCGACTGTGTTATACGGGATTGTTTGTGATTGAAATAGTGGCATTATCGTCTATCATAATAGGAGTACGAGTGAAATTCAAACCATAATCGCGCATCTGCTGTTGTATCCAGAGAACCTGAGAGCAACATCTACCCGCAACAATATATTCAACTTCACACGTAGAGGTAGACATGCAAGACTTCTTCTTGCATTGCCATGACACGATCCTCCCTCCTAAGAACTGACAACCACCTCTGGTAGACTTTCTAGTTGATTTGTATCCTCCAAAGTCTGAATCAGTAAAAGCAACAAACTTCAAATCACTAGCAGCTGGATACCATAACCCCAATTTAGGTTTCCCCTTCAAGTAACGAAGAATCCACTTCACTGCTTTCATATGTGACTCTTTTGGATTCGCTTGATATCTGGCACAAAGACACATTGCAAACATGATGTCTAGTCTTGAAGCAGTCAAGTACATTAGAGAACCAATCATTGCCCTGTATTGAGTTAGATCAACATCCTCCACACTCTAATGATCTGGACCAAGATTGTGATTCTCGCAAATAGGTGTTTTGAAAGTAGTGCAATCCTCCGTTTTGAAACGAGACAAAATGTCAAACATCCCATCCTTCTTCTTTTCAACTTGCAAACCCAAAAAGCAAGACAGTTCATCCATCGCACTCATTTTAAACTTGCTCTTCATTACCTCCTCGAATTCATGACACATGTTCTCAACAGATTACCCAAAAATAATATCATCTACGTATACCTGTACTAGCAGAAAGTCTTCCTTCTTTCTTTTAATGGAAAGTGTACTGTCAATCTGACCTCTTTCAAAACCATTCTTTAATAAATGTGCTGACAATGTCTCATACGACGCCCTAGGTGCCTGATACAATCCATACAATGCCTTATCTAGTCGATAGACGCGATCTGGATAATCTGGATCAATAAACCCATCTGGTTGTGATACATACACCACTTCTTGGACTTTCCCATAAAGAAACGTACTCTTCACATCAAGTTGGTAAACTTTGAAGCCCTTGAATGAAGCAAAAACAAGGAACAAACTAATTGCTTCCATCCTTGCTACTGGTGCAAAATTCATTGTAATCAATCCCCTCTTGATGATTGAACCCTTTCACCACAAGCTGAGCCTTATTCCTTGTCACGATCCCCCGGTCTTCTTTCTTACTTAAACACCCACTTGGTGCCTATTTCCTTATCTCCTTCAGGCAAGTCAACTAGCTCCCACCTTCAACTTCTTAAACTGAGCTAGTTCCTCTTGCATAGCTTAAACCCATGAATTATCTTTTAGAGTCATGTGAACATTCTTCGGCTCCTTTTGGGCAATAAAGCAGCTATACAAACAATCATATATCATCCCAGTCTTCTGAATTGAAGTAAATAAACAGGAACCATCGACCACACCTCTTCTTGTTTTAACACCTGCAGAAACATCACCTATGATGTTCTCAACTGGATGATCTCTGTTTATGCGTGTAGTGGTAGTGGTGTCAACAACTAAATTATCTCCCAAATTAGATCCAATCTCCCATGAATGTTCTTATTAGAAAATGGGTTAGTCAAATCCTCCCCCTGCATAGGTTCAGACTCACTATCACTTGAATCCTGTTGAGCTACAGTAGAGGAAGTTTCTAGAGCATCTGTCATTGATATACTCGATCTAGGCATGGAATCACCCTCTTCATCTTCACTGATCACAGTTTGAATCATTGAGACACATCTACATTGGAAAACTTAGGAATATTAAATGATTTCAAAATGCTATCATAATCATACAATATAGTAGGACCACTCGTTTATTGCTGAGGTGAATAACTAGTGATTTCCATGTTAAACACAACCTCAATTTTACCAGTTTTTAGATTAAAAACCCTTTTATTCGGTGTTCCAAGCATATAACCTAGAAAGTGTCCCTCGTCAGCTACCTCACCGAATTTTTGCTTATCTTTATTTCGCATAATGGTGCAGGGTAATCCTAATGGTTCAAAGGCTTTCAAGTTTGGTTTCCGTTAAACAATAGTTCGTGACATGTTTTGTTAAACCGTTTAACTGTCAAAACTTTGTTTAGGACATAACAAGTTGTGTTCGCAGCTTCTCCCAAGAAAAGAATTGGAAGCTTTGAATCAGAAAGCATAGTCCTAGCGGCTTCAATCGACAACCTGTTTTTCCTCTCAATGACTCCATTCTGTTGAGGTGTAAAGGAGCAGAATATTGATGTTCCATTCCATTGCGAAGACAATAGAGATCCAGAATCTGATTCTTGAACTCCGTGCCATTATCACTCCTTATCCTGTTGATCCGTGCAGCATGGACATTTTCCAATTTTGTAAAAAGATCTATCCGCGTCTCCATTGTCTCATCTTTTGTACCTAAAAAGAAAACTCAAGAATATCGTGAGTAATCACCTGGAAAACTAAACAGTAGTACTTTCCACCTAAGCTCCTTACATTTACCGGACCGAAAAGATCCATATGAAGCAATTCATAGGGGCATCTATGGAATTTACTATTTTGGACTTGTGAGGTTTCTTATGTTGTTTTCCATTTTAACATGGAAGACATTTATTTTCCACATGAAACCTCTGCACCGGCACCTTCCACTAACTTTTAAATATAATTCATTTTCTGTAGTGGATGTGGGCCATGCGTCTGTGCCACAACATTGACTCAGCCTCAGATGCTTTTGACAATAAACACGCCACCATAGCAGAAGAGTCCTTAGCACCCAAGTCCATGACATAAGTGTCATTTCTCCTTGGCGCTCTCATCACTATCCAATAATCCGGTATCACCAAACCAGGTTTCAACACCAAAGCTTCAGACTTAGTAAAGTGGACCGAGTGACCCTTGTCGCAGACTTGAGACATGCTCATCAGGTTATGCTTCAGCTGCTCAACATAGTTCACTTTGTCCAATGTGATCTTCCCATTGGTCACTTTTCCTCGACCTATAATGTGCCCTCCTTTAGCACCTGCAAAATTCACATAACCTCCATCTATGTTTTCAAACTCCGTCAACAATCTCGCATTGTTGGTGCATAATATCTATTGCCTATGTCTAGGATATGTTGTTTATGTATATAGGGCTTAGAACATCGAATAGTGTTTGTTCATGTATTATTTATTGATTTTGTACTTGGCTCGTACGAGTGAGCATCATGGCTCGTACGAGTGACACTCTGTCACTCGTATGAGGCATCACTCGCGCGAGTCACTCACACACTCTCCTCCTGGCGAGTCACATCGACTGACAAATAGAGGAGCATGAGTGTTGTGTAAGATATGTGACAAATGGAAAAATAACCGGTAATTCCGTACAATTTAATCGCTATTTGTAGTTCATAATCTCATGCATATTATCGTAATTTAATTACGTAACTGAGTCGTACGTCATATCTAAGTATTAGGACTAGTAAATCTGATCATAACATATACTGGTTTCCGTTACGACGCGAAACAAACCAAAACAATGTCCTAAAAGTGTTGGTATAAAGTGTTGGGCGCACAATTGCGGTGACACTAACTGTGTCGGAAAACCCGCTGAAACGAATCAGGACAAGAAATAACGGCATGTTAACGCCATACCTGAGTCCATATACAAATGAAAACACATATTTGAGAACAACTATTACAATAATACATAACTTTCCGGTATAACGCCTAAATGGCAAAATTGTCCGTTTCGACCAAAAAGGCGACAAATGGCGATTTGTTCGCAAGACTAATTCAGAGAATTCCGGATGTCAAAGATAAGAATAAAACAATGCTAAACACCCTAAAATAATGTGAGAATAGCAAAAATGCGTAAAACACATCGTTTCGGTTATTCGTCAAACACTGCACAATTCGACCGGAAAGCGGCCGATCGTCGAAGCGACGAATATTTTAGTAGCCGATAGCCTCATCCGGGCGTCTAGTGTACTAGTTAAGCATTATTTGGGACTCGGGACCCATTCAACTAACATGAGGTCACGGAAACACAACTTGGAAAAGTTCGACGCGGATCATTAAAGTGCCGATATATCAACGGTCGAACGAAAGACATATCGGCCACCCTAACTCATCATGTATTCGTCTAGCGAACTAGTCATGAATTTTTTTAGATCGGAAATGCACTAATTTGACATCTTATTAGTTGTGGTAGTCGAAAACAAAGGCTTCCGGTAATAAATATTTAGTTCCGTTTATTAGCGAATACTTCGACGATGAGTGATTTAGCAACATATCCGTCATCCGAAACTTATTTTGGAGGATCATATAGATTAAATGTCATATAATTACACCCTAAACACAAGTCTTATGCTTAAGATGCTAGAAGATTAACCCTAATTACCATACTTAACCTAAGTATCAAAATATATTATAAATTACCATGTGATAAAAATGAAATTTACACTTCACCTCCCATCAAGTTAACGGTGACAAAGTGGGTCCCACACTACTTGATTTTGGTTGAAAACTGGTGATCTTAAGTATGGTGCTAAGGAAGATTTGATGAAACTTGACTCATGGAGAAAATATATATCTTACATAACATAATTCTTATCATTTTCTTCACAACAAAAGTTGCAACTTTTTCTGCCTTGTTCTTCCTTCCACCTCACGGCTACAATACAACCACCACACACCACCATTTAGCCACCACAATTACTATTTATACACCATTTGAAGCCTAATCAAGACCTCTAAAGAAGCTTGCATGGATGGAGCTCATTAGGGATTCTTAAGGAGCTTTCTTTTCTTCTAAATCTTCAAGGAACTTGTGCAACCATTGTGAGCTAAACTTCTCCATAATATAGCTTATTTTATGCTTAGATTATTAGTGTACAAGTTGATCATCTTGAAAATAAAGAAAAGATACATCAAAAACCCTAAAATACAACATAATAATAACACTAAATATTATTTATTTTGTGTTGATTATATGCTATTATGATTGTTAGATTACATGTTGAAGTTGTTTATGTTAAAAATATGATATAAAAGTTGCATGATCTTGTGTGATTTAGAATAAAAGTGAAGATTTAAACTTGTTAAGGTTTAAATCTAAACAAGATCATCAACTACATCATCCATGAAAAATACTACAACTTAAACATAACTTTTATGCATATGAATAATTTTTATGAGAAGTAAACACTTATATTTAAGTTGTAATCACTTTAAATATGTGTAGTAATCAAGGGGTTAAATGCATGAACTTGTTTAAACAACATGTTAAAGTATTGATTTGAAAAGGCTAATAAATATTAAAAACCCACTTGATTTACTAGTATTTTTAAACCATAAAAGTCATGGATGATGATATGATGATTATGTAGAATAAATATAAATGGCTTGTTGATGATGATTATGAGTTTAAACAGGTTTTAAATACGTTTTTACCACGTGGAAAACGCCATAGTTTAGGGGAAACTATGGCGAAATTTTCTAAAAATCTAATCGCCCGATTAAAACATGATTAGTTGGGTGATTAGTGGGACTAAGCGTGATTAGTAACTTAAAGCGTCATTAAGTAGACTTTAATGACAAGGGTTATCCCTAAATAACCAAGTGTTTAAATAAAGTTACAAATATATATTTATAAGTAAAATATATACTTATACAAAAATATATTCTTATATGGAAAATAATACAAGTATTTGTATGAATATTTTTTACTAATAAATGGTATGCATACATGTTTGTATTTTATATGTATGTATTAGAATTTAGGGTATTCACAATAAAATACCCAATCTTATAGAGAATAGAAACACTTAAACAATACCATGTATTGGTAACATAATAAATACATTCTCCCAATGCATCGAAACAACAAATCGGACAATTAAAACAATGCGAAAAATAGGCAGACATTCAATATTACACCGTCGCGTCGACGACCAACGGGTGAACCGTCGGTACGAAAGGTCGCTATGACAACGGGCGATCCTCGACGAAAATGAGCATACAATGAACAACGCCGACGACGAGTCTAAATATATTTTTAGACGACTCAACATATATATATGTTATCAAAACAAAAAATCTGGAAAAGTTAAGTGTATTAAAAGTTAGAAAAATTATAAGTAAAATACTTATAATAAAAATGGACTTTTTACATATATATTTGGGCTAGGCCCAAATTGTGATAATCATATAATAGGCCCAAATTCCATAACATTATGGAGGTGGCCCAAAAACTAATAAAAGCCCAAAATTATATAAAAATACATGGGCTAGGCCAAAGGATATAAAAATACATGGGCTAGGCCCAAGGATACAAAAAGACATGGGCTAGGCCCAAAGACAAAAAGACATGGGCTAGGCCTAAAGACAAAAAGACATGGGCTAGGCCCAATGACAAGAAAACATGGGCTAGGCCCAAAGTCATAAAATTACATTGGCTAGGCCCGGTGACAAGAGAACATGGGCTAGGCCCAATGACATGTGAGGGGCAAGGCCCAGTTAACACATGGTTTGAAAACAATAATATATATATATATAACGATATTAATCGAACAAACAAACTACCAACACTATGATCACATTATAAAGTTGTTCAATCATAACAAGGAAATAAATAACAAGAATTCAAGATGAACAATGAGTACAAGGTCCATTGAGACCTAGGTGTTTAATGAAACCAATACCCATGTTGGTTACATACGTTGCGGACACCGAAAGTTAAACAGTACGACTTATACGTAACGCAAAAACTGTAAGTTCATGTCCCTCCTTTCACTTACTTTAAGTTTTGTTTTAAACTATCGAGGGGAAATACATGTCATGTCAAAATAGTATGTTAGCTATGAGTTAGCAGATAACAGATCACTGTGCGTAAGTAGGAAATAACAATAGTAACCATTAGTCACTAAGTGACCAAGGGACAAAGGAGGTAGATCTATTGAGTTCGAGACCCGCTCCACTCCTGGTTGGTATACCCATTGGAGTGCTTTTGTGATCCCAACATGTCAAAGAAGTGTCGGTTTGGTTACTTACTTATGGCACTAGTATGTCAGGGTGCTCGCGACACACTGATAGATCCTAAATTAACTCATTGATGCTAATAACATACTTGGATTTCACTACAGGTTTTCAAAGATCACATTTGGACACGAAAACATTAAACTACATGAACTCGCCAACTTTATGTTGACTTTTTAAAATTACATGTGTTTCAGGAAACAGGACTTGAGCTGGTGATGGGGTTCTGGTATGGGATTTTCAAGACAACGATGTACTACCTTTTAGAGGGTTTGCCTTTTATATCCCAACCTCGTTTGGGTATATAGAGGTCAAAGCCTCAGCATGACTTTGTGACAAAACAATATCTTATTTTGGAACATGTGTTTTAAACTACGGTTGTAATGGTAATTTGATACTGATAACAATGTGGTTTCACTTTTGAAGGATGTAAATGTTTATTGAAACTTAGAAATGGCATGACATTGTTGTTATTATTACTGTTTAATAAATTGGATGCAATGATTACCTAACAGTCACACACTTGCACTTCCGCTACGACCAGGGTGTGACAAGATATTTGTTGGTTGATGTACGACGAAGCCTTGCCAAACTGTTTACTCGCTCTATAACTATTCACGTTTATCAATACAATTCAAGGCATTTAAGCAGTATATCTTACTTGTTTGTTTGTCAAACTCGCTAACAATGAATTCCACATCTGCTAGCTGAGTCAGGTCGGTCCGATGCTCATAAGAGGAGAGTCGATCCCCTCTCACAAGTGGTATCAGATCCTTGAGGCCTGATCTGAGGACAAACATCAAGTTTCTGCATAATGCCAACAATTTCAGTTCCAGATTCAACCGTTGGAGTTTTCTACATCTACACTTTCCCATACAGATCTCGGAATTGGATGAATTCATGGATAAATTGGACTAGGATTTTACTATTTCACGTTAAAATCATTCTAATCAATCCTTGAATATTTCAGATCTAAAATCAACCTAATTCTCAAAATTTGTAAAAACATCCATTTAGTGAGTTGAGTTGTTTCGTACGAGTAGAGAGACAACTCGTACAAACGGCTATCCGTACAAATTAAGTCATTCGTACGAATGAACAAACAAGTTTTCCTAAAAACTTACAAGTTTAAAAAACTGTCATTTGCAAGAAGCAATGATTCGCACAAATAATTCATTTGCACGAACCAGTCACTCGCACGAGTAATATTTCAGTCGTACGAACATCTCGCTCGCACAAATCTTTGACTCGGATAAGTATATTACTCAAACATCTATCCATTTGGTGAGTTGAGTTGTTTCGTACGAGTAGAGACACAACTCATACAAACGGATATCCTTACAAATTAAGTCATTCGTACGAATGAACAAACAAGTTTTCCTAAAAACTTACAAGTTTAAAAAACTGTCATTTGCACCAAGCAATGATTTGCATGAATAATTCATTTGCACGAACCAGTCACTCGCACGAGTAATCTTTCAGTCGTACGAACATCTCGCTCGCATGAATCTTTGACTCGCACAAGTATATTACTCGCACAACCATGTCAGTCACACGAGCAGCTGGTCACTCGCACGAAGAATATTCTGTCATATTTTTGTCATTTTAATAGTTTTTTCGAATGCGTCTTTCTAAAATTTTTGCAGAAAAAATGGAAGAGGATTTTTACAATGCATTTGTTGCTTTAGCGGTCACAACTACCGCAACTCAGAATATGAACCTCGAGAATGAGATGGGCACGATGACAAAACACCAAAGTTGATGAACCTTGAAGATTTTGATAGTTGGAGTGAACGATTTATAAATTGGGTTCAACGAATCATTTTACCTGCTGGTTTACCATTGAAGCAAAATATCAAGCTCCAATTAGAGAAAATGGTCTGGAAAAAACGTTAGCTCAACTCTCGGATTTCGAAAGAGAGTTCATAAACGAGAAGAAGATGATGAACATCTTACAGCAAGCCATCAAAGAAGACATCTTGGCTCTTCTGCAACATGATGGTGATGCACAATCGTTATGGAATGCTCTACGGTTGAAATCCAAGGAAGCGCACGTTGCGAAAAGGGAAAAGAGCGTTGTTAAGTAAAGAATTTGATATCTTTACTTTGATCAAGGGAGAGACAGTGAAACAACTGATTGAACGATACTGTCACTTGGTTGTGCAAATGAAGCGCATGGGAATTGTGAAGACGAATGAAGAATTAGTCAATAAACTAGCAGATTCCCTACCACAAGGAGAATGGTCTACCTACTTGACTATTTTGAAGAATGGCACACAATATGGTAATTTCTCATTACCAAGATATATTGAGAGATTGGAAGGGCACAAACTCCAGATGCAAAAAATGGCGAAAATCAAAGGCGCCCAAATGCAACAAGACAAATTTGTATTACAAGGGTAGTTCTGCTTCGCATATACAGTCTCCAAAAATCCAAACTGCCTTCGGCGCTTTCAATACACCAAGCCCACTGTCGAATCAACCCAGTGGTTTTCAATCCTTTGCTTCTGTCAACCCGAATACGCCTCTAGGCCCACAATCATCCCATGGTTCGAGCAATCCTTAGTTTAACCAGAACAATCAATCTAATTCTAATCAAAGGGTTCTACAGTGCAATATTCCTGTTGATTTCCAAAATGCTCAAAACTTTGACGAGAAGACCGCAAAGCAACATATGTCATTATTAGCCTCGGTACTCGAATCATACGACAGTTTAGTAGCAGGAAAAATTGGGAGTTATGAGATGACAAGAGAGGATTATGATCAGATTGATCCGATCAAGATGGAACTGATTGACATCAAATGGTGTATGGCTTCCATCATCATAAGAGCGCAACGTTTCATGGAGATCACTAGAAAAGAAAACTTGGGAGGATTAGATGGGAAACTTGGCTTCAACAAGTCCAAAGTTACATGCTTTAAGTGTCGAGATAAGGGACATTTCAAACGAAAATGTCCAAATAGAGAAGCCTAGAGTAATCAGAACCCATTCGCTGACGACTATTACAAGAAAGCCATTTATCATCGTCCTCAACCCAAAACAAGAATGGGGCAAATCGAAGATGGACTGTCGAACTCCAAAGACAAATCTCTTGTCGTAACTCAGGGGGACGAAGGTTTCAACTAGAACAAGTACATCACGAAGAATGAAAGTTTTGCTTTAGTTGCAAAAATCATTGAAGAACCTGAAGAATATGCATAGGCATCTTTTGACGAGGCTCCTGAAGAATACTATCGATATAACGACCCATGCAATGAATGTGCTGTAAAAGAAACACGATACAATGAGCTAAAGTGTCTAACATATAATTTGTCATGTGACTATAAATCACCTAAAGAAGCTTAAGACAAATTAAGCAAATCTGTTAAACAATATGAAAAGGTGATCAGAGAAAATGACGGTACACTTTCTATGCTGAAGACGACTGTAATGGACAAACAAATGGCCATTAATATTCATTTAAACACAATCGCTGAGCTAAAAAGTGAACTTGAGAAAATGAAAATAGAAACAGAACGGTTTAACAAATTGTTAATCAGTTATTACAACAAGTTCATACGTCATTGATCACATTCTACCAAAGAACGAAAGCAAAGGAGAATCTAAAAATGATGAAAACAAAGGTGCAAGTTACGATCGTGTTCCACCACCCATGTGGAATAGCTATGCTTGTAAAAAGTCATCAGGGGTGGAAATGGCGCTCAATTTAAAATTGAAAACTGAAAAGTCAAACGAGTTACCTACGAACATTGATGTAGCTTACACAAAATCTAAAAATGAATGTGAGTCTTATGTGGTTAAAACCGTGGTTGAAAGTGTTCTGAAGAGTGAATCATTGAAAAATAGTTTACACAATGTTCCAAACGTCATCGTTTACAAAATGCATGGATTTGATAAACTATATTCTGATGAAGATTTCCCAATCCAGAATGTCAATCTGGGTCGTGTTGAAAAGTTGTTCAAGCTTGTTGAGATGAGCCATTATGATTTTAAAAAACACGATGCATCATGATATTCTAATTAAAATGTGTTAACAAACCATACCATCAAGAAATAGAGACTATCCTGAAAACAGGAGGGATGGGTTGGGTTTTCAAAAGAAAAGAACAAACAACAAGTTTCAAAAGTTGAATTTTACAAAGAAAATCAATTTTGTCTATGGGACAACTATTGAAAGAGAAAAAGAGATCATTGGTAAACAATCCAACGATGAGTTCAAAAAAGAAAAAGAGAGTAGAAAACATGTTTTGGATTCCTCTGTTCGAAAAGACAGCAGGACGTGCTACAAGTGCAACATTGTTGAGCATATTGTACGAAAATGTTCTCAAAAATATTGAAAACCTGTTTCTAACTCTTACAGATCTACCAAAGATGTGAAACAAAGGTACCCATGGTTGTACCAAAACAGATTTTGGAAAGAAACATTAAATCAAACAAAAATGTTAAATCAGCGATTCATCTATTTCTAAATTTGAAATTGGTGAAACTTCCACCAAGAATCGTCAAAAGGATTCAAAGTTTAAAGGGCACATTTGAAAACACAAACATGGGTTGCAAAGTCAAACCATCTAAAGTAGATCTGAAACCATATGTTCCATCTAAAATAGAGCCCAAATAGAATGTCAAAATCAAAGTTGGTCTGAAGTTTGATATTCTAAACCCACCCAAGACCAAGTAGGCTTGGATTTCTCTATTTACATAACTTCTTTTGCATGTGTGCAGGGCTCCCGAGGTCGATCATGTCAAAAAGGATTATGGATAGTGGAGCTTAACGACACATGACTTGGATGCTTGCGTTGTTACACGACGTGTAAGCTATCCTCGGAGGTTACGCTGGTTTTGCTGGAACTCAAGGTGGAAGAATTGTCGGAGAAGGTATTCTTATGAATGGAGTGGTTTCCTTTGACAAGGGGAACTACATTGCAGAGCTGGAGAAAAATCTACTAAGTATTTTGCAAATTTGTGACAAAAAGTTCACAACACACTTCAACGACAAAGAATGCTTGATTCTAAAGCCGGGATTCAAGATTCATGAGGAGTGGATCGTCATGCGCGCTACAAGAGAAAATGATCTTTATGTTCTACATATGAGCTCGCATCCACTACGTCTAAGAAGGTTCAGTGCTTTGTTTCTAAAGCAACCGAGAAGGACTCAATCTTATGGATCAGAAAATGGGGCATATACACTTGAGAAAGATGAATTATTTTGTGCACAACGACCTAGTGGAGGGTGTTAATCTGAAGAATTTTCATTTATCTTATGATTGTCTGAGCTGGAGGAAGGGGAAACACATAAGAAATCACACCCAAGAAAGCTTCTAAATTCTATCAAGCTACCACTAGAAAGGCTTCATATGGATCTATTCGGGCCAGTAAATGTCAAAAGCATTTCTGGAGATCTATATTGCCTGGTCGTAAAAGATGATTTCTCAAGATTCTCATGGGTTTTCTTTCTAGAGAGCAAAGATGAAACGTTTGAAAACCGGTATCACTTTCCTATGAAGAGAATCTGAAGTGACAATGGTACCGAGTTCAAGAACAAAAGGATGCTCGAATTTTGTAATGAAAAGGGATTCTTCACGAATTCAACACTCCCTATACTCCTCAACAAAATGGAGTTGCTGAACGTAAGAATCGCACACTGATCGAGACTGCCAGAACCATGCTTGCTGATTCAAAACTGCCAATAAGTTTCTGGAGCGAAGTAGTCGCATCTGCGTGTTACACCCTCAATCGTGTGTTGACAATCAATCCTCACAACAAGACCTGTTTTGAACTGCTAAACCAAGGGAAGCCAAACCTTTCATTTTGGAGCCTTATGGATCGCCGTGTACTGTATTGGACCCGGACGGTAAATTGGGAGCCAAATCCTTGGAAGGATTTTTCACAGTTATGCTAGTCCACAAAAGCGTGTCTTCTTGCTGAGTCTGAACCAGGTTATTCTAGCACAACATGTTGATTGTCAATGGTTTACTACGCCAACGGAGAAACCTGGAGATACATGGCTGTTCAACTATGAAGGTTTGTGGAATTCATTTGATCTACCAGAAGTGACATCTGAAGAAGAACTTGTTATGCTCTTTCAACAGCATCAAATTTCTAATCAAGAGCAAGTTTCTAGACCGTTGGTGATTTCCCCGTCACTTCCTGTCAACACTTTTGATGTAGGTCCGAGCACTACTATGCAGGAATCAGTCTCTGTACCGATCTTGAACACTGCTGAATCATCTGCCCACAACCGATTAATGCCGACTCTGATCGTGAACCAACTTTTGATGATGGAGGATCTAGTTCCGATGAAGGATCTTAGCATATTGAAAGCTTTCTGAAGACTCAAGCTAATCAATCTAATGTCAGAAATGAAGCTACATCTTTTGCACCGATTGTTGATGAAGTGATCACGAATTTGCAAACTCAAGTGGATGTTCCGAGTGAAGTGATGCCAAGGACATTATATTACCATCCATCGGAGAATATCATCGGAAGCTTACAAAACGGAGTGAAAACTCACAATCAGACCAACAAGGATCTAAGCTGTTTTTATACAAGTATTGCTCCATTACAAACCAGACTTTCTTACAATTGTTTTGTTTCACAGGTTGAACCAGGAAACTGGAGAGACGCGTTAAAAGAAGAAAGTTGGGTGGAGGCAATGCAGGAAGAGTTACTTCAATTTGAGAAGCTAGGAGTCTGGAAGCTTGTCGACCTACCAGATCATCATAAAAAGATAAAAACAAGATGGGTCTTCAAGTGCAAATAAGATGACAGAGGTAAAGTGGTCAGAAACAAAGCTCGGCTCATGGTCTAGGGCTTTCACTAGCAAGAAGGGATAGACTACATTGAAGTCTATGCCCCAATTGCTCGTCTCGAAGCTATTCACATATTCTTGGCCTTTGCTTCTTGGAAAGGATTCAAGGTGTATCAATTGGATGTCAAATGTGCTTTCCTTTACGGAAAAGTCAAAGAGGAGGTGTATGTTGGACAACCACCTGGGTTTGTCGATCCTATACACAAGGATAAAGTCTACCTTCTGAACAAAGTGTTATATGGTCTTCACCAAGCCCCGAGAGCTTGGTATGAAATGCTTTCTAGACATCTTCTTGACAACGACTTTCTCAGAGGTACTGTAGACAGTACCCTCTTCACAAAGGAAGTAGATGATCATCTGATTTGGTGCAAATATATGTGTATGATATCATCTTTGGATCGAAAAATGATAAGCTGCGCAAAGACTTCAAAGAAGTCATGAAGAAGAAATTTAAAATGAGTGCTATGTGGGAGATGAAGTTCTTTTTAGGACTTCACGTTGAGCAATTGCTTGATGGTATCTTCATTCATCAGACAAAGTATGTTCATGACGTGTTAGAGAAATTTGACATGACAGGAACTACGCCAACATCAACTCCTTTAGCACCAAATCATTGCATTTATCCAGACGCTCATGTAGTCAAAGTCGATAAACATTATATCGCTCCATGATCGGATCCTTGCTGTATCTTACAGCTTCGCGACCAGATATCATGTATCCTACATGCCAATGTGCTCGTTATCAGTCTAATCCTAGAGATTCGCACTTGTTAGCCGTCAAACGAATCATGCGATACTTGAAAGGATTTCCAAGCACCGGGTTGTGGTATCTTAGATATGACGACTTCAACCTTGCGGGTTACCCGGACTTTGATTTCGGCTGTTGCAAGCTTAATGCAAAATCTACTACAACTGGTTGCCAGTTCTTCGGAACTCGTTTGGTAACATGGCAATGCAAGAAAAAGACCACGGACGCTCTCTCTACATGTGAAGCTAAATACGTTTCAGCATCCAGTTGTTGTGCCCATATACTCTAGATACTACAGAAGATGAGACTACAGACTGCAATTTCTTGATACGCCAATAAGGTAGCTATTGATATCAAAAAAAATCATGTTCAACACTCACGCACTAAACATATAGAAATTCGACACCACTTTATCCGTGATTGCTACGAGAAAATGTTGGTTAGAATTGAAAAAATCCACACTAATGACCAAAAAGCAGATATTTACACCAAAGCATTTGATCATTCAAGAATTAAAAATCTGTTAAAATTAATTGGTTTATAAAAACTGGCGTCAGGGGATATTTTTGAGGTTGAATTTGAGGATGACGAGGACTTGGGTAATTCTCATCGGTATGACATGTTTTTTTTCTTTAAATATTTGTTTCTTAAAAATCCAAAAGAAAAGTGTAGAAAAAGATTGTGGAAGAAGAGAATGTTGAGCCGTCTCCACAACTGCAACCACTCTCCACCACCACGACCGACTCCACAGCCACCACCACAACCAACACCACAGTCAACACTAAAAGCTCGGCCCTCTCAATCTCAAATCTAGTTTTATTTTGACTTCGATTTTGGTGATATACCAGGTGGAGGATTTCTCGGCAGACATGTTCAACAATGCGCATATTGAAGAGCTTGAGAAACAAGTTATGTTGAATAGTGTCAAGATTGTAGGCTTTAAGAGCAACTCAATGGGCTAATGTAGAAAAACAGCAGCTAGAAGCTATTTTGGCAAGTATCGTATCAGAGAATGAGCGTTTGAGAAATCGAATGGTAGAATATGATGAAGAACGTCTCATAAATCAGTAAAAGATGAGCTTATTCGAATATATTCTCACAAAGAAACTTGGAATCAATATAGCTGCTGAAATTGATGAAACAGAGAAAGTTGAAGCCCGAGAAAGGGTTGCTGAGCGTGTACGCATTGCCAAAGAACTATCTGATGCTCAGGGCAAGGGTTAGGCGAAGATAGGTGAGGTTCCCGTGATTATTTCAACTGAGCTAGAAGCTGAATCTGTGCTAGTAACTTCTGAGGTGGTAGTGTATTCGGTTTCAAAGAAGTTCGTGTTGGTGGGAAAGCCTAAAGATGTTGATATTGACACGTCAAATCTTTCAGCTAAGCATCGAGAATGGCTCAACAAGAGAAAGATGGAAAGAGAGATTGAAGTTGAGATAGATAAGTTTGATGAGAATGCTGAGAAAGAAAAAGAAGACTTAGACGATTTCGACTATATATTTTCTGACAAGTCTGATGATGATAATGATGGTGGTAATGATCACTTGGGTGGATAAGGTGTCCTTGTAACAGTAACTAATTTAAATGATGATATAGATTTTTTATGTGTACTTGGATGATTCTGTGAATCAAGTGAATGAAGATAGAGATCAGGGAAAGTCTGATAGCTTTAAGGATGCTTAGCATGCAGGAATCTTCATGGTGTCCGAAATGTCTACCGTTCCTGTCGTGCCCAAACCGAAGATTCTATATTTAGAGCGTGATGTTGAAGAAGGTGAGTTTGTTCATTGCTACACAAAGGAAGAGATCGCTCAAATGTTAGGCATGGACAACGAAGATTTGTGTTTTATTTCGATGAAGAGCTTAATTATATCAGTGCTTTCGAGCCTATTGATTATGTCTTCGAACATGTTGCTGATGCACATGACTATGATAAAGTTGTCATGGAGGATGATTCTGATGACGATGACACACATATTTCCGATAAGGTTACAGATGACTCCCCAACTTTCAGCGATTTGTTTGCAGCTAAAAATGATGATCTTTTGAAGCGAAAGTAGAAGAGGCTGTTAAACAAGGGACCGTTCCTCAACAATTGTCTGATGAAGAAATTGCTGAGATGAGGAAGTAGTGGTTTAAAGTAGCACTAGCTGAGTGAAAATGCAAATGTCCCTTAGCATTCTTTACGCGTGATGCGGATATTTCTTTGGGAGATATTATAAGCTGGGGCTGGATCGAAGAACTGAATGTTTATGCGATTATACGAGAATATGGGATCCAATATTTTTGATACTTGAGCAACATCAAGACCCTGCCGTTTTGGGATATCAAAGAGCTCGTTCAAAGAAAATGATTAATTTGAAGATGATATTTCATGACCAGCAGCTGTGGAAAGTGATATAGCTTGAAGCAACTCATGGATTTATACACTAGAAGCCTCATATCCCTAAGGAATTACGAAGATCGATCCAGTAACAAAGGAAAAAGATGTCACGCTAATCGTAAAGAGGCCGAAAGTGATGAAGAATATGCCTCTTATCAAGATGGAACAAGACTTATACAAGATCTTCAAATGGTGGCACTACGTTTCAAGTACATGTGAAGCTGTTATATGTGTCCATCCAGATGATGATTCTTGGAAGATTACAGAAGAAGTAACCGAAGTCGTCATAGCACACAAACGTATATACGGACTATGGCTTGGCATTCAGTACTAGACCCGATGTGGCTAGTCAATTGTTCAAAAAAGATATTGAATGCTTGTTCTACAACAATATTAGTTTTGAAGAGAAAGATGAAGAAAAAGCTCTCCAGTTCCAGAAGATTGTTAATGTATGTTTTGCTAACAGATGTACATTCATGAAAAGCATGGAACACTTCTTGGAGAAAGCTGGAGGAGATCGAGCAGAGAAAGAAAGATAAGAAAGAATTGCTGAGCGAGCAAGAATTGCGTCGCTAAGGAACTTTCGGTTTGGCAATACAGTTAACCGGTCTCCTCTTGCAGCAGACGCAAATATCTTTTGAGGAGCGTCGCAAGCCGCGAAACGTTTCTTGTGTCGTTAATTGTCAGATCTTTTGAAGAATTTTTTTGAAGACTATCCTAGACTGCGGCAACATCCAAGGGGGAGTTTGTTGGTGCATAATGTCTATTGCATATGTCTAGGATGTCACACCCAGACCCGCAGCGGATATGGTAGTCGGTGCATGATTGGGTTTTCATCAAAGTTCATGACATTTACTATTATAAAAGTTTCATATTTATTATTTCAAATTAAAAAGAAATATTCAAATCAACACACAAACTATAAAAACACCAAATGTTCTAAACATGACATTTAAATAATGCTTTATTTATCTTCTAAGGCCTAAGTCCTTTGTGTTCCTTGCTTCAACTTGATCACCTGTATCATGTGTAAAAATAGAGATTTGGTCAACAAAAGTTGGCGAGTGAATCTTGTTTAAACATTAGAAAGCAATGATATGATGATTAATTTAATAAAAATGTGCAAAAACCAAACATGAGCAACGTATATGTAATATATCCACAAACCACATAATCATCTAGCAATGTACACGTGAGCACGGTAAGCGATGTGCTGTGACATCAAGGCTCAATCAAGCGGAGCCGATCTAATTAGACAACGCAATGCTCTACCCGTATGAAACAGGGAACTGATGGGCCTAATTGAATTCTTGACTGAAATGAGAAAGTATAACCACACATAACAATAAATCCAAATATCACATAGCGCGTTAGTTCATATAATGGTGTAGCACAAGTGTTAAATAAATGACATAAATAAAACCATACATGATACACCCCAAAACATGAGTAAAAAGGGGAGTTTGTAAGAATTCACTCACAGTGGGTGCGTTCTTGATTTGATAACGAGCGCGCACGATTTAAAGGTACCAACTGACGAGAAAGCTTACGTAAATATTCATGTAATAAATCGGTAAATATATTTCTTTTACGTAAAATTAGTATTCTTATTTAATGAAATTTATTAGCCATTTTAGGTAATTTTTTTTGTATTTATTACTAATTTTTGTGGTTAAAGAGGACTTATTTTATTAAATATTTTTAGAATTTATTTGGAGTAAAATAAACAAAAGGTTTAATTAAAAAATATGATCCTTAGCGGTCTAACAGGGTCAACTCGGATGATTTTGGCATCGTGTGGGACTCGAACGCGTGACCTCTCGTATACGTGCTCGCAGCTCTACCAAGTGAGCTACGTGTCAAACCCGGAATATATCCGGTTTTAGTTACATATATACACATATTAAGTAAAACCATATTCAGATTTTATTTAAAAAGGTTTGATAATTTCATAAACATGTAACCGACCGGACTCGAACCCACGACCAAGGCTTCGTGTTGCACACAGCGCGACCAATTGGGATGTGTGACTAACACGGAGAATATAGGTTTTTAATTAATTTTATACACAAACTGAATCTGTTTATATATAAATTATAAAAAAAGGTTGGTGTAATATAGGAAATCAGAACCGTGTGTGAGACTGAACCCAGGTCTGTTCGTATAAAATGCACACAGTCCACCACTGGACTGTGTGTCTAACCCGGTATAATTACCGATTTTGAATTCATTTAAACATATCTCCGACTTCATCTTCTTCCTTTTATATAACTGGTTTATCATAACCGGTTGTTAAGCCGATGATCCTTATTGAATTAATCAATTTTACTACTATTGATAATAATAAATAAAAAGAAAAGGATTCAAGGTGTTTTTTACCGGACAGGAGATGGCTTGATTTCTCCGGTGAGATTCCGGCGACAAACAATGTTTTCCGGCGGTGTATAAATCGAAAACAGAGAGTTTGCAAAGCGTTTTGATGAGTGTGAGCGAGTTCTACAGAGGTGCAAGGATCCCTATTAATAGATGAATATGTGGGTTCAAGGTTGATTTCGGTTTCCACAGTTTCGGTCAAAGGATTGAGGATCGAATGATTGTGCATAACCGAATTAACCATGAATGAGTATTAACACATGTTTGGAAAATAGTTTCTTCAGTCTAATACGTAATTGAAATGGGAATTGATGATGGATTGGGAGTTACAACCGTTTACACGCGGTTGTTTTGAAATGGTTTCCGGAAGTTGTTTTAATATAAGTATCATTTGTTTTAGACTTATAACAGATGTGTGTGTGTGGTGTGGTGGTGTGTTGCGTGTTTTGTTTGGGTGGTGATCCGGGTTCGATACCCGCGGTCTACATTTTTTGTTAATTTATTTTTATTATTTATATTTTATTTATTACATTATTATTTTAACTTTTTTATTTTATTTATTATTAAATACTAACAACAATATAACAAAATTTTAAATTTTCAACGTACATGCGTAACGAACATCATACGTATATTTGAATTATAAAACAGAGTGGGTTTTCGAACCAGTGTTTCGTCAGATGTTAAAGTATCCCCTACTTTTAGAAATTTGATCCTGAAATTGAAGTAGTGGTAGGTTTAACTTGAAAGAGGTGAGGGTATTTTTCGTGCATTGAGTCTTCGTGTTCCCAGGTAAACTCAGGTCCTCGTTTCGACTCCCAACGCACCCTAACTATCGGAGTTCGACTTCGTCTTAAACATTTTTCACCGAAGTCCATAATTTGTACAGGTTGCTCTAGAAATGCATCGATTCATCAATCTGAATATCTTTCAACGGTATATGAAGGTTTTGTCGGCAAGGCACTTTTTCAAGTTGGATACATGGAACGTGGAATGAATTTTGCTGAGTTCGTCAGGTAGGTCAAGCTTGTATGCTACAGGACCAACTCTCTCAAGTATTTTGAATGGTTTTTACATAGCGAGGTGCTAGCTTGCCTTTTTGTCCAAAACGAGCAACTCCCTTCCATGGTGATACTTTCAAAAGTACTTGATCGCCAACACAAAACTCGAGTGGCTTTCGTCGTTTATCAGCGTAACTCTTTTGATGACTCTGGGCTACTAGATGATTATTGCGGATTTGAAGAATCTTATCGGTTGTTTCTTGGATCAATTTAGGTCTAGTGATTTGTGCTTCACCGATTTCATGTCAACATACCGAAGATCGGCACTTACGACCGTATAATGCTTCAAAAGGAGCCATACCGATGCTCGAATGATAGCTATTATTGTGTGAAAATTCAACTAATGGTAGATGAGTATCTCAATTGCCCTTGAAGTCAATGACAGATGCTCGCAACGTGTCTTTAAGAGTATGTATGGTGTGCTCAGATTGACCATCAGTTTGAGGGTGAAAGGCGGTGCTGAGATCTAAGCGAGTGCCAAATGCTGATTGTACGGCTTACCATGTTCGTGAAGTAAAACGGCCATCCCTATCCGAGATCATACTCAAAGGCACACCATGTCGACATACAATTTCATCGATGTAAATACAAGCTAACTTCTCGTTTTTATAGTCTTCGGGGATTGAATGAAATGAGCTGATTTAGTAAGGCGATCGACATAACCCAAATCATGTCATGCCCATTGGAGGTGCGAGGTAACCCGGTAATAAAATCAATGGTTATGTTTCCCACTTCCAAACGGGTATTTCAGGTTGAACGAGGAATCCTGAGGGTCTTTGATGTTCAACTTTAACCTTTGAACATGTGAGGCATTTGGAGACAAAAATGGCGATATCCTTCTTCATGCTAGGCCACCATAAGAGTCTCATAGGTCTTAATACATCTTATCAGCACCTGGATGTTAGAGTATGTGTTTTGTGAGCCTCATTCATGAGAAAAGTACATGGATTGTCTCGATCAGGTACCCAAATACGATTTAGGTAGTAAAGAATACCATCAGACTTGGATTTTAACTTGGTTTTAGTACAAGACAATTCATCTTGTACATCATTTTCTGTGACAGAAGTATGTTGAGCTGCGCGAATGCGGTTTTGAAGATCAGTCACAATTTAAGAACACAAAAGATGAATGGAGTTAGCATACTCTTTTTGGCTAAGAGCATCTGCTACACATTAGCTTTACCAGGATGATAACGGATTTCACAATCGTAATCATTCAGAAGTTCGACCCATCTTCGTTGCCTCATGTTTAACTCTTTTTTATTGAAGATATGTTGAAGGTTCTTGTGGTTAGTTTGGATCTCACACTTTGTACCATAGAGATAATGTCTCCATATCTTTAGAGCGAACGCAACTACTCCAAGTTCTAGGTCGTGAGTGGTGTAATTCTTCTCATGGACTTTGAGTTGCCTTGAGGTGTAGGCTATCACCTTTCCTCTTTGCATTAAGACACACCCTAGTCCTTGCCCTGATGCGTCACAATAGACCACAAAGTCTTCACAACCGTCAGGGGGAGTGAGGATAGATGCATCACAAAGTTTTTGTTTCAAGGTTTGAAAAGCCTCTTCCTGGTTGGGCCCCCAAATGAAGGGCTTGCCCTTATGAGTCAAGGCTGTGAGTGGTAAGGCAATACGAGAGAAATTGGCGATGAAACGTCGATAATAACTAGCTAAACCGAGGAATTATCTAACTTCGGTAGGAGTACGTGGAGCTTGCCATTCCTGCACTACTTTAATCTTTGCAAGGTCGACATGAATTCCCTTGTCGTTAACGACGTGACCAAGAAATTAAACTTATGTTAACCAGAATTCACATTTCTAGAACTTAGCGTAAATCGTTTCGGTTTTCAAAAGTGTCAGGATGAGTCGAAGATGTCGTTCATGATTCGATCTAGTCTTGGAATAGATAAGACTATCATCAATAAAAACAATAACGAAATGATCGAGGTAGGGTTTGCACACACTATTCATTAGATCCATGAAAACGGCGGGAGCATAGGCCAAACTAAAAGGCATGACCATGAATTCATAGTGACCGTAGCGAGTTCAAAAGGTAGTCTTTGGAATGTCTTTTTCACGTACTCTAAGCTGATGATAAGCAGAACGAATATGGATTTTTGAGAAACAGGTGGCACCCTGAAGTTGGTCTAGAAGGTGATCAATACGAGGTAAAGGATATCTTGATGGTCAGTTTGTTGAGCTCTCGATAGTCGATACATATTCGAAAAGTTCCATCCTTCTTCTTTACGAAAAGAACCGGCGCACCCCAAGGTGAGGAGCTAGGACGTATAATCCCTTGTCGGTCAGCTCTTGCAGTTGGCTAGATAACTCTTGCATTTCAGATGGGGCTAACCGATATGGAGTTTTTCAACTGGTGTGGCACCAGGTACCAAATCGATTCGAAATTCGCCTTCTCGCATAGGAAGAAGTCCTGAAACATCGTCGGGAAAAACTTGAGGAAAACCTCTAACCACCAGAATATCTTCGATTTTCTTCTCATTGCCTTCCTTCTTGATGATATGGGCTAAAAATGCTATATAATCCTTGCGAAGTTATCTTCGTGCTTTAAGACACGCCATCAATTTGAGTTCTTTGGATGGGTTTCACCAAAAATACGAAGGGTTTGACCGTTGGCGAGAGGAATTCGAATAAATTTTTCATAACAAACGACTTTAGCGTGATGCTGACTAAGCCAGTCCATACCAATGATGACGTCGAAACTACCCAATTTCATAGGTATGAGATCGATTGGAAAATCATGATCATTGAGACTAAGAGTGCAATTGCGAATGATAGAGTCTAACGTAATAGGTTCACCATCTGTGAATTCCACTGTAAATGATTCGTCTATATTAACGCGAGGTAAACAAAGAATACATTCGAACTCTAGGGACACAAAACTCTTATCCGCGCCAGTGTCAAAAAGAATTGATGCATAACTACCGTTAATGAGAAACGTATCGTTAACCATGCTGTTATCCGCTCTAGCCTGGTTGGCGTTGATATTAAAGGCTCTACCACTTGCTGATGGATTGGCTTGTTTGGCTTGGTTCACAGGATTAGCTTGGGCTTGAGCATTAATGATGTTCACTAAATGTAGACAAGCGTTGTGAAAATGGGTTGGATCACCGCAATTGAAACAAGCTCTGACGGGCGGCATCATATTGTAATTAGGTTGGTAAAATGGTTGGGCCATGGTTGAGCAGGGGGTAATAGTAGATGTTGTTGGTAAGGAGCTTGCCCCACCACTTGGTTGTTTGGTTGGGCTTGAGGTTGGTTGCGGGCTGGTCTTTGAAGAGCGCGTCAGGTTTGGATTGTATGACCTGCACGACCACAACTTGTGTAGTGAAGACATGGGTTCTCGAGAGGGTTGTGATATTGACATTGGTTGCATTTTAGGTGAGGTCCTGTATATTGTTTCTTGAATGTAGCAGCAGGAGGAGCAACTTGTGTGATTGGAGCTGGAGCAATGGGTTGGCTGATTTGTTTTGAGTGACGGCCAAGATCTTCCCATTTCCTTTCTCTTTCCAGGAAAAAGAAGAGATCCAGTTTGGGTTGAGGTAGGGGTTTCAGTTCGTGTTTTATCTTTCTTCTTTTCGTCCTTTAAATCCCCATTCCTAATGTGATTTTCAGTGAGCTCCGTAGCCAGCTCCATTGTTGCTTCCAAAGTTGCAGGCGTAGTACTCATCACAGAGTCTTGAATTTTCGAGGGAAGACCCCGAATGTAGTGCTTGATCAAACGGTAGAGAGGGGTGAACAAATTGGGAACCATTTGATTCAACTCGAGAAACCTCTTGTTGTAGGTTATATGGTCTCCATATTTCTGTTTCAAGAAATAGAACTCATCTTCTAACTTCTTAATTTCACTTCTCGGACAGAAGGGTCTCGTCATGAGTTCTCTCAGTTCTTCCCAAGTTAGTGCTACTGTGGCTTCGACGCCTCGTCTCCTTTCTCAGCATTCCACCACGTGAGTGCTACCCATACAGACAACTAGTAGCATAACGCACCATACGGTCATTGGGACAATCACAATTGAGGAAGGTACTCTACATCTCTTCAAACCAACGAAAGAGAGCAGTGACCCCTTCAGGCCCTTCATACTTTGGAGGGTCACATGAGTTGAAGTGCTTGTAGGTGCACTTGGTGGTATATGTGGGAGGGTTGGTAGCATTTTGACCCTCTTGGTTGGTTGGGTTGACAGGATTAGCGGCGAGGGCTTGTTGGACTTGAATTACAATGTCGGGAACGGTGGCCATTGGTTGGGCTATTTAAGCAGCCATGCGCTAGCCGGATCTTCCTAATCTCCTACCTCCACGAGAGTTCCTAGAAGAAATCTAAGGAAATACATAACGAGTTTATGAGTTTGGCGTATAGGTGTCATGTGTCGCATTTAGAAATTAACATCCATAAAATAAATGAGAAAAAATAAATTCACTACATCCATAGGATGTCTTTGGCCTTGCTCATGTTTGGGCCCCATATGTCCCTCATACTTGGCCTAGGTAGTCATGTGGGCCCACATGACTACTGGGCTTGTAGGGTTCACATTGGTTTTGGCTTGTTAACACTTGTACCACCCGAATAATAATCGTAAAACAAGATTGTGAGGTATAAAGTCGGAGGGTGTCCAGGTGTAGACACAGTGACAACTCAAAGTGGGGTTAGTTCACACGACGTTTGGTGTGGCATGATTTGGCCTAACCGGTCCTTCGTACTCTCACCGTTAGTCCCTAGGTAGGCAAACTGGTCCGTTATATTGGATTTATACGAATGCCAATCCTAGACAGGACGTTTCGACTACCGGTACTTGTACCCTTCCAGTTACTACATGCCCGTCGTAGAACTCACTTTGATGAGATTGAAAAATGAAAACACCACAAAATTTTGAAAAAGAAAGCATGAAAAAATGTTCAATTAGGTGAAAATTGAGACGTGCGTGATGTGTATATATGTAAGCATGTTATGTTAAAAATATGTATATCGAATTGAATATCACACAAAATCATACAGTAGTAGTAGTGCTTGCATGCATTTGTGTGTGAGATGAATGTAAAACAAGTAAATATCTTGAGTTTGTATGTAACCAATTAACACGTAAGCAATTAAAATCTAATCGACTAAAGTATAGGCTCTAAGGGTCTAATAACCTATCCTATATCGCTATGATCAAGAGCTTTAATACCAATCTGTCACACCTAGACCCGCAATGGATATGGTAGTCGGGGCATTATTGGGTTTTCATCAAAGCTCATGACATTTACTATTATAAAAGTTTCAATTTTGTTATTTCAAATTAAAAAGAAATGCTCCAATCAACACACAAACTATACAAACACCAAATATTCTAAACATGACATTCAAATAATGCTTTATTTATCTTCTAAGGCCTAAGTCCTATGTGTTCCTTGATTCAACTTGATCACCTGTATCATGTGTAAAAATAGAGATTTGGGTCAACAAAAGTTGGCGAGTGATTCCCGTTTAAACATTACAAAGAAATGATATGTTGATTTAATTTAATAAAAATGTGCATAAACCAAATATGAGCAAACATATATGTAATCTATCCACAAACCACATAATCATCTAGCAATGTACACGTGAGCACGATAAGCGATGTGCTGTGAGATCAAGGCTCAATCAAGTGGAGCCGATCTAACTAGGCAACGCAATGCTCTACCCGTATAAAACAGGGAGCTGATGGGCCTACTGTGAATGCTTGACTGAAATGAGAAAGTATAACCACACATAAAAATAAACCAAATATCACATAGCACGTTTGTTCATATAATGGTGTAGCACAAGTGTTGAATAAATGATATAAATAAAACGACACATGATACACCCCGAAACATGAATAAAAAGTGGAGTTTGTAGGAATTCACTGACAGTGGGTGCGTTCTTGATTTGATAACGAGCGCGCACGATTTAAAGGTACCAACTGACGAGAAAGCAAACCTAAATATTCACGTAATAGTTTGGTAAATATATTTCTTTTACGTAAAATTAGTATTTTATTTAATGAAATTTACTAGGCTTTTTAGGTAATTTTGGTTGTATCTATTACTAATTTTTGTGATTAAAAAGGACTTATTTTATTAAATAGTTTTATAGTGTTTTTGGGACTAAAATAAACAAAAGGTTAATTAAAAAAATATGCTCCTTATCGGTCGAACGAGGTAAACCCAGATGGTTTTGGCATCTTGTGGGACTCGAACGCGTGACCTCTCGTATACGTGCACGTAGCTCTACCAACTAAGCTACGTTTCTAACCCGCAATATATCCGTTTTTAATTACATATATACACATATTAAGATAAACCATATTCTGATTTTATTTAAAAAGGTTTGATAATTTCATAAACATGTAACCGACCGGACTCGAACCCGCGACCAAGGCTTCGTGTTGCACACAGCCCGACCAATTGGGTTGTCTGACTAACCAGGAGAATATGGGTTTTTAATTAATTTTATACACAAACTGAATCTGATTATATATAAATTATAAAAAAGGTTGGTTTAATATAGGAAATCAGAACCGTGTGTGAGACTCGAACCCAGGTCTGTTCGTATAAAATGCACACAGTCCACCACTGGACTGTGTGTCTAACCCGGTATAATTACCGATTTTGAATTCATTTAAACATATCTCCGACTTCATCTTCTTCCTTTTATATAACCGGTTTATCATAACCGGTTGTTAAGCCATGATTCCTTATTGAATTAATCAATTTTACTACTACTGATAATAAAAAATAAAAAGAAAAGGATTCAAGGTGTTTTTTACCGGACAGGAGATGGCTTGATTTCTCCGGTGAGATTCCGTCGACAAACAATGTTTTCCGGCGGTGTATAAATCGAAAACAGAGAGTTTGCAAAGCGTTTTGATGAGTGTGAACGAGTTCTACAGAGGTGCAAGGATCCCTATTTATAGATTAATGTGTGGGTTCAAGGTTGATTTCGATTTCGACAGTTTTGGTCAAAGGCTTGATGATCGAATGATTGTGCATAATCGAATTAACCATGATTGAGTATTAACACATGTTTGGAAAACAGTTTCTTAAGTTTAATTCGTAATTGAAACGGGAATTGATTATGGATTTGGGGAGTTACAGCCGTTTACATGCAGTTGTTTTGAAATGGTTTCAGGAAGTTGTTTTAATATAAGTATCATTTGTTTTAGACTTATAACAGATGTGTGTGTTTGGTGTGGTGGTGTGTTGCGTGTTTTGTTTGGGTGGAGACCCCGGGTTCGATACCCGGGTCTAAAGTTTTTGTTAATTTATTTTTATTAATTATATTTTATTTATTACATTATTATTTTAACTTTATTATTTTATTTATTATTAAATACTAACAACAATATAACAAAATTTTAATTTTCAACATAAATGCGTAACGAACATCATACGTACATTTGAATTACAAAATAGAGCAGGTTTTAGAACCAGTTTTTTGTCAATGTTACATAGGATATGTTGTTTATGTATATGGGGCTTAGAACGTCGAATAGTGTTTGTTAATATATGATTTATTGTTTTTGTACTTGTCTCGTACGAGTGAGCATCATGGCTTGTACGAGTGACACTCTGTCACTCATACGAGGCATCACTCGCACGAGTCACTCACAACTCTCCTCCTGTGTGAGTCATGTCGACATATAAATAGAGGAGCCTGAGTGTTGTGTTAGATATCTGTTGGTTGATGTACGATGAAGCCCTGTCAAACTGTTTACTCACTCTTTAACTGTTCACATTTATCAATACAATTCAAGGCATTTAAGAAGTATATCTTACTTGTTTGTTTGTCAAACTCGCTAACAATGAATTCCGCCTCTGTTAGCTGAGTCAGATCGGTCCGGTGCTCATAAGAAGAGAGCCGATCTCACACGCATCCCCCATCATGTGCTTGGAGCAGCCACTATCAACATACCACAAGTTGATAATCCTCCTTAGCAGCTCCTACACAACCCAATAAAAATTAGTTAGATTGGGGGACCCAAGCCTTAATGGTCTTGGGTCTTCCAGATTCATCAACCACCGAAACATCCATCCAATATCCATCACTCCTAACTAAAGTCTTGGATCTCAGATCTGTTGATGAAAATGGGTTTTGATTTCCACTAGGTCTCTGGTCCTCAGGTTTTCTATACATGTTTGGACTATGTGACCTTTGAAAATTTTGGTTTTGATTCCTTGAATTTCGATTGTGATAATTTCTAAAGCCATTGTTATAAAGATTTTGACTACCAACATTCTGATATCGAGTTTGATATTGACCTTGACTTCTGAAATTACTTGATTAACCATTAAAGTTAGTCATTTTTGAGAACTACTTCTAGGTTCATATCTGCCTGATGTAGATTCAGACTGAAATCTTTGTTGATTTCTTTGAAAACGAGGAACTTGGTGAGTTCCTTTTTCAGCCTTATCTACACCAACAGCAATACTCTGTCGCTTGGTAGCAGATGTCTTCGCTAAGTTACAAACTTCTTGCTCACCATCACCAATCTTTTCTGGTGATTTTTCTCTCTTTTTCTCAGTCATTTGTGCTTATTTTTTTGTTAGGACAATAGCTAGCTACATGTCCCATGTTGTGACATTTGAAGCACGATCTTCTAGCCGAAGACTTCTTAATTGAAGTCTCTAGTTTAGATTTATCCAGTGACGATGATGATGATGCCCTTGAAGGATCATGTTTAGTTTGCTCAATTTCTGTTTTTTAATGTTTTTATTTTTAGCAAACTACACATTTGACTCTCTTTCAATAACAGTGGTCTCTTCTTTCATATCACTTCCTTTAACAAAATCAACTTTTTTAACAACAAATTGATTTTTATTCTTAGGGTATGCATTCTTTGTTTTCAAAACCGCTTCCATGTTATTATCCTTCTTGGCATGTTCAGACACATCAGCATTTCCTGATTTGGAACTACTAGGTGTAGTTGACACAAAGTCTGTTAGCTATTTTCATCTAGCAAGAAATAATAGTCATGACCAAGAGGTGGTGGAACTTCATTGAAACCTTTGAAGCCTACACTTGTCTTTTCATCACTTTTCTTCAAGCCATTCATCATGTGTTTCATAACAAAAGATGAATATCTGAATTGATTAAATTTCTTTTCAAGTTCACAAATTTTCGGTTGTGCTTCTGACAACTCTTTGCATGTTTCAGAAATCTCTTATGTTTTGTCACTCATCGTATTATGAGCTAAGTCAATAATTTTAAGTGTTTCATTTAGTCAAACAAAACTACCAGAGTAAGAATGTACCTCTCCTGTTTATTTGCTTAGATTAGCCATGAAAGCAGCAAACTCCGCATCCATCTTCTCATGTGCAGCATTCTGTTCTACATCAGATTTTATGTTTTCAGCCGTCTGATCATCATCAAATTTTTTTGGCTACAGTCTCCTGCTCTACCTCAGCATCACCCTTTACTTTTGCGTCGTCAACTAGCGCTATCTCAGCCATGATCGCCTGTGTGGCATTGTCATCGCCTTCCAGATGAACACTCCAATCATAAGAACCTTCTCTAGCAGTAGATATCAAGGCCTTCGATCTAGTGTTAGTTGACGCATTCCTATTGCTTGAACCATGACCATGAAAATCTTGAAAACATGAGCTAGAACGAGATTCAGTCTTAGGTCTTTGACACTATCTAGTAAAGTGTCGTAATTTTGACAATAGTAACACCTCAATTTAGACTTGTCAAAGCCTACATTCTTTCCAATGAACTTTCTTCCCGTCCTATTCATGAACCTCTTCACTCTTCTAGAGATCATGGCCATCTGCCATTGTAAATCCATCTCCTCTAGGTCATCAAGGTTAATCTGATCATAATCTTCATCAAAAGTAGCAGGATCAGATATTCTTCCCTGAATGTAGTTCTCGTATGAAGCTATGAAAGAAGCAACCAAGGCCAGATGTTCTTCTGCGGCCTTCACACTCAGAAGCATAGAGCTAGTATTGCTGTTATTATTGGAGGATTGTTGTCTCTTTGCCCCTGACGATCCTCCTGAAGCATCTACAAAACATACATCACCAACAGCATTTGTCACAACCTTCTCATTTTCATATGAGATAAATGCAGTTGCTGAATCACTTGAAGCATTGTTGGAAGATGAAGATGGAATCCCTTTATAAATTCCTGGATCTTGAACCATGATCATATACAGTTTCCTTCTACTTCATGTTGAGCTCATAAGCTCTTATTTTTCCAACAACCTCTTCCAAGTCTTTATCTTCATAGTCAGCTTCACCCTTTATCATAAGAGTATAAATATCCCATTTTCCAGGTAAAGCATCTAGCAACTTACCATTTATCTCAACGTTTGTGTATCCCTCTATGTCATAATTGTCCATTTCTGACATTAGATGATAGTATCTCGTGATGATATCTTCAAGGGAGTCATTTCGCATACCTTTAAAGACAGCAAATTGCTTCTTCAGTAGGTCAACTTTGTTTTTCTTCACATCAGGATTGCCTTAATACTCTTCTCTAGAGCATCCCACATCTCCTTCGAAGTAGTATATCGCTTGAATGTATGTTTGATGCCATCAGGTAACGTCATCTTTATTGCAGCTAAGGCCTTCTTCTCAGACTCATACATTCTCTTATCAGCCTCTAACATGTTTACATAGGATGTCACACGTTGTCTGCCTTCAAGGTCAAGAGTTAGGTTTATGTACCATCTTGAATACAGATCCACATCCATGTGTCCTGATATTCTACGAACGACTGAAATCTATCCTTTCATTTAAGGTAATTCTCTACCTTCAACATTTTTGGCAGTTTGTTAGTCGTGACTGCCTCATGCTCCATTCTCAACAATTCGTTCAAGTTTGACATATTCGACATTTATAACGAGCCGGCTTGCTAACAACGTTTAAAAATTTGTCTGAAATGTGTGATTACCAAATTGTACCGTTAGACTCGTCTTGACAATACGAATCCAATGATATATAATGTCTGAGACCTTTTTAGGAATTTTTGTGCCTTTTTTGTCCTAAAAATCACACGAGTCTAACCGTGCAATCAGTTTATCAAAATTGTTTACGGCTGTGTACGAAAACT
Organism: Scalesia atractyloides; assembly: GCA_947069175.1. NCBI lineage: Eukaryota > Viridiplantae > Streptophyta > Magnoliopsida > Asterales > Asteraceae > Scalesia > Scalesia atractyloides. Next base: position 30,801,097 of record CAMTDV010000022.1, read on the forward strand.
TTTATCTCCGATTACGTCAGCCGGTTAACTTTTCACCTTTGTGAACACAACTCGGAACCGTACACAATTCGAAACAGTAACTCAGATTAACAATCCGAAATGGAAATTAGGAACAGTGATTCGAGATGCCAATCCGAGATGGTAATTCGGAACAGTGATCCGAGATGGTAATTCAAGATGATCCAAAATCAATACCAAGGATCCGAGATGCACTGTTATGATTCGAGATGCTTCCTATTTTATCCGAGATGCTTCCCAAATTATCCGAAATACACTATTTTGATCCGAGATGCAATCCGAGATGATCCGGATCAACACCAATGATCTGAGATGCAGTCGACAAAGTTCTGATCCGAGATTCTTCACTTATGATCCGAGATGAAAGATTTCTATCTGAAATCCTTGATGCTTATCCAAAACAACAGTTAAAACCCTAGAACAACCATCAAATCGTCCAAAAACCCAACTTTTTCTGCAGTAACGATTCTGAACCGAGCAAAACAAGAGCCTAATGCTTTGATACCAATTGTAGGTCCCCTAATCTGTAAGGATCTTCACAGAAGTGTCTATCCAATCTAGAGTGCGGAAACCTCTAGATCATATTATCACAGAAATACGACTAGGAACAACAATCACAATAAACCCGATCTTTATTGATTATCTATCACAACGATTACAATCAATCTGGATCTCACGAATTTGTCCAAGCCAATCTCTCTACGAATTCTCTCTCAATTCTCTCTAAAATGACTAACTGAGCCAACTTAACCCTAATACAAATTCTCTTTATATAGAGACAGGTTTGCAACTAGGCTAGGGTTTAACCACATGGGCTGCAAATTGGAGTAGGCCCAATTCGCCTACCACTCCCTACAATGAGGTCTGGTTTGGCCCAATCACTACAACTAATTATTACAAAACTAAACCCTCTAACTGTTTATCATTTTACTAATTCAAGATATCCAAAGACCAAATCTATGTTGTTATCACAAATATGCACCATCAAAGTAAGTACTCTTCCTAGTTCTTTCATTATTTTAGCTATTTGTGCTTAAAGTCAAACAGATTGGCTTCTTGTTTGACTTTCGGTTCTGACCATTTTGGTCAAGTCAAAGTTCAAATTGAACTTTGCAACGTGATCATAATCACGATGGTATTAATCCCTTGCGATCGCACCTTCTGATTACCACGTTTAGTAGGCGAGATGACGAGTCAAAGTTTTACGAGTTAAAAGTAAAAATATGTATAAAAATGCATTTTACGAGAAAGCGTTTTTGGGTACTAAACTTATGGTTTTAACACCAAATCAGCTTTATAACATTGTTAGACATGTTCAAACATGTCTAACTCATCATTTCTAGTGTAGTGCTTATTTCTTAGTTGTAAGTCGAGCGGTTTTACTTCCGCTTTGACTTTCGAATCTGACCCGTTTGGTCAATCTTAGGATTTGACCAAGCACATTTTTATGACCATGGTAATTTAGGGAATATCCCTCTGAGGTTATACCTTATAGTCATATAGTTTGGTTAGTTATATGATTAGTCGATTTTATGTACTTTTAAAATGCCGAAAACACCCTTTTGGCGCATAAAATGTTTTAAACATGTAAGACCATAGTTTTGACATCTAAACTGATATTATAGCATAATCAAACTTGTTTTGACATATAAGACTCATCATAGGACTTATCTAACTATCCAAGCCCATAGTTACGCTTGCGACCCGTTAAAGTGGCGTAAACCATTTTAACAAGTTGTAACGGGTCAAAGCACTTAGAAACTCTTCGAAATCAGAATGCAACATATTATAAACGATATCGTATGAGTCCCAACACTCATTTGGTTTATAAGACCTCATTTTATCCAATCCTCCGATTAAAGTCTCGACACACTAACATAGTAATCTCATACATTAGGACCACTTGAACTCTTCAATCCTTGAGCTTTGTTTGATCATTTGAACAAGACATTCAGCAATCCAAGTGAGTAGATAGCCCCCTCTTTTACGTTTTCAAATGTGTTTGGATGATTCATATGTACCTATCACTACTCTCTTGTTTTCATGACATTATACATGTTGTTTATCTAGTACATAAAGTACATGATTTCAAAGACATTTTGCTTCATATGTTGACTTAGCATACCTAGTACATGATTTCAAAGACATTTTGCTTCGTATGTTGACTTAGCATACCTAGCACATGATTTCAAAGACATTTTTACTTCATATGTTGACTTAGCATACCTAGTACATGATTTCAAAGACATTTTGCTTGGTATATTGACTTAGTATGCCAAGTACATGATTTCAAAAAATTTCCATGACATGCTTACATTGTTCAAAACATATTGGTGCGTTGAATATACAATGATACATTCATTAACATTGATAACTCCTACTGGTAATACGTAATGTACCATAGGATTTACAATCTCGTTCCCGCTTCCTAGGTTTGTTTGGAAGTTACTTTAGGGAATGACAAATCCAATGAAAATTTGTTAAACCTTTGTCTTTATAAGGGTTTATCCGACAATCAATAAGGCTTGAATGTATTTGGAAACAATCCATACATATGTGTCTACACAATAAAAGCAATTGATTTATAAGACATCAGCTTTTGTTTAAACAAGTCATTGTTTATTCAAAACACCTGTTTTATACAAGACATTTTGACGAGACAAGACATTTTCGTTATTTATACAAGACATTTATTTTATGGTTTAATCATGCATCATTTCTTTTAAATTATTTGATTTTCATATGATTTCATAAAAGAAAATTTTTTGTAAAGGATCATGGCTACTTTTGTAATAGTTGAACATTTCTTCTAACTTTCAAAGCCATAAATCTTCATCACAAAACCAATGCTACTCACAGACATTTATATGCTGATTTTTATTTTCGCATATGTTTCAGGAGCTAATGTTTGACTTTGAGCATGCTTCACATACGGTGGACTTGGGCCTTAGTGACTTTAAAACTTGCAAGACAATTGTTATGTTTTTTTATTTCATTCTCCCAAGACAATCAATGAAATTCAATAATACAAAACTTTGTGTACCATGTGTTGTGAAATAATAGTTCTGTGACAGGACTCCCCGACGTTTCCGCCGCGGTTTGTTGTTTTACGCGGTCCAGGTTGTTACAGAGAGATTGGTATCAGAGCTCATGGTTATAGGGAATTAGGTTATTAGTAATACTTTGACCTGGACTAGAACCTTCCTAGGTCCCTAACACAAGTTATCTTGTGTTTAGATCTTAAAACAATACCCTTACCTATCCTTAGGTGATTACTAAAACAAATTCACAAGTTACACATTATTTTTGAAAATCAATCATATATCCTTAAATGATTTGTTTTTAGGCTTCATGCCTTCAAAGTTTTCAAAATCTCGTCAAAGTTTGGGTTTTAATAATGTGAACCCGTGCAATCTGGAAGGGTGGATGCCTGTACCTGAGTTTTCTGTTCAAGGCTACAGTGTTCATATAAATCCGCATTATCAGGCCAATCACTCTTACCTGGGAACTCTTGGGGTGAGTGTCCACTTATAGGATAAAGCATGTCTTCACGATACATTATAAGACCCATTTACTTTGATTTTTCAGTACGTGTCATTTATTTGTTTTACGTAACGAACAGATGTTCACAATCCTTAACGTTTTCTTTTGGCTATCCAATACCAATCTCATCAGTTTTCTCTCATAATTCCTTCTCTTTTAGAATGGCTGCTCGGTGAAATGCTGCTCAGGACACCGATATGGCGGCAATGATAGCTCTACCAAATCTTGTGACTCAATTAAACCAAGCCAAAAATAACAACAACAATGCACCTGTTTCGTGCAAATTTAACAATTCAATTCAGCTAAACCGCTCAAGTTTAGTGTTTCGGAGGGAGCTATTAGGCTCCTACTGTGGTTTGAGAGTCTTGAGAGCACATTTCGTCATGTTCAATATTCGAATCAGTGAAAAGTAGAATTTGCTTCGAGTGTATTCCAAAAGAAGGAGCTCACGTGGTGGAACGGTGTGGTGAGAGATAGGGGTGCTGATGTTGCAATGGCTCAGACATGGGAAGAGCTTCGAGCTCTTATGATGAAGGAATTCGCCCACACCACGAGCAAAGAGCACTGAGAATGAATTCCACAACCTAAAACAGGACAGTGGAGAACATCGTGCCTACACTAAACGTTATGAGGAGCTAAGTTTGTTATGTCCTGCTATGGTCATGCCCTTGGATATGGCTATTGAAAAGTACATTGATGGCCTTCCTGACCCAGTTCAGGACATAGTCACTGGTAGAAACCCTGCTACAATCAGACAAGCTATCGAGTTGGCTATAATCCTAACTGACTCGCAAGTCAAGAAGGGTAAACTTTTTCACAAAGGCGACAAGAAGCAATCTACCAAGACTACACAATGGAAACAAAAGGGAAACAAGGCCGAAGCCTCCAAAAGGTCTAGGAAGCGTAAAGCTTCCAAGAATTTCGCTATTATTGCACAACCCAACCAAGCTGCTCCCAATCAACCAGCACAACCTCCCACCAAGAGACAATATGCCGGTACTGCACATCTGTGCAACAAGTGTGATAGTCATTACCAACCCTATCTACCCTACCGTCATTGTACCAATTGTGGACGATCTGGCCAACACTTGTCGTTTTGCTCCTGCCCCGAATCAAGTGGTTTGAAATCCTATTCAACCACAAGCCAATCCTGCATGACCCCACTACCCAACTGGATCTTGCTACAATTGTGGTGATCTTACTCACTATCGAAACAACTGCCCGAAGTTAGTTAATGCAAATCCAGCTCGGGGATAAGCATTTAACATAAATGCTAATGAGGCTCGTGCTGACCATGACGTGGTTAACGGTACGTTCCTTGTCAATAACCAACTGCTTCTATGCTTTTTGATTCGAGTGCTGATAGGAGTTTTGTATCATAAGATTTTGAGCCTTATCTTTCAACACCATGAACCAAAACAAGGAAAACCCTCAACAGTGGAGATAGCTAGTGGCGAACCTCTTGTACTTGATTTTGTTATTCGTTACTGCCAATTGAACCTCAATAACCATTTTTTCCCATTGACCTCATGCCAATGCAACTTAGGAGTTTTGACGTCATAGTAGGCGTGGATTGGTTAACCAAACACCATGCTGTAGTGATCTATTTTGGTAAGATTGTTCAAATTCCTCTTTTGTTTGGTGAAATCCTAGAAGTTCATGGAGAGAAACCCTCTCACAGCCTTAAACTCTTGACATGTACCTAAGCCCAAAAATACATACGAATGAATTATGTAGCCTTTTTAGCACATATCATAGAGGAAAAAAGCAAGGGTAAGAGTATTCAAGACATCCCTGTTGTTCGAGATTTTCCTGAGGTGTTTCTTGAAAAACTACCTGGTTTACCCCGAGCACGTCAAGTCGAGATTCGTATAGACCTTGTACCTGGTGCCAACCCGATTTCCAAATCCCCTTACCTTCTTGCACCGTCTGAAATGCAAGAGTTATCAAAACAACTCCAAGAACTTTCAGACAAAGGATTGATTCGTCTGAGCTTTTCACCTTGGGGCACTCCTGTCCTATTCTTGAAAAAGAAGGATGGATCCTTTCGCATGTGCATCGATTATCGTGAGCTCAACAAACTCATGATTAAAAATCGATATCCCATAGCTCGTATTGATGATCTTTTTGATCAACTACAAGGTGCTACATGTTTCTCCAAGGTTGATCTGCGTTCTGGGTATCAACAGCTTCAAGTACTAGATGAAGATATTCCCAAAATTGCTTTTCGCACTCGATACGGCCATTACGAGTTCACTCTCATGATCTTTGGTTCGACAAATGCTCATGCTGTCTTCATGGACTTATTGAATAGGGTTTGTAAACCTTATTTAGACAAGTTCATCATTGTTTTCATCAACGACATTTTGATTTATTCAAAATCCCGAGCCAATCACAAACTTCATCTTCGTCTAACGATGGAACTCCTAAAGAAAGAAAAACTTTATGCCAAATTCTCCAAGTGTGAATTTTGGCTGAAGTAAGTTCAATTTTTGGGACACATTGTCAACGAATAAGGAAATGTAGATCCCGCCAAAATCAGTGCGATTAAGGATTGGAGTACACCTACCACACCTACCGAAGTTCGTTCATTTCTCAGTCAAGCTGGCTATTTCCGCCGCTTTATCACAAACTTCTCCAAGATTACGGTTCCCCTCACTTCTTTTACTCATTAGACAATGGGTTACTTTACTACATTAACCGTTTAAGGGTTCCAAGCCAAGACAATCTTCGCACCCTCTTGATGAACGAGGCTCACAAATCTCATTATTCAATTCATCCTTGTGCAGACAAAATGTACAAGGATCTTTGTACCCAATATTGTTTGCAGGGTATGAAGAAGGATATTGCCTTATACGTATCCAAATGCCTAACTTGTCTTACAGTTAAGGCAGAACATCAACACCCATCTAGTTTGCTTGAGCAACTAGAAATTCCAGTTTGGAAATGGGAAAAACATTACTATGGATCTCATCACCAAACTACCACGAACTTATAGTGGTCATGATGCCATTTGGATATTTATTGATCGTTTAACAAAGTGAGCATACTTTTTGCCAATTCGTGAGGATCTATCTGCTGACAAACTTGCGAAGATCTGCGTTGATGAGATAGTATCTCTACATGGTGTTCCTTTTAATATCATATCGGATCGAGATGCTCGATTCTCATCTCACTTTTTCAAGACCATGCAATCTATCATGGGAACCAAACTTAACTTGAGCACTGCTTATCATCCTCGGACGGATGGACAATCCGAAAGGACGATCCAAACATTGGAAGATATGCTTAGAGCTTGTGTGATTGACTTTGGTGCTAGTTGGGATTCACAACTACTTTTGATCGAATTATCCTACAACAATAGTCATCACTCCAGCATTAACATGCTCCTTTCGAAGCTCTATACGGCCGAAAATGTCTTCACCTGTCTGCTAGAATAAGATTGGTGAGGCTCAGCTCACCGGACCAAAACTTATTCTAGAGATTACATACAAAGTCAAGAAAATACGCGATAACCTTTTGACAGCTAGAAGCCGTCAAAAGAGTTACGCGGATCAGCGAAACAAGCCCTTGGAATTCCAAGTTGGTAATCACGTCCTTCTCAAGGTATCCCCTTGGAAAGGTGTGATTAGATTTGGAAAGAAAGGAAAACTTACACCTCGGTATTTGGGACCATTTAAGATCGTTGAGAGGATCGAAAAGGTGGCCTACAAACTTGAGCTACCTCCTAAGCTTGGGAATGTTCATCTAACTTTCCACTGTCCAATTTGAAAAAGTGTTTCGTTGATGAAAACCTCCACATCCCTCTTGATAAAATTCGCAATGATAACACAATGCACTTTGTCGAGAAACCTGTGGAAAAATTGGACCGTGAAGTCAAGAAACTCAAACACAAACGCATACCGATTGTCAAAGTTCACTAGGAGTCCAAACGTGGCCCAGAGTTTACCTGGGAACGAGAGGATCAAAAGAAGGTGAAATACCCACATCTGCGCTCACAATTTTCCTCTAGTTAAATTTTGGGACAAAATTTCCTTACGTAGGGGAGACTGTGACATTTGTATATTTTTAGTCAGTGAACAACTCCGGAATATTTTCGTATTTAATAAAATCTTGTGTTTTATATGTGAGAATGTATATTTATCAATCATTATACAAAACGGACATTTTTATTCAATAAAATCTTGCATTTTATTGGTATCAAAAATGTCAATCATTGCACAAATTCGGTCATTTTCGTGTTTGATAAAGTTTTATACTGTATAAACAAACATGTAACCATACAATCGAACAAATCGATATCCACGACATTTCGGGACAAAATCCAAGTTACACATGCCTTCACGCCTTTATATAACCTAAATATTAGGTAAAGAGGGGTTAAAAATGACAAAATGCGACATCAACTTAAGGGGCCAAAATTGTCAAAAACAGTTTGCTTCGTCACCAAGTTTGCCACCTATATCCAATTTTTGACACCTTGCACTCATTTTGCCACTCTTAATTTGGTGTTAACACATGTTAGGACACTAATTGATGGGTGGTCTATTGGACAACCCTCAAGTGCTTTAAAACAATCAATATTCCACACTTAATTGGATTAATTTTTAAGATTTGATAACTACGGTGTGTATGGCTTTGCAGGTACCGAAGAGCATCAAATAAGCGTTTATAATGTGTTTTGATGGGAGCTTGTACTTGGCCAAAAGAAGGTGGAGGCATGGAGAGTTGATAATAGAATAAAAGTGGAAAAGCTGATAACCACCGTAAGCTACAGCGGGCGCTGTAGCTTATGGTGAAGTCTGATCCTTCTATGCACCGTAACCAGAAGCTATAGACCATAAAGAGATTTCTGACCACCGTAAGCTATGGTAGGTACCGTAGATTAAGTGGTGACCTACGAGAAAAGTGTAACTGCCCTTTTTAATTCGGTTTTGAAGGGTCTTTTGAGATGTCAATCATTGGAGACGTTTTGGCAGAGTTCTAGAGGTGATTTTGAGTGTGTTACTTGGTCCAAGAATAATTTCTAACATTTTGTTTTGGTGTTTATGATTCCTATGAACATAACATTTGAAGGTGTGATGATTTGCAAGACCATGAGTGGCTAAACTCATTGTGATCATCCTAGGTGAAAGGTTTGCTTGAAACACTTGTGTTTTTATCCTTAATTTCTAGAATAATAGACTTGCTATGTTTGTAGTTTATTATGGTGTTTGAATATTTGTTTGTAAACTGTTGATTGATGTTTTGATCTTAACCTTAATCGTACGTTCTGGTGTCACTGGCAATCGAGATATCACAGGAGGGTTTAGGGTTGGATATTAGTTAATTGGTCATAGGGTAACAACCTCGCATCTTTGTAATCCGAGTATTTAGTTCCCTTTCATCACGAACAAATAGTCATACACGAGTCATGCCTATATGATTCTTTCTAGTTGAATTTAAAACACAAGTGTTAATTGAAACCGAAAACTTAGGATGATTACTTGCTTCTAATCTGTTTTAACAAGCAGTAGTTGAATTGCAATTTATTTAATTTAAAACCAAATCACCAAAAATCCTGAATTCATTTTGTTGCATTTATATTAATTAGTCAATTTAGTATAAACTTAAAACACATATTTCACAAACTCCCTGTGTTCGATAGCCACTTACCGCTAGCTATTAGTAGTATTTGGATTAAATTTATGTGAGACTACGACATCACGTCAAATTTTGGCGTCGTTGCCGGGGAGTAGTGCGCAACGGGTGTTATATTTGATAGTATAGTTTGTTATTTTTCTGGGTTTACGCTGTTTGTGTTAGTCTGTAGGTTCTTACAGGTTCATGCATACTAGAGGCACTCATAAGCTATCACCATTGGCATTTGCTCTGGAGATTTAATGAACTTTTCGAAGAAACGTGATCTTTATACGAGAAAACAAAATCTGTAGTTCACCAACAACTCCTACTACACCAATTTCACCAATTAATACCATGGATCTATTACCTTCCACTACAAGTCAAACATCACCATCCACTCCTTCACCAATTCCTACCACCCATCCTACTTCAACACATGAAGTCAATCCAACCAACACCACATCACCTACAATTACCCAAACCGGACCTATTCCCAACTACAGCCCCACATCAATGGTTCCACCATTTTCATCCTTTTTCCTGACTTCCGGTCAATCATCTTCTACCCAACAACCATTACCATGTTAGTTTCCACCAAGTTCAACCATTGTTCATACCTCCTTTACATTTCAACCACCAACCCAACCGGGTTTCCATTATCCATCTTCTCAGTTTGTGCAATCTTCGGGTGTAGGAGGAGATGGGTTTGATGACGGGTATGAAGAATGTAAGTCCCGATAATCCGGATCTTGACAGCGATATCACACAAAAACCAAGGATGGGCGGAATCCAAACTTGATATATTCAAGAAAACCGAAAAGATGGAAGAACAACACGAATCGACTTTAACACCTTGCACACGATTCTATTACTTGAACAAGCAAAACCGTCTGGAACAAGATGGAGGCTCTCTCTAGAGAAATCTCAAAAGTCTTAACCTTGGAAATGAATAAGCTTAGCTTATATACCTAGGGTAAAGGCATGCCCCTCATGGGCTTGCCTGGCCCACATGGCCTATGGCATGCCCAAATGACCTATAAAGGTCCAAAACTAATACAAACTAACCATGTTAATCCTAGTTAACTACCATAGACCGTTGCGTATATTTGATGCTTTAGTCTCACACTTCTAGGACCTAACAATCCCCCCTAGACTGATGCATCAAATGGTCTTGATAGCATAAATTCTGCAACGTCTTCAACATAGACTATGGTTGTCGCGGTGTTGTAAGTATTGTGGAAGTCAGTCTCAAACTTCTAGGACCTCACACTTCAACGAACTCTCCGCACTGGGTATCTTTTTTCAGCTATTGTGGTTAGCTTCATATCAGGATCTTGATCAGCTTTGCTTGAAACATATTTGTTAAAAAGAATGTGAGAGGAGAAACCTCATCAGCTCTTTTCTTCTTCAATCTTTCTCTTTCAAGAAAGCAGGTTCTCATGTACTTCTTTAAATATACTATCACTGTCAGTTGATGACTGGCATCTGGTTCTTCTGACTCAGGTACACTTTGCTGGTTTAATGCTTCATGCTTTGTCGGCAACTAACAACATCTCCATTTTCAGCAACCCCTGTTTCTTGATCTAAATCAAGATCTGCACAATTCTCATAAATTTATAAGCAAACATTCTTATGCAACAGGGAGAGTACCGCATGAACACTTGGTACATCCAAGTACTTGTACTCGGATCGAAATTCAAATTTCTTTCATCCTTTGATGATTAGTCAAATCTTTAAGAACAGTTAATAATTTATAATAGAACAAATAAAGCACTCTATTTTTGGATTTTTGGATTTTCTATTTTTTAACTCAATAGTTACAACTATACAATTATAATGGGGTCAAAATCGTTTTCAGGCGAACCAAGGAACACTTTTTAGTGTGAACTGATTCAGATTGGTCTAAGTGATTGCCAATATGTTTGTCCACTTAAACGTTAACGCTCGACTTTAATTTCCAACTTCTTGATATGCTTAAGGTAGTATTATACTATGATACCCGTGTTTCCCATACCATGACGTACCCTCGCGATCAAGGTAAGCACAATGATTCATTGTAGCAGGTGAGTATACTGAGATCATCCTTTATCTTTTACAATGTCAGACTATTGGTGAACAGGTCAGTACTTTTGTACAACAGAGTGACCAATAATATCTGACGAGGGTTAGGCAAATTATGTGGTATGTTTGAATTCATGGAATTTTCTCATGATGAGATTTCCTTTCTTTTTAAGGTTTTAAGGTTTTGGCCCTTCTATTTTGGTCTTTTAAGGATATTCTGACTGTGCCTAGGTCTGCATATATTCTGGATGCAACAGAAGGGCAGCCAAGATATCCCCGGATGACTCAACACCATAAAGACCCGAAACCTGAGATGTTTTCTATCTATCAACAAAGGATTTAAGACCATAAAATCATATGCCGATGTTATGTTACCCACAAGATACATAGTTCATTATGTTTATATCACTTACTATCTTTTAATCACTTTGAGCATTAATCCTACCAACATATCACATTAGATCCTAGTCTTTTCAGCTACAATACCTTACATGTGTCAGTCACGACCTTTATCACGAATATTAATTTCATTTCCCTTTTGATCCAAAAAGACCTTTTGGATTTTTCAGTTTTTCAAATGTTTTTATATTTTTCTGTTTTTCAAATGTTTTTGTATTTTTCTGTTTTTCAAATGTTTTTGTATTTTTCAGTTTTTCAAATGTTTTTGTATTTTTCAGATTTTCTCCCCCTCAGACAATGCATATATACATATTTCGCCCTCTTCCCTCCTAAATTATGCATCATACTTTTGTTGTTTTTGCTTAACCGTTCCGTCATTAGATTAAAGACTCATCAATTTCATAATTAAAGTTTGAAATTTAAATTTGTACCTTTTCGCTGATCTTTTCTTACCTCATCTCCTCCAAAGAAAACATCACACTTGTAAAAAAATTTTGAACATTTTGCAACAGTGAGATGTTATCCGATATATCCCTGGAACAACCGCTATCAACACTCCAGAGATTGTCAACAACTCCTGCTTGGTTATTCCATAAAAATAAGAAGATTAGTAAGACAGTGAGACCCAGGCCATCGTGGTCCTGGGTTTCCCTAAAGCATCAAAATAAGACACTACTTTCAGACACAAATCCCCTTTTATTTCAAGGATTGGTGATGTTGCTACCGCTTTAGATTTGGGTTTCCAAATCTGTTTCGTTTTAACTGACACAGTTGTTACCATTGATTGAGCAACTTTGGTTGTTTTAGGTTTAGTCGTTTTAGAAAAAGATTTTTGTGTCTGAACAGCCTTGCGTTTGTTTTGGCAACATTCCAATCCTCATTAGATGGTTTAACCTTGGGATTCATGCCGTAGGTGATGTTACCTTCATCGGCTTTGAAGGATTGTTATCCTTAGGTGTAACCTTCTGATTTTGAACATGATACGGAACATGGGGACTATGTGTGCAGTTTCGAACGATGTGACCAGGAATGCCGCAATTGAAGCATGTTTGTCTCTTCACATGTAAAGCATTCTGATCAGCTTGATTTGCTCTTGCAGGCCTTGAAGGATGAACTGATCCCTTATGTGCTTGATTTCCTTGCACGTTTCTTGCAGACAAAGATGAATTTGTATGTTTGTACTTGTCATTGTCAAGGGCCTTATTTTGTTGTGAAGAATTATTTGGATTCTTCTTGTTTTGTTAGACTGCAAGTCTTGTTTAGAAATCTCCCCAACCTTTCTAAAAGCTTTGCTAGCACGGTCAAAAGCATATTTTTCACATTTTCCATTAAAGACCGACTTAACAAAAGCATGTTTCACAACACCAACCTTTTGATGGCTATTGCTACCCACTGATGATTTTGGAGAGCGTGACTGTCCTTGACGTTTGGACTTCTGCTTTCTTCGTCTCTGATTTGCTTGTTTCTTCTCTTTTAGCTTGCTCTGAACCTTTTCATCATAAGTAGAAGGTTCAGATTGTTCAGTTTGCGCACTTGGAGCCTTGTTCACGTCAGCTCTCTCCTCATCAGCTGAATCATTAGAAGTGTCAACAAGACCATATGGTTTCCGTGTGGATGACGTATAATCACTGGGTTTGTCGTACACCATATTCTGTGCTCTCTCAATATCTTCATCAGTTTCAGTTATTTTCGTGTAATTATATAGTGGGCAACCTAATTGAATCCCAAACCCTTCCCCTTGTTCGCCTTATATGCCAGCTGCACATTGCACACGTCTTGAACGAGCTTGCTGGATGTATCAAACTTCTTTATATTAGCTTCGTTTTATTGATATTTTCTAGTAAGAAGTCCCAGCAACTCTTACCATGTCGCATTCCATGGTTTTTGAACCTAATCTGGTTTTGTAATCATGGACCCAACATCTCTGTTGATTTACGTCCAGGTGGAGCTGAGCTTTGTCTTTCTTTTGTGCTTCAACCTTTTCTATGAGTAACTTGTTACTTTCTCGAAGGCTGATGCACTAAGCCATTGCATTGTTGTAATCATCAACCATTTTGGAATTAAGTGCCCTGAGTTGAGCAACCCTATTCCTGCAAGGTTCAGTGCACAAAAGGTAGTTGACAGTGTCAATGTGCGAGCTTGGTTTGTTAGCGTGAGTTTGGGCTTGAGGTAGAGTTTGGGGTACTGGTCTGCTGATTGCTGCTTGCTTGGCTTGAGGTTTCTATTCGGACACTTCTTCAGGATGAGACTATGTTGATTTAGCGTATAGATCTTGGAGATCTTGGTTTGATTGTAAATGATCCCACAACCAAGATACAAAAGTGTCTTTGTGATCTCCCAAAATGCTATTCAACTCATCTCTTACTTCCTCTTTTTGCCTCCCACATTCAAGCAAATGCATCACATAATCAGCAACCAGATCAACATTGTAGTTTCCGATAAACTCATTCAGCTTTTCCTTCACTTCATCCCGCAGTTTTGGGTTTTGATTTTGTGCTGGACTAAAAACTATGTTCGAGTGCTGAGCTTGGGCTGTAAACATCTTCGGATAATCGAAACCATACTAGTAAACAAGATAAAAAAATGTCTGAAAAATGTTTTTACCAAAATGTAACGTTAGACTCGTCTCGACGATACGAATCGAATGATATATAATGTACGATAGTGATTTTAGGAATTTTCGTGCCTTTTTTTGGTCCTACAAATCACACAAGTCTAACCGGGCAACCGGTTTGTCCAGATTGTCTATTGATCAAGTTCTGTGGGCGAAAACGTTTAACTCTGGTTACGTCAGCTGGTTAACTTTCCACCTTTGTGGGTACAATTCGGAACAGTATTGAATTTGAAGTAGTAACTCCGATTAATGATCCGAGATACTAATCCGAGATGGTGATTCGGAACACTTATCCGAGATGGTATCCGAGATGCACTGTTTCAATTCGAGATGCAACCCGAGAGGCAATCCGATATGCAATCCGAAATAAGAGCCTGATCCAAAATAACAGATCCTTATCCGGAATGTGAGTAATCCGGATAAGGTTTTTGAGAAGGCTGATGAAAAGTTCTGCGGAATCAATCCGAGATGGATGATCTTCTTCATGTTCTTCAGGATCTTCATCGATTTCGAATCCGAAATTCAACAGATTAATCCGAAATCAATCCGAAATTCAAAGAATTTATCTGAAATCCTTGAATGTTGATCCGAAATGCTTGTTTTCAGTAGAAACCGAACAGAATCAGTGTGATATCAGATCTGAGCCTGGAAAATAAGTTCAGCAGGCTCTGATACCACTTGTAAGTCCCGATAATCCGGATCTTGACAACGATATCACACAATCACCAAGGATGGGCGGAATCCAAACTTGATGATATTCAAGAAAACCGAAAAGATGGAAGAACAACACAAATCAACTTTAACACCTTGCACACGATTCTATTACTTGAATAAGCAAAATCGTTTGGTACAAGATAGAGGCTCTCTCTAGAGAAATCTCAAAAGTCTTAACCCAAGAAATGAATAAGCTTAGCTTATATACCTAGGGTAAAGGCATGCCCCTCATGGGCTTGCCTGGTCACATGGCCTATGGCATGCCCAAATGACCTATAAAGGTCCAACACTAATACAAACTAACCATGTTAATACCAGTTAACTACCATAGACCATTGCTTATATTTGATGCTTCAGTCTCACACTTCTAGGACCTAACAAAAAAGAATTTGGAGGTTATGAAGAAGAGGGTTACTATTACGGAGGAGATGGAGGTAATTTGGGACCTAAGGAGGAATGGTTCACCAACAAAGCCAACAAATGAAACAAGTTCAAGAAGTGGTTAGGCAACCCACGGGGGTACAACCAATTCGACTGCAAGGGCCACAGTTTCAACGACCAATGCCTCTACAACAACTTCAACTTCAACATCATCAACCTTAATTTCAAAGGCCGATGCAACAACCTCATTATCACCAACAGTTTGCACCTCAAGGGCTAAGGCAAGGTCAAGCGGGTCGACTAAGAGTACCATTGGGTGCTCCGCAAAGACATTAACGAGAGGTGGTGAGGGGGATTGAAGCACATTTTAGGCCAGTTATTACTAATAACCCTTCTCCGGTGGTGATACCTCATCACCCGGATGGAAGGACATTTGAAGTTAGAACAACTGCACTTCAAAGTTTGCCGAAGTACAAAGGGCTAGCAACAGAGGAACCCTACTTCCATTTGGAGACATATGATTCTATTTGCAACACTATTGGGGGCAAGGGTTTTCTTCAGATGATGTTAGGTTGGTACTCTTCCAATTTTATTTGGAAGACAAGGCAAAAAGATGGTTCCATACTTTACCATCCTCATCAATATACACTTGGGCCGACATGCAACAAAAGTTTTTAGAAGAGTTTTTCACGGCCCAAAAGACTAAAGAGGCTAGGCGGAGCTTGAGAAGTTTTCAGCAACTACCGGGTCAGATGTTTCATGAAGCATTTGAGAGGTTTAACATGATGTTAAAAAATTGTCCTCATCATGGCATCACACTCTGGGAGTTATTGAATACTTTTCATGAGGGGTTGAGTTGGAAAGATGCTTGTGATTTAATGTCAATTACTACTGGTACGTTTGGTACCGATTTTGAGCAAGATGATTGGGCATTTTTGGAGTAAATAACGGTCACGTCTAAAAGAAAAGCACAATCCTCAAGAAGGGCAAGGCATGTTATTACAAGACCTCAAGTTTATGGAGTAGATGATGGAGGGGTATAGGCAACCAATCAAGTATATGATGTTTGTACAAATTGTAATGAATTGGGTCATTCGGCGGATGTGTGTTTGGTGGGTGTGGTTGAAGGGCAATTAGAAGAGGTGAATGCTATTCAAGGGGGTGGTCGTAATTTTAATATGAACTCAAACACATACCTCCCCGGGTTAAGGAACCTCCTAATTTTCGTTATGGGAACCCGGTGAACCAAGCCAATCCAAATTTCCAAGGAGCTCAAAGAAATTTCATTCCATGCCAATAATACAATCAAGGTAATTTTAGAGGCATAAATAGTCAAGGCTACCAAGGGAAATTTCAACAATCGGATGGCCAAAGTGGTACCACGGGTCAAACATCATCAAGTGGGAATGAAGTTATGGAGATGCTCCAAATGATGCAACAAGATATGCAAAGGAGGAATCAACTAGATGACGCTCGGCACAAAAGGATGAGATTCAGGACAAAGCCATCCAATCACTGACCACACAGATGGGGCAGCTAGCTACTGACTAGCAGCATTGAAGCAACAGAATGGGAAGCTTCCCAATGATACGCAAACTAACCTGAAGAACACAAAGAACATACCGATCAGCGAGGTAAGTTTCGTTCCTAAAAATGATAAATGTTTAACTGCTTCTGTTGTTCATGTGATTGCATGTGTGAATGCAACACGTGTCAAGAGAGGTGGAAGTGATGCAGGGGAACAGTTATCCCTATTCGAGATGGGTAGTTCAAGATACACGAAGCACTCTTGGATTACGGAGCAAATGAACATTCTCCAGGGTAGCCTGTACGACCAGTACGACTTTGGTTTGTTACACGAGATTGATAGCATGGCGGTGTTTGCGAATGCGAGTTGGAAGCAACCCCGAGGGGTTATAAAAGACGTAGTGATACAATTGGGCGAGTTTTACTATTCGGTGGATTTTATGGTGTTCGACTACGCACCGTCGAAGACTTACGAGTAGCCGAAGGTAGTGTTGGGTCGTCCATTCTTGTATACGACAAACGCTCAAATCGATTGCATAAACGAAATGGTTACCATGAACTACGTGAATCGTAAGTTGTACTTTAATATTTTTTTTAAATCCATTTATTATGATCTTGTTAATGACTTGAGTCACATAGTTGCTACTAACGAACATGTTTCAAGTGTTAGCATAGTCAGGTGAACTGCAAGTGGTGTTGAAATGTATAGGTTTGAGTTGAAGAACGGTGAAAATCAGGCAAGGAAGAAGGCTTGTGTGAGCAGGAGAGCGAGCAAAGGAAAACCACCCGATGGTGGGATTAGGTGGGGTGATGAGGCTGAATTTGACCCCAATTGGCGTGAAACTACAAACTTTCCAAGAAATTGGATGGAATCTGGAGAGAAATGGGAAAGCAAGGGTTCACTTGAACCACCTTGAGTACGTCAGGTACGGTCTGGCTGAAGACCTAAATCTTAGCGCTCTCGGGAGGCAGCCGAGGATGTAGTGTAGTGTACTTTGGTTGGTTTCATTTGGTGTGTGTTTGTGTTGTGGTAGGTTTATACGCTTCAATCCTCACGGATGCAATGATTCAATTGTGGGGATATTTGGCAGTATCCCCGGTGAGATATCAAAGAATCCATGGGATGCGTTTATTTTGGTTAGAGCGTAACAGCCGCATCAGTACAGACACATGATCAGGTTGTTGGTCATTCATGGTGAAGGTGGAAGTGGAAGTGGAAGCGGCGTGTTTGCATTTAGAGAGTTTTCAGAGACGATGACGTATATCTTTGGACCTCCTCATCCGCGCTATTACAAGTCAGGTGGTGTTATTCTCTTGTATATTATTGTAGGCATTATTTTGTTTTGTTTATGGTTTGGTGGAAGGGTGGTGTATTGTGGTTGACATTCATGTTATGGGTTGTGGTAGTATTGGTGGAGTTTATTTGTGTCCATAAAAAAACCAAAAAAGAAATTTGGGATTTGAGAGTTGAGCTGAAAGTGAGGTTGAGGTAGTTTTAGTGATGGTTTCCTTCAAAGCTATACATGAAGTCAATGTATCGCTATGTGGGGATGGGGGTAAATTTTTTTTAAACCAAGCAAACAATTGTCAAATTTGAAAATTTAACCTTAATCCACATGACACATCAGTATCCCTTTTATCCTTTCATGGTGAGTTTTTGGGCCACATGGATGCTTACTAGAAATTAATTCTTTAGTTTGAGTGGCCGTGTGTGATTTGTGTTAATAGATCTTGGGTAATATATGCTTGTCGAAACCTAGGTGTAACCCAAGCCTATGTCCTACAAAATTCTACCTATTGATCGACCTGGTTTAGGAGCTTAGTATGTAGTGTTGATGTTGATGTGTATGTTTTCTTTCTTCAATATGAAAAAGAAAAAAGAGAAGAAAGAAAAAATAAAAAAAGAAGGAAAAAGATAGTGAAGTTGTGTAAATAGTAACGGTTGTCTTTGTTTGTTGTACTAATAAAACCTGATCGATTCAATGAGCTACATGCATATATATCCCACCAATTCTCACCCTTACACATATCCTCGTTACAACCCAAAAGTCCTTTTGATTTGTAAGCATGTTAGGCATTTTGTAGGTGGAGATTTGGTTATTACACAATCTTACTGTCGCACAATCACGTACTCGCATTGAGTGATCTAGCACAATCTTGCTAGTAATTTTTTTGTCACAGAGAGGAGAGTTATTGAGAGGGTGTGTGTCATTCGGTATGATGGTGAATTGACAATTGGACGACATGTTTATGTTGGTTTACACTTCGATCACTTTTAAGCTCGGAAATGTTTTTGATGTGTCGCTTGGGGCAAGCAACGGTTAAGTGTGGCGATGTAACGGATGGTCCATTGGAGAACCCTCAAGTGCTTTAAAACAATCAATATTCCACACTTAGTTAGGTTAATTATTAAGATTTGATAACTAATATGTGTATGGCTTGGCAGGTACCAAAGAGCACAAATAAGAGATTTTAATGTGTTTCGATGGGAGCTTGTACTTGGCCAAAAGAAGGTGGAGGCATGGAGAGTTGATAAGAGAATAAAAGTGGAAAAGTTGCTGACCACTGTAAGCTACGGCGGGCGCCGTAGCTTATGGTGAAGTCTGATCCTTCTATGCAACGTAAGCAAGAAGCTATGGACCATAAGGAGATTTCTGACCACCGAAAGCTACGTGGGTACCGTAGCTTACAGTGGTGACCTGCGAGAAAAGTGAAACTGAGCTTTTTAATTCGGTTTTGAAGGGTCTTTTGAGATGTTAATCACTGGAGACGTTTTGGCAGAGTTCTAGAGGCGATTTTGAGTGTGTTACTTGGTCGAAGAATAATTTCCAACATTTTGTTTTGGTGTTTATGATTCCTATGAATATAACATTTCAAGGTGTGATGATTTGCAAGACCCTGAGTGGCTAAACTCATTGTGATCATCCTAGGTGGAAGGTTTGCTTGAAACACTTGTGTTTTTATCCTTAATTTCTAGAATAATAGACTTGCTATGTTTGTAGTTTATTATGGTGTTTGAATATTTGTTTGTAAACTGTTGATTGATGTTTTGATCTTAACCTTAATCGTACGTTCTTGGTGTCATTGACAATCGAGATATCACGGGAGGGTTTAGGGTTAGATATTGGTTAATTGGTCATCGGTTAACAACCTCGCATCTTTGTAATCCGAGTACTTAGTTCCCTTTCATCACGAACAAATAGTCATACACGAGTCATGTCTATGTGATTCTTTCTAGTTAGATTTAAAACACAAGTGTTAATTGAAACCGGAAACTTAGGATGATTACGTGCTTCTAATCTGTTTTAACAACCAGTAGTTGAATTGCAATTTATTTAATTTTAAAACCAAATCACCAAAAATCCTGAATTCATTTTGTTGCATTTATATTAATTTGTCAATTTAGTATAAACTTAAAATAGCACACATTCCAAAAACTCCATGTGTTCGCTACCCACTTACAGCTAGCTATTAGTAGTATTTGGATTAAATATACATCAGACTATGACATCACGTAACTAATCCACACTTGGTAACACTTGTCAACACCTCCTATATCCTAAAACACTATAAATACCCTTTAATTCATCCATTTTTTTACACCACTTCAAAACACTCAAAGCAAAGTGTGAGGATCTTCTTTCTATCCTTCTTGGAGATTTTTTCCAGCATTTGGAAGCCTCCTATCTTGAGTTCTGAAAGTGTTCTTCAACACAAATAAGTACTCTTCCCAGTTCTTCAATTATTTTAGCTAGTTTGAGCTAAAAGTCAAATAGATTGGCTTCCTGTTTGACTTTCGTTTCTGACCATTTTGGTCTAGTCAAAGTTCAAATTGAACTTTTCAATGTGATCGTAATCAAGATGGTATTAATCTCTTGCGATTGCACCTTCTGATTACCACGTTTAGTAGGCGAGATGACGAGTCAAAATTTTACGAGTTAAAAGTAAAAAAAAATGCATAAAAATGCATTTTACGAAAAATAAAACGTTTTTGGTATTAAAAATTAAGTTTTAAGACCAAATCAGTTTTTTAACATTGTTAGAAATGTTCAAACATGTCTAACACGTCATTTCTAGTTTAGTGCTTATTTCTTAGTCGTAAGTCGAGCGGTTTTACTACCGGTTTGACTTTCGAATCTGACCCGTTTGTTCAATCTTAGGATTCGGCCAAGTGCATTTTTATGACCATAGAAATTTAGGGAATAACCCTCTGAGGTTATACCTTATAGTCATATAGTTTGGTAAGTTATGTGATGAGTCAAAGTTATAGATAGCCCCTTTTTTTACGTTTTCAAATGTTTTGGGGTTATACATAGCCCACTTTTTATGTTTTCAAATGTTTTGGGGTGATTCATATACATGTTTTGCTTAACTAGTACATATAGTACATGATTTCAAAGACGTTTTGCTTCATACGTTGACTTAGCATACCTAGTACATGATTTCAAAGACATTTTTCATCCTATGTTGACTTAGCATACCTAGTACATGCTTTCAAAGACATTTTGCTTAGAATGTTGACTTAGCATACCTAGTACATGATTTCAAAGACATTTTTACTTCATATGTTGACTTAGCATACCTAGCGCATGATTTCAAAGAAATTTTTACTTCATATGTTGACTTAGCATACCTAGTACATGATTTCAAAGACATTTTGCTTGGTATATTGACTTAGTATGCTAAGTACATGATTTCAAAACATTTTCATGACATGCTTACACTGTTTTAGACATATTGGTGCGATGAATATACAATGATACATTCATTAACATTGATCACGCCGACTGGTAGTATGTAATGGTACCATAGGATTGACAATCTCGTTCCCGCTTCCTAGGTTTGTTTTGAAGTTACTTTAGGGAATCACATAATCCGATGAACATTTGATAAACCATTGTCTTTATAAGGGTTTATCCGACAGTCAACAAGGCTTGAATGTATTCACCAACAATCCGTAAATATGTGTATACACAATAAAAGCAATTGATTTATAAGACAAGAGTTTTTATTTAAACAAGTCCTTTGTTTACTCAAAACTCTTGTTTTATACAATACCTTTTGACGAGACAAGACTTTTTTGTTATTTTATACAAGACATTTATTTTATGGTTTAAACTAGACTTTTGTTTGCCATACAAGACATTGGTTTATACATAGACATTTGTTTATAAATAACATTTGGTTAATAAAAGAAATTGGTTTATAAAAGACATTTGGTTTATATATGGCATTGGTTTAGACAAGACATCTCAATTGTTGGCTCATTGTAAGTGATTTAAATGACTAGACGTGTGTAATATGATAAAAGCATGGTGGATACGCCGCTGGTACTTCCTATATATAGGTGCTTTCATTATATTACATAACGTAGCGTTATCTAAACCACTTCAAACAAAATACAAGACATGACATATTTTATGCAAGGCACGAGTTATTTTGGTTATTAAGTTAACCGTGCATCATTTCTTTTAAATAATTTGATTTTCATATGATTTCATAAAAGAAACATTTTTGTAAAGGATCATGGCTACTTTTGTAATAGCTGAAAATTTCTTTTCACTTTTAAAGCCATGAATCTTTATCACTAAACCTATGATACATACAGGCATTTTTATACTGACGTTTTATTTCACATATGTTTTCAGGAGCTATTGTTTGACTTTGAGCATGTTTCACATAGGGCGGACTTGGGCCTTTGTGACTATAAAATTTGCAAGACAATTGTAATGTTTTTTTTAATTTCATTCTCCCAAGACAATATAAACAATGAAATTCAATAATAGTAAAATTGTGTACCATGTGTTGTGAACAATAGTTCTATGATATGACTCCCCGACGTTTCCGTAGCGGTTTGTTGTTTTACGCGGTCGGGGTGTTACAAATGATTACAACTGCGAGAAAATGTCCATGGATAAGCCCTCATTAGGGTAACTTGAGGCCCTTACTCAAGGCCAACATAGGTTACATTTCTTTTGTCGTCTTTTGGTCATATTTACTCAAATTACTCTACGTGTTACTCCCACAAAATGTAAAAACATAATTTAAAATGGGACGAGAAATCACCTTTGGGTGTGTTATAAATTTGCTACCAAAAGCCCAAATTAAATTGGCATTCACCTATTAGTGCCCTATATACAAGGTATACTTTCAAATTAATTTCAGTCTACTAACAAAGTTGTTCACTCAACCTTTTAGACTTATAAAATAGTTTTATGTGTTTGACCGTTACTTAGACGACCCGTTGGTGACTATGACTCTTAAGGTTATATTTTCCTAATCTCTTAGTGTTCAATCATTTACACCTAGTTTTATTATACGATTACACATAACTCAAATCCCTACTTAACCATTCTTATGTTATATATCACACAACACTTCATCTAATCAATAAGACACATAGTTCATCCACGTAATCATTTTATATACTCTCAACATCACGTAATCATATTTCAACGAAATCACATAGTTTTCTTCATAGTAGTCATAATATGCATCATGCGTTTAGATTAGTCACTTTTCTTGCATCAATTATTCCATATTCATCATGAAAGACTAAAATACACCTAATATCATCATAAAACTCATGTTATATCTTACCTTATCATTCAACACAAGTTCATGTCACCTAGTTTACACATGCATAGTTATGTCCATTTTTAAGCGTAAAATTAACGTTTTCGATTCATATCTTCACATAGAACATACCAAACCTAGAAATATAACATAGACTTTAAAACCTATTATAATATCATATTATATTCCTAAATTTCCTGTTTTAGTTCAGATTTATATTGCATGCTTCGATCACAATCAAAATTGCCATTTTTACGCCTTTTTAAGCCTATAATGACTACATAAGCAATCCAAATCATCTTGATCATAACCCATACTTATAATATGACTTTTATAGATAAAATAACATGCTTTTATCATCACACCTTCAGTTCCACATAGATCATCTTATTACAATGGTTATAATTACTTTATGCTATTTTAAGCATGATGTACTAAAATGTAAGTTTCCAACTCATGATTATCATAAAAATTAGGTATGCCCTGATTATTATGTTCAAATTATTAGCATAATACAACCATATTTTCAATTCATCAAAAATATCTACATGCATGTCATAATCTTACATTTATCTTGCATTTTTCACATTTATCATGCATCATAAAATACTTCAAATATAACCTCAAACTCAGATTGCACAAAACCTCCCCATATCATCTTGCATGTCACTTTCAACATCTTTTAAGCATCCATTTTAACAACAAAAGCTATCATACTCACACTTATCGATCATGGATCATACACACATTATAATCTTCAAAATTTCTTGTTTAAACTATAGATTTACTGATTTCATTTGTTCATTTGGAACACCCTTTTACTTGGTGAACAACTTCATTTTTAAACAAACTAAAATCACATAACTTGAAGATTTAAGAGATGGATTACCTTAGGTGAACACTCTAGGATTTCTAGGAACAAGAGAGCTTCTTGATGTAGAATCCTCCTTGATATGCTTCTATGGATGCTTGGATTATTCAATGAAAGCACAAGAACTCTTAAGTGTGTGAAAATTTCAGTGAAATGAGTGGTTTTGAGAGATGATGAAAATGAAAAGGGTGAAGTGGTGAGGGAGGTGGTGGTGTACGGTTATAAGGGAGGAGAGAGGAGAGAGAGTGAGTCTTGGGAAGGTGGAAAATGATTAGTAAGGTTTAGTGTGGGTTAGGGTATTGATTTGTATGGATGTTTAAGAGATTTAGGGGATTTAGGAGGACTTTAATGATTAGGAAGGTTATATATATATTTCTTTTATTTTTCTTTTTATAAATATGCATATTTACACATATTATTAATCTTATACATTACTTATACTTTTATAAAAGTCGTGCGACTTTATAAAAGTTTAGGGCCTAATCTCACCTGTTTGAACTTTAATAATTATGGAATAATATTCACCTACTAATTCCATCATAATTTTTCTAATTAGAATATTACCTTATATTAGTGGTGTATGGGTTTGCTTAAGACCGTTAAAAGTCTATAACGCAAGCAATTTCTGGACCTGTTAGACAGAAAACCACCAAGTAAGGCGTATGCGCTTTTCTTCTAAATTTACCCCAATAACTTATAATTCCACCTTATACTAACATGTCAGGCACATACATAGGCTTCTAAACACTAACAAGGTCGTCACCAACATTTGTTATGGGTATGCCATCATTTTAAAACACCGAAATTCTAATATTTCAATTTTTAAAAATTCCATTGCACATTAGGGTTTTATTAGTTTTAATTTGACTGTAATCATCACATAAAGTAAGTATTATCACACCTTTTCATAACAACATGTTTATAATTAAAGTACGGATAGTAATCGGAAAACACGGGGTGTCACAGTCTTCCCTACTTAAAGAAATTTCGTCCCAAAATTTAAGCTACGTCGTCATCACCGGGTTTGGAATTAAAAAGATGAGGGTACTTCTGCTTCATCTGGTCTCACGTTCTCAGGTATACTCGGATCCACGCTTTGAATTCCATCTAACCTTTACCAACTTGATATGACCTCGCCTGAGCTTTTGGACTTTCTAGTCCAAAACCTCAACAGGTTCTTCAACAAATTGGAGTTTGTCATCAATCTAAATTTCACCTGGTGGTATCACAAGTGTCTTTTCAGACACACATTTCTTCAACATGAAATACATCATGTACTCCACTGAGTTCTTGAGGCAGCTTGAGCCTATAAGCAATTAAACCAATTTGCTCTAAAATCTCGAATGGTCCTACGTATCGCGGGCTCAATTTTCTACCTTTGCCAAATCTAAAAACACCTTTTCAGGGTGAGACCTTTAACATGACTATGTCTCCAACCTAGAATTCCAACGGTTTCCTTTTATTATCGGCAAAACTTTTCTATCGGTCTTCGGCAACTTTTAATCTATCCCCGATTTGAGAGATCCTATTGCAAGTCTCTTGAATGATTTCAGGCACAGTTAGTTGCTTTTCACTGACTTCTGCCAACACAGGGCGCATTGACATTTTTGTGACATTTGTGCCTTTTCAATCATTGCACAATTACAAACAATTTCGTATTCAATGAAACCCTGAGTTTTATTTCCAAATATATTTGTATTCAATAAAATCTTGTATATTATTGATGAGAATGCAAAAATGTCAATCGTTGCACAATTTCAATCATTTCCGTGTTCGTTAAAGCGTTTTACGCCTTTTGCGAAACGCGTAACCGTACAACCGAACAAACCGATATCGACAACATTTTCGGGCATAATCCAAGTTACACATGTCTTAACACCTTTATATAACCTAAATATTAGGATAAAGGGGTTAAAATGGCAAACAAGTGAAAATACAAGTCCAAGGGCCAAAAATGTCAAAAAAATAATAAATATTTTTGCTTCTTCACCAAGTTTGCCACATATCTCCAATTTTCAACACCTAGCACTCAGTTTGCCACACTTAATATGGTGTTGACACATGTTCGGACACTAATCCACACTTGAGGACACTTGTCATCACCTCCTTAATCCTAAAATACTATAAATACCCCATGATTCTTCCTTTTTTTCACACCACTTCAAAACACTTCAAAGCAAAGTGTGAAGTTCTTCTTTCAATCCTTATTGGAGTTTGTTTCCGAAAGTGTTCTTCAACACGAGTAAGTACTCTTCCTAGTTCTTTCATTATTTTAGTTATTTTGAGCTAAAAGTCGAACAATTTGGCTTCCTCATTGACTTTTGGTTCTGACCATATTTGGTCAAGTCAAAGTTCAAATGAAATTTGCAACATGATCGTAATCACGAAGGTTATAATCCCTAACGATTTTACCTTCTGATTACCACATTTACTAGTCGAAGTGACGAGTCAAGGTTTTTGTCAAAAAAAATGCGCATGATGTGCATTTTATGACCAAACTATTTTTGGGTAAGTTTTGATACCAAATCAGTTTTATAAACTTATTTAGACATTTTTTATATGTCTAACTCGTCACTTCTAGTTTAGTGATTATTTAGGGTCGTAAGTCGAGCGGTCTTGACCACCGTTTTGACTTTCGAATCCGACCCGTTTGGTCGATCTTAGGATCCGACCAAACACATATTTGTGACCATCGTTGTATAGGAAATAACCTACTGAGGTTATACCTTATGGTCATTTCATTTGGTTAGTGTTAGGATAAGTCACTTCTATTTTCTTAAAAAAATGACGAAAATGCCCTTTTGCATATAAATCCATTCTAAACACATGTAACCAAATTTTTGACATATAAACTGATGTTATAACATTTTGAAACATGTTTGGGCATTTAAGACTTATCAAAGGATATGTTTAACCATGTGATCACATGTTTACGCTAATGACCAGTTAAAGTAGCATAAACTACCTTAACGAGTCATAATGGGTCAAAAGCACTTAGGATCCTTTCCAAATAAGAATGTTAAGTTTGTTAAACCATATCACATAAGTTCCAACACTCGTTTGGTTTATAAGACTTCATTCTATCTGATCACCCGTTTGTAGTCCCGACACGCTAACATATTTATCTGACACATTAGGACACGTTTGAGCTTTGTTTATTCCGTTGATCAAGAACACTTTCGCAATCCCAAGTGAGTACATAGCCCCCTTCTTTTACATTTTCAAATGTTTTGGGGTGATTCATATGTGCCTATAATTATTTTCAAATTTTCAAAACAATATACATGGTTTATGTATACAAAATGATTTTCAAAATGCGTACATAGTTCCCTTCTTTTACGTTTTGTAAATGTTTTGGGGTGACTCATATGTGCTAAATCATTTTCAAGTTTTTAAAAACAATGTCTGTGGTTCATATATAAAACAATACGATTTCAATAATGTGAACAATTTGTTGATGCGTTATCCATAACACGAATGGCATTTATTAGCTTTGGCTGAGCCGACAAGTAGTATGTTATGGTATCATTGGACTGACAATCCCATTATCAGATTGTTCACTGGATTTGGTGGAAGTTTGGGTAATGATAGAAACTGTTTTTTTATTAAAAAACCATTTGTTATCATTTGTTGATTTGTTAGTCTAGTTAAAGAGACCCTTTGATGGTCTATTTAAGATACCCTTTGGTGGTTATAGTGAACACAATTTAATTGTGTTCATTAAAGAACGATCAAAAGTTTTCACAATTAAAAACATGGACGATTTGTTTATGACATGGACAATTGGTTTATGACATGGATGATTGATTTATAACACAGACAAATGGTTTTGAACAATGTAACGCAATGATTTTCATTTAAAGATATAAACCATACCAAGTTTACTTTTGAATCAATCTATTACAAGTTTATTTTACAAAAGAAACGTTTTGGTCAAGATTCTTGGCTACAAGGTTTTCACAACTCTAACCAACTTGTTTTAGTTTGTTATTTGTCTAGCAATATCAAACACTTTTGATACGAGGTTTTCACTTAACGACTCATGTAGTAGGACGAGGTGTTGCAATATGTATACAAAGCCACGAATTTGACAACTCACAAAACCTATGTACTCGCCGGGATTTTTATGCTGACTCTCTTTTCACATATGTTTCA
The DNA here is from genome assembly GCA_947069175.1 of Scalesia atractyloides. Classification (NCBI taxonomy): domain Eukaryota; kingdom Viridiplantae; phylum Streptophyta; class Magnoliopsida; order Asterales; family Asteraceae; genus Scalesia; species Scalesia atractyloides. Next base: position 30,829,578 of record CAMTDV010000022.1, read on the forward strand.
GGAGTCAATGCTTGATAATATGATACATGCTTCACTTAGGAATGGACGTGGGCCTTAGTGACTTAAAACATGAAAGACAGTTTATTTATGTGTTGTTCTTATTTATCCCAAGACACTGTAAACATTTAACTTAATAAAACAAAATTTTAAATTCCATGAGTTGTGAAACAATAGTTCTGTGACATGACTCCCCGACGTTTCCGCCGCGGTTAGTTGTTTTACACGGTTGGGGTTTACAATTTTCTTCCATACAGTGCTTCAAAAAGGGTTGCCTTGATACTCTAGTGGTAACTGTTGTTATAGGATAACTTAACTAGGGGTAAATGAGTGTCCCAATTTCCACCGAAATCAATTGCGCATGCTCGCACCATATTTTCTACTGTTTGGGTGGTCCTCTTACTTTAACCATCTATCTGCGGGTGATATGGTGTGCTCAAATCCAAACGTGATCCTAAAGCTTTTTGCAGTGACTACCAAAATTTCAATGTAAAGAGACCATATCTAGCAGAGATTATCAAAATTGGCACTCTATGTCGTGCAACAATTTCTTTGAGATAGATTCTTGATAGCTTATCTTTGTTATACTTTTCCTTAATGGGTAAGAAATGAGCAGATTTTTGTTAAGAAGTCAACAACTACCCAAATAGTGTCATATCCACTAGATGTCCTTGGCAGTTTGGTTATAAATGGTTATTTTCTCCCATTTCCAGTGAGGAATCTCGGTTGCTGCAAAAGCCCGGACGACTTCTGATACTCGGCCTTAACCGAACAGGTTAAGCACTTGCTAACGTATAGAGCTACCTCGCCTTTCATATTGGGGCACCAATAGAACTCCTTGAGGTCCTTATACATCTTGTCTGCCCCTGGGTGGATTCAATACTTCAATTTACCAATCAAGAGAATCCGCAGTGACAACGGTACAGATGTCAAGAACAAAAGGATGCTCGAGTTCTGCAGCGAAAAGGGGATTCTTCATGAATTCAGTGCTCCCTATACTCCACAACAAAATGGAGTAGCTGCACGAAAGAATCGCTCACTGATCGAGACTGCCAGAACCATGCTCGCCGATTCAAAATTGTCAATCAGTTTCTAGAGTGAAGCGATCGCATCAGCGTGTTACACCCTTAATCGTGTGTTAACAGTCAAGCCTCACAACAAACTTGTTTTGAGTTGCTAAATCAACAAAAGCCTAACCTTGCGTTTCTAGATCCTTTTGGATCACTGTGTACAGTATTGGACCCGGATGGTAAATTTGGAACCAAATCGTTGGAAGGATTTTTCTTCGGTTATGCTACTCCGCAAAATCATGTCTTCTTGCCGAGTTTGAACCAGGTTATTCTTGCACAGCATGTTGATTGTCAACGTTACACTACGCCTACGCAGAAACCTGGGAATCCATGGCTGTTCAACTATGAAGGATTGTGGAATTCTTTCGACCTACCAGACGTGCCATCTGAAGAAGAACTTGCTATGCTCTTTCAATAGCATCAAATCTCTAATCAAGAGCAAGTTACCGCTTCTGATGTCTAACACTTCTGATGTAGGTCCGAGCACTTCTCTTCAAGACTTTGACTCTGTACCATTTATGAACACTGCTGAATCATCTCCCCAACAACCGCCCAATGTCGACTGCGATCGAGAACCAACTTTCAATGATGGAGGATATAGTTTCGATGAAGGATCTGAGCATATCGAGAATTTTCTGAATTCCCAGGCTGAGCAATCGAACGTCAGGAATGAAGCAACATCTTCTGCTCCGGTTGTTGATGAAGTGATCATGAACTTGCATACTCAAGTGGATGTTCCTAGTGAAGTGATGCCGAGGACACTTTCATCATCCAGCGGAGAATATCATAGGCAGCTTACAAACAGGAGTGCAAACTCTCAATCAGATCAATAAGGATCAAGCTGTTTTTATACCCGTATTGCTCATTACAAACCCAAATTTCTTACAGTTGTTTTGTTTCATTGGTTGAACCTGGGAATTGGAGAGACGCATTAAAAGAAGAAAGTTGGGTGGAGGCAACGCAGGAGGAATTGCTTCAATTGCAGAAGTTAGGAGTCTGGAAGCTTGTTGACCTGCCTGATCATCACAAAAAGATAAATACTAGATGGGTCTTCAAGTGCAAACGTAGGGATTGTAGTGCCCAACAAAGCTCGACTCGTGGTACAAGGCTTTCATTAGCAGGAAGGGATAGACTACACCTAAGTTTATGCCAAAGTCGCTCATCTCGAAGCAATCCGATATTCTTGGCCTTTGCCTCTTGGAAAGGGTTCAAGGTGTACCAGTTGGATGTCAAATCTGCTTTCCTATACGGAAAGTTAAAGAGGAGGTGTATGTCGGCCAACCACTGGGGTTTGTCGATCCCTTACACAAAGATAAAGTCTACCTTTCTAAACAAAGCCTTATATGGTCTACACCAAGCCCCGAGAGCTTGGTATGAAATGCTGTCATGACATCTTCTAGACAACGGCTTTCTCAGAGGAACTGTAGATTCTACCCTCTTTACCAAGGAAGTGGATGGGCATTTGATTATTGTGCGATATATGTGGATGATATCATCTTCGGATAGACAAATGATAAGCTATGTAAAGACTTAAAAAAAGTCATGAAGCGCAAATTTTGTAATGAGTGCGATGGGGGATGAAGTTCTTTTTAGGACTTCAGGTTAACCAATTGCTTGATGGTATCTTCATCCATCGGACGAAGTATGTTCATGACATATTGGAGAAATTTGATATGACAGGAACTTAGCCAGCATCTACCCCGTTAGCTCCAAATCACGGCATTTGTCCAGACGTTCATGGAGTTAAAGTTGATGAAACATTATGTCGCTCCATGATCGGATCCTTGATGTATCTAACTGCTTCTCGACCTAATATCATGTATCCTACATGCATGTGCGTCCGTTTTCAGTCAAGTCTAAGAGATTCGCACTTGCTAGCCATCAAACGTATCATGAGATATTTATAAGGATTTCCAAGCACCGGCTTCTGGTATCCTCGACACGATGACTTCAATCTTGCGGGTTACTCGGATTTTGATTTCGGTTGCTGCAAACTTAACACCAAATCTCCTACGGCTGGTTGCCAGTTCTTCAAAAACCCGTTTGGTAACGTGGTAATGCAAGAAATAGACTGCGGTCGCTCTCTACCTGTGAAGCTGAATACGTTTCAGCATCCAGTTGTTGTTCCCAGATTATCTTGATTCAACAGCAGATGAAAGACTTCGGACTGCAATTTCTTGACATGCCATTTATGTAGATAATCAGGCTGCTATTGATATCACTAAAAACTCATGTCAACACTCACGTACTAAACATATTGAGATTTGACACCACTTTATCCGTGACGGCCACGAGAAAAAGTTGGTTAGAATTGAAAAAATCCATACCGATGACCAAAAAGTAGATTTTCATAACCAAAGCATTTGATCGTCAAGATTTAAAAATCTTTTAAAATTAAATGGTTTAAGAAACCGGCATCAGGGGATATTTATGAGGTTGAGTTTTAGGATGACGAGGGCTTGACGTGATTCTAATCGGTTTGACGAGGACTTGACGTGATTCTCATACTTTCTTAAAAATTATAAAAATCCAAAAATATGTTTTTGATTTTAGGGGTAGAAAGATTGAGAAAATACAAAAACATATAAAAGTCAAAAAGAGTTTTTGTGAAAAAGGGAGATCATATTACATCAATATGACAGTCACAGTATGCTAAAAATATAGAATGTTTAAACAAGTAATTAAACAAGTCTTACTAAGGATGTGCCAATAGGCTTCATTCGTTCAGTAAATTGTTTTTCAAGATATAAACCTAAAAGAAAAAACCGAGTAACTTGTGGGTTAACATCTCTCGGATATATGGACTTAGTGCTCCAAAATTTCGTTTGAGAGCATGCCAGATTCTGTGATACTAGGTCTTTATATTTAATCGATATCTGGGCTATTATCTGAGTTCTTCTGATTTTGCGTCAGCAATGGCCTAGAACATGTATAATACTTTACACATTATTCGCCCACAAAAGCTGCATAAAAATGATTATGTCATAAACTTTGTGACATCTGCAGTTCAAAAGATTCCTTAATGGAACACCACCTAAAGACGAGCATTCATATCTTTGTCTGTATGGTAGTACTAACCTGAGGAGGTCTTGCATCACCCCATTTACAGTATATCAATTGGATATATTCAACTGTGAAATGATATTCTGGGAATCTCGATACGGGAGTATATTTTGAGATGGGAAACACATTAATTTCATGTTCCTCAATATTACCTAACATATGTTGAAACAATTGAGAAACAAGAAGAGGTTTAAATGGATTAGTATATTGGCAATCTAAGTAAATTTGTTTAAAAACTTACAGTTACTACTAAGATCAATGGTACTGGTTATTTTTTTAAATACTTGATATGATCCTCTTAACACAAAACTCACAAAAATATATGTGATGTATGTTTACATGTTATTTCTTTTCAGAAAAATCCCAGAAATATTTTCAGCTTTTAGCAATCTATCTTAGTTTTCAAGTTTACTGATGATGAAAACACCGTTAGTTCAAATCAAAGCGACGATATGCTGGAAGAAAGCTGAAGACCATGGGTTGGGAGCTAATCTTGAGAAAAATTAGCTAAACGTTAATAAAGTTCATTAATTTGAAACTATACATTTTTAAATAAATCTGTTTCGGTCTAACAATGGTCAACCAATGTCATTAACTTGGACTTGGTAGGCAAATCCGATAACCAGGGTCATTAACTTGGACTTGGTTAACTGAGTGGGTTATTAAACAGATAAAATCTCATAAACAATTAAAAATCAAAAAGTTTAGCAAGTGTCAGGACTGACTCATACGAGTGACATTGACTCGTACGAGTGACATTAGTATTCATTCGCATGGACCATGGTTCGTACGAGCGACTATTGTGTGAGTATAAAAGGCTTATTTGTTTGCACAACTCAATCTGTTGTCTCTGTGGGGTTGAGAGATAATTTTGTGCGAAGTAGTTCTTACAGTTCACATTTCTTGATCTACACTACGTACTGATACATTGGGGAGGTTGATTAGCACACCTCTTACAATGGGATGGTACTAATGTTTGTTTATTAGCCCTTATAATGCCGGATTTGAACCAAACGGGCATAAAACGTAGATTTAGGAAGATTGGACCGGTAAAACTTAAAATTAAACTCCAAAATGTTAAAATCGGCCCTATTAACCTAGAAATCAGACCTTCAATTTGATGAAATCTACACGTTTTAAGTTCGGTTTAACTTGGTGTTATTTGGTACGGTTTACAACTCGTATGAATGTCCACTTGTATGCACGGAGTTTTTTCAAAATGTTCCAAGTTTCTTTTTCACTCGTACGAGTGAGTGTTCATACAATAAGATTTTTAATTCAGATCTTACTGTTTAGTTATTATATGTGACTCGTACGAATGAATGGGTCTTACGAGTGACTATGAAAATTGAAATTTTTAAAAATTTTCTAACGGTTTGAAATTTCTATGTGTGCAGTTCAAGAAATCATCTTTTTCTCCGTTCCACAATGTTTGCTGCCTTTTTGATGAGTCTATTCCAGAGATCGCTGTCTACCAGTAAGTTTTAGATTTTTTGGGCAGAATCCCTATTACGAAGGCTCTGACGGATCACCATGTTGCTTATAGATCACATATAGAGTTCTTCTAGAATGCAGCGGAGTTTGATACTGAGGAGAATGCAATTGTCTCGGCTGTGAGGATTGGAGATGAAGATATTCAGGTGAAAATCACAGAAGAGTTGATCAGAAAGGTGCTGGATTTTAAAGACCATGAAGATGATCCGACGGGTTTTTCGGAATATATGGTGAAGGGATGTTTTTATTGCATGGGTTACGCCGGGTTTGTGAATGCTGCTACTTTCAAGACGGCTAACCTAAGTGCGCCTTTTCGTTATATCGCACATTGTGTTATACATGCACTAAGTCAACAAAAAGGAGGTTTTGATGATTTAGTTGACTATCAGATGTGCATGATCATCACGCTTGTTCTTAATCTTCCATACAACTTTTCAAAGGTGATATTCTCTCAAATGGTCCAGAATATTCAGAGAGAGAAATTTCTGCAGTACCCACGTTTCATCCAGATACTGCTAGATCATCTGCATCCAAATTTGAAGAAAAAGAAAGATGATGTGCTGAAACTAGAACACATGGATGTCTCAACTTTGAAGAAGATGAATTTACATCTTAAGTCATTCCCTAACGGAAAGCGTGTGTTTGGTGCAATCATTGACAAAGATTATGTCGCTCCAACACCAGGAAAGTGGAGAAAGGAAGATAGTGGTGATGAGAGTGAGGAGCTTACAACGCTTGATGGTTTTATTGCGAAGCGAAGTGCCTGGTTTATGAAAGAAGTGGTTAAGGGAACCAAGAGAAAGGAAATGTTAACATCTTCCTCTTATACTCCTCTGAAGAAACAAAAAGCGTCAGGAAAAAATTAATTGACGAATCAGAGCCAGAGGAAAATATTGAAGATATAGCTGCTGATATTGAACGACAAGCATTTGGAGAGAAAGAGACAGTGGTTGAAGAAGAGTCCTCTTCCAGTACTGATTCGGAAGATAGGATTGCTGGAGAAAAGGTAAGAGCTAAAGAGATAGAAAAAGAACGTTTAGCTGAACTGAAGAGAAAAGGTGAAGAGAAAAAGAGAAAAGTGACAGGTGAAAACGGTTCGACGTATATACCTTCGGGTTCCGATTATGATACTTCTGTGCGCAAGCCTGCCAAGAAGAAATCTCGCTGTCTCAAACGATCGGCAAAGAGAAGCACTGATTCTCCTAAAGACAAATCAAAAGAAAACGTGCAAAAGCAGACTGTCGAAGAGGTACATGTTGAGCCGACTCCTCCAACACAACCATCACTGGTTCGTCAACAAACACCTCATCCTCCACCATCTCCACCACAGCAGCAAGCAACACAATTGACACCGCAACCTCTGCCTCAACCCTCACAGTCTTACTCCCGTTTGGATTTTGACTTTGACTTTGGTGACATACCAGGGGGTGAAGATTTTACTACTGACATGTTTAATGAACCACGTGTTGAAGAATTACAGAAACAGGTCATGTTAAACACAGTCAAGATTGCAGAATTGAAGGAACAGGTCAATGTGTTAAACGAAGACAAACAGCAACTTGAAGCCATGTTAGCCAGCATAGTATCTGAGAATGAGCGTTTACGGATTTGTATGGCTAATATGAAGAAGAACGTCTCAGGAGCGACAGAAAGATGAATTTATTTGAAAAGATACTGACTAAGAAGTTGGGTATTAATATTGCAGCTGAGATTAACGAAATAGAAAGAGCTGAAGCGAGAGAGCGGGTTGCTGAGAGAGAAGGCCTTGCTAAATAATTATCTGACGCGCAAGGTAAAGGCAAAGAGAAAGTCGGTGAGGTTCCTGTGAAAGTTTCTACTGAGCCAGAAGCTGAATCTGCGCCAGTTATTAATGATATTGTGGTGTCTATGATGACGAAGAAGTTTGTGCTAGTAGGCAAGCCAAAAGATGTTGATATCGATATGTCCAATATTTCAGCAAGACATCAGGAATGGCTAATCAAGAAGAAGTTAGAGAAAGAGATTGACACCAAGGTTGACGAATTTGTTGAGGATGCTAAAAAGAGAAAGAGGACTTAGATGATTTAGATGATTTATTTTCTAATAAGTTTGATGATGATAGTGGTAATGATGATTGTTGATGCACTTTATGGCCGTCACTCCTGCGAATAGGCTAGAAAGAGTGTGTATTGAATATTGTATAGATTAGATACAAACACACGACCCAAGTGCGAACGAGTACTGGCTCGTACGAGTGACATGTGCCTCGTATGAATGATAGTGTGCCTCGTATGAGTGACTTTGTTACTCGTACGAGTGACAACATCATCTCACTCGTACGAATGACCCTTGTACGAGTGACAACAGGCTCGCTTCGCACGGGCTATCATGTCTATAATTAGGTGTTGTGAGTTCATTGTTTGTAAGTTTTTGGAAGTTCCCTTAGGGGAAACGCTGGCGAATTCTCTCCAGGAACTCTGCCCGCCAGTCAAGATGTATACTCTTTTGGTAAGAATGAATGAAATGAAAAGCTTCCGTTGATTTTGTGCCTACAAGTCTATTTCGTTCTGTCGAATCTATACTATCCCCAAAACCTCCGTCTAGAACGCCGCCGACAATGGGAGCACAACTGGTACCAAAACTACGGTACCGTTGATGAATCACCTACGCTCATGAATTTTGGACGTATCAGGGGTTTTAGACATAAAACATCAAATAAACGGACAATCCACGGACATAATTTAAAATTGAAACTATAGGATTGTTAGAAACTGATTTTCGACTAGATCTGTGCAAAAACCATGTTGAAATTCGAAGAAATGAAAATTCTGGATCGAAAAACTAATCAGTTTTGTCCATACGAGTAAGACTCTCGCTCGTACGAGTGACACTTTGTCACTTGTACGAAGCATCACTCGTACGAACCATCACTCGCACGTAGCTCAGCTCGTACGAAGGCATTTTTTGATCGTATTGGCGAGACTAGCGTCCAGAAAAAATTTGGTAATTACAAATTTTTTTCGAGATTTTAACGTGTAATTTGGGTTGTTCAGGGACACCGTCTAGAGCTTCAGCGTATATATTTGATGATATGACCACAAAGGAATGAAGATTTTGGGGTAGTCACTGATATCTGCGCAAAACGTTGATCATCTGGTGTAATGACTATTGATGAGCCTTAACGTTAAGTCATCATTTGATCAAAACTACAATTTTTGGAAATTTTCAGCAAAATTTGGGCACTATATGCTGCAGTCGCGCCATATCTTCATTCCCATAAGAACCAAACGTCAGAATTTGCAAAAATGTGGGGAATAAAAATTTTCACGTATATTTAAAAATTTTGGCATTTTTGAAGTTCGTGACGCTGCAATAGTATCCGAGTGGTTCAGACTGCAGATTATCTGGGAAACACAGATGATCGAAGATTCATTATAGATTAGATAACGTTTAAGTCTATTCACAAAATAGACTATACATTTGCAATGTGTGATCAAAGAATGTTCAGAATTTTCAGATCATGATTCAGATAGATGCTCAAGGGCTAACTACTGATCCCCGATGTGGAATAGGAAGCACATACGACTGCCTATCATCAACTTTGCATTGCACATGAACTATTTTTCAGACTAATGGCCAGAAAACACGGGCGTCTTGTAGTTTCAGATTTCCTATTCCGACGGAGATAGCTATATATCTGTTATTATGACTAAAAAGAAAGAATGTGCTTCTGATTACCAAAGAATGTTTCTCAGACTCGATGTCTTACCAGATAGTTTGTTTCCGATGATTTTCCGATTGAGAAAATTTTTGCGGATGTTTATTGGTTTGAAGGTTTTCAATGTGGTATTTCGAAGTTTCTATCAATTGCCGGTTGGTTTTGAAGATCAGAGGATCGATCATCAGGGGAGTGCGCTAAACCGAACGCGAATATGGTTAATGTCGAAACAGAGAAGCTGTGTTGTTTAATTTCAAGTTGGTGATTATTCGAGAAAATTTGTAGATCAAGCAAATCAGAGGGGGTCTTGAACCATGCAAATAACGACCTGAAGATCAATTTCTTTAGAAAATTATTTCAGGGGGAATATTGCTTAAACATAGATAATGCAAACCCGGATCTTCAATCAAGGGGGAATTACAACGTCAACAGATACCCGATTGAAGTTGCAGAATATTCAAACACAACTCTCAAAAGTTCAAGCTTCGATAGTGACGTCCAAGGGGAAATTGTTGATGCACTTTATGGTCGTTACAATGCGAATAGGCTAGAAAGAGTGTGTATTGAATATTGTATAGATTAGATACGAACACACGACCTAAGTGCGAACGAATACTGGCTCGTATGAGTGATATGTGCTCGAACAAATGACAGTGTGCCTCATACAAGTTACTTTGTTACTTGTACGAGTGACAACATCATCTCACTCATACGAATAACCCTTCGTAAGTGACAACAGGCTCGCTTCGCACGAGCTTTCATGTCTGTAAATAGGTTTTGTGTGTTCATTGTGTGTAAGTTTTTGGAAGTTCCCTTAGGGGAAACGCTGGCGGATTCTCTCTAGGAACTCCGCCAGCCAGTCAAGATGTATACTCTTTTGGTATGAATGAATGAAATGGAAAGCTTCCGCCGATTCTGTGCCTACATGTCTATTTCGTTTTGCCGAATCTGTACTATCCCCAAAACCTCGTCTAGAACCGCCGCCGACCACGGACCACAATGATGATATGGGAGGATCTGGTGTTCGGGTAACAGAAACTGATGAGACTGATAATGTTGATTATTCTGCTTACTTGGATGTCTGCGAATCAGGTAAATGAAGATAGAGATCAGAGAAGATGTTTGAAGGGGCTCAGCAGGCAGGAATTCTCATGGTAACTGATATATCTACTGTTCCTGTTGTGCCAAAGCCAAAGATTTTTATCTTGAGCACGATGTTGAAGAAGGAGAGTTCATTCACAGCTACACTAGAAGAGATAGCTGAAATCCTGGGAATGAACAAAGAAGAATTTGTGTTTGATTTTGAAGACGAACTGAATGATATTAGTGCTTTCGAGCCAGTAGACTATGTCTTCGAGCACGTTGAAGATGCGAATGATTATGATAGAGTTGTCATGGAGGATGATTCTCATGACGATGTTACTAATCTTGTCGATAAGGGTACAAATGACTCCCCAACTTTTAGTGAGTTGTTTGCAGCGGAAAATGCTGATGTTCTGAAACGTAAAGTTGAAGAAGCTGCCAAACACGGGATGATTCCTCAACAGATGACTAGAGTGAAATTGCAGAAAGGAGGAATAAGTGGTTCAAAGTTTCACCAGCGGAGCGCAAGTTCAAACGCCTTCTAGCGTTCTTTACACGTGATGCAGATATTTCTCTAGGGGATATAATTAGCTGGGGATGGATTGAGAAACTTAATGTTTACGCTATCAAGAGGGAGTTTGGGATCCAGTATTTCGTATACTTGAGCGACATCAAATCCTTGCCGTATTGGGATATAAAAGAGCTTGTGCAAACGAAGATGATTAATCTAAAGATGAAATTTCACGACCAACGGCTATGGAAATTGATCAAGCTTAAAGCTTCCACAGATTTATACACCGGAAGCCTCATTTCCTAAAGCGAATTAAAAAGATCGATTCGATTACCAATGAAAAAGATGTTACGCTCGTCGTGAAGAGGCCATAAGTAATGAAGAATATGCCTATGATTCAGATGGATCAAGACTTCCACAAAATCTTCTAATGGTGGCATTATGATTCTTACACGGGAGAAGCTGTGATATGTGTGCACCCAGATAATGATTTGTGGAAGATAACAGAGGAACTTACGAAGCCGTCATAGCACACAAACGTATATATGGGTTGGGGCGTGGCATTCGAGTACTAGACCCGATGTGGCTAGTAAATTGTTCGAAGAAAGATATAGATTGTTTGTTCTACAGCAAAATCAGCTACGAAGAGAAAGACAAAGAACAAGCACTCCAGTTTCAGAAGATAGTTAATGTCTGTTTCGCTAACGATATACATTCTGGATCAACATGGAACACTTCGTGGAGGAAACTGGAGGAGACAGAGCAAAGGAAGAAAGATAAGAAGGAAGAGAGGATTGCAGAGCGAGCACGTATTGCATCACTAAGAAGTTTTCGGTTTGTTAATACAGTGAACTAACCTCCTCCTACACATCAAACGCCGATAGCTTTTGAGGAACGTCGAAAGCCGCCGAGGCGTTTCTTTGGTCGATAAGCGTCGGATCTTATGAAGATTTTTTGAAGACTAATCAAGACTGCGGCAACATCCAAGGGGGAGTTTATTGGTGCATAATGTCTATTGCCTGCGTCTAGGATACGTTGTTTATGTATATAGGGCTTAGAACATCAGTTTCTAAATGTTAATGTATATTTTCTTTGTTTTGTAGCTGACTCATACGAGTGAGTCACATGACTCATACGAGTGACACTCTGTCACTCGTACGAGGCAATCACACGCACGAGTCACACAATCTGCTACACTCTCTCCTGTGCGAGTCATGTCGACCTAAAAATAGAGGAGTGTTGTGTCGAAGCTCTACTGAACTTTTTACTTGCACTGTACTTTGTTCATGTCTATCAATACATTCAAGGCATTTAAGCAGTAGATCTCACTTGTTTGTTTTTCACCTTACTAACAATGAATTTCGCCTCTGTTAGTTGAGTCGGATCGGTCCGATGCTCATCGGAGGAGTCGATCCCCCATTCACAAGTTGTGAAAACCTTATAGCCATGAATTTTGACCAAAACGTTTCTTTTGTAGAAACCTTCTAATAGATTAATTCAAAAGAAAACTTCATATGGTTTATATCTTTAAATGAAAATCATTGCGTGATGTTGTTCAAACCATTTGTCCGTGTTATAAACCATTTGTTTGTGTTATCAAACCATTCGTCCGTGTTATAAATCAATCGTCCGTGTCATAAACCAATTGTCCATGTCATAAACAAATCGTCCGTGTTTTTAATTGTGATACCCAGAATGAAGAAGATACCCAAAACAAATCGTCAATGTTTTTAAGTCCACGAAGATGGCAGAAGCATTCATTAAACAAAAAGCATGACAGTGAACTTGTAATGGCTGTATCAAGTACACCAGGTTGATGATACCCAGAACGCAGATCAATCTTTGAAAAGCATGTCGCACCTTGTAGCTGATCAAAGAGATCAACAATGCGAGGTAGGGGATATCGATTTTTTATTATGATTTTCTTGAGCTCATGATCATCGATACACATACGGAAGGATCCATCCTTCTTTTTCACAAATAGCACAGGAGCGCCCCAAGGTGAAAAGCTTGGACAAATGAATCCCTTGTCTGAAAGTTCTTGGAGTTGCTTTGACAACTCTTGCATTTCAGACGATGCAAGATGGTAAGGAGATTTGGCAATTGGGTTGGCACCAGGTACAAGATCAATATGAAACTCAACTTTTGACAAATTGGGGGTAAGCCAGGTGGCTCTTCAGGAAAAACCTTAGGATATTCCTGAATGGGGATGTCCTGAACAGTTTTGCCCTTGCCTTTTTCCTCTACGATGTATGCCAAGAAGGCTACATAATTCTTTCACACGTATTTTTGGGCCTGGGCACAGTCATGAGTTTTAGCTACTAGAGGGTTTCTCTCGGTGAACTTCTAAGGTGTCACCAGACGAAAGAGGTATACAGACAACCTTGTCAAAACAGGCCACCTCAGCATGGTGTTTTGTTAACCAATCCAATCCTATGATGATGTCAAAACTCCCGATCGGCATTGGTGTGAGGTCAATGGGAAAAAGGTGGTTATCCAAGTTCAATTGGCAACTACGAATGACATAGTTGAGCACAAGGGGTTCACCACTAGCTATTTCCACCGTTCAGGGTTTTCCTAGTTTAGTTCTAAGCATCGAAAGCAAAGGTTCAAAGGCTAGTGATACAAAGATTCTATCGGCACCCGAATCGAAAAGAATAGAAGCAGGATGATTGTTAACAAGGAACGTACAATTAATGACTTTGTTAATAGCATGAGCCTTGTTGGCATTGATGTTGAATGCGCGTCCATGGGCTGGATTTACATTCGCGTTCACCAATTTTGGGCAGTTGTTTCTAAAGTGACCCATCTCGCCACAGTTGTAGCAAGAACCAGGTGGGAACGAGGGTCTAGCAGGGTTGGCTTGAGGTTGAACATGGTTCTGAACAGCTTGTTTTGGGGCAGAATGACAAACATAGGTTATGTGATCAAATCTTCCACACGAGGTGCATTGGCGACATTTTAGGTGAGCTTGATGGTGACCATTGCACCGGTTGCACAACGGTGCAGTACCAGCATAGGGTTTCCTCGCAGGAGGTTGTGATGGCTGGTTTTGGGTGTTCTGGTTGGGTTGTGCAACACTACAAAGTTCTGTGAAGCCTTACGCTTCCTCGACTTCTTGGAAGACTCAACTTTGTTATCCTTTGTTATCTCTTGAGTGGTCTTAGCTGCCAGTTTCTTGTCGCCCTTGCGAAACAGTTTCCCCTTCTTGACCTGAGACTCAGTCAGGGTAGCAGCTAATTCGATGGGTTGTCGAATAGTGGTAGGGTTGCTACCAATAACAATGTCTTGAACGGGGTCAGGCGGGCCATCGATGTGCCTCTCGATTGCTTTATCCAACGGGGAGACCATGGCGGGACATAACAAGCTCAATTCTTCGTAACGGTTAGTGTAGGCACGATACTCTCCACTATCTTGTTTAAGATTGGGGAATACATCTTCCTGTGCCTGTTGTTCATGACGTGGGCAAAATTCCCTCATCATTAGAGCTCAAGCTCTTCCCACGTTTGTGCCATTGCCACATCGGCACCCCTATCTCTCATCACATCATTCCACCATGTAAGTGCTCTTTTCTGGAATACACTTGATGCAAACTTGACTTTTCGCTCATTCAGGCATTGAACATGACGAAATGTGCTTTCAAGACTCTCAAACCACTACAGGAGTCTAGTAGCTCCTTCGGACCCAGTAAACTTGAGTGGTTTAGGCGAGTTAAATTGTTTGTAGTTGCATGGTGCGGGTGCATTGTTGTTGTAGTTATTATTGTTATTGTTTGCTTGGTTTATCTGGGTCACTAGGTTTGGGAGTACAGCAGCAATTTGTTGAGCGATCATAGCTGCCATTTCGGCATTTTGAGTTGTATTACATTGAGGAGGCATTCTAGAAGAAAACATGAAGGCAAATATGTGTGATTGACATTGGATATTGAAGAGAGATGTTAAAGATACGACGGAATATAAGGATGGTGGTCATTCGTTCGTTACTTAAAAACAAGCAAACGACACACGGTGACTAATCAAAGTAAATGGGTCTTTATAATGTATCGCGAAGACATGCTTTAGCCTATAAGTGGACACTCACCCCAAGAGTTCCTAGGTAGAAGTGACTGGTCCGATAATGCGGATTTGTACGAACACTCTAGCCTTAGACACAAAACTCAGGGTACAGGCATCCACCCTTCTAGCTTGCACGTGTTCACATTAATAAAACCAAACTTTGACGTGATTTTGAAAACTTACAAGGCTTTAAGCCAAAATAAATCATCTAAGGATAGATGATTGATTTTTAAAACGAATTTGTAACTTGTGTATTTGTTTTGGTAGTCACCTAAGGATAGGTGATGGTAATGTTTTAAGAATCTAAACGCAAGATAACTCGCATTAGGGTCCTAGGAAGGTTATCGTCTAGGTCAAAGTATTACTAATAACATAATTCCCTATAACCATAAGCTATGATACCAATCTTTCTGTAACACCCGAGCGCATAAAACAATGAACCGCAACAGAAATGTTGGGGAGTCATGTCAAAGAACTATTGTTTTACAACTCGTGGAATTTAATATTTTTTTTATTAAGTTAAATGTTTACATTATCTTGTGATAAACAGAAACAACACATAAATAAATTGACTTTCATATTTTAAGTCACTAAGGTTCACGTCCATTCCTACGTGAAGCATGCATCATATTATCAAGCATTGACTCCTGAAACATATGTGAAAAGAGAGTGAGCATAAAAATGTCGACGAGTACATAGGTTTTGTGAGTGTGTCAAATTCATGGCTTTGTATACATATTGCAACACCTCGTCTGACTATAAGAGTCGTTAAGTGAAAACCTTGTATCAAAAGTGTTCGATGTTGCAATACAATTAACCAACTAAAACAAGTTGGTTAGAGTTGTAAAACCCTTATAGCCATAAATCTTGACCAAAACGTTTCTTTTGTAAAAACCTTGTAATAAATTGATTCAAAAGAAAATTTTGTGTGGTTTATATCTTTAAATGAAAATCATTGCGTGACATTATTCAAACCATTTGTCTGTGTTATAAGCCATTCGTCTGTGTTATAAATCAATCGTCCATGTCATAAACCAATTGTCCATGTCATAAACAAATCGTCCATGTTTTAGTTGTGAAAATATTTGATCGTTCTTAATGAACACATTCAAACCTGTGTTGACTATACCACTAAAGGTATCTTTAATAGACCACCAAAGGGTCGCTTTAACTAGACTAACAAATTAACAAATGATTTGTTAATCAGAAACAGTTTCTGTCATTACCTAAACTTCCACCAAATCCAGTGAACAGTTTGATAATGGATTGTCAGTCCTATGGTACCATAACATACTACTTGTCAAATCGGCCAAAGCTAATGAATGTCATTCGTGTTATGGATAACGCATCAACAAGTTGCTCACATTATTGAAATCGTATTGTTTTAAAAATAAACCTTAGACATTGCTTTTTTAAAAAAAACTTAAGAATGATTTGAAACATATGAGTCACCCCAAAACATTTGCAAAACGTAAAAGATGGGGCTATGTATTCACTTTGAAAATCATTTTGTATATATAAACCATGTATATTGTTTTGAAATCTTGAAAATAATTATAGGCACATATGAATCACCGCAAAATATTTAGAAAATGTAAAAGAGGGGGCTATATACTCACTTGGGATTACGAGAGTATTCTTGATCAACGGAATAAACAAAGTAAAAACGTGTCCTAATGTGTCACATAAATATGTTAGCGTATCGAGACTACAAACGGAAGATCGGATAGAATGAAGTCTATAAACCAGACATGTGTTGGAACTCATGTGATATGCTTTAACAAGCTAAATATTCTAATTTGGAAAGGATCCAAAGTGCTTTTGACCCATTATGAGTTGTTAAGGTAGTTTACGCTACTTTAACGGGTCATTAGCGTAAACGTGTGATCGGATGGTTAAATTTGTCCTATGATAAGTCTTAAATGACCAAACATGTTTGAAAATGTTATAAAATTAGTTTATATGTAAAAAAATTTGGTTACATGTGTTTCAAATGGACTTATACGTAAAAGGGCATTTTGGTCATTTTTTTAAGAACATAGATGTAACTTATCATAACACTAACCAAACAATGTGACCATAAGGTATAACCTAAGTATGTTATTCCCTATACAACTAGGTCACAAATATGTGTTCGGTCGGATCCTAAGATTAACCAAATAGGTCGGATTCGAAAGTCAAAGCGGTGGTCAATACCGCTCGACTTACGACCCTAAATAAGCACTAAACTAGAAGTGACGAGTTAGACATGTCAAAATATGTCTAACTAAGTTTATAAAACTTATTTGATATCAAAACTTGGTTTGATACCCGAAAATAGTTTCGTCGTAAAATGCACATCATGCGCATTTTTTGCCGAATCTTTGACTCGTCACTTCGACTAGTAAACGTGGTAATCAGAAGGTGAAATCGTTAGGGATTATAACTTCTTGATTACGATCACGTTGCAAAGTTCAATTGAATTTGACTTGACCAAAAGTCAATCAGGAAGCCAAACTGTTCGACTTTTAGCTCAAAATAGCTAAAATAATGAAAGAACTAGGAAGAGTACTTACTCGTGTTGAAGAACACTTTCGGAACTCAAGATAGAAGGCTTCCAAAGGCTGGAAACAAGCTCCAAGAAGGGTAGAAAGAAGAACTTCACACTTTGCTTTGAAGTGTTTTGAAGTGGTGTGAAAAAAATTGAAGAATCATGGGGTATTTATAGTATTTAAGGATCAAGAGGTGATGACAAGTGTCCTTAAGTATGGATTATTGTCCTAAAATGTGTCAACACCAAACTAAGTGTGGCAAAATGAGTTCTAGGTTTCAAAAATCGGAGATAGGTGGCAAACTTGGTGAAGAAGCAAATATCTTTATTATTTTTTTGACATTTTTGGTCCTTGGACTTGTATTTTCACTTGTTTGTCATTTTTAACACATTTAACCTAATATTTTGGTTATATAAAGGTGTTAAGACATGTGTAACTTGGATTATGCCCGAAATGTCGTGGATGTCGGTTCGTTCGGTTGTACAGTTACACGTTTCGCAAAAATGCGTAAAACACTTTAACGAAAACCAAAATGATCGAAATTGTGCAACGATTGACGTTATTGCATTCTCATCAATAAAAATACAAGATTTTATTGAATAAAAAAATAGTTGGATTGATACACATAGTTCGTATCTTGAATACGGACCAACAGACTTTCGCAGTTTTACGAAAATAGTCCCTCGACTTGTATAAGCGTGTTTTCGTCATATCTAAACCTTAAAAACTTATATCTTAGTTATGTAAAGGGTATTTAGAGTATGTGTAGCTTATGTCCATGTTTTGGAGTGTACGTCGTGTTAAACTGATTGCGTTTGAGTGTCAGTTAACGAATTACTTCCACAAAAATATTTTGAGGGTTCGAAGTCGTGCAAGAAATTGAAACGTACAAATGTCTTAGATAATTATACAAATTTCGGAAATAAAACACAGGGTTTCATTGAATACGAAATTGTTTCTCATTGTACAATGATTGAAAAGGCACAAATGACACGGCACATTACTTTCGTATGAGGCTAGATTCTATCTTCGTGCGAAGGTAAATCTCCTTCGTATGAAGATAGTATCACTTCGTATGAAGGTAGATTACCTTTGTACAAAGCTAAAATGCTACCTTCATACGATGTGCATTCCCCCTTCATGCGAAGTGACATATATACATATCAAATCTAACATGTTCGTTCCTATTACAAACTCAATATGGTACGATGACGTAGGCGACAAACATATGCATCAACAAACACAGATTTATCAACCATAAAGCTTACAACCACACATGATAAATAAAACATAAACCATAAACCATAATATTAAATTGGGAGTAACATCATCTGTTACATTGTTTCAAAAACAAAATACCAAAAGGGGTGAAACTAAAAGTTTGCACCATTTCAAGTGTTCCCAAACAAAATATTGATCTAGTCCAATACATGAAGCTGATCTGCTAACCAACTCGTCAGTCCATCTCTGAACCTGATCTGCTAACCAATCCCATCGCCTCGCTACATAACTTCGAGTACCTTGGGTAGGTTGCTTGACTAGCTTACCAACTGTCTTTGGTGGAGGACTCGAATCTCTTGCGGCCAACTTCCTCTTCTTGGGGGTCCAACTGTATTACGTGGAGTAAAGATCACATCGGCTCCTCCGAAATACGGGTAACTGGGTCGGAATGAAGGGCGGGGCTCAGCCTCCTCTCCTTCCTCGTCACTGGATGGATCAACCATCGGCTCCTTCCCAGCGCATCTCTCAACATAAGAGGGCTCGTCGGTGGGAGTCTCGACAGCAAGAGTCTCTATGACAAGAGTCTCTACAACGGGAGTCTCGGTGACCAGCTCAATCTTACTAAGGTCCTCAACTTCAGATTCCTCTATCCATCTAATGCCTTCAACAGGAGTACAAACTCTCGTGAATCTAGAATTCGAAGGTGGTGGTGGAGAGGTCTGTGAGGCGGAGGCGAACTCCAACTCATCATTTGCGGGAACGGTGATAGCGTGTGACTCGGACGACATCTGTAACATTACATTATCAGTACTATATAAATAATTTTTCATAGGAGTAAACACGTATGCATATTACAAAATAAACATCTCATAAGATTCTCATAAGTCAAACATGGTACACTCATTTGTTTACTAAGGACATTGTGAGTTTGAAAGTGCTTTAACTTTCTGGGGTTATAGTCTAGATTTTTCATATCCCTTCTTTTATAAAAGTATTTTGAAAACCTCTAGTTTTTTATAACCATTGGCTTTGATACCAACTTCTGTCACACCCCGAAAATCGCAGCGGAAGACAAGCATGGTAGTGACGGAAGTTGATAACCACCAATTATAGGACAAACATAGATAATTATAAAAATGGATAAAATAGTTTAAAAGTTATTACAATCATTCCGAAATGTATATAGTTAAAAGTGTTCATGTTCAGAATGTTCCGTCTCGTGAACCATGACAACCTTTATTATTGTCCATTTTAAGAGTTTCCCTAAACCCACATCAAACTCCAAAGCCACTTATGTACCTGAAATACATGTTTTAAATATCAAGACAAAGTTGGCAAATTCATGGATTTTTACTTACTTATAAATATCAAAATATTTATTCTTGTTTCATTTTGAAAAACATGATAAAGTTAGATCGACATGTAACATCGTAAACTAGCTAGGAATATGAAATAGTGTTCGCAACCTAGAGCCCATAATCAAAGCCAAACCTTAACCCTTTCCCATATTCTTATTTTCAACATATATTCCTTGTCTTTTATAATCGGAGCGACCGATCAACAAGCTTGGGGTTGTCAAAACCGGATAGATCTACCAATATACCCTGTGCCCTCCATCCAAAAGGTTAATGATTACAGCGGCGGGAAAATACCCATGGATAAACCCTCATTAGGGTAACTTGAGGCCCTTACTTAAGGCCAACATAGGTTACATTTCCTTTGTCGTCTTTTAATCATATTAACTCAAAATATTTACGTGTTTATCCCTGACATGTAAAAAATAATTTAAAAATAGGGTGTGGACTCGCCTTTGGGTGCTTTATAAATTTACTACCAAAAGCCCAAATTAAATAGGTGTTCACCTATTAGTGGCCTATATAAAAGGTAAAATTTCAAATTAGTTTCAAATTAGTTTTGTATGTTTGGCCTGTTACTTAGACGACCCATTGGTGACTACGACTCTTAGGGTTATGTTTTCCTATTCTCTTAGTGTTCAATCATTACAATGTGAAATACCTTTCCTCCTACATTTTCTGCTCAACGACGCGCGCCGGCCCATACTTATTTACACCTAGGTTTATTATTATGATTTTACATAACTCAAATCCATACTTAACCATTCTCATGTTATATATCACACAATACTTCATCTAATCACATAAGCCACGTAATCATTTTATATACTCTCAACATCACATAATCACATTTCAACGAAATCACATAGTTTTCTTCATAGTAGTCACAACATGCATCATGCGTTTATATTAGTCACTTTTCTTACATCATCATTCCATATTCATCATGCAATACCAAAATACACATTACATCATCATAAAACTCATGTTATATCTTACCTCATCATTTAACACAAGTTCATGTCACCTAGTTCACACATGCATAGTTATGTCCATTTTTAAGCATAGAAAAACCGTTTTCGATTCATATCTTCACATTGTACAAACCAAACATGGAAATATCATAACATATAATTTAAGACTATTATAATATCATATTATATGCCTAAATTTCTTGTTTTTATTTAGATTTATATTGCATGCTTCGATCATACTCAAAATTGCCATTTTACGCCTTTTTAAGCCTATAATGACCACATAAGCAATCAAAATCATCTTGATCATATCCCATACTTATATCTAGCTTTTATAGATAAAATAACATGCTTTTATCATCACACTTTCAGTTCCACGTAGATCATCTTATTACCATGGTTATAATCACTTTTTACGCTATTTTATGCATGATGTACTAAATTGTAAGCTTCTAACTCATGATTATCATAAAATTAGGTATGACCTGATTCTTATGTTCAAAATATTAGCATAATATCACCATATTTTCAGTTCTCAAAAATCTTTACATGCATGTCATAATCTTACATTTATCTTCCATTTTTCACATTAATCATGCATTACACCCTCCAAACTTAGGGTTTTATATCCAAATTCATCATCAAACATTTTTAAACCCTAAACACTTCAAATATAACCTCAAACATATCATATTGCATGTCACTTTCAACATCTTTTAAGCATCATTTCTAACAACAAAAGCTATCATACACACACTTACCAATAATGTATCATACACACATTATAATCTTCAAAATTTCTTGTTTAAACCCTAGATTTACAGATTTCATTTGTTAATATGAAAAACCCTTTTGTTTGGTGAACAACTTCACTTTTAAACAAACTAAAATCTCATAACTTGAAGATTTAAGAGATGGATTACCTTAGATGAACACTCTAGGATTTCTAGGAATAAGAAAGCTTCTTGATGATGAATCCTCCTTGATATGCTTCTTTGGATGCTTGGATTCTTCAAGGAAAGCTCAAGAACTTTTAAGTGTGTGAAAACGGAGGTGAAATGAGAGGTTTTGAGAGATGATGAAAATGAAAGGGTGAAGTGGTGAGGGAGGTGGTGGTGGATGGTTATAAAGGAGGAGAGAGGAGAGAGAGAGTGACTATTGGGAAGGTGGAAAATGATTAGGAAGGTTGAGTGTGGGTTTGGGTATTAATTTGTATGGATGTGTAAGAGATTTAGAGGATTTAGGAGGATTTTAATGATTAGGAAGATTTTATATATTTTATTTTTATTTTTTTTATAAATATACGTTAAATCTTTATACATTACTTATACTTTAAAAACGTATTGCAACTTTTATAAAAGTTTAGGGCTTAATCTACCTGTTTGAACTTTAATAATAATGGAATAAATTCACCTACAAATCCCATCATAATTTTACTAATTAAAAAATTACCTGATATTTAGTGGTGTCTCGGTTTGCTTAAGACGTTAAAAGTCTATAACCCAAGCAATTTCCAGACTGTCTATACAGAAAACCACCAACTAAGGCGTATGTGCTTTTCTTCTAAATTTCCCACAGTGACTTATAATTCAACCTTATACTAACATGTCAGGCACATTCATAGGCATTCATAGGCTTCTAAACACTAAAAAGGTCGTTACCAACATTCGTTACGGGTATGCCATCATTTTAAAACATCGAAATTCTTGTATTTCAACTTTTGCATATTCCATTGCACATTAGGGCTCTATTAGTTTTACTTTAACTTTAATCATCAATAAAGTAAGTATCATTGCACCACTTCATAACAACACGTTTATAATTACAGTACGGATAGTAATCGGAAAACACGGGGTGTCACACATAAATTGTTCATCTTCTTCCTTTCACACTTTCCCTTTCTTCAATTCTCTAAAATCCACTTAAAAACCTTTGTTCTCTGCAACTCTGATACTGATCCAGTGAGATTATTTGAAGTATTATTTCATCTTAGCATAACAATATCAAAGGTACGTTTCTTGAAACTCTTATCTTCATAAATCTCTAGAGAATGATCAGTATGTTGCCTGTTTGGGTTTTTTTGATGGGTTTAACCATGGGTATTGGCTTTAGAATTTTGATGAAGATTGCATATCTAAATGTTAAAGTTGGAGTTTTGGATTGATTATGTTGAGATAAAAGCGATTTTGAGTTCTATATGTTAGGTTAGTTTTGTTACAATATTTGTTTGAGGTTCTTGACAATCTGATAAATTTTTGTTGTTCTAAGAAACCTATGTGAAGAAGAAAGTAATTTTTTCTTGAAAAATTACCTTTTTGATTCGATGAATGTGTTTAAATTTGGTTGTTTATGTTTGAAATTCGGAGAACTTAAGTTTCCCTTCCATAAATTCGGAAGGTTCTTAACTTAGGTTTGATGAAAAATTCCAAACTGGGTTCCGGATTTAAGATTAACCCGGATTATGTTATTTCTGGATTTAACTTATTTTTTCTTGATTCTTGATTTAACCTTATTCTAGGATCCGGATATAAGGATAGTAAATTAACTCCGGGTCTTCAATTTCTCTAGATATAGTGTATCCCGGTTTATCTACTTTTCCGAATTTACTCAACAAACAAACTGTTCCAGATATAGTCTACAAACAGATGTTTCCGGATTCATTTACAAAAAAAATGGTTCCAGACCTCTTAAACTGTAATTCCAGACTTATTTGTTATCTCCGAGTCACTGTCACTCCGAAGTTATTAGAAGTTGTTATATGTTTTCCTCTAATACAGGGTTTATTTAATAAATTCCCGGGGTTGAAAGCTTGGGTATTGTTTTCTAGACCTTTTGATTGACTGAATTATCTTTCCGGAATTATGTTTTCTCCTGAGTCTAAGTTTTTGGTTCAGAAGTTATAACAAATTTTGCTAAGTTACAGTAGCCGCTGTCTATGTGATTGTTGTATACTGTCTAATACATGATCCAAGTGTTGTTCTTGATATGTTTTTTGTATTTAGATATGGTTGAACAACCTGTTCAACAACAAAGAGCACAACCTATTGTTGCAACTGTTCCACCTATTCAAGTGAGGCATTTTGTGCCGAAACACAATCAAATTGCATTACTTGACGAAACTGTGACACCAGGCTATTTTGAGTAGGTACCGTTCAAGTGTGACACGTGTTATGAATAAATAAAGGCAATATTTATTAGATTTGGTGTTAATATATGGTATTTGATGTGTTGGTAAATACAAACTTTGTTAGAAATTATGTTGGCAATAATAAGATAAACGCTTATCGCGTAACAAACAAAATGTGAAACGAACGTCGCTGACCGCTCCGATTAATGTTAAAATCCTAAAAATATTTTGTTATGATTAAAATTTTAATCATATCCGTGAGGAAAACTTAATTAAAACGCTTAAAGACTCTATTTTGCGAGTTTTACTTCGCAATACCGCGTGTATATTACAAAATACAGACAACGCAGCCAGTCTAGGCAAATAAAATATTGTTCAACAATATTATGGTGATTTTATTTTTACAGAGTGATAAAAATAATTTTAAACACCTTAAAACAGGATTAAAACGTGAGATAATATACCCGGTAGCCAGTTATATACCTGTTTTTAGCCCAATATACTATATATAAATGTATGTGTATGATTTATGTGTGTGGGGCATAGGTGGCGGCTCCACATGCCCATCTTTTCTTCCCTTTTGACATGTGTTGAAGCTAGGGTGAACAAGAAATCATTATGAACCTTCCACACTCCATACATTACATTCCTCAACACAAAAACCTTTTCATTTCACTCTCTCTCTAAAAATCTCGGCCGAACACCCTCCATCGCCATTCCATTTTCAAAATTTTTAATTTACATGAAGAATTGAGTCCATTCCAAGTTAGTTTCAAGTTAGTTTGAAGATCCAAGGGAGTTTTCAAAGTGATTCCAATGAAGAACAAGCTCCATGCCCGAAAATGTTACTGAAACATTAAAATACGCATATTTCAACGTACATGAAAATGGGTTGTTAAAGGGTGAACTTTGTGTAATATGATATAATATATGAATAGGAGTATGTGTAATATGTTATGTTAAGTGTTGACATGATAGTAGGATTAAACTATGCATGTACACTTGTACGGTTTAAAACGATAATTCCGTTAAAAGTCACGTTAAGTATGTAACTTATTTATCGAGAATGAAAATAATACATAGGTTAACTGAATGAGTTATTTCATGTATAAATGCTTTAAAAATGACAAATTAGATAGTTGAAGGAATATGTGTGATACAATATTTTATAATATGTTCACGTTAGTGTAAATAAATTACGAAGCGCAAATCGTAGATATATTGCTTATAAACGGGTGTGATAATGGATATAACATAATGAGGGTCACCAATAAATCGTTCAAGTCACAAAAATCTTAAATATATATGTTTCGGTCTGGTTTAAGGATAATGTAACCAAACTTTGATTGTGAGGTAGAGTGCTAATGTGTTGAACAATTGTATCAATAAATGTGAAATGTAAACAATGATGAACACAAGGAGAAGATCTCCGGCATAAAAAACGTTGGGTGATGTAAACTAGCGATCACCAGCATAAAAAGATTACAACTTCAGATGATCTTGAGGTTGTTACAATTGAATTCTAGTGTATGTGTATAAGAGCAGCTTTTTGAGCAACAAGTGTGCGAGTTGTGTACGTGTTGTATATCCTAATTCAAGCTCAAAAACCCTGAACAATTAGAAATATCTATGTAACTAACTATATGAAAAATAGGCAAGTCTCCTATGATCACCCATAACGGCTATTACTGCACTTGCATGTGCTTGAATATAAGCATATTCCTCGATATTCCAGCATAGACCAAGTCCATTTTGTAAGATACCTGCAAATACAAGCTAAACACATAGGAAACAATTGTTAGTCAACATAAGTAATAATAAGGATCATTGATCCTCAGACTTCTTTCACCATCCATTAAGGATCTGTGATCCAGGTCCAATCTTAGGATACATGATCCACAACATTAAAATCAATGCCCTAACAATTGCCCCCAAATATGGAGGATATAACACACAGTTAATCTGCCATATTTCCGTTTGAATAGTACTAGCCGTTGCACCAGGAAACTATCTGTTGCGAGTCTAAGTCATTATGTGACTCTCTGCAATAAACATCATTATATATAGGATAGAGATAAAGTTTGTATAACCATTTAAGATCGATAATCCCCCATTTAAATCTTCATCCCAGAGACCCTTCAGGTATTCTTTCTCTCTCTCATCCTTTCTTCTTTAATTCCATGGCAAAAATGGCCACTTGTTCCTCTCCAAATAAGTTTTAGGAGGATGATAGTCTACCCAAGAGTCAAAACCTTCTACAAAATTCTTCCTCATAGCTATGTAGATTCACTGATCTTGAAGTTGATCAGTTACAAAGCTATTTCCCTAAGGGAACCGTCTTCAAAGCTATTTCCCTAAGGGAACTGTCTTCCCTGAGAGCTGGCCAAAGGCCAAATCCTTCCTCAGATTCTGAATCCTCTGTCTAGGTTTGTTTCCCTGCTGTACCATTCTAGCATTCACCCAAATTTTCTTCACCCGAATCGGCTTGTGCTACATCCAGGCGATGTCGATGTTTTGGAGGGTGTTGTACACTCTTGAACAAATCTTAAGCAATCAGGATTTGAGTTTCACCCTTTCTGAACTCCCACACCTGATATAACCTCTTATCTCATGGATCCCACCAGAAGCTAAACCTCAGCAGCCGCTCCCACTCCTTAAATACCAAAAACGACATCAACCAGAATGAACAGTTCTTCTATGTGAGGAGGAACACTATTCCTTTAGGGGATAATATTCAAAAAACTAGAATTTGATGGGTAGGATATAGGATCTTTAGGTTAGAACTGTAGAGAGTCATCTTCTTTTTTGTAAGGATAACTGATCCTGTCTTGTTTACTTGTGCAGTGACCAACTTTGCTTGTCTCACTAAAACTATTAGAACTGTAGAGAGAATAGCCGCATTCTGGGCATTGGATACAATGGTTAGAACATTAAAGCCAAAAGCAAAGGTTTTAGAAGATACCAGCTCCACCTCCTTCAAACGTTAAGTAAGTATCTATGTATGATTATAAAAAAGAAATAAAATTAAAGGATCATGAATACTTATCTTTATTTTGTCTGAATAGGTGTTGCTAGATCCTCATCCAAATCCGCCTCAAAGTTTGGCCTTGGAGATATAGACAACATAATCTCCCCTCGTTTGATCAAAAGAGAGCTGGCCAAAGGGCCAAAGCCAACCAGAGCCCAAGGTCATGACCACCCGTGCCAAGGCTGGGTCCAAGAGGAAGAAGCCAAGCGAGTCTACTGAAGACACCCTTCAGATAGAGCAGCAAATCCACAACTTTGTCAACGAAGTATCATTGATCCTAACCACCGTGTCTTGCTATTTGCAGAAGTTTGCTTGTATAAAAGGATAAAAGGATCTCCCAGCTTGAGAAGGAGGTCAACAACCTAGAGAAGCAGATCATGGTGGCAGAGATAGAGACAATAAAGTTGTGAGTCCCAAAACAGATTTGGATCACAATGGTTTGATTGTTATCACCCAAACAACTATAGATTAGTTGCTTGAATGTGTAAAAGTTAAGAAAAACCAAAAGATGAAGATGAAGATTCTTGTATGGATCAAATAAAATGTGTTTTATATGGAACACCAAAAGATATAATTACTAAAGCACCTGGATGTTCGGATTTAGCACAAGAACAATAATCACAACACAAGAGAAATTACCAAAACTTGTCAAAGAACCTTGGACTAGGGTTTTCATTGAACACATATATATACACACTGACTACCAGCATATTTAATAAATACGTTGGGGCATTCAATACGCTGCTAAGGGAAGTTTCCCTGTAGTTACATTTTCAACCCCTAAACTTTATAGAATACAATAAACTATTACAAAACCATCCAAAGCCTACTAAAACCAAGTACCAACAATCACAAAAGTTCCAACAATATCCCCCCTAGATCGTAGCGTACTTGTTCGATTTTCATTCTTGAGCTTTGGTTTCTGGATTTGATGCAGCTTGATCTGTAGTCAGTTCAGGTGATGCTTCAGTTTGATGAATAAAAGCTTCACTGGTGACAGGTGGATCCTCCGTCATGGCCTCATACGTGGATGAGGCTGGTGGTTGAGATTTTGATGTAACAAGAGTGGGTGGCAGATCTTTTTGCTTTGCTGACGATTTCTGCTTCCTTTTCTTTTTCTTAGCTTTCTCTTTCTCCTTTTGTTTTTCAATTCTATTCACAATGTCCATCATTTCAATATTTTGTTCCCTCGCTCGTTCTACCACCCTTTGAAATAGCATGCCTTCATCTTTGTACTCGTTCTCGACACCAACATGAATCTTGTGGCCATAAAGAATATTAAATCGGATAGACAGAACATAAAAACATCTATTGGATCAAGAATACAGATATCTTCAGTAGTATCGGATTTGATGACAGCTTCGCCTGTTTTGCCATCGTAGAACCATTTCTTGAACTTGGTAAGAGTCACAGGTTGTCTAGAGGAATCTTAATCTTGTTTCAACTTTAGAAGGGTCGATGACCCATGTGACTACGCCTTTACCGGTGATAGGATCCTTTGTTGTCTTTGAAACCCTTCTGCGGGGGCTTTGTAGGTTGAACACAGTAAACCCTCGATTGCATTCTCTTAGGATTAGTCTTTCAAAGTCAGCAACAATGCTACTATTGGTAGGGTTTATCATATCTAGCCTTCCAAGCTCACATATATCCCATCAAGGAAGCTTTTCTTATCTACTCCAGTCTTGAAGTATTCGATGACTACACCACATCTTTTTATTATGAAAATCCCTTTTAAATTGCAATACTTCCAGCTGATTATCTTGTTAGTGACTTCTGTCTTTTCAACGATGACTACTTGATAGAAGTCTGGAAGCTTTTCTCTTTCCTTTTTTAACCATTCAGGTGGAGTCACCTCATCACCATCTTCAGTTTCATACAAAACTTCTTCCTCAAATCCCTATTCAACAAATCGCGCTGGCATTTCATCCCGATCTACCTCCTCTTCCTCACTTTCATCATCTTCAGTAACATTCACAACTAATTCTAATCGTCTCTTCTTTTTCTCGGCTTCTTCGGCTTTACGTTTGTCTTCCTCTACCTCAAACTTTTCATAGTCAAGATATCTGAAGTTGAGAACATTGGTTGTATTTCTGCTTTAGCACATAGCTCTCTGATCATTCTATACATCTTCTCCATACCGTCTTGTTAGATTCTAACAAATTTTGTTTGTTCTGTCACATAAGCATGAAGCTCCCTGTTTCTTTTTCTTTGATCTCTCAGCTTCTCACGTATCACATTTGTGTTACTCACTTGATGCTTCAGTAAGCATATTTCTTGTGCTAGACCAGTTCCAATATCTTTTGACAATTTATCATAAATTTCTTGGGACGGACGAGGTCTGCCCAGAACTTGCTGTTGTATTGATTATGTTGATGCACTTCTTGAGGAACCTTCCCCTGTTTTCTTTCTTTTCTTGGGAGCTTTTGGATCTAGAACTAGTTGATCAACAAACTCATCAGATTGTTCTTGTTCGGATGTGACAATCATTGGAGTCTCAGACTCTGTCATCTCACGCCTTTTTCTCTTTGCTTCTCTCTTTCCTTTCTTCAGCTTCATTTATGGCACGTAAATTCTCAATGTGCTCTCTATGTTCTCTTGTGCCACCTGCATGAATACTACTCTCCATTAGACGTTCTTGAATCGGGGCATCTTTTTTTTTCTTCAAGGATTACCCTTCTTTCGCAGGATGTTTTCCTTTATTCTTTTGATTAACTATTATGCCTCTTCTTCTTCTTCATCCACTTCCTCTTCAACATCTTGTCCCTTTCTTTTAACACCATCCTAGTATTTTTTGTATGCAGCTTTCACCAATGGAAATCTTTCCTCTCTATACATCCACTTGTGCAGCATCACCCACTTTTATGTTTTCAGTTCTATGATTTGTCAGCCCGTTGGCAGCTGAAATTTGTATATGTCATTGTCGTGTGGGAGATTGGGATGTTGATCATTGATAAGAAGCTGTACAAATCGAGGATACATGTCCCATGTTATGGTGTTTGCATTATCGACCATATAGTAGAAAATTACGCAAGAAATGTTGAATGGTTGCCTGGTGCTTAACTTTAGCATAGCAGCAGACCATTCCAAATTCAACCCTTCGTAACCTCCCTTTCTGTGCGCTAAACTCATAGCAAACACATGAAGAATTAATCGCCAATCTTTTGTGAGACCTTTCTGTTTGATCTCATTCTTGTCCCTAAAATCTCCAATATATCTCATTCCTCTTAATCCATCCAGTATATCATCTTTCTTTAATCGCAGTGGATACTTGTGATCGTCTCCGAGACTGAGGACTCTTCTCACACTGTCTTTGGTTACAATGACTTTCTTGTTCCGAGCATTTGCCGTGATATTCTTAACCTCGTTGATGGTTGTGACTTTTGCTGTTTTCCAGAATTCTTCGATATGATGCTATATATAGTTGGATTTGCTTGGACCGCGTAACTGATCTTGCTTGAGTTTATCCAGCCTGCCACGTCTTCAAAGTCTTTCGGCAACGGTTGTATTTTGTACGGTTGATTATGCTTCCGTGTTTTATTCCAGATTATCTCTTTCACCATTTAAAAAACATGGAAACAAGCCAAGTCAGATCTGTGTTTCGAAATAAAGTATTTGCAAGGTATATACAGACTATTTACATAATAATTAAGTTCGCTAGATAAAAACACTGTAAGGTTGTTAATTACGCTTGTGTAAAGATAATTAACGCTGACAAGATTAGTGTTGATTAGATTAAATGTGCAGGTAACAGTGATACTTATGCCGATTAAACAAGTTAAAAACACCAGTCATTTATGTTGTGTTGTGATTGTGATTAGGGCAATTACGTTGGTATCGGGTCACGTATTTAAGTCTCATTTCGAGACTACATTCAGCGTTGATATTTATCTACACTAATTGACCGACGTATTTGTCAAATACGCCGGTTGCTTGTAACACCTCGTAAAATCATGTTCACTAATATACCGACACGTGTACATGCCCTCGGATCGTACCTCGATGAGTTAGCCACTCAAACATGTTCAAAATTCTCAAAATTCACAAACCTAACCGTAACCTATGGTTGAGAATCGTAAGTTACGGTTTGAAGCTGCTGGATAGCGAGGCTTGAGAGCCTCTATATTTCAATGTTTCAACTTTCAGAAAATTACCTAAAGGCCCCTAGACTTTGTTATTTTCGTATTTCTTGTTTTAACAAGTTATTTCTGACCCGAATAACTTCCGGTTGACGGGATATCTTTTGATTTACCATCCTTGAGCATTTCGCTCCTTCACCGAATCTTTAACCTTAATAGTTTGAGTAATTTAACCCATGAAACCATAAGTATTCGTATCTTTCACGTTTAAGCTAGTAAACACTTATAAGTCGTAAAAACACCTAGTGTGACACCCGTTAACATTTGGTTATTCGTACTCTTCTTCAATACATCTCGTGTTGAACGAAAAGACCAAGTTGTATCATTATGTCATTGAATATAAGTCAAGGGACAATTCTTGACAATCCACAAAACTATTTTTGAGGGACTAAAAGTGTCAAAACCCCAAAATTCTGTCAAGATGCCACCTCTCCTGCAAAATGCCACACTCTTGCAGCTCTTGACACCTTGCTAGACACTTGTGAAGATCCTACAACACCTCTAACACCTAGCTTCATCTTCGCACACCTTCTTGCACTATAAATAGCCACTTAGTTCACCTCATTTCCTTGCTCATTCACTCTTTCTCCTCTCTATTACACTCCTGGAAGTCCTGAGCATTTAGGAGCTTCCCTTTGAGTTCTAAGTTTCCCTTAGATCACTTGTAAGTGTTTCTTCTCTGCTCTTTTATTTTTATAGGCTTTTAATAGCCAAAAGTCAAGCATTTTCGACAAATGCCTTGACTTTTGGTTTAGACCATTATGGTCCAGCCATTGTTTGAAATAAACATGGCTAAGTGATTGTAATCAGGAAGGTATTAACCCCTAAAAAGGCCACTTCCTAAGGATCACATTTACTAGGCCAATTGACGGGTCAAAGTTTATGTTTTAAAAAGTCAAACAGGTCAGATTTCATAAATATTATAATTGATTTATATATGTTATAAACATGTTTTGGACACCTAAACAAGTTGGTAATAATTATTAGAACATGTGGGAACATGTTCGATCCATCAATTTTAGATCTAGAGTCGGTTCGCAACTGAAAGTCCCGAAGTTTGACTTCTACTTTGACTTTAGATTCTGACATGACTTAGATTAGTTAAATTGACTTATGGTCGCATTATGATCGTAATACAATGTAGCATAACCCTCTGACGTTATATTACTTGATCATAATCATAATCTGAGTTACGCACAAATTCCGCTAAAATGTCAATTTTGACTAAAATGCCCTTTTTACATAAACGAGGTTTTAATCAACAATGAAATTGCAAAGGAATTACCTGCTGATATGTTCATGTAATTAACATATCATGATGTTAATATTCTGATCATAAACTAATTTTAGTATAAACATATGTTCATAAAATTGCAAACTATACTTTTTAAATGACCAAAATGCCCTTTCGGGCATAGTTTGGTCTTAAACCATAAACCACACTTATGTGTGACTTCTTACTGATAATATATCACAAATTAAGTATTTTTCCAGAACGTGTATGATCATAACATTAGAATACATACAAGTTCCTTTTATACGACATATAATGGTCAAAACACCTTATACGGCGTAGTTTCATTTTAAAACCTCAACGGGCATATAAGTTGATATCCTACTGATATTACAACTTATTTAAAGTATAATGACATATAGAACTTGTTCATGACTCATACGGTTACCCCATATCGCTTACATGCACACCGTTAAGTATATCTAACTAGTTTACGAAAATTAACCGAAACGGGTTTAACCTTATCATTTAATCTCAAATTCTAGAATGTTACTTGTTTACCCATATTATACAAGTCTTAAGTACTTGGTGGGTTTAAACTACATTCTATCTGGTCATCGGTTAATCTAGCGTATCATACCGTTTTTAATCCTTTAAGCTAGTCGGTCTAAGTCTAAGACTTAAATAAGTCCGTTAGCATTTTA
Organism: Scalesia atractyloides; assembly: GCA_947069175.1. NCBI lineage: Eukaryota > Viridiplantae > Streptophyta > Magnoliopsida > Asterales > Asteraceae > Scalesia > Scalesia atractyloides. Next base: position 30,862,858 of record CAMTDV010000022.1, read on the forward strand.
ATTGGTTAGCTTATGCCATAATCCAGACTAGAGCCTTCCAGTAAATGCTATCTGCACTTATTTCATTTTGAATTTGGCTGATATATTAAATCTTGCATTTTTAAATCAAGACTAGCTTAGGTAAATACTCTTCATTTATTTACCCTATACGGGCTTGAGTTACGGTAAATTATTACCGCTTGGTCAGAAATGAGATCAATCGAATGACGGATTGTGGCTAGTAAATCTGTATATTCCTTTTTGATCAGTTTTGTTTGATAACTTAAACATTGGGGGTTAACGACCGTGTCCTGGATATCCTCGGCTCATTACATTAGCTAATGGCCACAACCAAAGCACGAAGTGTAGGCATACACTCGACAGATGCGAATGCTAAAATATTTTTACCCATAAGTTGGGGATAACTCCTTCGTGGTTCATAAGTGGTGTATCAGTTAATCATGTCTCGGTCTCTGTATTGGGCCTATATGTATTGACAAACATGTGAATCTGTTAACAAGGTTATAAACATAACTTTCCCAAGTTATAAAAGATTTTTCGTCCCAGTGCACTTAAATCAATTTTTTAAATGTTTTCAAAACGAGTCAGTTGGGTGTATTTACTAGCGAAAGCTTACGTATTTTCAAAAGACTAAGATGCGGGTACAATACGAAATAGGCTGGAAGCTGCTTGGTATGATATAAAAGGATCTTACAAATCCTTAGATCTGCCCAAAGCCTGTTACACATTTTTTTCATTTTACGATCCGCCTGTGGATCATTCATTACAAGCCATCTGTATATTATTTTTCGTACTTCGAACATTTGGTTTGTAACAATAATTTAACTCCAAGACTTTCGTTGTGCTATGTTTAATTGACTATGATGATATCAACTTACGTCACGATATTCCCCACCCGGGCCCACCGGTGTTTGGTTGAATTACGGGGTGTGACATTGCTCGAACTCGAGTTTAAGTCTTAACTGCGCGATCCTTTGATTCCATTTAAATACGCTGTCGTCAAGGTAATTACGCTATATTCATTGTAATTACGCTGGCTTCAAAAATTTCTTGATAAACCCTTTCAAAACCCTTGAAATCTGATTCAAACAATCCTAGTGATTGACTATGCCCGGTACACCTGTGATTATGGGCACTCAACAATCGACTCGAAAACATGAAAAACATACCCATACCAGAGGCTAAGTAATCGGCTTTTGATGTTTTGAAGAAGTTTATAATGATTGTTTGAATGTTGATCGGGATGACTATAGAGGAAAAAGTGAACTGCGCTGGAAAGATAATTACGTTGCCTCAGGTGTTTTGGAAGGTTTCTTCAAAGTTAAGAAGTCCAACCCAAATACGCTCGAAAATGATAAACTTTCTTCAAAAAATGTGACCTTTTTAGCTAAGAACAGTGCAAACCCCGAAAATAAGTTTTAAGAAAATCAAAACTTTGCAATTTGGACACAAAAATTCATTTTTAGAACCATGAAGCTTCCTTTTTCACATTTTTCTTTTAACTGATACTCCGTGACTTTCCTGCAAAGATCATATTGGCAACACTTGTCAGCTGTTATATATAAGAAATTTTTGAATAATCGAGGCACAAGAAAAACTGTCAGTATGTTTGTCCTCTTAAATTCATGCATCATTCTTTCAACATGCTTTCGGTGAGCGTTTTATCATGTTGTAGTAATATTGACAAAAATTGCAATGGTCCCACTCAAGCTAGACTATTGAATGTTGTGCTCGTGAGTCCCACGTTAGGACATACCCCCGCGATCAAGATATGCACAAAGATTCCTCATAGCGGGTGAGTATATTGACTTCATTCATTTTGTTTGTCAACGATAGACAATAGATCATCAAGTTAGTACTTTTGTACAGAAGAGAGACCAATGTCTAACGAGGGCTAAGACAAATACCACAGATGGTCGATTTATGAATTTGAATGACTCTCTACGAGAACTTATTCTGTGTAAGGTTTTGGCCTTATTAGCTCTTTTGAAAAGATATCATAATCGTGTCTAGGTCAGCATATATATCTGGATGCAGAAAAAGAGCAATTATGATATCCCCGAATGATTAGTCAATATAAAGACCCGAAATCTCATGATTTTGGCAATCAATTAACGCAAGATTTAAGACCATTAAGCCATATGCCACAACATGTTACCCGCAAGTTACACAACATTATGGGTATCCAGATTCTTGTGTAAGCATTAACTTTTGTCACCTAATCGCAGTTTTCTTGATGGTATTGTTTGAATCTACTGACACTTCGTTGCTTTGTACCCTAATTTTCCTTGATTTTCTTTTCTGTTGTCAAACAAAAAGACAAGGTGTTAACAGTTGTCTATCATTTTTTTAACAACATGTGTCAAACAGGAGATCAAAGTATTTTCTCGATATCTTCCCCCTAAAAATTTTATTTTCAAATGATCATTGTTTGAAAATTAAATTTAAATTTTGAAGAAATCTTTTTGGTGGGCACAATTTTAAGATATTCATTTATCTTGAAAGGCAGTTTTTTATGTACAGTCGGTTATGAAGACACAATTGATCATTTACAACCAGGTTACCAACTGGTTTAAACGAGTTTTGTCAAAGGCTTTCATGAAAATATCGGCTTTCTGTTGCATAGTATCCACATGCACCACTTGAATGTATCCATTCTTGTATGCATCTCGCATTAATCCGAATTTTGATGTGCTTTGTTCTGGAGTGGTGGATTGTATTCTTCACAATTCCTAGACACGCCTCATTGTTAATGAATATCGTAGTCTTCATGATGTTGATCCCGTAAGCCAACAACTGATTTTATATCCAAAGGAATTGTGCGCAGCAACTTAAGCCGCTGTATATTCAAATTGAGAAGTACACGTGGAAACTGTCGTCTTCTTCTTGCTTTGCCAAGACATAAGACGATTTCCTAAGAATTGGCAACCTCCTGAAACTGACTTTCTATCAACGTTGCAACCTGCCTGATCACTGTTAGAATAAGTAATTAAATCAAAATTACTATCTTTAGGATACAGTAGTCCGAGCTTGGGTTTTCCTTTTAGATAGCGAAAAATTCGTTTGACTGCAGTTTCATGAGATTGTTTTAGATTCGTCTGAAGTCATGCACAGATGCAGACAGCACACGTAATGTCATGCCTATTTGCGGTTAGATACATCACGAGCCTATCATCGAATGATATAAGGACTTGTTCACCGGCTTTCCTTGAAGATCAGGAGTGACTTCCGTTTGAGCTAAAATGGTGTACTAGCAATTTTGCAGTCGTTCATGCTGTACTCTGCGAGAATATCTCCGATGTACTTTGCTTGATAAATGAGTATACCATCTTCTTCGTTGCTTCACCTCTAATCCCAAGAAAAATGTGAGCTCTTCATACTCATTTCAAACTTTGCCTTCATAACCTTCTTGGACTCCTTGCATAGAGCCTCATCGGTTGACCCAAAAATAATATGACAACAAAAATCTGAACTAGCATCACATTATCTCCGATCCTTTTCATGAAAGACTCATGTCAATTTCACCTCTATTGTATCCACATTCCAAAAGATATGTGGACAAAGCCTCATCCTATGCTCGAGGAGCTTGATGAAAACCACAGAGAGCTTTGTCAAACTTATAGTATCGTTTAGGGAAATGTGGATCTTCAAAGCCTGGAGGCTAACAAACATAGACTTCCTCTTTCACCATCCCATATAGAAAAGCACTCTGCACATCCATCTGAAACACCTTGAAGTTTTTGTACGGAGCATATACCAAGAATTTCTAATAGCCTCCAAACATGCTACCGGAGCAAAAACTTCCTCATAATCAATCCCTTCCTCTTGTCAAAAACCTTAAACTACCTATCTTGCCTTGTTCTTGATGACTACACCACGATCATCCATTTTGTTATGGAATACCCACTTCGTGCCAATGGGATACTTTCCATCCGTTAGATCAACAAGTTCCTAAACTTTGAGCTTACGAAACTCAGATAATTCTTCCTGCATTGCCTGCACCAAGCTAGAATCCTGAATTGCTTCTTCGATGTCACTTGGCATAGACTGCGATAGAAACACAACATACAATCCTTTGTTGATGGTATATGTTTGTCCACAAGTTCGTACTCCATCCTCCATAGGACCAATGACATTTTCAATGCGATGATTTGGATTTGTCTTGTAACCTGCGTTAGTGTGGGTCTCAATTTGTTGAGGTAGATTGGTGAAATGTTCGTCGACATAGATAATTGTAGGCCCGTCTTCTTTAGTTGGTTCATCCACATTCGGCTGTGAAGAAGAAGTATCATTTGCAGTTGCATTCTCAGCCGAAGTGTTACCATTAACTTCTTCAACAGGAAGGATTCGATCGGATGAAACTAGGGTGAAAGAGTTGTGGAAGGGGTGAAACCAATGTCTGAAAGATCAAACAATGGTTCTACTGGGTTGGTTTCTGCAGCTTCGGTTTCAGTGAGTGGTTCAGGAATGTAAAAGTGTTGAAAACAACATCTACGTCGTGAAACCAGTTTGGAGAATTTCCAGTGTTGGTGGAGTTTCCTTCTTGAACGTCGACATAGTATGATTCAAGCACCATCTTGGTTCGTTTGTTGTAGACACGATACGCCTTCTGAGTAGATTAGTATCCCATGAAGTAGCACACATCACCAACTACTTCAAACTTGATAAGATTGTCTTCAGTGTTGAGGAGTGTACAAGAACATCCAAATGGTCAAAGAAGGAGGCTTCCTTTTGAAAAGGAGTTCATACGTGGTTTTTCCATGAGGTTTAACGATAAGAACTCGATTCAAAACATAGCATGCTGTGTTAACTGCTTCTTCCCAAAAGATGATAGGAAGCTTGGAGTCTACGAGCATACTTCAAGCAGCTTCAATGAGTGTTCTATTCTTCCGTTCTGCTATGCCGTTTTGCTGAGGAGTTCTGGTGGCACTATACTAAAGACATATTCCCTTTTCTTCGCACGAGGAGATAAACGTTTGATTTTTGAATTCAGATCCATTGTCACTTCTGACTGATTTGACCTTATCTTGATCACATTTTCAATCATGGAAATGAAGTTCTTGGAGAAGTCATCTATAATCACCAAGTAATACGATCTTTTAGCCTTACTTTTAACACTAATAGGATCTAAAAGATCCATATGCAGCAATTGCAATGGAGCGTATATCATATTCACTGCTTTGGATTTGTACGGCTTTTTGTGTTACTTGCCTTGGACGCATGCGATACATTTTCTGAAAATGTAAATTCTTTTATAGGTAAACCTCTCTAAATTTAACTTAGAGAGTTTATTCATATTTTTGAAGTTCACATGCCCTAACCGCCTGTGCCAAAGCAGTGACTCCGATTTTGACGCTTTGAGATTAGTCACGTCATATGCTCATTGGATTTTGCGTTTTTCATCTTGAGAACATAGGTGTTGTTTTGACGAGGAGCTAAATCCTTTCGGCATGAACAGAGTATTCAGGCTTGAGAAATAGGCATTCCACGTCATTGAACAGCATCGATATTCCTTTGTCATAGACTTATGATACGCTCATGAGATTGTAACACAATTCTGGTACATGATTGATGTTCTCCAATGTAAGTGCTTAAGATACGATGCATTCCAACAATTTTCCCTCCTTTTTCATCTCCGACGAAAGATACGAAGTCATCATTGATGAATCGAAAATTATTCAGGAGTTCTTTCAATCTGGTCATATGCCTTGAGCATCTACTGTCCACGTGTCAAATGTATTCCATGAGCATTCGAAGCCATTTTTGCATTTTATTCTGGTAGACAACAACAAACAAAAATGTATACAAGTTAGTTGGTTTTCGGAACACATACTTCTTTTAAGTTTAATCTATCATGATTTTGAACAAGAATATATTCCTTTCTTTTCCAAAAACATGCTGAATTAACTATGTAATTGACTGATTTCCTAAAATTATCAAATTGCTCAGTGAAGCTTTTGAAAAAATCTTGTTTAGGTTTAGAAAATTTCTTGCTCTTGCAATGTTTCGCAGTATGTCCTAAATGACCATAACGAAAACATTGCTTGGAATTTGCTCTTTTCTATTTGGTGGACGCCGCGTGTGAAGATGATATATGTGATAGAGTCTAGAGCTGCTTGAAGCGTTGTCTAACGATGCACTGTAGCTTGAACTTTTGACTATCTTCACTTTCTTATCGAGATGACTTTCATCCTTAATTCAATCTTCATCGTTCTCGCTATCTGATGAAGAAGCTGATTCTTGATTTTCACTTGAATCATTTGATTCCTGATCTTTGCTTGAGGCTTCTTCACCACTTTCCGAAGTTGTTGTGCTCGAGTCTTCACTACTGCTAACTTGCGTTGATTCTTTTTTCAGACTTTGATGTACCTTTACATTATGGAACAAACTCGGGAATTTCCTTTGTAAGGAACTTTCCAAACCTGTTTTTCTTCAATTCTGGAACAAACACAGGGGATTCAAGCACAACATTTTCATCACTAAAAGCAGAATTTAAGTCATGACGTTCAACCACTACATTCTCGTGGTTGTGGGTCTTAAATGTAGGCACATGGCCCTTACAGTCATCCCAAGTATTAAATTTAGGCACATGGTCGTTACAGTCATCCATCCTAGTCAAACTATTACAGTCATCCCAAATATAAATATTAATTTTCTTGTTACTATTCCAGGTGAACCGGTTAACGGTGGAATAACTGTCGCCCGGATATCCTATCCCTATTTCTGACCCTCCACAGTCATCATCCTCATCACACACATCTTCTTTACGCTCAAACACATCTGCATTACTTTCAAAAATGTTAGTATTTTTGTCATTTTCGTAAGATACATTTTGAGCAAAAAGATCATTTTTATCAATTAGATCAATATTAGGATGAGGAGATGGCATAGGTACATAGTTTTTGCTGTGCGGAGGACGAAATATCTTTCTTTCATTTTCAAGCTTATCCTTGTTCCAATCACATCCTTTACGAATGTCGGTCATTGATAATTTTCAATGTCAACTAGTGCCTTTTAGCTAATTTTCCAATTATCGATCGTGATTTGCAATTTATTGTTTCAATTTTGAGATTCTTCTAATCTTTCAGTTAAATCATTTATGATAAAATCTTTTCTAAAAATGAATTCTTTTAATATCTGCATTTCAGCTAAAGTTTATTCAACTTTCTCTTTATGCAGCTTCGTTTTCTTTCAATTCTTTGTTAAATTGTAAAACCTTTTCTTTTTCTCTAATCAGGTCATGGTTGAGTGATTTGTAATGTGCCACGATGTTCAAACATGGTTGGGAGCATAATTTTGCTTTAAATTCATACGGTATGTTGTTTACCAAATCCTTATCCTCCTTTTCTTTTGCAGATTCAACTTTCATGGCGGCTGTAGGAGTTTCAGCTCTCTCATTCTTTATGCCGCTAGTTACTTCTTGGGCTTTCTTCTTCGGTTCAGGCTTCTCAGCTTCTTTCTTTCCCTTATATGTGGATGGTTCAGTAGGAGCAACTATGCACAGTTTAATGAAGACGAGACTCATGCAGTAGAGATTTTAGCCATCAGAGCCTTGTTGACTTCTTCCTTTGCCTCAACAATTTCTTCATCCCAGTCATAATAATCTGCCACCAGTGCCTTTAGGTTGTTATTAGTAACATTCTCATTTCCCTCAATAGCAATTGGCCTTCTTACTGGGACAATCTCAACATTTTCGTTCTTCAACAGCGGGCAATCTCTCTTGAAGTGACCCAAATTCTTGCAGTTGTAGCATCGTAACTTTGACTTGTCGAAACCGGCTTTTCCGAGAGATAATCTCTTTCCTGTCTTGTCTTGAAACTTTTTCAGCCTTAAGGTGATCATAGCGATCTGACATTTGAGATCCATTTCTTCCATATCATCTGGATCAACTTGGTACATGTCTTCAGCTTAAAGAAAAAACCATTTCAGTTCACCCGAAATAAGAGCCTCATAGCTGCTGATGAAGGTGTTAAACAGTGAAACATGTTTAGTCGAGATCTTTAGTGCTTGAGCATCACCGACCATAGTAGCTTTCTCGTTGGATTGTGAAGCCTTAGCAGAGTTTGCGGAAGCGTTGAAGTAAGATGCACCGGCACTTTGAGAGCTTAAGCTCCCGAAGACTATGGGAGCAACGAATGTCATGTTCTTGGGCGTAATAATAATAGCAGCGATTGAGCAGACTTTTATTAAGAGTATTCTGTTTGGTTCATCTCTCTTTTGAGCACGTCCATTTCGAAAGCCTTTAGAGTGTTGATTAATTCCAAAAGGGTAACTAGAGTCGTACTGGTTAGGAAGGTTATTTTGATCATCATGCATTGTAGGCTCTATTCTTTTAGAAGAGAGTCTAAAAGCTTTTTGATTGAAGCATAGTTGGAAACAGGATTAACAACTTTCTTCATTTTTGTTAACACATTCGAAAAGCGGCTAAGGTGATTTGACAAACTTTCACCTCGAACACTTCCAAACATGTCGTATTCTTTCTGAACCACATCTCTCTTGTTATCCATCAGTTCTTCGTTTCTTCGTAGTGATCGATAAGAGCTGACCATAGTTCATGAGCCGAGGTGTATTCCTTAAACAAGTTTTTGTCATCCTAATAAAGCCATTGTTAGAGTAGCGTGAGCCCTAGGGTCACATTGGATGAGAGTCCTATCTTCATCAGTGAAGGTTGAGGGATCTTCGTTGACGAACATCGTCACGAATTACCATAGGAACATGGGGTCCTACAGTGACAGACACCCAATTAGTATAGTCCATATACTCAAAGAATGCTTTGATTTGATCCTTCCAGGTATTAAAATCTTCAGATCCTTTCAACTTAGGAGGCATAGTTGCCATTCCAGTTTCAAGTTCGGCTTGAGCGATTCAGTTTATTAGTTGACATTTTGGTTTGATTTCAAGTTCAAGGTTTTGATAAGGGATTAATTACGCTGGTTTTTAAGTTACCGTGCTTAAAATCGCTGGTGAAGATTAATTACGCTGGGAAATTGTGAGATCAGTGAGCAAATACGCTGAATATAGTAATTACGCTGATGATTCTTAGCTTCTTTGACCGGTGACAATAGCTAAATTCGTTGGAACATACAAAACAAATGTGAGTTTGGCTAAATACGCCGATCAACGTGATAAAATCGCTGAGGATCTTTATCACTGACTTCGAAGTTGCCTTCGATTAAACATACCGACACTATTTCACTGAGAATCAACAAAGGCGCTGGTATATTGTCGGCGTATTTGTTAATTACGCGATCTTCAAACTAAATACGCTATATCCAAATTTATCTACACTGTCTTCAAATTTAAATACGCCAACAGGGTTTAAGTACGAACAAAAACCCTCTAATCACCCAAAAACGACTCAAAATCCATGTTTCTTTGTACCAAAATGACCCAAATGTTTACCAAAACACTGATTAACAACAACCCAATGATTAAACACACCAAATCAAGCCAAATTGTGGGTCCCAAAACAGATTCGAATCACAGTGGTTTGATGGTTATCACCCAAACAACTATATATTAGTTGCTTGGATGTGTATAAGTTAAGAAAAACCCAAAATATGAAGATGAAGATTCTTGTATGGATCAAATAAAATGTGTTGTATATGGAATCCCAAAAGATATAATCACTAAAGCACCTGGATGTTCGGATTTAGCACAAGTACAATAATCACAACACAAGAGAAATCACCAAAACTTGTCAAAGAACCTTGGACTAGGGTTTTCACTGAACACATATATATACACACTGACTACCCAACGTATTTAATAAATATGCTGGGACATTAAATACGCCGCTAACAGAAGTTTCCCTGTAGTTACATTTTCAACCCCTGAACTTTCTAGAATACAATAAGCTATTATAAAACCATCCAAAGCCTACTAAAACCAAGTACCAACGATCTCAAAAGTTCCAACAAAAGCTCAATTAGAAGCCGCTGATGAGGCGAAGATCTATGCAGCCCAGCCATCCCAAGGGGAAGGATCAAAATAGTCCAGGAGGCTATGGATCCTGCTTTTGAAATGTCTGAATGAGATCTTGCTGGGTGGAGGCAGAGACTCCTGGAGCTCGAAAGTGAAGACGAGCCCAAGTTGGTCCACATGCTAGAAGCTAGGAGAAGCGGGACTAAGGAGGTGGTCGAGGCAGCCGGGACTGAAGGTGGCAAAGTAGGTGGTGAAGCAGGTGGTGGTGCAGCTGAAGGATAATATAGACAAGGCCTGAGCCCACTTTTTTAGGTTTTCTGGTTTTTGGTTAATGGGTTTATATGTTGAACAATTTATGGTTTGTAATTCTAAAGAATAGTTTCTAGGGTAAGGATCCATGATCCTTAAGACAATAGTGGGGTGGCAAAGGTGGATGGGTCCTTCTGTTTGTGGATGATGAAGCCTTTGACGCCCCTCACTTTTATTTTCCAAGGCTTGATGAACAATTACTATGGACACCCTTTATCAACCCAAGTGGACGAACCACATTTTGCTTGTAGAAACTTGGGTTGATAATTTTGATAACTGTATATTGGGGTTTTAATAAAAGTTACAACCTTTTAACTACATCTTGTGTTGTACTTTCATTGATGAAATGTTGTTTTGACATGTTTATGTAAATTAGCTTTATTTTACCAAACTTAGAGAATTTCAGATTGTTAAAAATAGATCAGTTTTCTAGCATAACAACTTTATAAAATATGAAGAGTTATATGATCAAGGGTCATATATCCTTAATTGAAAGGTCCATAGTGTAATCAATGATATAAATATAGTTAAGGACAAAACATACCAGAGAATCCAAGTTAGGATTCGATATCCTTAAGACTTACAATTGCATAAACAAACCAAAGAAGTCGGTTAAGGTTTAAGGATTCAGGATCCTTATTTGTAAAACTTCAAGAACCTGTGAAAATCAACTTGGGGCCATGCCAAATATTTATGGGGATAAACCCATTATAACTAGGGTCAAGCCCAAATAAACTGGGGACACACCCAAAATTCTTGGGGTCTGACCCGAACTGGGGACAAGCCCAACGTAAGTGACATGAAAATGCCAATACCTTAGGATAACGGATGTATGGTACGTCCTCCATTATACTTGAGATCCTACATATGACCAACAACAATGAAATTGTCAACCACTAAAGCATGTACTGGTCCCATTACCTCGAACCATACTTGGATAAACGTGCACTACTAGCGGGGTGTCAAAACCCGATTAGTGTGAAAGGTGAAAACCTTTAAAACTTAGAAGGTATAAGATACCTTAAACGTGGGAGAGAGGTGGCCAACCCGATGATCCTCTGCAAGAAAATGTTAAAACTCTGCAAAAGCACAAACTTGATAAAAATGGATGTTAAATGCTCAACATCCTTTCCTTATAATGAATAATAAGTACAAAGTGAAAGAAAGTAAAAGAAAGATGTTACCCAAGTAAGGATCATACATCCTTTGAGGATCCTCGATCCTAGACTGGAGTACTAGAATCTCTAAAGATCCTTGATCCATCTTACATGAAGTATTTCTTCAGGTGAAAAGCATTCCAAGCTCTTGGTAGGAGATCACCATCCATAGTTAGAAAGTGATACGCCCCCTTTCTAGCTTTTGCTTCTATCAAGTATGGACCTTCCCATTTTGGTGCTAACTTGCCATCATTCGGATTGGTAGTGTTCTGAAATGCTTTCCTTAGTACGAAATCACCAACTTGGAATCTTCCGATCCTGACATTTTTGATTTATGCTACAGACATCCTTTCTTGATATCTGGTCATCCTTATTCGTGTTAAATCTCAGAACTCATCCACAGTATCCAGGTTTTGGGTCATGCATTTACTTCAGGACCACGGATGCTTGTTCTAGCTGTAGGAACCACCATTTCTATAGGGATCACTTCTTTAGTTCCAAAGACTATGGAGAATGGAGTCTGGCCTGTGGTGTTCTTTGGAGTTGTTTTATCTGCCCACAAGACATATGGTAGCTCTTCAGCCCACTTCCCTTTCTTGGATCCACGCTTCTTCTTCAAGTTGTTGATGATGATCTTATTGCTTTATTCAACTTGACCAATAGCTTGTGGGGGTAGTGGTGTTGATGTTATCATCCTAATCCCCCAGTTGTCACAAAATTTAGTAGTTCTACTCCTAATAAATTGGGATCTATTATCACAAATAATTTCATAAGGAATTCCAAATCTAGTAATAATGTTTCTTTTTATGAAGGATATGACTTCCTTTTCTCTGACTTGAACAAAAGCTTTAGCTTCTATCCACTTGGAGAAGTAATCGATGATGGTTAGCATAAATACTTTTCCTCATGGTGCCTTTGGAAGTTTGTCAACTATATCCATTCCCCATTTCACAAATGGCTAAGAGGAAATTATTAGATATAAAGGCACTGCTGGTTGATGTAGGATGTTGTTGTGTCTTTGACATGCATCACTTCTTTTTGTGTATTCTTCGTAGTAGGCTAATAATAACCTGTTCTAAGGATCCTTGAGAATATTGCTCTGCCCCCAGTGTGGTTTTCACAGTCTCCTTCATGAAAACCTTCAAGACTACTCTAAATTCTGGATCCTCAATGCACCTTAAATAGGGACCTCCAAGACATCTCTTGTATAAAATGTTATTTAACAAAGTGAATTGAGATGCCTTAGTCCTGAAGGCTATAGGATTCTCCCCTGTGGGAGTTTCCCGATTCTAAATATATTTCACCATTGGAAAGATCCATGATACTGAATTTGGTTGTACATCACTAGGTACAATTGAAGTATCTTCAACTAATTGCAAGAAAAACAATATGAATGATAGGTATCCTCACATATTCTAGTATCTTTAAGGATGATCCTAGGTTTGCCAAGGCATCTGCCTCTACATTTTCTTCTCTAGGTACCTTCATTATGCTAAAAGAACCGAAAGCATTTGCTAGTTTTTTTTAACAATTTTTTAATATTTGATTAATTCTCACCCTTCATAGCATATGAGCCATTCTAATGGTTAGTAATTAGCAAAGAATCTATGTATACTTCAAGAAACCTGATCCTCATATGTTTAGCTAATTGCAAACATGTTATTAGGGCCTCATATTGTTAGTTGTCTGAAACTCACAAGCAATGGATTGGGGTATTATGTCCCCCTGTGGCAATGTTAGTAGTATGCCTAGTACAGTTCCCTTGACGTTTGAAGCTCCATCTGTGAAGAGTATCCAAGGATCCTTGGTCTCATCAAGCTGTTAAATCTCTAATTCAGTTTCCCTTTGTAGATCACTACTGAAATCAGCCACAAAGTCTGCCAAAGCTTGAGACTTGATGGCAGTCCTTGGTTCATATTTTATGTTATATGCATTAAGTTTGACAGCCCACTTCGCCATTCTTCCTAACATTTCAGGTTTCCTGTTTCATCATCAAGAAGGCTCTTACTTACATAATATACCAGATATTGTTAGCCTTCATGAACATTAACTAACACAACACTTACCGCTTTACCTGAGACGGCCAAATATAAGGACAATGGTTCACATCCTCTTGTTTTATCAGGGCTTAAGCTGAGGATAAATAATCCTTGAGAGCCTTGAGTGCAGCTTCATGCTTTTCAGTCCACTCAAATTTCTTACTCTTCTCAAGGTATCAAAAAAATCCTTGCATTTCTCAGGGGATTTCAAAATGAATCTGTTTAGGGCCATGATCCTTCAATTCAATCTCTGGACATCCTTGGCATTGGTAGGGGATTTTATATTCACAATCACCTTGATTTGTTTTGGACTTGCATCAATCCCTCTCTTGGTCACCATATATCCTAGGAGTTTTCTAGCTTTGACACCAAAATGGCACTTTGAAGGATTTAGCTTCATGTTGTATTGATCAAGTATATTAAATACCACTTCAAGATCCTTGAGATGATCCCCTACTCTCTTGGACTTAACCACCATATTGTCTATATACACTTTCATAGTGTCTCCAATCTGCTCTTTGAACATCATGTTGACTAGTCTTTGGTAGGTGGCACCTGCATTTCTTGGTCCAACAGGAACTGCAATATAACAATATATGCCAGTAGAAGTCATGAATGTTGTATCCTCTTGGTTAGATGGTTCCATATGAATTTTTTGGATCCAGAGGAAGCATCTATAAAGGTTAGGAACTCATTTCCTGTTGTTGCATCTACCATGGAGTCAATGTATGGTAATGGGAAAGGATCCTTGGGACATGCCTTATTTAGGTATGTGAAATCAACACATACCCTCCACTTTTCGTTTTTTCTTTTGAACCACCACTACATTTGCTAACCATCATGGATACTTAACCGTCTCTAATCATACCTACCTTCAAGAGTTTCTCTACCTTCTCTTGGATGATAAGGTTCCTCCAGGTGTATATTTTCTTCTCTTTTGATGAATTAACTTGAAAGATTTATCAATTCCAAGTTTATGTGTTATAATATCTTTAGATATACCTATCATATCCCCGTGTTTCCAAGCAAAGGTATATTTTCTTCTCTTCAGGAAGGATACTAGATCCTTCTCTATATTTTCAAGGATCCCGGATCCTATGAGGACTTTGATTTTAGGATCCTGAGGATCCAAACTTTCATCTTTGATGTCTTGTTCTGCTGCCTCTAGCACACTCCTTGGAGGTTGCTATGATTGATATGCCGCTTTTGGTTTAGATGTAAGTTTCATAGAAGAGGTGTAATAGTTCTTTGCCTCTTGTTGATCACCCTCTATCTTCACTACCCCCCCCAAGGTGTTGGTAGCTTGAGACACTGATGATAAGTAGAGGAAAAACTTTCATATCGTGTATCCAAGGCTGGCAAATCATGTTGCAACAAGACAAGCATTCAATGACACAAAATTTTTGTATAGAGTTTACCCCTCAATGTAGATTGGGAGTTTGATATCCCCCGCGTGTTCTTTGTCTCACCATTGAATCCTACAAGGACAGACGATCTCAGAACTATTTCTGTCTCTGGAATGTTCATTCTCTTGAGGACATCTAGTTGAATAATGTTAACGAAGCTATCTCCATCAATAAGGACCCTGCAAACAAAGTGGTTAGATATAAATAAACTATTGAACTAAACCATCATGATGGAGATCCTGTGTATCAACACGGTCATCCTCATCAAAGGATATGATTTTCTACTGAGTCTGGATGGAGGTTCGGATAGGCCTCTCTTCGTTTTTCAACTTGGTTTCCTTAACATGTCTCTTTGCTGTAGAGAATGAGGTTCCACATATATCGGAGCCTACGGAAATGAAGTTAATGATTTGAGCATCTGCAGGTGGTGTAGGAGCACTTTCGGGTACTTTTTCAGGATCCTGGATCCTTGATTTCTTCCTTCCGAGCAGCTCTTTCAAGTAACCTTTGCTGAGTAGGTAACCTATCTCCTTTTTGAGTGCAATGCATTCATCGGTAAGATGGCCAAAGTCTTCATGGTATGCACACCACTTTGATTTATCCTTGTTGGATGTAGACTTTTGATTCTTCTTAGGCCATCTATCCTTTTCACCTAGAATCTTCAAAGCAAGGATTAGTTCACTATTGTCGGCAGAAAAACAATATTAAGATATATGAGGATATTCCTCCTGATCTTCCTCTTGTTCAATTGAATGAACATTTGGTTGTCATGCTTGGAGTATTGCTTGGAATGATTGTTCTTGTAGATGGATCCTTGCTTCTCCTATTTCGATGATCCGGATAACTGTCTTGGATCCTTTTGTCATCCTCTAGTCGGATGAACCTCAAAGCCTTGTTTCTTCATCTAAGTTCCTACAAGGTGTCATAATAAGATCATTATAGAAAGGAGGACCTTTTTATAGTCCCATTTTAAACGCTTCCACAGCAGTGGCAATGTCTAAATTTGGGATTTCCAAGGACTCTCTACCAAATTTAGTAACATAATCTCTAAGTGATTCATCTCGAGATTAGGTAATCCTATATAAATCACTAGTTAGTCTTTCAAAGGCTCTACTACAAGAAAACTGGTTATTGAATAATTAACTAAGTAAGAAAATGAAGTTATGAATAGGGAGGAAGACTTAGCAGGCAATTTAGTGCTCATTTAATAAGTCTGGATCTGAAGCCCTTGCACAGACAAGCTTCTTTCAACCTTTAGGAGATGGGATTGATCTCCATTCTTTCTCTGTATTGAGCCACATGCTCTTCTGGATCAGTAGTACCGTTGTATAACTTCATATTAGGGGTTAGGAAACGCTTTAGTATCTCAGCATTGCATAAGGGAGGTGCAAAGTGAGATACTCTGTAACTCTCATCTGGAATCTCAGGAATGGGTTTAACCACTCCAGGGACACTGGATATCATGTCGTTGAGTTTCTACAACTCCCTGGCCATGGCTTGATTGATCCCTGCATCCTCCATATAAGTACAGTTGGTATCAAAAGATATATTGAAATTATTACCTCCTGACTGGTTTGAAGTTGCCAGAAGTCTGTCTAGGATAAAACATGTCTTGTGCAATAGTGGAACCAGAAGAAGCAATGGTCTGCATGGGGATAAATCTCTTCCATGGATTCCCGAACTTCTAAGTGATTGACTCCTTGAGGATCCTTGATCCTGAAAGATGTTGGATCTCAGATACATTGGTGCTAAAGGTCTTGATGGATACTTCATGGATCCTTGAATCCGATTTGAGGATCCTTAATGCTGAATGTAGGGGCCTTGGGGGCTAATAAGTTCCCTGTGATCCTCAAGGTTCGTAGAAGAATACTTGAGACTCAGTGATCTCCAGTGATCCTCGACGAAGGATAGAAGACCTTTGAGGTTGGAAGTAGGATCCTTGAGGCTGCGTCACTGCTAGCGATCCATGCTGGAGGTTTAAGGATCCTTGAAACTGGACATTAGATCCTTTAAAACGCTGGATTGTTGATGATGGAGTAGCAAAATCCAACGACCTAAGTATTAGTGGAGACTGATCTTCTGCTGGTCTCTTCTACTTCTTGATCTCATCAATATCGCGAAGGATCCTCTGGTTGGTTTTATCTTGCTGCTCCACGTAGCCTTTCATCCACAAAATCAAACAGTAGTTGTGTAACACCTCATAAAATTCGCCTTCGGTAATATACCGACACTGTACATGCCCTCGGATAATACCTCAAATCAGTTAGCCACTCAACTCCTCAAATGTGTACAAGTTCACATTTTTTTAAAACTAACCATAATTTACGGTCTAGGACCGTAGGCTATAGTCTAATGTTGCTGAATCATTTTTACATTGACCACAAGCTACGGTCTGGCGACCATAGCCTACGGCGGTCCCTAATAACCTTTATTTTTTCTTCATTTAGAATTTAAGCGAATTACTCGGAGGCCCCTAGACTTCATTATTTTCGTATTTCTTGCTTAATCTAGTCACCTCTTGACCCAAACGTCTCTCAATTGAGACGATATTTTTTAATTCACCAACCTTGATTGATCAAACTATTACCGAACCTTTAACTTTACTAATTTAGGTAATTTAGCCTATAAACAATAAGAACTCGTATATATCGCGTTCTAAGCAAATGACCACTTATAAGCCATAAAAGCACCTAGTATGACACTCGTTAGCGTTCGGTTATTCACATTCTTCTTCAACACATCACGTGTTGAACGAAAAGAACTAAATTGTGTCATTATGTCATTGAATATAAGTCAAGGGACAATTCATGAAAATTCATAAAACTATTTTTGAGGGATTAAATGTGTTAAAACTCCAAAATTCTGTCAAGATGCCACCTAGCTTGCAAATTTCCACACTCTTGCAGCTCTTGACACCTTGCTAGACACTTATAATCCTACAACACCTCTAACACTTGGCTTCATCTACACACACCCTCTTGCACTATAAATAGCCCACTTAGTTCACTCATTCCTTCTTCTCCTCTCTATTACACTCTTGGAAGTTCCTGGTCATTTAGGAGCTTCCCTTTGAGTTCTAAAGTTTCTCTTGGATCACTAGTAAGTGTTCCATCTCTGCTCTTTCTTTTTATAGGCTTTCAATAGCCAAAAGTCAAGAATTTCGACAAATGCCTTTACTTTCGATTAAGACCATTATGGTCTAGCCATTGTTCAAGTTGAACATGGCTAAGTGATCGTAATTGGGTAGGTGTTAATCCCTTAAAAGGGCACCTCCTAAGGATCACGTTTACTAGGTCAATTGATGGGTCAAAGTTTATGTTTTAAAAAGTCAAACGGGTCAGATTTTATAAAAATTTTAATTTGAGTTTATATATGTTACAAATATGTTTTTGACACTTAAACAAGTTGTTAATAATTATTAGAACATGTGGGAACATGTTCGATCTGTCAATTTCAGTCCTAGGATCGATTCGCAACCTAGGATTCTGACCCGAATTAGATTAGTTTACTACTGACTTATGGTCCCATTATAATCATAATACAGCGTAGCATAACCCTCTGAGGTTATATTAAATGATCATAATTATAATTCTTAGTTTATGCACAAGTTCTGCTAAATGTCAATCTTTGACTAAAATGCCCTTTTTATATAAAATAGGTTTTAATCAACAACAAACTTGCGTATGAATTACCTACTCATATATTAATATAATTAACATTTATGATGTTATTATTCTGATCATAAACTAAGTTTTAATATAATATGGTAAATTATATTTTTAAAGGACCAAAATGCGCTTTTGGTGCATAGTTTGGTCCTACATTTATGTGTGCTATCTTACTGATAATATATTCCAAATTAAGTTTTTCCAAAGTGTTTTATGATCATAACATCAGAATATATGCAAGTACATACGACATATAATGGTTAAAACGCCTTATAAGGCGTAATTTCATTTTAAAACTTCAACAGGCATATAAGTTGATATCCTAGTGATATTACAACTTATTTAAAGTATAATGACATATAGAACTTGTTCATGACTCATCCGATTACCCGATATCGCTTATATGCGTACGGTTAAGTATATGTAACTAGTTTACGAAAATTAACCAAAATGGGTGTAACCTTATCATTTTAATCTCAAATTCCAGAATGTTAATTGTTTACCCATGACATAGAGTCTTAAGTACTTGTTGGGTTTATACTACATTCTATCCGGTCATCGCTTAATCTAGTGTATTGTACCGTTCTAACCCTTTAAGCTAGTCAGTCTAAGTCTATGACTTAAATAGGATCGTTAGCATTCTAATTGGTTAGCTTATGCCATTATTCCAGATTAAAGCCTTCCATTAATTGCTATCTTCACATATCTAATTGATTAAACGACTGAGTTAATAAAAACTTGCATTTAAATCAAGTGCTAGCTCTAGAAGATACTCTTGACTTATTTTCCCTATAGGGGCTTGGTTACAGTAAATTATTGCCGCTTGGTCGGAAATGGGATCAATCGAATGCTGGATTATGGCTAGTAAAATCTCATATTCCGTTTTTATAAGTTTTTTTTGATAACTTAAACATTGGGGGTTAACGACCGTGTCATGGATATCCTCGGCTCATTTAAGTTACTAATGGCCAAGACCAAAGCACGGGGTGTAGGCATACACCCGACAGATGAGAATGCTAAATTTTTTTACCCACAAGTTGGGGATAACTCCTTCGTGGGTTCATAAGTGGTGTGTCAGTTAATCAGGTCTCGGTCTCTGTACTGGGCCCCATATGTATTGACAAACATGTGAATCTGTTAACAAGGTTATAAATATAACTTTCCCAAGTTACAAAGATTTTTCGTGCCCTGTGCACTGAACCAATTTTTGAAATATTTCAAAACGAGTCAATTATTGTATTTACCAGCGAAAGCTGACGTATTTTTAAAAGACTAAGTTGCAGGTACAAAACGAAATAGGCTGAAAGCTGCTTGGTAGTGATATAAGAGGATCTTGCAAATCCTTAGATCTGTCCTAAAGTCTATTACCCATTTTTTTGTATATTTTATGATCTGCCTATGGATCTTTCATTACAAGTCGTCTGTATATTATTTTCGAATTTTGGACATTTTGGTTTGTAATAGTATTTTAAACTCCAAGATTTCCACTGTGCTATTTATTGACTATGATTTCATCAACTTATGTCACATTACTCCCCACTCGGGCCCACCGAGGTTTGGTTGGAAATTCGGGGTGTGACAAGTTGAAGAGGAAGAAACAGCAGGAGCTTTTGATCCTGTGAAGACGGATGATGTCTTCTTCTAAGCGTTTTCAAAATTCTTCTAGAATGTAGGGGGGATAGGAGGCAACGATACACTAGTTTATGATGAGGTAACCGTCAGCATGGCACTTGAAGTAGCCTTCCTTGGGAGGCCATGAAATGGAAGGAAATGAATGGAAATGATCGAGAATGAACGAAATTTCTTAGAACTGAAGCACCACATGCACCATAGTGGGCGCCAAATTTGTGACATTTGTGCCTTTTCAATCGTTGCACAATTACAAACAATTTCGTATTCAATGAAACCCTTGTTTTATTTTCAAATATTTTTGTATTCAATAAAATCTTGTATTTTATTGATGAGAATGCAAGAATGTCGATCGTTGCACAATTTCGATCATTTTCGTGTTCGTTAAAGCGTTTTAAGCATTTTTGCGAAATGCGTAACCATACAACCGAACAAACCGACAACCACGACATTTTCGGGCATAATCCAAGTTACACATGTCTTAACAACTTTATATAACATAAATATTAGGTTAAAGGGGTTAAAAATGGCAATCAAGTGAAAATACAAGTCCAAGGGCCACAAATGTCAAAAAAATAATAAATATTTTTGCTTCTTCACCAAGTTTGCCACCTATCTCCAATTTTTGACACCTAGCACTCACTTTGCCACACTTAATATGGTGTTGACACATGTTAGGACACTAATCCACACTTGAGGACACTTGTCATCACCTCCTTAATCCTAAAATACTATAAATACCCCATGATTCTTCCATTTTTTTCACACCACTTCAAAACACTTCAAAGCAACTTGTGAAGTTCTTCTGTCTATCCTTCTTGGAGCTTGTTTCTAGCCTTTGGAAGCCTCCTATCTTGAGTTCCGAAAGTGTTCTTCCACACGAGTAAGTACTCTTCCTAGTTCTTTTAACTATTTTGAGCTAAAAGTCGAACAGTTTAGCTTCCTGATTGACTTTTGGTTCTGACCACATTTGGTTAAGTCAAAGTTCAATTGAACTTTGTAATGTGATCGTAATCATGAAGGTTATAATCCCTAACATTTCACCTTCTGATTACCAGGTTTACTAGTCGAAATGACGAGTCAAAGTTTCGGTCTAAAATGCGCATGATGTGCATTTTACGACGAAACTATTTCGGGTATCAAAACACCAAGTTTTGATATCAAATCAGTTTTATAAACTTAGTTAGACATATTTTGACATGTCTAACTCATCACTTCTAGTTTAGTGCTTATTTAGGGTCGTAAGTCGAGCGGTCTTGACCACCGCTTTGACTTTCGAATCCGACCCGTTTGGTCGATCTTAGGATCCGACCAAATACATATTTGTGACCATAGTTGTATAGGGAATAACCTACTTAGGTTGTACCTTATGGTCACATCGTTTGATTAGTGTTATGATAAGTTACTTCTAATGTTCTTAAAAATGACCAAAATATCCTTTTGCGCATAAATCAATTTTAAACACATGTAAACAAATTTTTGACATATAAACCGATGTTATAACATTTTCAAACATGTTTGGGCATTTAAAACTTATCATAGGACATGTTTAACCATCTGATCACACGTTTACGTTAATGACCCTTTAATGTAGTGTAAACTACCTTAACGAGTCAGAATGGGTCAAAAGCACTTAGGATCCTTCCAAATCAGAATGTTAAGTTTGTTAAACCATATAACATGAGTTCCAACACTCGTTTGGTTTATAAGACTTCATTCTATCCGATCTCTCGTTTGTATTCCCGACACGCTAACATATTTATCTGACACATTAGGACACTTTGGCAATCCCAAGATGAGTACATAGTCCCCTCTTTTACATTTTCAAATGTTTTAGGGTGATTCATATGTGCCTATAATTATTCTCAAGATTTTAAAACAATATACATGGTTTATATATACAAAATGAAATTCAAAGTGAGTACATAGCCCCTCTTTTACATTTTCTAAATATTTTAGGGTGATTCATATGTGCCTATAATTATTTTCAAGATTTCAAAACAACATACATGGTTTATATATACAAAATGATTTTCAAATGAGTACATAGTTCCCATTTTTTACGTTTTCAAATGTTTTGGGGTGATTCATATGTGCCTATAATTATTTTCAAGATTTTAAAACAATATAGATGGTTTACATATACAAAATGATTTTCAAAGTGAGTACATAGTTCCCCTCTTTTACGTTCTTCAAATGTTTCAGGGTGACTCATATGTGCTAAATCATTTTCAAATTTTAAAAACAATGTTTATGGTTTATATATAATACAATAATGTGAACTACTTGTTGATGCGTTATACATAACACGAATGACATTCATTAACTTTGGCCGAGTCGACCATAGTATGTTATGGTACCATAGGACTGACAATCCCATTATCGGATTGTTCACTGGATTTGGTGGAAGTTTGGGTAATGACAGAAACTTCTGATTAACAAATCATTTGTTGATTTGTTAGTCTTGTTAAAGACACGCTTTGGTGGTCTATTAAAGATACCCTTTGGTGGTATAGTCAAAACAGGTTTGAATGTGTTCATTAAAGAACGATCAAAAGTTTTCACAATTATAAACATGGACGATTTGTTTATGACATGGACAATTGGTTTATGACACGGACGATTGATTTATAACACAGACAAATGGTTATAACACGGATAAATGGTTTTGAACAATGTCACGCAATGATTTTCATTTACAGATATAAACCATACGAAGTTTTCTTTTGAATCAATCTATTACAAGGTTTTTACAAAAGAAACGTTTTGGTCAAGATTCATGGCTACAAGGTTTTTACAACTCTAACCAACTTGTTTTAGTTGGTTAATTGTATTGCAATTTCAAACACTTTTGATACGAGGTTTTCACTTAATGACTCTTGTAGTTGGACAAGGTCTTGCAATATGTATACAAAGCCATGAATTTGCACACTCACAAAACCTACGTACTCGCCGTCATTTTTATGATGACTCTCTTTTCACATATGTTTCAGGAGTCAATGCTTGATAATATGATGCATGCTTCACGTAGGAATAGACGCGGACCTTAGTGACTTAAAACATGAAAGACAATTTATTTATGTGTTGTGCATATTTGTGACAACAGATTAGATTTGGTCTTTGGATATCTTGTAATTAGTAAACTGATAAACGATTAGCGGGTTTAGTTTTTTTAATAGTTAATTAGAAGTATTTGGGCTAATACAGATACCAGACAGCTCATGGGAGGCAAATTGGGCTTTAGACACATTAGCAGTCCATGTAGGAAACCCTAGCCCAGTTGCATAACCTATCTCTATATAAAGGGAGGTTTGCATTAGGGTTTAGGTTGCTGGTATTGCTGGTTATAATGTTCGTGTTGTTGGTTTAGTTGTTCATAGAGATTGAGAGAATAGTCTTGAATTGATTGTAAACACTTTGTGTTAGATAATCAATAGAAGACGGTTTGAAAGGAATTATGTTCGTGTTCATGTTCTTGTTTCTGTAAAATCTGATCTAGGGGATTCCGCACTATAGATTAGATAGATGATTCCGTGAAGATCCATACGGACTAGGGGATCTACAATTGGTATCAGAGCATCCGGTTCTTGATTTTGCTCGGTTCAGAATTGTAACAAGAGAAAAAGTTGAGTTTTTGGACGTTTGGGAGGCTGTTTTGAAGTTTGTGACGGCTATTCTAGGGTTTCGGCGGCTGTTTTAGGGTTTCTATAGCAATTTCGGATTAACAGCAGGCATTTCAGATTGAAGAAAGGCATCTCGGATCAAAAGTGAAGTATTTCGGATTGAAGACTTGAATTTCATATCAGAAATCTGCATTTCGGATCATCAGACTTGCAATTCGGATCTGGAAAACTTGCCTTTCAGATCAGAATAGTGCAATTCGGATCAGAAAAGCCCATCTCGGGTTCCATTTCGGATTGAATTTCGGATAAAAATGTATTCCGGATTACATCTCGGATCAGAATAGTCTATTCCGGATTCCATCTCCAATCAGAATAGTCTATTCCGGATTCCATTTTGGATCATAACAGTGCATTCCGGATTTTATCTCGGATCACTATTCCGAATCACCATTTCGGATTAGCAATTTGGATTACTGTTCAGGATTCCTATCTCGGATTTACTATCCGAGTTACTGTTCTGGATTTGGTACTGTTCCGAGTTGTATACAAAAAAGTGGAAAGTTAACCAGCTGACGTAACTGGAGTTAAACATTTTCGGACATAGAATTTGATCCATAACAATCTTGACAAACCGGTTGAGCAGTCAGCGTCGCGTGATTTTTAGGACAAAAAAAGGCATGAAAATTCCAAAAATCTTAATCAGACAATATACATCATTAGATCGTATCGTCGAGACGAGTCTACCAGTATAATTTGGTAACCACCCATTTCGGACAAATTTTTAACGTTTTTAACGAGCCGGTTTGGTAAAAATGTCGAATATGTCTAACCTAAATGAACTATTAAGAATGGAGCATGAGGCTGGCACAACTAATAAACCTCTAAAAATGCTGAAAGTTGAAAATTATCTTACTTGGAAGGACATGTTTCAATTATTCATTGAATATCAGGACACAAGGATGTGGATCTGTATTCAAGATGGGTATGCTAACCCCACGCATGACTTTGAGAGCAGAGAACGTGTTACTGCTTATGTGAATATGTCTGAAGCTGAAAAAGGATGTATGAGTCTAAGAAGAAAGCCTTAGCTGCTATAAAGATGTCATTAACTGATGGCATCAAACATACATTCAAGTGTTATACTACGTCGTAGGAGAAGTGGGATGCCCTAGAGAAGAGGTACGAGGGCAATACTGAGGTGAAGAAGAACAAGGTGGATCTGCTGAAGAAACAATTTGTTGTATTTAAAGGCATGAGGAATGAATCCCTTGAAGATATTATCACAAGATACTATCATATGATGTTAGAATTGGATAATTCTTACATTGAGGGATACACGGATGTGGAGATAAACGACAAGATGTTGGATGCTTTACTTGCAAAGTAGGATATTTATACTTTAATGATAAAGAGTGAAGTTGACTATGAAACTAAAGACTTAGAAGAGGTTGTTGGGAAATTAAGAGCTTATGAGCTCAATATGAAGAAGAAAGAGACTGGATATGATCAGGTTCAAGATCCAGGGATTTATAATGGGCTTACACCTTCATCTACCAACAATGCTTCAAGTGATACTGCAACTGCATTTCTCTCATGTGAGAATGAGTAGATTGTGACAAATGCTGAGGGTGAAGTATGTTTTGTTGCTGCTTCAGGAGGCTCGTCAGGGCCAAAGAGACAACAATCAAGTAATAGTAACAGCAGTACTAGGTCTATGCCTCTAAGTGTCAAAAGTGCTGAAGATCACCGGGCATTGCTTACGTCTTTTGTTGCTTCCTACGAGAACTACATTCAGGGAAGAATATCTGATCCTGTTACGTTTGATGAATATTATGATCAGATCGACCATGACGTCCTAGAGGTGATGGATCTACAATGGCAGATGGCCATGATCTCTAGAAGAGTAAAGAGGTTCATTAACAGAATGGGCAGGAAGTTCGTTGGAAAGAGTGTGGGTTTTGATAAGTCGAAAGTGAAGTGTTATAATTGTCAAAACTACGAACATTTTGCTAGAGAATGTCAATGACAAAAAACTTAATCTCGTTATAATTCATCCTTTCAAGATTCTCCTGGTCATGGTTCAAGCAACAGGAATGCGTCAACCAACACTAGATCAAAGGCCCTGATCTCTACTGGTAGAGAGGGTTCTTATGATTGGAGTGTTCATCTGGAGAGTGATAACAATGCCTCCAGTTGCTAATGAAGAAGTGAAAGCTGATGCTGAGGCAGAGCGAGAGAAGGTTGCTGAAAAAGCTGATGATGAGCAGAATGCTGCAGAGAAGAAGATGGCTGTTGATTTTGCTGCTTTCATGGCTGATCTAAGCAAATCAACAAGCGAGGTTTATTCTAACTCCGGTAGTTCTGTTTGCTTAAAATGTCGTGAACTGCAAAGTGAAGTTGACACATTAACAAAGCAAAACCAAAGTCTGGTTAATGAGCTCTCAAACCTAAAAGAATCAAACTTTTTTGTAAAACGAAATGAGTCATTATACTTTAAGAAAATTAAAGGTTATGAAGAAGAAATCAATATTCTAACCTGTAAGCTTAATGAAAAACTTCAAGTTACTGATTTAGCTCATGATATGATGACTGAGAAAACAAAAGAGGATTCTGAAAAATGCAAAGAGTTGTCGGAAGCACAACTTAAAATTTGTGAACTTGAAAAGAAATTAAATCAATTCGGAGATTCATCTTTTGTCATGAAACACATGATGAATGGCTTGAAGAAGAGTAATGACAAGACATGTGTGGGATTCAAAGGTTTGAATGAAGTTCCACCACATCTTGGTCATGACTATTCTTTCTTTCAAGATGAAGAAGAGCTTACAGACTTTGTGTCAACTTCACCTGGTAGTTCCACATCAGATAAAGTTGATGGTTCTGAGAATGCCAAGAAAGATAATAACAGGGAATCAGTTTTGAAAACTAAGAATACACACCCTACAAATAAAAAACAATTTTTTGTTAAAAAGGTTGATTTTGTTAAAGGGAGTGATATGAAAGAAGAGGTCACTGTTATTACAAAAAAGTCCAATGTGCAGTTTGCTAAGAACAAAAATAAAGAAAAATCAGAAGTTCAGCAAACTAAACAAGATCCTTCAAAGGCATCATCATCATCATCATCACCTGATTAATCTAAGCAGGAGACCTCAATTAAGAAGTCTTCGGCTAGGAAATCGTGCTTCAAATGTCACGAAAAGGGACATGTAGCTAGCTACTGTCCTAACAAAAAGAGTGAATCACATGTAAGTGAGAGACAAAGAGAAAAATCACCAGCAAAAAGTGGTGATGGTGAGAAGAAGGTTAACTCACCAAAGATATCTGCTACCAGGCAATATAGTGTTGTTGTGGGTGTAGATAAGGCTGAAAAAGGAACTCACCAAGTTCCTCGTTTTCAAAGAAATCAACAAAGATTTCAACCTGAATCTACATCAGGCAGATATGAAAGACCTAGAAGTAGTTCACCACGAATGAATAACTTTAATGGTCGATCAAGTAATTTCAGAAGTCAAGGTCAATATCAAACTCGATACCAGAATGTTGGTAGTCGAAATTTTTATAACGATGGCTTTAGAAATTATCATCATCAAAATTCATGGAACCAAAATCATAATTTCCAAAGGTCGCAAAGTCCAAACATGGTTAGGAAACCTCAGGACCACAGACCTAGTGGAAATTAAAAACAATTTCCATCAACAGGTCTAAGATCTAAGACTCCTGTTAGGAGTGATGGTTATTGGATGGATGTTCCCGTAGTTGATGAATCTGGAAGACCCAAGACCATTAAGCCTTGGGTACCCCAATCTAACTAACTTTGTTGGGTGGTTCAGGAGCTACTAAGGAGGATTATCAACTTGTGGTATGTTGATAGTGGCTGCTCCAGGCACATGACGGGGGATTGTTGACTGAAATTGAGAATATGTATGGTGGTTATGTGAATTTTGCAGGTGCTAAAGGAGGGCACATTACTGGTCGAGGAAAAGTGACCAACGGAAAGATCACACTGGACAAAGTGAACTATGTTGAGCAGCTTAAGCACAATCTGATGAGCGTGTCTCAAGTCTGCGACAAGGGTCACTCGGTCCACTTTACTAAGTTTGAAACTTTGGTGTTGAAACCTGGTTTGGTGATACCGGATAATTGGATAGTGATGAGAGAGCTAAGGAGAAACGACACTTATGTCATGGACATGGGTGCTAAGGACTCTTCCACTGTGCTGGCATATTTACTATCAAACGCATCTGAGGCTGAATCATTGTTGTGGCACAGACGCATGGCTCACATCCACTACCGAAAAATGAATTATATTATTAAAAATGGCTTAGTGGAAGGGGTGCTAGTGCAGAGGTTTCACGTGGAAGATAAATGTCTTCCTTGTCAAAAGGGAAAACAACAAAAGAAACCTCACAAATCTAAAACTGTAAATTCCATAGATGCCCCTTATGAATTACTTCATATGGATCTATTCGGTCCGGTGAACATAAGGAGCATAGGTGGAAAGTACTATTGTTTAGTTGTCACTGATGATTTCTCACGATATTCATGGGTTTTCTTTTTAGGTAGAAAAGATGAGAGAGTGGAGATTCTGGGAGATAATCTGGTTATTGACACCGTTGCTACCACACGTGTACACAGAGATTATCCAATTGAAAACATCATAGGTGATGTTGCTGCAGGTGTTCAGACAAGAAGAGGTGTGATCGAAGGTTCCTTTTTGTTTACTTCGGTTCAGAAGACTGGTTTGATTCATGAGTGTTTGTATAGTTGCTTTATTGCCCAACAGGAGCCGAAGAATGTTCACATGGCTCTAAAAGATAATTGTTGGGTTGAAGCTATGCAAGGTGAACTAGCTCAGTTCAGGAAGCTGAAGGTTTGGGAGCTACTTGACTTGCCTGAAGGAGAGAAGAAAATCGGCACTAAGTGGGTGTTCAAGTGCAGGAAAGATGACCGAGGGATAGTGATAAAGGATAAGGATTGATTAGTAGTGAAAGGATTCAATCAGCAAGAGGGGATTGATTACGATGAAGTGTTTACACCAGTAACAAGGTTGTAAGCAATTCATTTGTTTCTAAGGGAAAACAACATAAGAAACCTCATAAGTCTAAAACTGTAAATTCCATAAATGCCCCTTATGAATTACTTCATATGGATCTATTCGGTCCGGTGAACATAAGGAGCATAGGTGGAAAGTACTATTATTTAGTTGTCACTGATGATTTCTCACTTTATTCATGGGTTTTCTTTTTAGGTACAAAAGATGAGATAGCGGAGATTCTGATAGAACTTTTTACAAAATTGGAAAATGTCCATGATGCACGGATCAAGAGGATAGAGAGTGATAATGGCACGGAGTTCAAGAATCAGATTCTAGATCTCTATTGTCTTCGCAAAGGAATTGAACATCAATTTTCTGCTCCTTATACACCTCAACAGAATGGAGTCGCTGGAAGGAAAAACAGGACGTTGATTGAAGCCGCAAGGAATATGCTTTCTGATTCAAAGCTTCCAGTTCTTTTCTAGGGAGAAGCTGTGAACACAGCTTGTTATGTCCTGAACAAAGTTTTGACAGTTAAATGGTTTAACAAAACATGTCACGAACTATTGTTTAACCGAAAACCAAACTTAAAAGGCTTTGAATCATTTGGATTACCCTGCACCATTGTGCGAAACAAAGACAAGTAAAAATTCGGTGAGGTAGCTGAATAGGTTACTATCTAGGCTATATGCCTGGAACACCGAATAAAAGGGTTTTTAATCTAAAAGCTGGTAAAATTGACGTTGTGTTTAACATGGAAATCACTAGTTATTCACCTCAACAATCAACGAGTGGTCCTTGATTATTATATGATTATGATAGTGTTTTTAAATCATTTAATATTCCTGATTTTTCAAATGCAGATGAGACTCAAGTGACCCAATCTGTGATCAGTGAAGATGGAGAGTGTGACTTCATGCCTAGATCAATTATATCGATGACGAATGCTCCAGAAGCTTCTTTCAATGCAGCTCCAAAGGACTCCAGTGATAGTGAGTCTGAACCTATTCAGGGGGAGGACATCACTAATCCGTTTGCTAATTCTAATATACAGGGGGAGGTTGGATCGAATCTAGGAGATAATCTGGTTGTTGACACCGTTGCTACCACAAGTGTACACAGAGATCATCCAGTTGAAAACATCATAGGTGATGTTGCTGCAGGTGTTCAGACAAGAAGAGGTGTGATCGAATGTTCCTTTTTGTTTACTTTGCTTCAGAAGACTGGTTTGATTCATGAGTGTTTGTATACTGCTTTATTGCCCTACAGGAGCCAAAGAATGTTCACATAGCTCTAAAAGACAACTGTTGGGTTGAAGCTATGCAAGATGAACTAGCTCAGTTCAAAAAGTTGAAGGTTTGGGAGCTAGTTGACTTGCCTGAAGGAGAGAAAGAAATCGGCACTAAGTGGGTGTTCAAGTGCAGGAAAGATGACCGAGGGATAGTGATAAAGAATAAGGCTCGATTGGTAGTGAAAGGGTCTCATCACCAAGAAGGGATTGATTACGATTAAGTGTTTGCACCAGTAGCAAGGCTGGAAGTAATTCATTTGTTTCTAAGGGAACACAACATAAGAAACCTCACAAGTCTAAAACTGTAAATTCCATAGATGCCCCTTATGAATTACTTCATATGGATCTATTCGGTCCAGTGAACATAAGGAGCATAGGTGGAAAGTACTATTGTTTAGTTGTCATAGATGATTTCTCACGATATTCATGGGTTTTCTTTTTTAGGTACAAAAGATGAGACAGCGGAAATTCTCATAGATCTTTTTACAAAATTGGAAAATGTCCATGATGCACGGATCAAGAGGATAAGGAGTGATAATGGCACGGAGTTCAAGAATCAGATTCTGGACCTCTATTGTCTTCACAAAGGTATTGAACATCAATTTTCTGCTCCTTATACACCTCAACAGAATGGAGTCACTGAAAGAAAAAAACAGGACGTTGATTGAAGCCGCAATGACTATGCTTTCTGATTCAAAGCTTGCAGTTCTTTTCTGGGGAGAAGCTGTGAACACAACTTGTTATGTCCTGAACGGTTAAACGGTTTAACAAAAGATATCACGAACTATTGTTTAATCGAAAACCAAACGTAAAAGGCTTTGAACCATTTGGATTACCCTTCACCATTGTGCGAAACAAAGACAAGCAGAAATTCGGTGAGGTAGCTGATGAGGGTTACTTTCTAGGCTATATGCCTGGAACACCGAATAAAAAGGGTTTTTAATCTAAAAAACTAGTAAAATTGACGTTGTGTTTAACATGGAAATCACTAGTTATTCACCTCAACAATCAACGAGTGGTCCTCCTATATTATATGATTATGACAATGTTTTTAAATCATTTAATATTCATGATTTTTCAAATGTAGATGAGACTCAAGTGATCCAATCTGTGATCAGTGAAGATGGAGAGTGTGACTTCATGCCTAGATCGATTATATCGATGACAGATGCTCCAGAAACTTCTTCCAATGCAGCTCTAGAGGACTCTAATGATAGGGAGTGTGAACCTATTCAGGGGGAGGACTTCACTTATCCGTTTGCTAATTCTAATATTCAGGGGAGGTTGGATCGAATCTGGGAGATAACCTGGTTGTTGACACCGTTGCTACCACACGTGTACACAGAGATCATCCAGTTGAAAACATCATAGGTGATGCGGTTGCAGGTGTTCAAACAAGAAGAGGTGTAATCGAAGGTTCCTTTTTGTTTACTTCGATTCAGAAGACTGGTTTGATTCATGAGTGTTTGTATAGCTGCTTTATTGCCCAATAGGAGCCGAAAATGTTCACATGGCTCTAAAAGACAATTGTTGGGTTGAAGCTATGCAAGATGAACTAGCTCAGTTCAAGAAGTTGAAGGTTTGTGAGCTAGTTTACTTGCTTAAAGGAGAGAAGGAAATCATCACTAAGTGGGTGTTCAAGTGAAAGAAAGACGATCGAGGGATAGTGATAAGGAATAAGGCTCAATTGGTAGTGAAAGGGTTCAATCAGCAAGAGGGGATTCATTACGATGAAGTGTTTGCACCAGTAGCAAGGCTGGAATCAATTCATTTGTTTCTAGCTTTTGCTTCATTGAAGGGCTTCAGAGTTTAGCAACTTGATGTGAAGAGTGCGTTTCTTTACAGGAAAGTCCAAGAAGTGGTGTATGTCTCACAACCTGATGGATTTACTGATCCAGACTATCCAGATCGAGTCTATCGACTTGATAAGCATTGTATTGGTTGCATCACGTACCTAGGGTGTGGTATGAGACACTGTCAGCACATTTGTTAAAGCATGGTTTTGAAAGAGTTCAGATTGACCATACACCTTTCATTAAAAGGAAGAAGGAAGACTTTCTGCTGGTACAGGTATACGTAGATGACATCATTTTTGGGTCATCTGATGAGAACAGGTGCCATGATTTCTAGGAGGTAACGAAGAGCAAGTTTGAGATGAGTACGATGGGTGAATTATCCTACTTTCTGGGTTTACAAGTTGAACAGAAGAAGGATGGGATGTTTATACATCAGACGAAGTATGTGTATGACATTTTGTCTCGTTTCAAAATGGAGGATTGCGCTACTTTCAATACACCTATCTGTGAGAATCACAATCTTGGTCCAGATCATGAGAGTGTGGAGGATGTTGATCCAACTCAATACAGGGCAATGATTGGTTCTCTAATGTACTTGATAGCTTCAAGATCCGACATCATTTTACAGTATGTCTTTGTGCCAGATATCAAGCGAATCCAAAGGAGTCCCACATGAAATGAAGTGGATTCTTCGTTACTTGAAAGAGAAACCTAAACTTGGGTTATGGTATCTAGCTGCTAGTAATTTGAAGTTTGTTGCTTACACTGATTTGGACTTTGGAGGATGCAAATCTACAAGGAAGTCTACCACAGGTGGTTGTCAGTTCTTAGGAGGGAGGCTCATGTCATGGCAATGCAAGAAGCAGTCTTGCATGTCTACCTCGATGTGTGAAGCTGAATATATTACTGAGGGTAGCTGTTGTTCACAGGTTCTCTGGATCCAACAGCAGATGCGCGATTACGGGTTGAATTTCATTCGTACTCCCATTATGATAGACAATAATGCCACCATATCAATCACAAACAATCCCGTAAAACACAGTCGCACAAAACATATTAACATTCGTCATCATTTTATACGGGATTGTGCTGAAAAGAAATTAATTTAACTGCATTGAGTCGACACAATTGATAACCTGGCAGATCTTTACACAAAAACTTTTGATAGCGCTCGCTTTGAACATTTAGTCGAACTCAACGGGATGAGGAATCTTGAATAACCATTTTATCATAAAAATTTTTGTAAATAATTTATTGCGTTTCAAAAATCAAAAACATAAAAAAATAGAAAATAAAAAATGAGTTTTCACTATGTGAAAAAGAAGAAATGATAATACATCAGCAAGTTAGACTGTCACACTAAAATTAAAACTAAAATAGCTTAAGTGTGATAGCAGCTTCATCATATGATGTACCAGTATGCGAAAGGCATGAAATAATCACCTTACCTTTGTGATGCACATATAATAAATTGTGTATGAGTGGGTAACATATCAGTGGCGTATGGTTTTATAACCTTAAATCTTGCGTTGATAGATTGCAAAAATCTGAAGTTTTAGGTCTTTATATCGTTATTTCATCCGAGGTATCAAGGTTGTCCTTCTGCTGCATCCAGATATATGCTAACCTAGGCACAACCACGATATCTTAAATGAGCTAAAATGTCAAATCCCAAAAATTGAAGAAGCTCTCCTAGAGAGTCATTCAAATATGCAAATTGCATTATTCGTACCAAAATTTGGTATTTGCCCTAACCCTGGTTGGAATTGGTCTCTTTGTTGTACGGAAGTACTGACCTGATCACCAATTATCAAATGTTGTAATTCAAAAGGATGAATTTCGGTATACTCACCTACTACGATGAATTTTTGTGCATACCTTGATCGCGGGGGTATGTCCTCAAGTGGGACACACTAGTATATCAGTATAAATTATCTAAACATATCACTAGGTAATGGTACTTGAAATGTTCATGTATTTTGCTTAGGTGGATAAACAATACTGGTAATCGTTTTGAACTGCTTTTCATGAATATTGCTTACAGAATAATTAGATGGTGTGAAAACAGTTTGGTTTTGCATATATGATCTTCTTAATGGTGATTCTCACAAAAATAGAGTGTTTATTATTTCGTTATTTACTTGCTTTCAGAAAATAAAAAAAACCAAAAATATTTCATTTTCTTGTAAATTCTTAATGTACGGGATATTGGTTGTTCATGGCGGAGTTCTTACCAATAGGGGGAGACGATGTTAGAAATGAGTTCAAAATTTTAAAATCTTACAGGTTTAGTGTGCGTAAAATTTTAAGTATGTGGTTTGAGTTGAGAAGTGCTTTATCTGTGATACAGTTTTACTGTCTCTTGAATAATAATAATTCGTTTAACTTGTGTTGAAAAATTCTTATGGTTTCTCGAGATGTTTGTTTTATAGTATACAGATTGTAGCAGTGTGTTGCTGAGAAGTTTGGTGAAAAGGAGTTTGCTTGGATGCATGGTAGAACCACCTTTCTACATTGCGAATAATGTTGAAGAGTTTTGTAGATTGCTATGCAAGTACTAAACTGGAGTTTACTCAAACGCTAACGATTTAGAAGATTTGGTGATTGGATACATCAGCTTAGGGGGAGTATGTTGCTTACAGAAGCTATTAAAGCTGAAGCTATCCAAGACCAACGTTTTTCAAAGACGTTGCAGATTGCAAGAAGACTGAAGACAAAGTTATTTTATGAAGCTATTGTCAAGGGGGAGTTTGTTGGTGCATATTTGTGACAACAACTTAGATTTGGTCTTTGGATATCTTGTAATTAGTAAAATGATAAACGGTTAGCTGCTTTAGTTTTGTAATAGTTAATTAGAAGTATTTGGGCTAATCCAGACACCATACAGCTCATGGGAGACGAATTGGGCTTTAGACCCATTAGCAGTCCATGTAGGAAACCCTAGCCTAGTTGCATAACCTATCTCTATATAAAGGGAGGTCTGCATTAGGGTTTAGGTTGCTGGTATTGCTGGTTCTATTGTTTGTGTTGCTGGTTCTATTGTTTTCTTGAATTGATTGTAAACACCTTGTGTTAGATAATCAATAGAAGATGGTTTGAAAGGAATTATGTTCGTGTTCGTGTTCTTGTTTCTGTAAAATCTGATCTAGGGGATTCCGCACTCTAGATTAGATAGACGATTCTGTGAAGATCCATACGGACTAGGGGACCTACATTCTGTTTATCCTAAGACAATATAAACATTTAACTTAATAAAACAAAATTTTAAATTCCATGAGTTGTGAAACAATAGTTCTGTGACATGACTCCTTGACGTTTCCGCCACGGTTCGTTGTTTTACGTGGTCGGGGTGTTATAGAAAGATTATTATTAGAGCTTATGGTTATAAGGAAATAGGTTATTAGTAATGCTTTGGCCTAGCTATAACCTTCCTAGGACCCTAACACGAGTTATCTTGCATTTAGATTCTTAAAACAATACCATCACCTCTCCTTAGGTGACTAACAAAACAAATACACAAGTTACAAATTCTTTTTGAAAATCAATCATCTATCCTTAGATTATTTGTTTTGGCTTAAAGCCTTGTAAGTTTTCAAAATCCCGTCAAAGTTTGGGTTTTATTAATGTGAACACGTGCAATCTAGAAGGGTGGATGCCTGTACCGTGAGTGTTCAGTCTAAGGCTAGAGTGTTTGTACAAATCCGCATTATCGGACCAGTCACTCTTACCTGGGAACTCTTGGGTGAGTGTCCACTTATAGGCTAAAGCATATCTTCACGATACATTATAAAGACCCATTTACTTTGATTAGTCACCGTGTGTCGTTTGTTTGTTTTTAAGTAACGAACGAATGACCACCAACCTTATATTTCGTCGATATTTTTAACATCTCTCTTGATTATCCAATGTCAATCTCACATATTTTCTCTCATGTTTTCTTCTAGAAGAACATATTATTGCATTATAATAAAATAAATTCTGATAACGAAGTCATTAATGGTACGTTCCTTGTTAACAATCATCATGCTTCTATTCTTTTCGATTCGGGTGCCGATAGAAGATTTGTATCACTAGCCTTTGAACCTTTGCTTTCGATGCCTAGAACTAAACTAGGAAAACCCTTAATGGTCGAAATAGCTAGTGGTGAACCTCTTGTGCTTGACTATGTCATTCGTAGTTGCCAATTGAACCTAGATAACCATTTTTTTCCGTCGATATTTTTAACATCTCTCTAGATTAGCCAATGTTTATCATTCGGCCCCAAAACAAGCTATTTAGAACCCTGTTCAACCCCAAGCTAACCCTGCTAGACCTCCGTTCCCACCTGGTGCTTGCCACAACTGTGGTCAGTGGGTCACTTTAGAAACAACTACCAAAATTGGTGAACGCGAATGCAATCCAGCCAGTGGACGCGCATTCAACATCAATGCCAACGAGGCTCATGCTGATAACGAAGTAGTTAACAATATGTTCCTTGTTAACAATCATCTTGCTTCTATTCTTTTCGATTCGGGTGCCGATAGAAGCGTTATATTATTAGCCTTTGAACCTTTGCTTTTGATGCCTAGAACTAAACTAGGAAAACCCTCAACGGTGGAAATAGCTTGTGGTGAACCCCTTGTGCTCGACTATGTCATTCGAAGTTGCCAATTGAACTTGGATAACCTCCTTTTTCCTATTGACCTCACACCAATGCAACTCGGGAGTTTTGAAATCATCATATGAATGGATTGGTAAACCAAACACCATGCTGAGGTGATCTGTTTCGACAAGGTTGTTTGTATACCTCTTTTGTCTGGCGGAACCTTAGAAGTTCACGAAGAGAAACCCTCTAGTAGCCTAAAACTCATGACCTGTACCCAGGCCCAAACATACCTATGAAAGAATTATGTAGCCTTCTTGGCACATATCGTAGAGGAAAAAGACAAGGGAAAACTTTTCTACACATCCCCGTTGTTCGGGAATATCCTGAGGTGTTTCCTGAAGAGCTACCTGGTACCTGGTGCCAACCCAATTGCCGAATCTCCTTACCGTCTTGCACCGTCTGAAATGCAAGAGTTGTCAAAGCAACTTCAAGAACTTCCAGACAAGGGATTCATTCGTCCGAGTTTTCACCTTGGGGCGCTCCTGTCCTATTCGTGAAAAAGAAGGATGGATCCTTCCGTATATGTATCAATTATCGTGAGCTCAACAAACTCACAATCGCATTGATGATCTCTTTGATCAGCTACAAGGTGTGACCTACTTTTCAAAGATTGATCTAGGTTCTGGGTATCATCAACTTCGTTACTCGAAGAAGATATTCCCAAGACTGTTTTTCACACTCAATACGGCCATTACGAGTTCACTGTCATGCCTTTTGGTTTGACGAATGCTCCTACTGTCTTCATGGACTTAATGAATAGGGTTTGTAAACCTTATTTAGACAAGTTCATCATTGTTTTCATTGACGACACCTCATTTATTCTAAGTGTCGAACCGATCACGAACAACATCTCCTTCTAATGATGAAACTCCTAAAGAAAGAACAAATCTACGCCAAATTCTCCAAATGTGAATTTTGGCTAAAAGAGGTTCAATTTTTGGGACACATTGTTAACGAACAAGGTATACATGTAGATCCGCCAAAATCAGTGCGATTAGGGATTGGAGTACACCTACTACTCCTACCGAAGTTCGTTCATTTCTTTGTCTTGCTGGATACTATCGAATATTCATCATGAACTTTTAAAGATCACGGTTCCCCTCACCACTTTGTCTCAAAAGAATAAACCTCTTGGAGTGGGGACCCAAATAAGAGGAAGCCTTTTAAACACTAAACAAAAACTCTGTAATGCTCCAGTTTTATCTCTACCCGATGGCAACGACGATTTCGTTGTCTATTGTGACGCATCAAAGCTAGGCCTTGGTTGTGTTCTCATGCTAAGAGACAAAGTCATAGCCTATGCGTCAAGACAATTGAAAATCCATGAGAAGAACTACACAACTCATGATCTTGAGTTAGGAGCCATAGTTTTTGCTCTCAAAATTTGGAGACACTTCCTTTATGGTACGAAATGCGTGGTTTTCACTGACTACAAAAGTCTCCAACACATATTCAATCAAAAGGAGCTAAACATGAGACAACAACGTTGGGTCGAACATCTGAACGACTACCACTGCGAGATTCGCTACCATCCTGGTAAGAAGAATGTTGTGGCTGATGCGCTTAGTCTAACAAACGTGTCAAACTTCATTGTTCGAGTTCAATCTAATATCCAGACACGTATCCTTCAAGCAAAACATACATGTGTGACCAAAAGCTTGTTGAAAAATGAGCTGCCACAAATCTCGAACTTCAAATCGAAACTAAAGACAACGGATTACTCTACTACAAGAATCGTTTTTGGATTCCTAGTCAAGACAATCTCCACACCTTATTGATGGACGAAGCTCATAAGTCTCGTTATTCAATTCATCTTGGTGCAGACAAAATATATAAGGATCTTCGTACCCAGTATTGGTGGCCGGGTATGAAGAAGGACATTGCCTTATATGTGTCTAAATGCCTAACTTGTCTTAAAGTTAAGGCAGAACATCAACGCCCATCTGGTTTACTTGAGCAACCACAAATACCGGTATGGAAGTGGAGAACATTGTGATGGATCTCATCACTAAGCTACCGCGCACACTTAGAGGTCATGATGCCATTCGGGTAATCATCGATCGTCTAACAAAGTCAGCACACTTTTTCGCAATTCTAGAGGATCTATCTACTGACAAACTCGCCAAGATCTACATTGATGAGATTGTATCTCGTCATGGTGTTCCTTTGAACATTATATCCGATCGAGATGCTCAATTCTCATCTCACTTTTGGAAGACCATGCAATCTACCGTGGGAACCAAACTCAATCTAAGCACTTCTTATCATCCTCAAAGGGATGGACAATCTGAAAAGACAATTCACACACTAGAGGATATGCTTAGAGCATGTGTGATCGACTTTGGTGGTAGTTGGGATTCGCATCTACCATTGGTCGAATTCTCCTACAACAATAGTTATCACGCCAGCATCAATATGGCGCCTTTCGAAGCTCTATACGGTCGAAAATGTCATTCACCTGTCTGCTGGAATGAGGTCAGTGAAGCTCAGCTCACTGGACCTTTAAACTCATTCACGACACAACATACAAAGTCAAGAAAATTCACGATAACCTTCTAACAGCTAGAAGCCGTCAAAAGAGTTATGCGAACAAACGACTCAAGCCCTTGGAATTCCAAGTTGGTGATCACGTCCTTGTCAAGGTATACCCTTGGAAAAGTGTTATTAGATTTGGAAAGAAAGGAAAACTTGCACCATGATATATTGGACCATTCAAGATCGTTGAGAGAATCGGAAATGTGGCCTACCGACTTGAGCAACCTCCTGACTTGGGAATATTCACCCAAAATTCCACGTGTCCAATTTGAGAAAGTGTTTAGCCGATACAAACCACCACATTCCCCTCGACAAAATTCACATTGATGACATTATGCACTTTGTCAAGAAACTTGTGGATATATTGGACCGTGAAGTCAAAAAACTCAAGCGTATACGTATACCGATAGTTAAAGTTCGCTGGGAATCCAAACGTGGCCCAGAATTTACTTGGGAATGAGAGGATCAAATGAAAGCGAAATATCTACATCTGTTTCACAAAGTTTCCTCTAATTAAATTTCGGGACAAAGTTTCCAAAAGATGGGAGACTGTGACATTTGTGCCTTTTCAATGATTGCACAATTACAAACAATTTCGTATTCAATGAAACCCTATGTTTTATTTTCAAATATTTCTGTATTCGATAAAATCTTGTATTTTATTGATGAGAATGCAAAAATGTCAATCGTTGCACAATTTCGATCATTTTCGTGTTCGTTAAACGTTTTACGCATTTTGCGAAATGCGTAACCATACAACCGAAGAACCGATATCCACGACATTTTCTAGCATAATCCAAGTTACACATCTCTTAACAACTTTATATGATATAAATATTGTCAGACCCTGGTCATAGCGGAAGCGCAAGTGGTGACTATTAGGTAATCGTTGCATCCAATTTAGTAAACAGTAGTAACAACAACGATGTCATGCCATTACTAAGTTTCGTTATACATTTACATCCTTCAAAAGTGAAACCACATTGTTATCAGTATCAGATTTCCGTTACAAACATAGTTTAAAAACACATGTTCCAAAATAAGATATTGTTTTTATCACAAATTAAGGAGGCTTTGACCTCTATATACCCAAACGTGGTTGGGATATAAAAAGGCAAACCCTCCAAAAGGTAGTACATTGTTGTCTTGAAAATCCCATACCCGGATCCCATCACCAGCTCAAGTCCTGCGTCCTGAAACACATGTAACTTTAAAAAGTCAACATAAAGTTGGCGAGTTCAGGTAGTTTGATGTTTTCATATCCAAATGCCATCTTTGAAAACCTGTATTGAAATCCAAGTATGTTATTAGCATCAATGAGTTAATTTATGATCTATCAGTGTGTCGCGAGCACCCTGACATACTAGTGCCATAAGTAAGTAACCAAACCGAGACTTCTTTGATATGTTGGGATCACAAAAGTACTCCAATGGGTATACCAACCAGGAGTGGAGCGGGTCTCAAACTCAATAGATCTACCTCTTTTGCACCTTGGTCACTAAGTGATTAATGGTTACTACTGTTCTTTCCTACTTATGCACAGTGATATGTTATCTGCTAACTCATAGCTAACATACTGTTTTGACATGACATGTATTTCCCTTCGATAGTTTAAAACAAAACTTAAAATAAGTGAAAGGAGGGACATAAACTCACAGTTTTTCATTCCTTTTAAGTCGTATTGTCTAACTCTCAATATCTACAACGTATGTACCCTACATGCTTATTGGTTTCATTAGACACCTAGGTCTCAATGGACCTTGTACACGTTATTCATCTTGAATCCTTTTTATTTATTTACTTGTTATGATTGAACGACCTAGAATGTTATTATAGTGTTAGTAGTTTGTTTGTTCGATGAATATTGTTATACATATTTCTTAAAAATATATATATTATTGTTTTCAAACAATGTGTGAACTGGGCCTTTCCCTTCACATGTCATTGGGCCTAGCCCATGTTTTCTTGTCACCGGGCCTAGCCCATGAAATTTTGACTTTGGGCCTAGCCCATGTCTTTTTGTCATTAGGTCTAGCCCATGTCTTTTTGTATCCTTGGGCCTAGCCCATGTTTTGCATCCTTGGCCTAGCCCATGTATTTTTGTATCCTTGGGCCGAGCCGATATATTTTTGTATCCTTGGGCCTAGCCCATGTATTTTTATATAGTTTTGGGCTTTTATTAGTTTTTGGGCCCCCTCCATAACCTTATGGAATTTGGGCCTATTATATGGTTTTCACCATTTTTGGGCCTAGCATAAATGTATATATATATATAAGCCCATTTTTATTATAAGTGTTTACTTATAATTTTACTAACTTTTTATATACTTACTTTCCTGATTTTTCATATCGATAATATATAAACAAGTTAAACGTCTAAATATATATCTAGACTCGTTGTCGGCGTTGTTTATTACATGTTTGTTTTCATCGAGAACCGTTCGTTTTCGTCGACGTGAAAGTGAAATCTTGAATGTCCGCCTATTGTTCGCCTTGTTTCATTTGTCCGATTTATTGTTTCGACCCTTAACAAAATATATTTATCATGTTACCAATACTTGGTGTGTTATTTCAAGTTTTTGTATTTTGTATATGGTGGGGTATTTTTATTGTGAATACCCTAAGTTTCTAAACATACATACACAATACTCACATGTATACATACAATTTATTGGCAACAATTGTATAGAAATATATATACTTGTATTACTTTTCAAGTAGAAATATACTTGCAAAAAAAATGTTTATTTTTGCTTATAAATATATATTTATAACTTTGTTAAACATTTTGCTATTTAGGGATAACCCTTGTCATTAGAGTCTACTTAATGACGATTTAAGTTACTAATCGCGTTTAGTCCCACTAATTACCCAACTAATCATGTCTTAATCGTGATTAGATTTTTAGGAAATTTCGCCATAGTTTCCCCTAAACTATGACGTTTTCCATGTTTGAAAAACGTATTTAAAATCGGTTTAAGCTGATAATCATCATCAACAAATCATCAAATATTTATTTTACATAATAAAAATATCATCATCCATGACTTTTTATTGTTTAAAAATCCTGGTAAATCAATGGGGTTTTTAATATTTATTAACCTTTTCAAAACAATACTTTAGCATGTTGTTTAAACAAGTTTATGCACTTAACCCCTTGATTACTACACATTTTTAAGGTGATTACAACTTAAATAAAAATGTTTACGTAAAAATCATTCATATGTATAAAAATTATCTTTAAGTTGTAGTATTTTACATGGATGATGTAGGTGATGATCTTGTTTAGATTTAAACCTTATCATGTTAAAATCTTTATTTTTACACTAAATCACACAAGATCATCTCCCTTTTATATCATAATATCAACATAAACAACTTCAATATACAATCTAACAATCATATAAATATATAATCAATACAAAATAAAAAATATTTAGTGTTATTATTATGTGGTGTTTTAGGTTTTAACTTATCTTTTCTTGATTTTCAAGATGATCAACTTGTACACTAATAATCTAAGCATAAAAATATGTTAGATTATGGAGGAGATTAGCTCACAATGGGTGCACAAGTTCCTTGAAGATTAAGGAAGAAAATAAGCTCCTTAGAAGGCCTTAATGAGCTCCATCCATGCAAGCTTCCTTAGAGGTCTTAATTAAGCTTCAAAGGGTGTATAAAGTGGTGTTATAAGGTGGCTTAATGGTGGTGTGTGGTGGATGTATGGTAGCCGTGAGCAAGAGGGAGAGAGGGAAGGAGAATGTTGCAAATTTTTGGTCTAGAAAATGATAAGACTCCTTTAGATTTATTATATAATCACATCAAATCTTCAATATCCATCAAGATCTAAACAAGCCATACTTAACATCATAATTTTTCAACCAAAATTAAGTGGGTGGGACGCACTTTATGACCGTGTAAATGTGGGGGGGTGAAATGTAACTTTGATTTTTACCACATGTTGAAAATAAAGATATTTTGGTGTTTAAGTTAATTATGGTGATTAGGGTTAATCTTCTAGCATCTTAAGCATAAGACTTATGTTTAGGGTGTAATTATATGGCATTTGATCCATATGGTTTCGGATGACGGATATATCGCTAGATCGTTCATCGTCGAAGTATTCGCTAATAAACGAAACTATATATTTATTACCGGAAGCGCTTTATTTCGATTACCACAACTAATATGGTGTCAAATTAGTGCATTTCCGGTCCAAAATATTTACGACTAGTTTGCTAGATGAATACACCATGAATTAGGGTTGCCGATATGTCTTCCGTTAGACCGGTCGATCGATATCGGCACTTTTATGTTCTGCCGTCG
Organism: Scalesia atractyloides; assembly: GCA_947069175.1. NCBI lineage: Eukaryota > Viridiplantae > Streptophyta > Magnoliopsida > Asterales > Asteraceae > Scalesia > Scalesia atractyloides. Next base: position 30,906,241 of record CAMTDV010000022.1, read on the forward strand.
AACTTTTCCGAAAGTTGTGTTTCCGTGACCTTATGTTAGTTGAATGGATTCCGAGTTCCAAATAATGCTTAACTAGTTCACTAGACGCCCGGATGAGGCTATCGGCCACTAAAATATTAGTCGTTTTGACAATCGACCGCTTTTCGGTCGAATTGTGCACTGTTTGACGAATGACCGGAAACGATGTCTTTTGTGCCTTTTTGACAATCGACCGCTTTTGCAATTTAGGCGTTATACCGGAAAGTTACGTATTTTTGTAATATTGTTCTCAATATTGTTTTCATTTGTATATGGACTCAAGTATGGCATTAACATGCCGTTATTTCATGTCTTGATTCGTTTCAGCGGGTTTTCCGACACAGTTAGTGTCACCGCAATTAGTGTGTCCAGCACTTTCTACCAACACTTTTAGGGCATTGTTTTGGTCTGTTTCTCGTCGTAAGGGAAACCAGTATGTGTTATGATCAGGTGTACTTGCCCTAATGACGTACGACTCAGCTTTGCAATTAAATTACGATAACTATGCATGAGATTATAATATGAAATCAGTGATTAAATTGTACGGAATCACCGGTTATTTTGCCATTTGTCACATACTCCCCCTGTTAAAAAGAATTTCGTCCCGAAATTCAGTTTGAAGGCATCCTCTAGGAGTCTTCTTAAACAGGTGGGGGTATTTTGACATGACTTGATCTTCACGTTCCCATGCGTACTCGGGATCGTGACGAGAGTTCCAGCGAACCTTCACCAGTCTGATTTGACTTCTTCTAGTCTTTTGGACCTTCCAGTCCATGACTCGACGGGTTCTTCGGTGAATTGTAATTTGTCATCAACATGAATCTCATTGTTGGAATGATAACTGTGTCACTTGTCGGACTTTTCTTCAAATTAGACACACGAAATGTGTCATGTAAGTTTTTAAGTTCCTCTAGCAGTTTTAACTTGTACGCCACTGTACCAATCTTTGCCAGAATTTCAAAAGATCCAATATATCTCGGGTTGAGCTTTCCGCGCTTCCCGATTTTTGTTACGCCTTTCCAAGGTGAGACCTTTAACAATACTTTGTGTCTGACCTTGAAGGATAATGGTTTGCGTCTCCGATATGCGTAGCTCTTTTGTCTATCTCGGGCCGCTTTGATACGCTCACGGATCTTGAATATTTTGTCAGTGGTCTCTTGTACCTATTCGGGACCTATGAGTTGACTGTCACTGACTTCCGTCCATATAATGCTTCGAATGGCACGGCCTTGATACTGGTGTGATAACTGTTATTGTGGGAAAACTCCACCAACGGATATGAGTATTCCATTTATGCCTAAATCCATCACACAGGCCCGAAGCATATCTCCAACGTTTGGATGGTTCGCCCGCTTTGACCCTCGGTCTCGGATGAAAGGTTTTGCTTAAATCCAAGCGAGAACCAAATGAATTTTGAAAAGATAGCCAGACCCGTGACACAAAGCGACCATCTCTATTAGAGATTATTGAGATTGGCACACCATGACGTGCTACAATCTCTTTCAAGTACAGTTCAGCTAGTTTCTCCGTACTGTCTTTCTCGCGAATGGGTAGGAAATGAGCTGATTTGGTCAACCGATAGTGATAACCCAGATCATGTCATGACCTCGAGAGGACCGTGGTAACTTTGTAACGAAATCCATTGATATCTGTTCCACTTCCAAATCGGGATCTCAGGTTGTTGTAATAACCCAGATGGTTTCTGGTATTCGGCCTTCACCTTTGCACAAGTTAGGCATTTCCCAACATAGGTCGCAATATCTCCCTTGAGATTAGGCCGCCAATAGTATTCCATCAGATCCTGGTACATCTTGTCCGATCCAGGGTGTATCGAATACTTGGACTTGTGTGCTTTATCCAGCACCAAGTCTCGTAGCTCACATAATAGGGAATCTAGATCTTTCCCATGAGATATAGAGTTCCATCCTTGTTTGGTTCCAACTGTTTTTCCATTCCCCTTAGGGATTCCGCTGGAATATTTTCTGGTTTCAGTGCTTCTTGCTGTGCTTCACGCACTCGAGCTGTAAAGTTCGCTGGTTCGTCATTTCAAAAGCTCGCACCTGTACTGTTTTGACTTGTTCCTTTCTATTCAAAGCATCTGCAACCACATTTGCTTTGCCCAGGTGATGCTTGATCTCAAGTCATAATCATTCAGCAGTTCACCCAACGTCGTTGGCGCATATTCAATTCCTTTTGGTTGAATATATGTTGAAGACTTTTATGATCCGTGAATATGGTACACTTAGGGCCATATAAATAATGACGCCAGATCTTCAAGGCAAATACCACTACACCTAACTCTAGGTCATGCGTGGTATAATTCCTTTCATGAAATTTTAACTGTCGTGACGCGTACGCGATGAATTTTTCACGTTGCATTAACACGCAACCCAAGCCTTATGTGATGCATCACAGTACACACGAAGTCATCTGTACCGTCCGGGAGTGATAGTATCGGCGCATTACATAGTTTATATTTCAGCACTTAGAACGCCGATTCTTCTTTTTCTCCCCAATCCAACTTTCTATCCTTATGGGTAAGCGAGGTTGGCGGCTGAGCAACCTTGGATAAGTTCTAAATAAATCTCCTGTAATATCCCGCTAAGCCTAAGAATTGACTTATTTTCGTGAGGGTTCTTGGCGTGGTCCAATTCTTTATAGCCTCGATTTTCAAAGTGTCAACATGTATTCCGTTCCTGTTCACCAAGTGTCCGAGAAATTGTACTTCGCGAATCCAGAATTCGCATTTTGAGAACTTGGCATATAATTGCTCCTTCTATAGCAATTCCAGTATAGTTCTCATGTGTTGTCCATGCTCTTCCTCAGTTCGTGAGTATATCAGTATGTCATCTAAACGATCACGAAGTTGTCGAGGTATGGCTTACATACCCGGTTTATTAAATCCATGAATACCGCAGGGGCGTTTGTTAGGCTAAAGGGCATAACAAGGAACTCATAATGACACTAACGTGTCCTAAACGTTGTTTTAGGAATACTTTCCTCTTGTATTCTTAATTGATGATACCCGGATCTTAAATCCATCTATAGTTATAACTCGACCCTTGTAATTGATCGAACAGATCATCAATCCTTGGTAATGGGTACGAATTCTTGATGGTTAACTTGTTTAGTTCTCGGTAGCCTATGCACATTCGGAAGGTTCCATCCTTCTCGTCGACAAAAGGCACCGGAGCTCCCCATGGCGAGGAATTCAGTCTTATGAATCCTTTGTCTAACAACTTTGTAGTCGTGTAGATAGTCTTTGCATTTATGAAGGAGCTAATCGGTGTGGAGGCTTCGCTACTGGTGCGGCTCCTGGCACCAAATCAATGCGAAAGTCGGCGTGTCGTTGCGGAGGGAATCTAGACAAGTCTAATGGAAAGACTTTAAGGGGATTCCTTCACAACGGTTATTTCCTCCAATTTTGGCTCCTTAGTTTCCTTGTCGGCTACATGAGTTTGAAAGGCTATGCAACCTTTCTGTAGGTACTTCTGGCCTTTATGTCGTTAATGATTCGTAAGGGCGTATCGTGCTTCTCTCCGTGAAGTATTTCTTTGTTTGGCAGGGGGATGCGGATAGTTTTCTCAGGACAACCTACTTCCGCTCGGTTATATGTCAACAAGTCTATGCCAGAAGCTATGTCGTAACAACCTAGAAAATGGGTAAAAGATTTGGATATTAAATTCTTGTCCAGCTAGTTCCAAAGTGCATCTTTTTATAACTTTTTCACCATGTTTGCCACCTATCTCCAATTTTTGACACCTAACACTCACTTTGACACACTTAATATGGTGTTGACACATGTTAGGACACTAATCCACACTTGAGGACACTTGTCATCACCTCCTTAATCCTAAAATACTATAAATACCCCATCATTCTTCCATTTTTTTCACACCACTTCAAAGCAAAGTGTGAAGTTCTTCTTTCTTTCCTTCTTGGAGGTTGTTTCCAGCCTTTGGAAGCCTCATATCTTGAGTCCCAAAAGTGTTCTTCAACACAAGTAAGTACTCTTCCTAGTTCTATCATTTTTGAGCTAAAAGTCGAACAGTTTGACTTCCTGTTTGACTTTTTGTTCTGACCATATTTGGTAAAGTCATAGTTCAATTGAACTTTGCAACGTGATCGTAATCACTTACGAAGGTTAAAATCCGTAACGATTTCACCTTCTGATTACCACGTTTACTAGTCGAAGTGACGAGTCAAAGTTTCAGTAAAAAACACGCATGATGTGCATTTTATGACGAAACTATATCGGATATCAAAACACCAAGTTTTGATACCAAATCAGTTTTATAGACTTAGTTAGACATATTTTGACATGTATAACTCGTCACTTCTAGTTTAGTGCTTATTTAGGGCAGTAAGTCGAGCGGTCTTGACCACCGCTTTGACTTTCGAATCCGACCCGTTTGGTCGATCTTAGGATCCGACCGAATACATATTTGTGACCATAGTTGTATAGGAAATAACCTACTAAGGTTATACCTTATGGTCACGTCGTTTGGTTAGTGTTATGATAAGTTACTTCTATGTTCTTAAAAAATGACTAAAATGCCCTTTTGCATATAAGTCCATTTTAAACACAGGTAACCAAATTTTTTATATGTAAACCAATGTTATAACATTTTCAAACATTTTTGCGCATTTAAAACTTATCATAGGATATGTTTAACCATCCAATCATGCGTTTTCGCTAATGACCCGTTAATGTAGTGTAAACTACCTTAACGAGTCAGAAGGGTCAAAGGTACTTAGGATCCTTTCCAAATCAGAATGTTAAGTTTGTTAAAACATATCACATGAGTTCCAACACTCGTTTGGTTTATAAGACTTCATTCTATCTGATCTCCTGTTTGTAGTCCCGACACGCTAACATATTTATTTGACACATTAGGACACGTTTGAGATTTGTTTGCTATGTTGATCAGGAACACTTTTGCAATCCCAAGTGAGTACATAGTTCCCTCTTTTACGTTTTCAAATGTTTTGGGGTGATTCATATGTGCCTATAATTATTTTCAAAATTTCAAAACAATATACATGGTTTATATATACAAAATGAAATTCAAAGTGAGTACATAGCCCCTCTTTTAAATTTTCTAAATGTTTTGGGGTGATTCATATGTTCCTATAATTATTCTCAAGATTTTAAAACAATATAAATGATCTATATATATAAAATGATTTTCAAAGTGAGTACATAGTTCCCCTCTTTTACGTTTTCAAATGTTTTGGGGTAATTCATATGTGCCTAACATTATTTTCAAGATTTCAAAAGAATATACATGGTTTATATTTACAAAATGATTTTCAAAGTGAGTACATAGTTTCCCTCTTTTAGGTTTTGCAAATGTTTTGGGATGACTCATATGTGCTAAATCATTTTCAAGTTTTCAAAAACAATGTCTATGGTTTATATATAAAACAATATGATTACAATAATGTGAACAACTTGTTGATGCGTTATCCATAACACGAATGACATTCATTAGCTTTGGCTGAGCCGACCAGCAGTATGTTATGGTACCATAGGATTGAGAATCCCATTATCAGACTGTTCACTGGATTTGGTGGAAGTTTGGATAATGACTCAAACTGTTTTTGATTAACAAATCATTTGTTGATTTGTGAGTCTAGTTAAAGAAACCCATTGGTGGTCTATTAATGATTCCCTTTGGTGGTATAGTAAACACAGGTTTGAATGTGTTTATTAAAGAACGATCAAAGGTTTTCACAATTAAAAACACGGATGATTTGTTTATGACATGGACAATTGGTTTATGACACGGATGATTGATTTATAACACAGACAAATGGTTTATTACACGGACAAATGGTTTTGAGCAATGTCACACAATGATTTTCATTTAAAGATATAAACCATACTAAGTTTTCTTTTGAATCAATCTATTACAAGGTTTTTACAAAAGAAACGTTTCGGTCAAGATTCATGGCTACGAGGTTTTCACAACTCTAGCCAACTTGTTTTAGTTGGTTAATTGTATTGCAAATTTTGATACGTGGTTTTCACTTAATTACTCTTGTAGTCGGACGAGGTCTTGCAATATGTATACAAAGCCACGAATTTGACACACTCACAAAACCTATGTACTCGCCGACATATTTATGCTGACTCTCTTTTCATATATGTTTCAGGAGTCAATGCTTGATAATATGATGCATGCTTCACGTAGGAATGGACGCGGGCCTTAGTGACTTAAAAGATGAAAGACAATTTATTTGTGTGTTGTTTCTGTTAGTCCCAAGACAATGTAAACATTTAACTCAATTAAACAAAATTTTAAATTCCATGATTTGTGAAACAACAGTTCTGCGACATGACTCCCTAACGTTTCCACCGCGGTTTGTTGTTTTACGCGGTCGGGGTGTTACAAAACTATTTTGGTCAAGAATCGATTTAAGGATAATGTAACCAAACTTTGATTGTGAGGTAGAGTGCTAATGTGTTGAACAATTGTATCAATAAATGTGAAATGTAAACAATGATGAACAATAGGATTTATACAATGAAAAAGCCCTTGATCTTTAGAAGATTTTCGGCATAAAAAACCTCAGGTGATGGAAACTACCGATCACCAACTATATTGCATAAAAAGATTACAACTTCCGATGATCTTGAGCTTGTTACAATTGAATTCTAGTGTATGTGTACGAGAGCAGTTTTGAGAACAACAAGTGTGCGAGTTGTGTACGTGTTGTATATCCTAATTCAAGCTCAAAACCCTAATATAATTAGAAATATCTATCTAATTAACTATCCATAAATACGCAAGTCTCCCACGATCACCCATAAAGGTTATTACTTCACTTGGACGTGCTTGAATATAAATGTATTCCCTGACATTCCAGCATACACCAAGTAAATTTCGTAATATACCTGCGAATACAAGCTAAATTACATATTAAATCTCATAAACTGGGTATTCAAACCTTATTTAGATATATTCATAATAGTATTCATTGATGACATACTTATCTATTCGTAAATAGGGTTTGCACACCCTAGCCAATTTCGTAATTTAATATGAGAATTAACTATAATTTGAATATGTGAACTCACCCTCCTTTATGTCCACACTTGATTTTAGCGTGTTCTTCAGGTACATGAGTTCGACTTCGGGATTTTGGCGTATGTTGTGGTTGTTGATGCATGTTATGTTAAATAATATTTTGGAAAACTTTTAAAACTATTTTGGGACCAAATGTGTAATACGATCAATAAGGATCAAGCAACTATGTTGTGGTTGTAGTTTATGTTTAAACACTAAACTCCAAACATTAAACTTATGATTTAATTAACTTAAATTTCCAAGATCATTGATGCATCATCCACTAAGAGATTTATGGGTACCAACCTCCGTCACCACTATGTTGAATTTCTGCTGCGAGATTTTGGGGTGTGATAGAAGTTGGTATCAGAGCCAATGGTTGTTAGCGAACTAGATGTTTTCTTGGGAAAACTCTAAAATTCAACCAAAGAGTTTTGAGATTAAATCCCGAAATTCACGAAGCCAATAATTTAAAATAAACATGGATTTTGATCATGTATGAAAACTATGGAGAGTTTTATGTGCATACGTGTTAATCTGTTTATTTATACCTTATGTGTTATTTTTCATTTGAACACACACTTATTAAGTATGGTTACATTGTGTCACAGATGTCGCACTCACACGAGATTATCGAGATTCACTTATTTAGTAAGGTAACCTACGTGAACTGGTTATGAATGAAGCTCATAAATCCAGATACTCTATTCACCTAGGTTCTACCAAAATGTATCAGGATATTAAGGAATTTTATTGGTATCCGAATATGAAGAAAGAAATTGTGGTGTATGTGAGTAAATGTCTGACGTACTCGAAGGTTAAGGCTAAACATCAGTAGCCATCTAGGCTTCTGTAGCAACTAGAGATTCCTAAATAAAAATGGGAGCATCTTATGATGGACTTTATCACCAAATTACCCGTACGTCACGTGGACATGACACCATTTGGGTAATTGTGGATCGATTGACGAGATCTCCTCATTTCTTACCCATTAAGGAAACAGACAAAATGGAGAAGATATCGCAGTTGTACCTTAACGAGATTGTAGCCCGACATGGAGTACCTGTATCAATTATCTCTGATAGAGATTGGCGATTTGACTCCAGATTTTGGCGACCTCTTCAAGAGTCGCTGGGTTCTCGGTTGGACATGAGTACTGCATATCATCCTCAAACTAATGGTCAGAGCGAGAGAACCATTCAATTTTGGAGGATATGTTGAGAGAGTGTGTAATAGACTTTGGTGGAAGTTGGGATACTCATCTGCCATTAGCTGAGTTCTCTTACAACAATATCTATCATGCGAGTATCAAAGCCGCTCCGTTTGAAGCTTTGTATGGAAGGAAGTGTCGATCACCCCTTTGTTGGGCTGGAGTTAGCGAAAGGCAACTAACCGAACCCGATCTTATCCAGGAAACCACTGATAAGGTCGCCCAAATTAAGGGAAGGTTGAAAGCTACCGCCGATCAACAAAAGAGTTATGGAGACAATTGAAGGAAACTGTTGCCGTTTCAGGTTGGCGATCGTGTTCAACTGAAGGTGTCACCTAGGAAAGATGTTGATAGGTTTGGAAAAGGGGAAAAGTTGTTTCGAAATCCTATCTGGAGTTGGATCAGTCGCATATCAGCTTAAGCTACCACAAGAATTGAGTGAAGTATATTACGTGTTTTATGTGTCCAACCTGAAAAAGTGTCTATCGGATGAGACACTGATCATACCCCCCGATGAGGTTTAAGTAGACAATAAACTCAAATTTACCGAGAAACCTGTAGAAGTTTTGGATTGGAAGATTCAGAAGCTTAGGAGGAGTCGAATTAAGTTGGTAAAGGTCCGCTAGAATTCCAAACATGGACCCGAGTTCACATGGGAACAACAAGACCAGATGCAACATAAATATCCCTATCTTTTTCCGTCTAGTGCGGAATCAAGACATTTAGTGTAAACATTTTGGGGATGAATTTCCTCAAAACAGGGGGAGACTGTGACACCCGGCTATTTTGAGTTTAGACCGTACAAGTGTGACAAGTCAATATTTTATGATATTTGGTGTTAATATATGATATTTGATGTGTTGGTAAATCCAAACTTTGTTAGAATTTATGTTGGCAATAAGATAAACGCGTATCGCGTAACGAACAAAATGCGAAACGAACGTCGGTGACCTCCTGATTAATGTTAAAATCCTAAAAATATTCCATTATGATTAAAATGCTATTTTTAATCATATCAGTGAGGAAAATTAATTAAAACACTTAAAAAAACTATTTTGATTTATATCACAAATAGAGACAGTGCAACCAGTCTAAGCAAATAAAATATTGTTCAGCGATATTATATTGAGTTTTTTTAGAGTGAAAAAATAATTTTAAACACCTTAAAATGGGATTAAAACGCGAGATAAAATACCTGGTAGCCAGTTAAATACCTGTTTTTAGTCTAATATACTATATATAAGTGTATGTATATGATTTATGTGTGTGGGGGGATAGGTGGCGGCTCCACATGCCCACCTTTTCTTCCCTTTTGACATGTGTTGAAGCTAGGGTGAACAAGAAATCATTATGAACCTTCCACAGTCCATACATTACATTCCCCAACACAAAAACCTTTTCATTTCACTCTCCCTCTCTCTCAAAATCTCGGCCAAACACCCTCAATCACATTCCATTTTCAACATTTTGAATCTACATGAAGAATCATGTCCATTCCAAGTTAGTTTCAAGATCCAAGGGAGTTTTCAAGGTGATTCCAAGGAAGAACAAGCTCCATATGATTAAACATTATCAAAAACCCACCAAAAATCTTGAAGGTATAAACTTACTTACTAAAATCATGTTCTTGATTCTTGGTGATGATGATGAAGATGGAAGGTTTTTCTTGATCTTGAATTATTCACAAACTTGAAAACTAATAATAAATGGGTTTTAATCAAACTAAAAATGGAAGCTTGTGTGTGTAAGTACATGGCCAAAAATGTGTGTATATATGGGTTAGATATTATGTTTTGATTATTAGTTGATTTTTAGTTCATGTGATTCATGAAAGATTGATGCATGCATGATCAAAAAGGTTTTTATAAAAAGGTTCATATGATTAAGATGAACATATAAAAAGTGAAATCTTGGAAGTATATGTATGTATATATGTATATATATATGTGTGTGTGTGTGTATGCACGCACATGTGGGTTTTGTTTAAATGTTCATAAATGTGAAAGATTTATGCATGCAATCCTATGATGATGATTAGATGAAGATGATGATGTCTTGGATTATTTGGTTATGGGTTAAATGTATGTTAGATGCATGATGATATGATAATCATGCATTAGATGCTTGCACATAAGCATGCATGATGGTTAAATGATCAAAGTTGTTGTAATTGTTATGGTATGATAAAAAAATGTTTGAAATCAGAATATAAACATGAAAAAATGATGTCATATGATGGATTATATTGATATAAAATTATACCATAAGTTAGTTAGCTTTGCATGTTGTACATGTAGCTTAAAAAGTAGTAAATAGGTGTAATTGCATAATTTATGTGACTTACATGAAATCTGCACTAACATGAGTATAAGTACTATTATATTCAGTAAATAACATGTGTTATGTTAAAATATCAAGTCGTTACAATTTGGATGATTATGGTAAAGCTCGGTACAAGACTAGGCGTTAAAAAGGGTAAAAATCGGCTTTTAAAGTGATTTTTGTAAAATTTTTTTAGATCTGGTTGTAAACTGATACTTTTGTTGTAAATATGAGTATTATCCTGGGTGTTTGGCTAGTCATACGTGACTTCCGATGCCCGAAAATGTTACCGAAACATTAAAATAAGCATATTTTAACGTACACGAAAATGGGTCGTTTAAGGGTGAACTTTGTGTGATATGATATGATATGTAAATATGAGTATGTGTAATGTGTTATGTTAAGTGTTGACATGATAGTAGGATTAAAGACTATTCATGTACACTTGTACGATTAAAATGGTAATTCCGTTAAAAGTCACATTAAGTATGTAACTTATTTGTCGAGCATGAAAATATTACATAGGTTAACTTAATGACTTTTTCATGTATAAATGCTTTAAAAATGATAAATTATATAAATTGAAGGCATACGTGTGATACGATATTTGATAATCTATTCACGTTTATGTAAATATATTATGAAGCGCAATCATATATATTTCTTATAAACTGGTGTGATAATGGTTACAAAAATCTTAAATATATATAATGTTTACCAATAACGTTCAACTCGCAAAAATCTTGATATATATATAAATACGCCAACATAATCAAAATAAACCCTTTTCGAGAAAATGTCAAAGTTATGTGAAAATTCTAAATATAAAACTTAGGTATTATTGTGGAATATTTCTTATTAAATCGTTCCTACTTAAATTAGGACGTGTAGACCAATTTGTGGGATCGCGCTAGTATAAAAATGAACCCAAAGGTCAGTGTCACTAACCCCTCTTTTTACTATCTTATATAACATTTTAGGTGAAGAACACGCCTTAAAAAGGATCATTACACGTTTTTGCATAAAATATGCATTTAAATAAATTATGAATATATTTTCATGGAAAATATATGGTTTTGATTGAATATAAATATACGTTTTGGGGAGAAACAGGATTTGATTTATATATATGTGTGTGTGTATGTGTATATATATAGGTTTCAGAGAGAAATGGGGATTGTTACAGTGTTTGGGATAAAACGTTCACGTGTAGATTTAAAAATGCAATCTAAATTGTGATGAATTTGCTTGATCTCAAGAGAGTATGCATCGGCACAGGCTTAGTCTCAGTGGGGACTTCAGGGAATTCGTACAAAGCAAAAATTAGATTTATCATATTTTAGTAGGACATATATATTTTTCATGAAGCAGGCATTATAAGTGACCCATTGTGGGTACTTGCGCAAATTTTGACATTTAATCATTAATACTGTTATGTGTAGAATTGTTGATATATCTATCTAGTTGACCACCCCGTCGTGACCGGTAACTCCATGTCAAGTCAAGCGACGAATTTATATTATGTTATTTTCTAGCTTTGATTATACCCTTATTCTTGATATATAGCTCGTATGTCTGGCAAACTTATGAATCCTTACATTTGTTGCTAGTAATTTAATATGTAAACCTTGAGAAGATGTTGTGTATCGAAGATTTTTGGAAAATGCTTGCGATGTCTGACCCTCGGATTTTTGTGAAGGAAGTAAAATTGACTTTCTTAAAAATATATGGATGTTTTATTATAAAACACATAATAAGAAAGCTTTCCTTAAACGAATTAACTATAATTCGTATATGTGAACTCACTCTCCTTTGTGTTGACACTTGATTTTAACGTGTTCTTAAGGTATATGAGTTCAGATTAAAGATTTTGGCGTATCTTGTGGTTGTTGATGCATATTTTGTTAAATAATATTTTAGACAACTTTTAAAATTGTATGTGTAATAAGATCAATAAGGATCAAAACTATGTTGTGGTTGTAGTTTATGTTTAAACACTAAACTCTAAACTTTAAACTTATGTTTTAATTAAGTTAATTGTCCAAAATCAATGATGCATCATCCACTAAGGTATTTATGGGTACCAACCTCCGTCACCTCTATGTTTGTATTTCCGCTATGACGTTTTTGGGGTGTAATAGAAACAGTTCATGGTGCTGAGGATTATGCTCAGATTATGTAGTTTTTAAGCCCTTTGAGGATTGCTTATGCCATTTGTGAAAACGTGCAACAAGTCACTGCGTACATTCACGATTTTTGGCAAACAACTTGATCAGTGAATATTACAGCTAAAGCTATGATAAATGGTACCCCAATTGTGATCACTAGAGATGTTATTCGTGCGGCATTACATTTTGGAGCTCTAGATCATGGAGAAACGTGTTACTCAAAACCTATTCGTGAAAGGGGTGCTTGAGCCTTTGGTTATGTCGGTAATTTTCCTTCGAAACAATTGTACAACGGAATGCTTATTGAGCAATCGAGGTATTTTTATCATGTGTTTATGCAGTGCTTAGCTCCTCATAAGACCGGGATGGATGGAATGGGGCACAGCCTCTTGTCTACTATGACCAGATTAACTTCTAATCAGCCTTATAATTTTTATCTCATGATACTTTGAGCCTTTCAAACACATCTTGCCTATCAAGCCCGTGGATAAACGCTTAATGCTTCTATACTCATGGTTTCTAGGCTGATTTTTCGTCACTTAAATTAAAATCTTTCTTTCGGTATTAACTTGCAAGCATACGCTCAAGATCCAATGCATAGACGTATTTTCAAAGATTGTAAAGCTTCAAATCCTTCGGTTGATGTAATGTTCTTCCTGAACCTCATCCATTACTTGATGAAATCATGTAAGAGCAATAATATAACCCCAAAACCGATCCAACTTGGATAGGGATCAGAAATGGAGTGGAAGAGTTATGTTCGAATTGATCCCTACAAAAGAACACATGATAGAAAGCCAAAATATACCCTACAACCTCTGATCCTAATAATAATAAAACATCTTCTAGAGTTAAGCTCTGCTAAAGGCAAAATGTCAAAGGTCTGCCATTGCAAAACAATGTTGAAGACTAAAGCTAATGGTCTGCTAAGGCAAAGCTCTGTTGAAAACTAAAGCTAAAGGTCTGCCAAGGCAAAGATTTGTTGAAGACTAAGGATAAAGGTATGCCAAGGCAAAGCTCTATTAAAGACTAAAGCTAAAGGTCTGGCAAAGCAAGACTCTACTGAAGGTCAACAGAGGTTGTCTCATCAGTGTTTTCTATCAGTCTTTGTAATGTTTAGTTATAGCAGTGGTTAGCTTTGCAAATGTTGATTAGTTTGTTAATTGTTATATGTCACTTTCTTGCTGACATCATCATAAGATGCTCAATGCTTAGAATTGTAGTATAAATAGAACAATGATTGTACTGTTCTATTTGATCACCTTTTATCACTTATCAATCTAACATTTCTTCTTTACATTCTGTATGAGCAAATCAGTGATCTTAAGCTGAGGGGGAGAATGTGAGTTATATGCAAGTAATTATAGTTACGAAAGCATGACAATGAAAACAACCTCTCAATTGTTATGAATCAAAGTTCTTCATTCTGGTGCATTTACATCTGATTTATCATCTTTCATTTTTCTTCTTTAGAACTTTCATACCAGTTTCAAACTCATATCCTAACAATTGGTATCAGGGCCTGGTCAATCTAATTTGATTTAACAATCAATTTGATTTTAATAGATCAACTGTCACTACTAATTTGGTTTGTTCGTTTTTTATTGAACATAGAGTTTAATTATGTCACACACTTCACAAGATCCTCATAACACCGACAACATGTTTAAACCACCGATCTTCTCAAATCTGAGTATAATATCTGGCAAAGACGGATGGGTCATGTCCTTGCTCAGCAAAACACCGGTTGCTGGAAGTCGGTCATCTTTGGACCTCATGTTCCAATGATACCAAGTACAGAGGACCCTAAAGTCCAAGTACCTAAGAATCCTGAAAATTATTCCGAGCAAGAGTTCCAAAAGATCGAGCTAGATGCAAAGGCATTTAGCATCGTGGCCTATACACTGCCAAACAATATATATGCTGGCTTGTTGCATTGCAACAGTGCAAAGGAATTATGGGATGCTTTAAAAAGAGCAATTCGGTGGGACTAGGAAGTGATCGAAAATAATACAGAAGTTTTAAATCAACAATACGAAACATTTTGTCACGTAAAAGGAGAGTCATTAACCCAACAGTTTGAAAGGTTTAGCTGTCTCATTAGTGAGCTTAAACTGGTTAATGTTACGTTTGAAAATTTGACTTTAAATAGTCGTTTTCTTAGATCATTACTAGACTAGTGGGACACTATAGCTTTTATAACTCGAAAATCAGTTCGGCTTAAAGAAATGAGTCTAACACAACTTCATGGTAGGCTCCTCACTTATGAGAGGAGCTGAACTACAAAAAGAAGCTACAAAAATCTAGTAAGGTGGCTGATGACTATGCATTTGGTAGTACAACACTTTTGGCCAAGAAGAAGTCACTGGAAGTAGTAAGGATCAGAGTTATGATCATTTCATTGATATAACTTCTGGTAGTAATTACAACTCTAACCCTTACACACCTAATTATGTATTTGCTACTAATGTGGAATGCCAAACTTCTGATAACTTATGCTTTAAGTTGAATGACCTTCAAAATTTTGACCCTTCAGATTTGGAAGAGATGGATATTTTGCACCAGTTGGCTCTATTAAGTGTTAGGGCTAATAAATATTACAAGAGAACTGGTAGAAAGTTTCTAAGGTTGCATGGGGGGTTAAAAGTTGGGCTGGATAAGTCAAAGATTAAATGTTTCAAGTGGAATAGATTAGGACATTTTGCTAGAGAATGTAGGTGTCAAACATCTGGACCAATTATCGTACATCCTAGCCCTAGACCTCAAAACACTATCCGTTGTTCCCAATATACTCTTGCTCCTCATATGCAGAACACTGTTCATTTTCACACCCTACTACCACTGTTCCTGTGCAATATGTTCAAACAACTGTTCCTCAAATTCAATATGTTCAAGCACCAGCTCCTTAGGTTTAAATGCAACCTTCACAACAAGTTACTCAAACCACTGCTCAGTCAGAGGTTAATCAACAGAGCTTCTTTACTCAGGGCTTTGTGGATTGGAATAGTTTGCATGAGGATCTGACTGATGAAAACTTTGCTCTAATTGCTGACACTGAACAGAAACAAAATGAATTTTGCTTTATGGCATTAGAGTCTATAGCTGAGGGTGTTGAATTTGAGTTAGTGGAGTCTAAATCTGTTGTGTCTGATGTTCATGATGAAATAGTTGTTACAAAAGAAAATGTTGATGAAGATTTGAAAACTCTGTCTGACCCATGGGATGCAAGAGTTTGTGAAGGTGAATGTGATTCTGCCATGATGGCTGCTACTAAGGTATCTACTAAGGACTTAAAAGATTTATGTTCAGATAAATGGATCATAACTTTTGCTAACATAAAAGAGGTAAATGAAAAACTTAGGAACAAGATTTTAGATGATGAATTGCAGTTTGAAAAGCTTTCAAAAGAGCTAAAAACTAAATTGTTTGAAAAAGAATCTGAAATCAGCAGCTTAAAACATGAAGCTAGCGTAACCAATGATCAACTTCAAACTATGACAGAAAAATATCAGGTTTGCAAAAAGGAGTTGGAATCCACCCAGATCACTTGTGGAAAATGGGTTGAATCTTGTAAAGGTTATGAGATTTTGCTAGAAAACCTGGCCAAAAGTAACATATATTAGCATTGGTTTCAAAGAAATCGACCAAATTTCTGAAAATGTTAGTAGAAATGATTCTAGTGTGGTTGAAATTGTTCCAACAAACTTGGCTGGTCAAGAAATCAAAGTCACTGATAAAAATGGAAATAAAATTGTTTTAGAAAGACATGAGAGATTCTCAACTTTTGAGGAGATTGAGAAATATCAACTTAAACAAACATGGTCTAATGAATGTGTGACATTTGTGTCTAAATCATTGCATAATTACAAACAATTTCGTATCCAATGAAACCCTATGTTTTATTTCTGAAATTTGTATATCTAAGACATTTGCACAATTTCAATTTCTTGCACAATTTCGAACCCTCAAAAAAATTTGTGGAAGTAATTCGTTAAATGACACTCAAACGCAATCAGTTTAATGTGACGTACACTCCAAAAAAAGGACATAAGCTACACATACCCTAAATACCCTTTACATAACTAAGATATAAGTTTTGAAGGGTTTGATATGACAAAACACGCTTATACAAGTCCAGGGACTATTTTTGTCATACTGCCAAAGTCTGTTGGTCCGTATTCAAGATACAAACCATGTGTATCAATCCAAATATTTTTGTATTCAATAAAATCTTGTATTTTATTGACGAAAATGCAAAATGTCAATTGTTGCACAATCTCGGTCATTTTCGTGTTCGTTAAAGCGTTTTACGCATTTTTTCGAAATGCGTAATCGTACAACCGAACGAACGGACATCCACAACATTTTCGGGCATAATCCAAGTTACACATGTCTTGACACCTTTATATAACCTAAATATTAGGTTAAATGGGCTAAAAATGGCAAACAAGTGAAAATACAAGTCCAAGGGCCAAAAATGTCAAAAAAAATAATAAAGATTTTTGCTACTTCACCAAGTTTGCCACCTATCTTCAATTTTTGACACCTAGCACTCATTTTGTCATACTTAATTTGGTTTTGACACATGTTAGGACACTAATCCACACTTGAGGACACTTGTTATCACCACCTTAATCCTAAAATACTATAAATACCACATGATTCTTCCATTTTTTTTCACACCACTTCAAAACACTTCAAAGAAAAGTGTGAAGTTATTCTTTCTATCCTTCTTGAAGCTTGTTTCCAGCCTTTCAAAGCCTCCGATCTTGAGTTCCAAAGGTTTTCTTCAACATGAGTAAGTACTCTTCCTAGTTCTTTCATTATTTTAGCTATTTTGAGCTAAAAGTCGAAAAGTTTGGCTTCCTGATTGACTTTTGGTTCTGACCATATTTGGTCAAGTCAAAATTCAATTGAACTATTCAATGGGATCTGAATCCCGAATGTTATAATCCCTAAAGATTTCACCTTCTGATTACCACGTTTACTAGTCGAAGTGACGAGTCAAAGTTTCGGTCAAAATTGCGCATGATGTGCATTTTACGATGAAACTGTTTTCGGGTATCAGAACACCATGTTTTGATACCAAATCAGTTTTATAAACTTAGTTAGACATATTTTGACATGTCTAACTCATCACTTCTAGTTTAGTGCTTATTTAGGGTCGTAAGTCGAGCTGTCTTGACCACCGCTTTGACTTTCGAATCCGACCCGTTTAGTCGATCTTAGGATCCAACCAAACAAAAATTTGTGACCATAGTTGTATAGGGAATAACCTACTAAGGTTATACATTATGGTCACATCGTATGGTTAGTGTTATGATAAGTTACTTCTATGTTCTTAAAAAAATGATGACCAAAATGCCCTTTTGCGCATAAATCCATTTTAAACACATGTAACCAAATTTTCGATATATAAAATAATGTTATAACATGTTTGGGCATTTAAGAATTACATAGGATGTAAGTCCCTGAATCGGATCTGTACACGGTATCATAGCAACTAATCGATTGCGGAAATAAAGATTAGATGAATAGAACAAGAACAATCTCTGATGGATTAACTTGCATACACCAAATGGTGTCTGATACAAGATATCTGAATAGCAAACTGACTAGCAACCAAAATACTAACCCTAACACATGTATCTATCCTAATTCCAAAAACCCGCTAATTACAACCCTAGGCCCATAAGGTTCTAGGAAGCCGATTCTTTCACCCTTTGCCAAAACTGCAACACTAATGTGTAAACCTTTTAGCTAGGGGCCCAACAGTCTCCCCCTAGGTTTACAACATTAGGCGATTAATCCTTTGGTAGCGCATCACACTCCATTCTGCCATCTGTAATCCCTACAACCGTCGCCGTCCAATCTTTAGCACTGCCTCATACAACTCTGCTGTTTAAATCTGATTCGCTGCTAGAACCTGCAGGTCTTCATCGTGAAAGCTCACTAAATCAACCACATCATTCATGCGAAAGGCTTTCTCCTTGGTCACAATCGCCACACTCCGACCTTTGGATCATACATCCAAAAGTTAAAATTCTTCAAAATGCCTTGGGAAATGTTGGAGCGACTGGTATAACTAGTTCCTTATCAGTCGGAGGCCACATCACAAACTTAAACCTTCTACCAGTTCTCGCATCTCTAACACCTTTAGCTGCCCATAGATACGGTTCAGCTGTCTTCATCATTTTGAATCCATTCTTCACCTCTTGCTCCAACTTCTTAAAAAATCTCCATCCTGGACCACACTCAGTCGTATCATTATCGGTATGCCCTTAGAAGATCAGTCAATGCAACTTTTGTCCAAGTCTCAAACTGGAACTCCTTGGAGTAATATTCGTGTGTACCATCTTGTCGAACAATTAGCCACATCCTCTTAACATGATCATAAGTCCAGCTCAGCACACATGACTTATTCCCAACCTTACTGTAGTAGCTAGATCCAAGCTCCATGATAAATCTATCAGACTGATTAGTAGGATCCTTCAACCGAAAGTTCTCGTCCAGCGGATTCACATCGACATTCTTCATCAAAACCATCTGTTTCTTCTTTGGAGTAGTTTGTCTTCTCTGAATCATAGTAAACTTCCTCTTTGGATCGCTCAAATAATCATCTAATCCAGCCTGACGCTCAGTTGCGAGCTCTTCAGCAGCTATTCTGTCTGCTTTCCTCTTTTTAGCAGCTTGATGACGATGTTCAACATTCATAGGGTCATCAACTGGATCAGAAAGCTCACGTCCAAACTTATACTCCAACTTCTCCTTCAGATCGAAAACAATAGTCATCAATAACGAAACATCACCCTGAAGTTGGTCTATCGTCTGATCACGAGCGTCTAACCGAGTCTGTAGAGAAGCTATTTGTGCATCTTTAAGAGTAACCGCTTGCTTGAGCACTACCACTCTCTTCTTTAGATCGACTACATCAACATGTTCCTCATCACTATCAATCCCGCTGAATTCAAACGCCCTCTTTTCAGATCGCCTCAAATACTCAGTATCTTCATCCTGACCACCACCAGAACCACTACCCCTGCCCCCGAGCCTCCAGCACCTGCAGAACCACCACTACCACCACCAAAATCCAACATCTCGAGTACAGATTCAGCTGGAATAGACACGACAGTAGACTGAGTGGCAACAAGAGGAATGGTTGGTTCTTGAGTAGTAACAGGTTCAACAGTGGAAGTGTCAGTCAAAGATACAGTGACGAGGATGTAACAGTGATTGGTTCTTCAGTAGTATCATCAATATTAGCTTCGGTTTGTATCTGGAACTTCTGTATGAATTGGTTCTTCGGTTGCTTCTGTTCGTCGCATTTTCAACAATGGTACTTCCTCTTCTTCAACATCTTCAGCTGTATCAGCTTCAGCAACTGGGATATCAGAATGAGGCAACATGGGAGGAGGATTCCCTTGCTACTCTTGAATCTGTTTAGATGTGCAATAAGCACTGCTAAGTTCTCAGTAGTAAGATCTTGCAGCTCTGAAATCAGATGAGCTTCAGATTCTGTAATAGATTCCAGGAGAGCTTCTTCATCATCGGTATCTGCATCAGAAACTAAATCTTCAATCTCAATCTCTTTCTCTACCACCGGTATATCATGTTCTTCAGCAACCATAGCATTCACCGGCTTAGGTGCTGGGATATCCTAACCAATCATCTCAGAAAACTTCCCAAACTTATTCAATGGTATACGCCTAACAAAAACTGTCTTTGACGTCGATCTGTTCTTATTCATCCTACCAAAAATAGTCGGACCTATAGGCTTCATATTCAGCAAGTTCGTATCAGAAGCATCTTTAGCTAGATTAGAATAACGGGCATCAAGAATCAGCTGCACAAATCAAGGATAAAACAAAAACATCTTCTTCTTCCACTGCTCAAGAATCTTCTTCATATTCTCGAAAATATAACTAGAAATGTTATATTTCCAATCCATCACAAAAGAAACTATCGTTGAAGTCTGCGTCTGTTTCGGCTGATCTAAGTCGCCCTTGTTCTTATATACGCACTGCATAAACATATGAGCTAACAATCTCCAGTACGCCGGGAACATCTTCTTCAACAACGGTGGATTTGTTCCCTCATAACCCATTTCTGTCAATACCGGCATCAAGTTCTCCTTAGCATATAATGTCGGATCGCTCACAACATCCGTAAACTTCAACACCACCCTAATACATGCTTCGTTCACGACAACATCCTTCCCTTAAATAGATGAACAAATATAAGGCTTCTCATTAGCACCCCTCAAATGAAATATTGCCCGCTTCCAAAACATGTGCACTAGATTATGATAGATAACCGGATTCGCTTGGAGTGCATATGTGATCCTGCAGTCATTCAGACCCACCATCAAAGACTTGAACTCTTGGAAAAACTTTGCTGGTGGATCCGATAGATAACCCGCCTATTTTGGAACTGCTCTTCTACCAATAAAACAGCATCAAAAGCCTCTTCAGCCATCTTTGTCAGAAGAACAACAGATTAAACCATACACAACAAAACATTTACTAATCAAACCAGATATCCAAGTTAACATAAGTTAACTAGTCAATTTCAAACTAAGAGGTCAAAAACTCATTAGCTCAAAACTGATTGGCAGATCAAGAAAAAGGTCATTAATGAATTTGACAGATTCAAGGTTCAATTGAGGGTTCATCTTAAAGGTTCAGTTTTAAGGTTCAACACTCAATCCGGAAGGTTCAAAAACAATTTCGGAGAGTTCAAACACTGAGATCCGGAATCAAAAGGGTTCAAACAGGAATCAGGGTGAACCCCTTATCATCTCAGATGAATGCCATCTGAAATGGAATCCGAGTTCATCCATTTTGGTTGAATGCACATCCGAGATTGAGTCCGGAATCCACACTTTTTGAAGTTTCATCCGAGATGCCATCCGAGATGTTTAATTACATGAAGATTTAGAGATTAACATTTAATTTTGATGATTAAGAAGCACTTTATACCTAATTTGGATGTAATTCGGATGAATGTGAAGCAAATTTAATTCGGATGTTGATCAGAGTATTTCAACAGAAGATTTTTAATGAATGATCCGAAATGTAACACTGATAATCTGATATACTATTCCAAAATGGGCTTGGGCCTAAGGATTTAGGGCCACGTCAATCCGGATCTAACTGAACATCATCCGGTTTTCACTTCGGATGCAATCCGAATGGGCTTGGTCAACATTATTTGGGCCCAATCCAGAACAGTATCTAGTCCGAAACGGTCAAAAGAGGAGGGTCCAATTCGATCGATGGACCTATCTGGAATGGGTCAAAAGGCCCAATCCAGAATAGTACCATAGTGGGCCCAAGACTGTTAAATTTCAAAATTTTCAAAAATTCTATTGGATTAAGCCCAATTCCAAAACTCAGTAGGCCAGTCCAATACCCCTTGACATAAATAATCTAACTCAAAAATCAACAGTTTAAACTAAAGAGCAACCAAACAGACTTTACCAAATATACAGAAATAAGCAAAGCATTTAAACAAAATCAATACAGCATATACACAGTTGTGCTATGGGATCAAATCGTTTTCAGGCAGACTAAGGAACACTTTTCAGTGTGAGCTTGGTCAGACTGGTCTAAGTGATTGCCAATATATTTGTCCATTTAAACCTAGCGCTCAACCTTCTACTTGTTGCTTTATGATATGCTTAAGGTAATGTTATACTATAATACCCGTGTGTCCCACTCCATGGCATACCCCCGCGATAAAGGTAAACAAAACGGTTTACGACGTTTTGGTAACTTATACTGTATCATCCTAGCTTTACAACGTTAGACCATTGATCACAGGTATGCACCATCGTGCAATCAAAGTTTTCAATGTTTGTGTCCAATGAGGGTGAGACATACACCTTTTGGTGGGGCTTTTGCTTTTAGAAGCAATTAAGGTTTTTGTCCAAATTTGGATCTTTTAAGATATCCGGGATGTGTCTAGGTCTACATATGCAACAGAAGGACAACCAAGATATCCCCGGATGACTCAACAATATAAACACTTAACACCTTAAATATTGGCCAACTATCAACGCAAGATTTAAGACCATAAAATCATATGCCGATGGTGTGTGACCCACTAGATATATGGTTCTTTATGTTTATATCATTTAGCTTATAATATCCGCTTGAGCTCTAAGCGTATCAACATATCGCTTTCGATCCAAGTCGTTCCGGCTACAACACCTTACATGTGTTAGCCAAAACCTTTATCAAGAGAAATCATTTCATTTCCCAATCATTGCAAAACTATTTGAAACTATTTTTGTCATTTTCTGAATATTTTAATGTTTTTGTGTTTTTCTAATTTTTCAAATGTTTTTGTGTTTTTCTAATTTTTCTCTCCCTAAATTATTGCATATATATGAACTAATTTACAAGGCAAATAGAAAGAAAAGAGATTGAAAACAAACTAAAAACAAACGATAAAGGAAGCTCAGTTAGAAAACCAGATCATTTTGAGAAGATCCACAAGAACTTGAATACGAGTGTTGCTAACGGGTTTGGTGAATAAATCTACAACATTTGCATCAGTATGGATTTGCTCAAGTTTAATGAGACCCTTTTCATAGCAATCATGAATAAAATGAACTTGATGTTTATGTGCTTGGTTTTGGAGTGAAAAAACAAGGTTTTTGAAAATTTGGATAGAGACATCATTATCACAATAAATTGTTGTGTTTAGATAAGTCAAACCCTAATCCGCAAGCTGATGTTGCATCCATAAAACATGTGAGCAGCAAGCTGATGCTGTGACATATTCTGCTTCCGTTGTAGAAAGCGAGACCGTCTGTTGCTTCTTGCATCGCCAAGGGATCAATCTATCTCCCAAGAATTGGCATCCAGTTGAAGTTGATCGCATGTCCCTGTCTGCACCTCCAAGATTACTGTCAGAGAAAGCATACAGTTCAAATTCATAATTTTTAGGATACCAGAGCCCCAGTGACGATGCCCCTTTGAGGTACCTAAAAATTCTTTTAACATCATGTAAATGAGAGAGTTTAGGAGTAGTCTGATATCGAGCACACTGGCAAACGGCAAACATGATGTCTAGCCGACTTGCCGTGAGATACATGAGTGAACCAATCATAGACCGGTACATGGTTGGATTGACAGGCATTCCTTCTGTGTCTTCATTCAACAAGGGCCGTACAGCGATAGGCGAAGCCATAGGTTTTGAATCTGTATACTTGAATTTGGAAAGAACGTCATTGACATATTTTCCTTGATGAATCAAAATTCCTTGTGAGCTCTAACGAACTTGAAGACCCAAAAACATAGTCATCTCCCCAATGAACTCATCTCGAATTTCTTCTTCATGAACTCTTCAAATTTATGACACAACCCATCAATTCGTAGAACCAAAAATAATATCATCTATGTAAATTTGAACAAGAATGTTGTACTTGTCAACATGCTTGATGAACAAAGTCTGATCAATGGTTCCCCAGGTATATCCGTGAGCAAGAAGATACTCTATTAGGGTTGCATACCACGCACGAGGTGCTTGATGCAACCCATACAAAGCTTTGTCCAACTTGTATGCATAGTCTGGCTTGTCAGGATCAGTGAAACCCGGTAGTTGCGCCACGTATATCTCCTCTTTCACCTTGTCGTAAAGAAACGCAACCTTGACATCCATTTGATAGACTGTGAAGTTCATATGTGATGCATATGCCCAGAAAATGCGAATAGCTTCCAATCTAGCCACCGATGCATTAAGTTCATCGCAATCCAACCCCTCGATCTGGCGAAAACTGTGAACAACTAGTCAAGCTTTGTTGCTTACAATCACACCAGTATCATCCTGTTTGTTGCAAAATACGCAACTAATGTTCCAAGAGCACATTTCCCTGAGGAAGCTTCACTAATTGCCATACTCCAAGTTTCTCAAACTGATTTAGTTCTTCATGTATAGCGTCAACCAAGACTGGTTCCTACAAGGCGACATCAATTCTTTTAGGTTCAATTTGTGAGATAAAACAAGAGGAAAGACATGTATTGATATCTCCTGATTGACTGCGAGTCTGAACTCCAGCAGTAACAGGACCAATAACATTTTCAATCGGATGATCGGGTAGCAGGAACATGAAGATCTGACTGCAAGTTTGTAAAGCTCTACGATGCGACTCCAGATGGCTCCCCCTCATTAGTTGCACCAGTGGAAAATGTTGACTGATGAACCAACAGAACAGTCTGGTGGTGTAGGCTCAGGAAACAGAGATGATCCTAAGACATCAGGAGTTGTTAGTCCTTCATTTTCCATAGGAGTTTCTGTGTTTGGAGCCTCAACTTCAAGGGAACCGTCTGAGGAATTTGTGTAGAAACAGTTTCCTGATTCTGCGATGCGGGTGGAGTTGTAGAGACAGCTTCATTGAATCTAGGTGAATCCACAGTCAACTGCTTGAAAGATTCTTGCAGATGTTCAGCATCTTCATCATCCTCAGTTAAGATAGGCATCGGTGGGGGTTCAGAACATGTTCCTGTACCTGCATGCATATCAGAAGAGACATCAATAGATTAAATAGAGAGGAATAATCATAGAGCCAGTCGGGACCAATTCCTACGTCCTTGGGATTCTCCTCCAACCAACCCACATTGTAGGTTTCCACTACCATTTTCTTGATCTTGTTGTATACACGATAAGAAGTGTTCTTAGAGTAGCCAACGAGGATGCATAGATCTCCACGTGATTCAAATTTTCCCTTAGCATCCACGAGTAGAATAACACAGGGGCATCCGAATTTGCGAAAAAGCTTGAACGAAGGTTTGTGACCCTCAACCACTTCATACGGCGTTTTCATGTGCCTTTTGTTGATCAGGGCATGATTCTGAATCTAGCAAGCAGTATTGATTGCTTCTGCCCAGAAAATAAGAGGTAGTTCTGATTCGACCAACATAGTGCATGCTGCTTCAATGAGTGTGTGGTTTCTGCGTTCCGGAACCGCATTCTGTTGAGGAGTTCTAGTTGCAGTGAGTTGTCGATCAAAAAGAATTTAAGATGGCGTTCTTGAACTCTGTTCCATTATCACATCGAATATCCTTCACTGTGGTGTCTGCCTGGTTTTCCATTAGGGTGATAAACTGTTTGACTAACTTAGATGTTTCACTCTTTTGTGCTAGAAAGAATACCCATGTGAAACTGGCATAGTCATCAATGATAACCAGACAGTATGCCCTCCCGCCAATGCTCAGAATATCGGTCGGACCAAAATGATCCATATGAAGCAATTCCAAGACTTTTGACGTGGAGGGTGCGGGTTCGAATTGTGTGGCTTTCGATGTCGTTTCCCACGAGCACATGATTCACACTTTTCAATTTGCATAAAATCCCGAACAAGCAGATCTCTGACTAAACCACTTTTTGCAAGTCTGTTGAGTTTCTTCATGTTGATGTGTCCTAGTCGGCTGTGCCACAACATTGCATCGTGCTCAGCAGTCGATGAGAACAAACAGGTAAGCTTGTCGGTGGGGCCTTGTTCATGTCGATGACGTAAGCGTTTCCTTTGCGTTCAGCTTTGAGAAGAATCCATTCAACAGGAATAATGAGGCCTGGTTTCAACACATAGCAACTTTTATTTGTAAAGAGCACATCTAAAGGATTATCACAAAGCTGAGACACACTCAAGAGACTGTGCTTCAACTCTGGGACATAGTTCACGTTGTTGAAACTGAGAGCTCCATTGCACAGTGTTTCTCTCAGCGTTATCTTTCCCTATTCACCACCTGTGAAGGAAACAAACCCGCCATAGAAAAACTGAATGTCATTCAACTGCGAGATGTCTCCTGTCATGTGCTTGGAACGACCACTATCGACATACCAAAGTCTGACGAGAGTCCTCCAAAGTTGTTCCTTCACATTTCAACAGGTTTAGTTAGAAGCTGCAACCCAGGCCATTGACAATCTGGGTGTTCCATTTGCATCAACATAAGTGACCTCTCGAAAAATTAAATTAGTTGAGGATGAGATCGGTGATGCTTTTAATTTGTCCAATTTTGGGATAGAAGACTGGGTCTTGGTCAAGATCTTAGGCCTCCATGCTAGCGACTCGGACTTCTACACAACCTTCAGAGTGCTAGAAGGATTCAGAGAACCAGAAGGTCTTAGAGATTTTTTATTTTGTCTCTTGGCCATGTTCCAGTCTTGATCAGAGGGCTTAGCCGGAGCAAATCGAGCCTGATGTAGGTGATTAGGCATAGCTCTCTGATTTTTCGAGATATGGCGTTGAAAGGCATAATTGCATTTTGACAGTTTCGTTCAATATGCCCAGGAAAACTGCAGTTGAAACAGGTCTGCCTCTTCTAGAAGAAGACAGTCCGTTCAGCCTGGGAAATTCTAGGCAGCTTGGCTGGCAGTTTCTTGCTTGCTGGTACTGACGGCTGGCGCAAGGTCTTAGTCTTGGCTGCAACCTGCTCACAACCATCAGCACACTTGTAAGTTTTATGATTTGAATTAGATAGTTTGGAGTTGGTAGACTTAGGCAACATATTAACTGATTCTTGTTCAGCTGATGGCTTAACAGATTCAGTTTGGGGCTGCTGAGTCAATTCCAATTCAGATTCAGTTTCAAAAGTTTTATCTGAATCAGCAAAGGGTGATTGCTTATTTTCTGTCATTTCAGAGTCAGTCATACGATCTTCGTTCGAAGAATCTGATTCGCCCAATTCTTCTTGTAGTTTGCCAGCGTCACTCATCACAGAGTTGGTTGGTTGGTTGATTTCCTCATTGTCAACCCTAGGAATAGCATCAACAGACGGTGCTTCATTAGAAGAACTTTCAGTCTCTTTAGTGGGAACTGAGGAAACCGAATCATCTGTCGATGTGTACCTATTGCAAAAGTTATGTTTTCATAACAAGAGTTATCACATGCATTATCAGAATTCATAACATCAGCATCAGATGAAAAACCAAATTTAAAAACGGCTAAGTTATCAATACAACCAACATTGTCCGAGAATTTATATTGTTCAGCAAGAATAAAATTCAAAATGTCAAAAGTAGGTTTATAAAAATCATAATCAGCAGCTGAATTGTCCGAATTTGAATTCAGACTTTCTTTTTTCTCACCATCTGTAATATCCTCAACTAATATTTCTTCTGCACATGAAGTAGAAGCGTTAGTAGCGTTCACTGTGTCAGTTTCAGAAGGATTTTCTTGTTTTGATTCTTTAAGTGGTGTCGCTGCCTCTTCTTTAGTCGTCATTTTCTCCAAACCATCTAAACGACAAGAGGGGGTGTCACCAGATTCTTGCGATAATGGTGTGGAAGTGAAAAGACCAGCGTCCTTCTTGAGTTCAGTTGGCTTAGAAAACTTTGGATAGTAGGGCTTCCACGGTTTTGAAAAGTAATCTAAGGGTTTACCATACATCATATTTTCTTCATTTTCTAGTTCTACCTCAGAATCAGGCATTCGTTTGTAGTTATGATTATATGGTGGAGGAGTCCTATTATACCCAAGGCCTTTTGTATAGTTTTTCTGATATTCAAGCTGCAGATCACACAAGTCCTTGACCAGCTTGCTGGAAGTTTCAATTTTTTTAAAATTTAATTTGTTTTCTTGAAACTTTCCTGTCAAGGAATTTGGCTTGGCTAAAGTCGCTTGAATTTCGATGTCCTTTTCAGCTAATTTTAGCTTATAGTCGTATACCCAACATTGCTGTTAGTTCAAGTCAAGCTTTAGCTTAGCTATGTCATGTTTCTATGCTTCGACCTTTTCCATAAGAAGCTTGTTCTTATGTTTAAGGGCGATGTTCTGCGATGCAGCTTGTTGATATTCAGCTACAAGAGTTGAATTATGGGTGCGCATTTGTGATAATTTAAAACGACAACTATCTAAATAGAGAATGCGATTTACCGTTTCTGAAAGATCAGGTGTCTCAGCTGTCTGCGTCATCATGCAATGATTGCTGTTCTTGGAAAGATTCAGAGTCTCCATCTGAGCTGCAGCATCTGCCCAATTTAACCATTCGTGCTGTTGTGACACCAAGGCCGTTGATTCCTACTAGAGCTGCTCGAAGGACTTGAAGGAGACCTTGAAAGAGAGATGGGCACGAGCTGACTGTCACTGTTCTGAATATCTACCACTCTGGATGAGACATATCCAGATGGCGTCTTCTTGCATTCTCATGTGAAGTGGCCTGGCACATGACATCTATAACACCTGAGCTTGTCTTTCATTAGCCCAATCTTCAGATTTGACAATGGTTGCCTCCCATAATTTTTCTGAAATTTGTTGACATGGAAAGCAGCCATCGCTAGATTCCAGGACATATCAATCTGATCCAAATCCTCCTCCTTGATCTAATCTATATCAGTTGGGAGAACAGATGGAGGGGTCAAGTCACCTGCTAAAAAAGCGTTTAAGCTGTTAATCATTGAAGCAGCTATGGCCAATTTCTCCTCATTCTCTTTTATGAGAAAAGCATAATTTAACACAGCTGGAGCAGGAGCTGGTGCGGGAACAACAGATTGAGGAATGTCGCCTTGTCAAACTGTTGCAGGAATGGAGGACTATACACCATGTTAGGATATTGGGCATGATATTGTGTCTGAACCTGTGCCGCAGAGATCATCGTAGGAGTCTGAGATTAAAGACCAAAAATATACTGAGTCTTCTGTGTAGAGATGAGAGGACTGTACACCAAGTTAGAGCTACCCGGTGTGTGTGAGCTTCCTTGAAAAGGGCTATAGACAAGATTCTGAGACATTAATGTCATGTTCTGCCCTGTAATTCCAGCTGCCATCAGACTGCTTTGATGATTGATGTCCTTCAGTTTATTGTTTATCTCACATGACTTGATAGTTGCAATCATTTCTGTGAGGGTGACATCATTCAGATTTTTCGTCTTCTTAATCATGCCCACATCAGCATCCCAGCTCTTGGGCAAAGAGTTCAACAATTGTCTATTCATGGCACTATTCGTGAGAGAGATTTCAGCTGTATTCATCTTAGAGACAAGCTTCACGTATCTTCGAATTTGATTCTCAATGGTTTCTCGATATACGTGATTAAATGAGCTGAAATGTTGATTCCGCTGATTAACCCGACTTGCTTTCATATCAGCGTTTCACTCAAAGAGATTCTGTAGATCGCTCCACACCTCCTTAGTTGTCTTGCAATTTCTGACAGCTATGGAGATGTCGGGTCCGATTGCCATAGTTAGAACAGCCGAGGCTTTCTCATCTTCTCGATTATCTTCACATCTTCCGGAGTCCACAAATGACTAGGTTTGGGGATCTTAGTGTCCGGATCTTCAGCAGTGCTATAGACTATTATTCGAGGACCATTTATGATACATCCCCAAACCCCGGCTCTTTAGCCTTGCAGTATTGCTCAAACCTGAACTTCCATTCATAATATTCATCACCATATAACAGACGAGGCACCTTTATAGACGTGTCAATGACTTGGTCTAGCTCTTGATGAAGAGCCAGTGTCTGCGACTCCAAAGCTGCCAGGGTGGCATTTGTCAGATCCTGAGCTGTCATGTAACTGTTCATTTTTATAAATTTTACCAAGTAAATTAAAGTTAATTTTAATTTCTGATTATGAACAGTCCTTAACAAGTCCGAGATAATGGTCCGAATGAGAATCCAAAATAGTGATCCGAAATAGTAATCTAGAATGCTATCAGAGACACAGCAACACTAACTCGGATGAATCTGAAATGCTTTCTTGATCCGAGATTAAAAATCAATCTGGAATGGAGATGAAATTCGAAATGGGAAATGATCCGAATTGCAAGTGTTCCGAGATGAGAGTCTGATTCGGAATGAGAACCCTTATCCGGAAATTAAAGCCTGGTCCGGAATGAGAATCAGATCCGAAATGAGAGTCTGATCCGAGATAAGAATCCTTATACGGAATCAACAGTGTTCCGTAATTCCTACAAACAGATAAATCCGAAATGCGAGTAATCCGGATATGGTTGTTGAGAAGGCCGATGAACAGTTTTCCGGAATCAATCCGAGATGGATGATCTTCTTCGTGTTCTTTTAGATCTTCAACGATTCTGGATCCGAAATGCTTGAATCTTCTTCGGTTTTCTCGTAACAGTAGCAGTCCGAGATGAGAAAGCAGCAGCAATCTTCAATAGATCTTCAATAGTGATATTTCGAGATGACTAACAGTAGCAGTTCTTCGAGAGCTGAACAGTTCTTCTTCAGTATGTCACACTGAGAGCCTATATCGAACAGCAGGCTCTGATAGCAATTGTAAGTTCCTGAATTGGATCTGTACACGGTATCACAACAACTAATCGATTATGGAAATAAAGATTAGATGAATAGAACAAGAACAATCTCTCATTTGATTAACTTGCATACACCGAATGGTGTCTGATACAAGATATCTGCATAACAAACTGACTAGCAACCAAAATACTAACCCTAACACATGTGTTTATACAAATTCCAAAAACCCACTAATTACACCCTAGGCCCATAAGGCTCTAGGAAGCCCATTCTTTCACCCTTAGCCCACACTGTAACACTAATTGTAAACATTTTTGCTAGGGGCCCAACATAGGACATGTTTAACCATCTGATCACACGTTTACGCTAATGACCAGTTAAAGTAGCATAAACTACCTTAACGAGTCATAATGGGTCAAAAGCACTTAGGATGCTTTCCAAATCAGAATGTTAAGTTTGTATCACATGAGTTCCAACACTCGTTTGGTTTATAAGCCTTCATTCTATCCGATCTCCCGTTTGTAGTCCCGACAGCTAACATATTTATCTGACACATTAGGCCACGTTTGAGCTTTGTTTATTCCGTTGATCAATAACACTTTCACAATCTCAAGTGGGTTCACAACCCCCTTTTTATGTTTTCAAATGTTTTGGGGTGATTCATATTTGCCTATAATTATTTTCCAAATTTCAAAACAATATACATGGTTTATATATAAAGAATGATTTTCAAAGTGAGTACATCGTTCCCCACTTTTTACGTTTTGCAAATGTTTTGGGGTGACTCATATGTGCTAAATCATTTTCAAGTTTTCAAAAACAATGTCTATGGATTATATATAAAACAATAAGATTTCAATAATGTGAACAACTTGTTGATGCGTTATCCATAACACGAGTGATATTAATTAGCTTTGGTCGAGCCGACCCGTAGTATGTTATGGTACTACAGGACTGAAAATCCCATTATCGTACTGTTCACTAGATTTAGTGGAAGTTTGGGTAATGACAGAAATTGTTTCTGATTAACAGATCATTTGTTGATTTGTTAGTCTAGTTAAAGAGACCCTTTGGTGGTCTCTTAAAGATACTCTTTGGTGGTATAGTCAACAAAGGTTTGAATGTGTTCATTAAAGAACGATCAAAAGTTTTCACAATCAAAAACACGGACGATTTGTTTATGACATGAACAATTGGTTTATGACACGGACGATTGATTTATAACACGGACGAATGTCGATAACACGGACAAATGGTTTATAACACGGACAAATGGTTTTGAACAATGTCACACAATGATTTTCACTTAAAGATATAAACCATATGAAGTTTTCTTTTAAATCAATCTATTACAAGGTTTTTACAGAAGAAACGTTTTTGTCAAGATTCATGGCTATAAGGTTTTCACAACTCTAACCAACTTGTTTTAGTTGGATAAGTGTATTGCAATATCAAACACTTTTGATACGAGGTTTTCACTTAACGACTCTTGTAGTTGGACTAGGTGTTGCAATATGTATACAAAGCCATGAATTTGACACACTCACAAAACCTATGTGCTCGCCGGCATTTTATGCTGACTCTCTTTTCACATATGTTTCAAGAGTCAATGCTTGATAATATGATGAATGCTTCACGTAGGCATTTTATGCTGACAATTTATTTATGAGTCGTTTCTGTTTATCCCAAGTCAATGTAAACATTTAACTTAATAAAACAAAATTTTAAATTCTATGAGTTGTGAAACAATAGTTCTGTGACATGACTCCCCGATGTTTCCGCCGCGGTTCGTTGTTTTACGCGGTCGGGGTGTTATAGAATGTGACATTCTTGAAAATTTCAAGCCAATGGATTTTTCAACCATTGAAGGCGTCAAAGCACCAAAGGCAAGAATCATTCCCATAACATATTTACCAGCAGATGTTACAACATTAACAGAAACTGTTTTGTGATTTTTGTGAAAACCTGTTTTGTGAAAAACTGAAAAAGAGAAAAAGAAAGAAAATATCAAAAACCTGTTTTGTGATTTTTGTGAAAAAAGAACCATGTTACCAAAAACTATTTTCTTCTAAAAGCTTATGACATTAACAAAATAAGTGTGATCATTAATTCTCCAAACTACACAATTTGTAATAAAACAAATCATAAAAGTCAAGAGTGTGTCTATCTCAAAAACTTTGATGTGAAAAAGAAGGAATTTAAATCAAAAACACTAGAGAGTTCAAATACTAGTACTTCAAAGGAAAGTCTAAACATACCTTGGTGCTTGTTGAAACACCTGTTACCAAAGCACTACACAATGCTCCCAAAGAGCTGCAGGTACCAGATGTACCACCTGCCAACTAGTACCCAAGAGGATATAGCCAACTAATTTACCAAAAGGTACCTCTTAGTTATGAGGGTTACAAAAACCCCTCAAAACCAAGAGTAAATAGGCATCCTCATGGTTACTATCATTTGACAGGAGATGGGTCTCAATAGATGTTACAAAGATCTGTTCAAACCACTAACCATTCATCTAAATTTGAGATTGACATGTTTGTGACCCCTTCCAAAGCCATTTTGGCTTTGGAAACCCACCTAAACTAATTAATTACCACTATGCAGGGAGCTTCTACTTGCATTGATAGTTTATGGTATGTAGATAGTGGAGGCTCTAGGCACATGACAGAATGTAGAGCCCTTCTCAAAGACTTCATGGCTCATGGATGGGTGATATATCCTTTGGTAATAATTCAAAAGGAAGGTGCTTGGGTCAGGAATTGTTCAGACTGGGAAACTCAAATTTGAAAATGTCAATCTTATTGATAATCTGAAATTTAATCTTCTAAGTGTTTCACAAATGAGTGACAAGGGCTATGGGTCATTCTTCACTAAGAAAACTTGTCAGATTGTTGGGCCAGAAGTGGTTAAAAAGATTGATCAAATCATAGCTGAGAGCAAAGCACAACTTGTAGCTCATAGGAGTGGCAATGTGTATGTGGTTGATATGTTGAAGGATAATCTAATGACTGATGCCTGTCTGTTCTCAGCTGCTCCTAACAAAGAGACAAAACTATGACACAGAAGATTTGTACACACAAATCTGAAAACTATCACCACACTCTCTAAACAAGGCCTTGTAAAAGGTCTACAACAAAAATTTCACAAAAGATGAACATTATGTATCCTATTTAAAAGGTAAACAACATAAAAGTTCATACAAACCTATTGGTGAGTCCAAGACAAGTCAATGCTTACAATTGGTACATATGGACTTGTTTGGACCCTGTAAAAATCATGAACCTTAAACAAAAAGGTATTGCCTTGTTATTGTTGCTGATTTTTCTAGGTTTTCTTGGACTTACTTTTTATACTCCAAGGATGAGACTGCAGGTATCTTGCAGGGTTTTCTGAAACAAGTTGAAAAGCAATTTGAGCTGCCAGTAAAAGTCTTCAGGAGTGACAATGGCACAAATTTTAAAAATAAGGAGTTGGATGAGTTTTGTGTGTCAAAAGGAATTGTAAGGCATACAACATTCCAAGAACACAAAAACAAAATGGGGTGGTTGAAAGGAAAAACAAAACTTTAATTGAAGTTGCTAGAACCATGCTGTCATACTCAGGTTTACCCTTTTCCTTTTAGCAAAGGCTGTAAACACTGCTTGCTATGTTCAAAACAAGGTTTTGATAAACCCCAGGCATCAATCCAATGCTTATGAAACTCTGTTCAAAATTAAATCACTGAGCGCATACTTTAAAATCTTTTGCTGCCCCAAGCTTCATTTTAAATCTAAAAGATTCAATTTCAAAATTTGCAGCCAAAGTAGACTTTGGTTATTTTCTATGATACTCAACCACTGCTAAAGCCTACAAAGTCTTTAATTCAAGGACTATGTGTGTGGAAGAGACCTTTAATGTTAAGTTCAATGAACTTTCTTCATTAAAAATCCCAGAAAATCCTGCTGAACTTTTTGATTTAAACAAATTTACTTTTGAAGCTGTGTCTGTCAGGCTGACTCTGCAGGTACATCAAAGTCTCCACAACAAGACTATAAAGTCACTTCCATAATCGGAGGAACATATGTTATCAACAACTGTAAAAACTCTACCATAGCTGGATCAACCACTGATGATCCTCAATCCTCTGCCATCTCATCAACTATAACCTCTGTTGATAAAACTCGAACCACTGTGGATAAAAGTCATCATGTTTTCACACCTCACTCTCAAATACCTCTACCTCCATTTCAAACAGATGTTAGTTCTTCAAAATGTCATTATTCCATATAAAGGAGATCTAATCTACCTTAAAAATCATCCATCTGACCTTATCATTGGCAACATAAATGAAGGGGTGCTCACTAGAAGTCAATCCCAAAACATTTGTGTTTTTGCTGGTTTCCTATCTCTCACACAACCTATCAAGTACCAAGAGGCACTAAAAGACAATAGTTAGGTAGAAGACATGCAAGAAGAGCTCCTTCAGTTTAAAAGAGAACAAGTATGGGAACTTGTACCATTGCCAAAGGAAGTATGTCCAATTGGCACAAAATGGGTCATTCAAAAACAAAACTAATGAAATGGGTATTGTTGTCAAGAATAAAGCTAGGTTGTGGTTCAAGGTTACAGACAAGAAGAAGGCATTGACTATGATGAAACCTTTGCTCCTGTAGCAAGATTAGAAGCCATCAGATTGTTCTTAGCCTTTGTTGCCAACCACAACATCAATGTGTTTAAAATGGATATCAAAAGTGCATTCTTGTATGGTAAGATCAAAGAAGAGGTATATGTTTGTCAACCTCCTTGCTTTGAAGAAGCATTTTATCCTATCATGTCTAGAAGCTTAACAAAGCTTTGTATGGCTTGAAACAAGCACCAAGAGACTTGTATGAAACTCTTTCCACCTTTCTCTTATCCATTGGTTTTACAAGGGGTAAAATTGAAAAAACTTTATTTCTGAAATGGAGAGGAAAGGATTTGATGCTTGTCCAAATTTATATGGATGACATCATTTTTGGATCCACATGCACTGCCATGTGCGAAGAGTTCAGACAACTCATGGCAGCAGAGTTTGAAATGAGTGCAATGGGTGAGCTCCAATGTTTTCTTGGTCTCCATATAAAATAATTTCAAAATGGTACAATCATTCACCAAAGTAAGTATGTCAAAGAACTACTTACAATAATTTTGATATGAATGATTGTAAACCATGTAGCACTCATGGTAACCACAAAGCTTATTATTGTTGAAACAAAGATGACTTGGTTGATCAAACTCGTTATAGGAGCATGATAGGTTCTTTATTATACCTAACTGCAACAAGGCCATACATCATGTTTGCAACATGTGTTTATGCCAGATCCAAGTCAACACCTAGGAAGTCTAGTATCATTGCTGTAAAAAGGATATTTAGATACATAAAAGGTGCTCCCACACTTGGTAACTAGTATCCAACTAATGGACATATTGAGCTTTCAGGTTATTGAGACAGTGATTTTGTTGGATGCCACACCACAAGGAAGTCAACCTCAGGAGGATGTCAATTCCTAGCCAATTGCTTAGTGTCCTGGCAAAGCAAAAATCAAGCTGCAGTATCAACATCCATAGCAAAGACTGAGTATATTGTTGTTGCAAGCTGCACTGCTCAACTCCTATTGCTTCAAAATCAACTATTAGATTTTGGTGTAACTGCTTTAAAGACCCTCCTCTCATGTTAGATAGTCAACCAGCTAAAAACATCATCAAAAATCCAGTATCTCATTCTACCACAAAGCACATTGACATCAGACATCACTTTGTGAGAGATTGTTATGAAAATGGTTTGATTTTGCTGCATCATGTTCCAACCAAAGATCAACTGGCAGATGTTCTAACAAAAGCATTAGATACATCTACATTCGAAAGTCTGATCTCTAGGATTTGTATGCTAAACATGGAATAAAAATAAAATTTTGTTTTCCATATGTCAATAGCATCAAAATATTTTTTAGGAAGTCATAAATCCATCCTTAAAAATAGCTAAAATTGAAATTTTTCAATAAATCTCTAAAGTCTACTCATAACCACTATTTCTCCAAACCTCTGCCTGGCATAAAAATCTATCCGTTGCTGAAAGGGTATCCTCTGTTGGTGAAACCACTATTTTCCCAATCCACTAATAATCTATTCTCTGATAGTGTAAAATCACCACTAATCATCCCTCTGTTCAGAAGCACTGCTGGTATCCAGCAGAGGATTCCAAACAACTATCATCCATTACTAACAGAGGTTGCACGTGGACAGTGGATAGCCGTCAAATCTTTTGGAAACCACCGCCACATCAATATTCACTTTTCACTTTATAAACCTGTTTCATCCAAACAGAGTTCTACTTGCCGTTTCGATTTCAAATACATTCTCCATAAAAACCCCATTACTTTATTCTTCCAACCCCTCCATAAGCACTCTTCCACGATGAATCTCATCATCAAAACTCCCCACAACTACCTTCCTGTACTCAAAAAAACAAATAATAATACTATCTTTCGCTCCATGATCGATGTTCTACAAACATCATCATACAAAGATGTGTTACTGGCTAAAGCTCCAATCTATCTGGACACTCTTAGACAATTTTGGACAAACGCTGAAATTCATATTTAAAACAAAAAGTTGTTTGCCATTACGTCAAAGATTGGGCAGTCACTTGTTCAAATTTCTCCATCTACTCTCTCCACCGCTTCTTTCCCAAAGAAAGATTTACATGTTGTATTCATTGAGCATGGTTATGAAGGTTAACTAACATGTATTACCATTTTTAAACCTGAATTTCCCACTGCCATGAAATTCTTTTTCCATACACTTTTGTTATGTTTGTCAGCCAAGACAACTGCTTTCAACGAATTCCTTTAAACATTCAGTACCTGTGTTATGCTATTTTAACAAAATCAAAATTTAACTTTTCCCAGGCATTGTTTTCTAACTTGTTTGCACACTTTAACAATATTAAAAAGGGTAAAGCTTTTTTGATACACCCTAGGTTGTTGAGTTTCTATTTACATCAACAAGTTTCTACTACGGATTTTCAACAAGGTGTTATCTGTGAAGTTGGTAGCTTTAAACATGAAACTTTTACTAGACTCTCAACTCAAAAACCGATGTTTTAAAAACAGAAGTAACAGAGACTGAGCAAATTTTAACTACTACCACATCCACTGCTCCTTCCTCTGTTACTAAGCCCACTTCTCCTGGTGAACATGGCACTACAACCAGTGCTATGCAACCCCCATTAGAAAAAACCCAAAAAGAAACCTTCCAAATCTAAAAAAAACCCACCAAACAACCCAAAACGGTAACTCTGGAATATGGGATACCAGATGTTTTACCTGTGACAGCACCAAAGTCACATGAAACCACTGCTGCTACTTCCTCACAGCAGATGGTCGAAAGATCTCCACCAACACTAGCTCCTCTTGCTTCCTTAGAAAAGGAACAAGTTGTAAGGATAGGGGACCCACACTATGAGGTAGATGATTCACTTGAACATTTGTTCTCCAGCCCGTCTCCAGGGCTATGTCTCTTTCTACTCCACTACCCACCTCTCCAATTCCTTCCACATTCTTACCCCTGTTTCAAGCTATTGAGAAAACTCAAATTACAAGCAGCCCCGCTCGTTCACTAAGAGTTTAACTCCATAATTGACTGAATATGAGAAAACTCAATCAGCCAACCCAGAAATAGTTGAGGAAGCTACACCCCATGACTTACATGTAACTCTTGGTGGTCGTTCAAGTGAAGCAACTACTACAACTGCTTCTACAACAGTGACTCAGTTGGAAGTCCCCAATACCAAGAACAAGGGCCATTTGGTTCTAAAAACATTGAGATTCCTCATGTTGATGATCCAAACATAACTACCTCTTGGTAGGAATTTAGATGATCCTATTCACTTAGGTGATAAATTAATATACCAAGAATTGACAAAGAGAATCAATATCATGGAATCATCTATGATAAAATCAAATGCATGATGAAACAGTTGCTTCAAAATTCTCAACCTCAACCATCCCCAACTCAAAATGCTGATGAGCTATGGAAAGTTGTTCAACCAATTATCCTAGCTCATAGACAGTTAGCAGACACTCAGCATGAAACCCACATGAAATTGATCAGAAATATGGTCGAGGCTAGATACAAAGATACACAAGCAGACATCAAAGCATAAAAGACCATTTGCTGAAAACTACTGGCTCTGCCCCGGTTATTATTCTTCAAGATGACATAGAAGATGATGCCAAAAAGGGGGAGAAAGATAACTTGAGAAAGTTGCAACCTGATTCAACTGTTAAATCAAAGGTGCAACAACAGCCAAAAATCATTGCTAGCACTGCTGAAGCATCCGAGGCAACTTCGGGAAAAGGGATTGATAGGACCCTAAACAAAGAAGCTGAAAGGATTGCTGTTGACAAGCAGAAGAGACAAGATACACTTGAAGCTAAAGCTTTAATGCTTATAGAAGAAGAAATAGCCAAACAGTTGGAAAAAGAAGATGTTGGTATTTCAAGACAAATAAAGTCTGCAAGAAAAGCAAGACAACCAATTGTCATCTCTTCTACAACAACTGCTGAAGCTACTACTACTGTATCCTTTGTCCATACAACCCTAATATAAGTTAGGACAGATGTTGTGACAGCATATGAGCTAAGAAAGAAAGATCCTTCTGTCCCAAGAAAGCCAATCTATTCTCAAACAACCACTACTCTTCAACAGACCCATGCTTCTAAAAGATCATCTCAACATCTGTCTTATCCACAATTGCCTTAAATCAAGCAAAGAGGCAAAAGCAGATGGAAGAAGAGGATCAAAGGTTGCATGAAGAATAAAGAAAAAAGGAGATCAAGAAAAAAATCTTATACCATACAGATGTTGCAAGTGATAAGCTTATGGCCACACTTTCAACACTTGTAAGCAGATCGATCTCACCAAACTCATCACAAATAACCCTACTCCCAAGGAAACAATCTGACTAAAAAAATTCTAAAATGGAAGTATTCCATAGACGCCCATGAATTTACACTGCTCAGGTTAGATGATAGAGCTCAAAGGATAAAAATGGAGGATGCGTATGGTCTGGATGCAGCTAACCTCCAAGACCTGTTGAATCTTGAGCTTGAAAGGGATGTCCATGATATGATTGTCCTGGACTTTGAACTTCAATTTAAAGGACAAATAAGGGAATCATTGATGAGGAATAAAGATCAGCAATAAAACTTTTGTTTTGGCATCATCCGTTCTAGGGGGAGATTGTTGGAATTGATTCCTACAAAAGAGCAGATGATAGAAAGCCAAAAATATACCATATAACCTCTGGTCCTAATAATAATAAAACATCTGCTAGAGTCAAGCTCTACTAAAGGCAAAACGTCAAAGGTCTGCCATAGCAAAACATTGTTGAAGACTAAAGCTAAAGGTCTGCCAAGGCAAAGCCCTGTTGAAGAATAAAGCTAAAGGTCTGCCAAGGCAATGCTTTGTTGAAGACTAAGGCTAAAGGTCTGCCAAGGCAAAGCTATATTAAAGACTAAAGCTAAAGGTCTGCCAAAGCAAGACTCTACTGAAGGCCAACAGAGGTTGTCTCATCAGTATTTTCTATCGGTCTTTGTCATGTTTAGTAGCAGTGGTTAGCTTAGTAGATGTTGATTAGTTTGTTAATATTGTTATATATCACTTTCCTGCTGACATCATCATAAGATGCTCAGTGGTTAGAATTGTAGTATAAATAGAACAGTTCTTGTACTATTCTATTTGATGACTTTTCATCACTCATCAATCTAACATTTCTTCCTTACATTCTATATGAACAAATCAGTGATCTTAGGCTGAGGGGGAGATTGTGAGTTATATGCAAGTAATTCTAATTACGAAAGCATGACAATGAAAACAATCTCTCAATTGTTATGAATCAAAATTCTTCATTCCGCTGCATATACGTCTGATTTATCATCTTCATTTTTCTTCTTTAGAACTTTCATAACAGTTTCAAACTCAGATCCTAACAAGTTATTTGGAGCTGGAGATGATGATGGTGCTCCTCCGCAAGTACAACAACCGGTGGTTGTTCATACACATGTAAGATCTTCAACAACCACCGCTCGATGAACCTGTTGCTGTTGAAGAACGGATTGTGGAAGAGCCTATATTTGATATGCTGATTGAAGAAAACATTGCTTTTAGTCAACCTTTGGCTGATGTTCATAATGATGGTTGAACAGAATATTGTGCAAATGGGCAACCAGATGTTAGTATTGCCACTTCTGCTCCAAGTGTTTCTTTGGAGACTCATCCTTTTATTCTAGAGCTTGATGTTGCTCTCGGTTCAGCTTCATCTTCAAGAGTTGTGCATAAGGGAAAAAAATGTTGATGATACTGAAACAGGTATGTTAAAGAAAATGAGTACTATCACTTAGTACGTAAAGATATGATTAATAAGATTTCAGTGGATGACAAAGAGAAACTTGATATGTTCGGTAGCAAAGTAGCCTCCCTCGGTCCTTCATCTGATTAGGGTCTACGTATGGCAATGTGGAAAAATAAATTGAAGGATCTTACATCTATTACTTTTGACTCATCTTCCTCTGACGATGACAAGGATGATCGTCCTCCTCCTACTGATGAAGTAGTTCGTCAATCGCAGACAATTAGGACTTATAAATTTCAAAGCATTAGGGAAAGTTTGAGTTCGTCTCTTCAAGTTTCGAGTATTGAAGCTACATCGGTTGAATCTTCACTTTCTATTGTTATTTCTAGAAGCCTTACCATCTTGGGAAGATCAGTTTCACTTCCGTTCTTGACCGCAACATTTCCAATTGTTTCTTCTTTTGTGGAACCCATCAGTGTTACCACATTTGTTGCTACATCAACTCCTATTTCATCTTCTTCCATTCCCACTACACTGCTATTCAGCTCACTTCCTACTTCTCCAAGTTTAGGTAATTTGTTTGCAACAACGGAAAGTACTTGCTTGCTTCCTTTGCCAGCAGTCTTCATTGGGATGCCATAAGGTGCTACTCAAAGTTTCGACGCCCAAGTTCACCTATTGTACAACCTGCTTCTGGGCCTAGCATGATCAGACTAACAACACCAAAGACTGGGGCAACATCGTCTCTAGGTGTTGCCCGAAGGTATCCTTCAGTCCTCGTCCTCCATCTCAATAGAAACAAAGTGCTCCAAGAGCGTCTGTCAGATCCTAGATCAAGACCTTGCACCTACTTCTATTGAGACTCAAGCGCAACTAGTGTGTGGAAATGCAACTTCCTAATTGTATGCACTCAGTTTATGGATGTTCATAGAGTCGTGCAAAGACAGATCAAGCTCATCAATGAAATCAGGAACAAATCAAGAAGCAACAGTTAGAGATTATTGAACTCTGGAAGAAAGAAGCTGGTCAGGATCAACAGATCATGAATTTATTTACTCAGTCAAAGCATCAACATATGCAGTTGGGCATTCTCATCAATAGGGGTGTTACTACTACAACTACACATCAGACACTTGTTACGGTGACCAAGCAGATTCATCGCATTATCACAGAACTTGTGGAGCTCTTCACTGCCCAGGGAAGAGTACACCTCTGCAAGTTCAAGCCACGTGCAAGTTGGATGAACTGAAGAAAATCTTGGATGATTGGATAAGGACAAAGATCATAAAGCCGCTAAGAAAGGGAGCAGCCAAGGTGCTCACAAGCTTCTGAAGCTTCAACCGGTGCTCAGCCTGAGGGGTTGTCTACAAGTTGAGCCGGAGCTGATAAAGGAAAGGGTCAGGTTGAAACTGAATCTAGCTCTTCCTCTAATTTTGATAATGGAAATACTGCTGATGAACACTTCTTGAACAACGATGATCTTGATAAGGACGATGTAGTGGAGGGGATTGTTGAAGACTTGAAATCAGATGATGAGATTGCTGAAAATTTAAGTTTGTTGAGACGGACAAGGGTGATAGTGTTGTATACACGGTGGAGACTATTCCAAGTGTGGAATCCATTGAGGTGAATATCAATGATCTCAAAAACTTTATTTTTGGGAATGCTCTTCCCAAGGAAGTTTCTAATCATTAAAAGGTTCCCAAAGAGGTTCATTTGGCACTGCAATAATGGCCCAAGCCTCTTCCTCCCGATACAACTCAAAAGAAAGCTTATGTGAATACGAAAGGGGAGTTCTCAGGGCAAATCAAGAGTTGGGACTTTGATGAACAACATAACTTGATCATGATCAAGCGCACCGATGGGGTACAATACTTCAGACCAAGGGTTAATTATCAGCGATCTCTACTTGCTCCACGTTCTTCGTCATCTTGTACACCTAAATTTGAACAACAACACCAATGTTGGCAGCATCAGAGGATTAATACGGTTTTGGAAGCGGAAAGCTGCAACAGTAAGTGGAAAAGATTCAAGCCTACGGTTGGTCAAGTTGTTAAGTCCAAAGACAAATTTACGGGTAAACAGGTTTTGAAGATGGTTTACAAGACGGCTAGATGTCTATGGAAGATTCTGATGCGCAAGTTTGATCTTGATAAAATTTAGGGAACCGGTTATTGGTATGGTGATGGGAAAAATTCTGAAGTAGTCATTACTCAAAAGAAAGTGACTAAAGAGATTGTTCGGATTTTGGATTCGGTCTAGTTAGTAAATTTAAGATGGGAGACCTTAAGAAACTACAATGTCTGCCCTTGCACTATTTTGAAGAAGATCGTTCGCTGGCTCATCAATACATCAAGGTAGTACAATTTTGTGTGAAGAACAAAGTCTGTGCTGGTAGCGAGTACTTGAAGCATAGTTGAAGATAAGATTACAAGTTTGGCATTGAAGATCCCGCACTCATCAAGGGGGAGTTTGTAAATGCACTTGTGTGATAAGTGCTGGATTTCCACAGTTATGTGTCTTAAATGTGACTTGGAATAAACTATTGTGTATGTCCGAAGTTACTAGTTACGTCCAAATTTATATATGTCCTGGTTAGGGTATGTAGTTCCCTAACCATGGTTTGTGTTAGATATGTGTAGTCCGGACTTAGGATCTCCCCTAGTCTGATTTTATCAACATGTTATTGTCCGTACTTGAGTTTATGTTACTCAGTATGGGTTTAATTAGTTTTGGGCTTTGGGCCTTCTTTTGTTATCCGGACATGTGTGTCCAGACATATCTTGTATATATTCCTTTATGGAATAATGACATGACATCATTTCTTTTGTGGAAAGTTTCCTTTGAAAGAAAACCTAATCATTGTTGGTGTATTGGCGGCTGCTATTGTGTGTGGCGTCATCTCCGTCTACTCTTTCTTGTCCAAATCTCTACAGTGGTTGTCACATGGTGGATTCCGCACACCTCGTGTTTGTGTTTGATCGAATCTATTGGTCTAGACTGGATTGGGAGACCTTACAAGGGCTTTAGTCATAACGAGTGACTAGATTTGATTTGAATTCTTAAATGTTATGTTTTTGCTTGGATGGATCTTTGTTCTATTTTTTATTTGTTTGGTGAGTTTTATTTTGTTTGTCTTGTTGAATCATTGGATTCATTGAATAAATTGATCTTTAGATAACCCTTCATTTCGCCTATCTTGTATCTATACAAGATATCTTGTGAGTTATGTCAATAGGTTGGGTTTGTTTAGAAATCCAAGAAGCTGATGTGCGAGATAATGCATAATTTTTATAGTGTCGTCTCTTATTTCATGATAACAGGTTCCAATTCCTTTTACTCTTTACGTTGCTTTTCTTATTTTGTACTTTGAGGGTAATGTACATCTTAAATGTAGAGATGGGAAAATTGTAACTTAGATATGCTAACAATTTAAAATTTTGAAACTTCTATTAATATTTTGACGTTTATAAGTCATAAGATGTAAAAGATGAGACAATGCGATGTTTTGACTCATATGCTTTCGAGTTTGATTTCGACGCTAAGTTTTAGGATAGAGTTTCACGATAGAAGTCGATTTTTTCGAAGAACAGAATGTTTAAAGAAAAGT
Source organism: Scalesia atractyloides (assembly GCA_947069175.1). Lineage (NCBI taxonomy): Eukaryota > Viridiplantae > Streptophyta > Magnoliopsida > Asterales > Asteraceae > Scalesia > Scalesia atractyloides. The sequence continues at coordinate 30,951,236 of CAMTDV010000022.1, forward strand.
AATAGTCAGTGAAAAACAAAACCTTAATAGGTATATGCTTAGTACATATCAGCAACCTTATTACCCTTTTGTTTAGTTGAGTGTTGACCCTTGTATATATTTTTCATTAGTTGAGAGATACTAGTGTAGCTTTTCTTTGAAGAACTTGTGCATGTTATACAATTTACTAGTTGATACAGTAACTACTACACATATATGATGAAGGCAAAAATAGGAAATATTATCCTTGTTACACATGTTCGTTTCATATTCTTACCTTATACTTTTCAATTAGAAGGCATGTTGAGTGTTAGCCTTATTCATTTGTTTTCCCTATAGTGAGGCTATATTACCTTTTGTTAGCTTATTTATTCGGTTACCCTTTGAAGAATGATTTAATGAAGAAATATGAAAAAAAGACAATTAGAAAAAAAAAGACAATCAAAAAAAGAAACAAGTGTGGGGATCAAATATCCAAACCAAGAAAATATGAAAGAAAACCTAATCATTGTTGGTGCATTGGCGGGTGCTACTGTGTGTGACATCATATCTCTAAGAATACTCTGTGTATTCTAAGATTATCTCCTTCTACTCTTTCTTGTCCAAATCTCTACATTGGTTGTCACGTGGTGGATCCCGTACACCTCGTGTTCGTGTTTGAGCAAAACAATTGGTCTAGAGTGGATTAGGAGACCCTACAAGGGCTTTAGTTATAACGAGTGACTAGATTTAATTTGAATTCTTAAATGATATGTTTTTGCTTGGATGGATCTATGTTCTATTTTTTATTTGTTTGGTAGTTTTTTTTTGTTTGTTTTGTTGAATAATTGGATGTATTGAACAAATTGATCTTTTTGATAACCCTTCATTTCGACTATCTTGTATCTATACAAGATATCTTGTGAGTTATGTCAATAGGTTGGGTTTGTTGAGAAATCCAAGAAGCTGGTGTGCGAGATAATGCATAATTTTTTGAGTGTCGTCTCTTATTTCATGATAACAGTTTCCAATACCTTTTACTATTTACTTTGCATTTTTTTGTACTTAGATGGTAATGTACATCTTAAATTTAGAGATGAGAAAATTGTAACTTAGATTTGCTAACAATTAAAAATTTTGAAACTTCTATTATTATTTTTACGTTTGTAAGTTATAAGATGTAAAAGATGAGACAATGCGATGTTTTGACTCATATACTTTCGAGTTAGATTTCAACGCTAAGTTTTAGGATAGAGTATTACGATACAAGTCATTTTTTCGAAGAAAAAAATGTTTAAAGAAAAGTAATAGTCAGTGAAAAAAAAAACCTTAATAGGTATATGCTTAGTACATATCCGCAACCTTATTACCCTATTGTTTAGGTGAGTGTTGAGCCTTGTATATGTTTTTCATTAGTTGAGAGATACTAGTGTAGATTTTCATCACAGAACTTGTGCATGTTATACAATTTAATAGTTGATACATTAACTACTATACAGATATGATTAAGGCATAAGTAGGAAATATTAACCTTTGTTACACATGTTCGTTTCATATTCCTACCTTATACTTTTCAATTAGAAGGCATGTTGAGTGTTAGCCTTATTCATTTGTTTACCCTATAGTGAGCCAATATTACCTTTTGTTAGCCTATTTATTCGGTTACCCTTTGAAGAAGATTTAATGAAGAAATATGAAAAAAAGACTATCAAAAGAAGAAACAAGTGTGGGAACAAATATCCAAATGAAAAAAATATGAAAGAAAACCTAATCATTGTTGGTGCATTGGCGGCTGCAATTGCGTGTGACGTCATATCTCTAAGAATACTCTGTGTATTTTAAGATCATCTCCTTCTACTCTTTCTTGTCCAAATCTCTACATTGGTTGTCACGTGGTGGATTCCGCACCCCTCGTGTTGGTGTTTCAGCGACAGTATTGATCTAGAGTAGATTAGGAGACCTTACAAGGGCTTTAGTTATAACGAGTAACTAGATTTGAATTGAATTCTTAAATGTTATGTTTTTGCTTGGATGGATCTTTGTTCTATTTTTTATTTGTTTGGTGAGTTTTATTTTGTTTGTTTTGTTGAATCATTAGATGCATTGAATAAATTGATCTTTTGATAACCCTTCATTTCGCCTATCTTGTATCTATACAAGATATCTTGCGAGTTATGTCAATAGGTTGGGTTTGTTGAGAAATCCAAGAAGCTGATGTGCGAGATAGTGCATAATTTTTAGAGTGTCGTCTCTTATTTTATGATAGCAGTTTCCAATTCCTTTTACTCTTTACTCTGCTTTTCTATTTTTGTACTTTGAGGGTAATGTACATCTTAAACATAGAGATGGGAAAATTGTAACTTAGATATGCTAACAATTTAAAATTCTGAAATTCTATTAGTATTTTGACGTTTGTAAGTCATAAGATGTAAAAGATGAGACAATGCGATGTTTTCACTCAAATACTTTGAGTTAGATTTCGACGCTAAGTTTTAGGATAGAGTTTTACGATACCAGTCGATTTTTCGAAGAAAAAAATGTTTAAAGAAAAGTAATAGTAAGTGAAAAAAAAAACCTTAATAGGTATATGCTTAGTACATATCCGCAACCTTATTACCCTATTGTTTAGGTGATTGTTGAGCCTTGTATATATTTTTCATTAGTTGAGAGATACTAGTGTAGATTTTCATCACAGAACTTGTGCATGTTATACAATTTACTAGTTGATACATTAACTACTATACAGATATGATAAAGGCAAAAGTAGGAAATATTAACCTTTGTTCGTTTAATATTCCTACCTTATACTTTTCAATTAGAAGGTATGTTGAGTGTTAGCCTTATTCATTTGTTTACCCTTTAGTGAGCCAATATTACCTTTTGTTAGCCTATTTATTTGGTTACCGTTTGAAGAATGATTTAATGAAGAAATATGAAAAAAAGACAATCAAAAGAAGAAACAAGTGTGTGGAACAAATATCCAAATGAAAAAAATATGAAAGAAAACCTAATCATTGTTGGTGCATTGGCGGCTGCAATTGTGTGTGACGTCATATCTCTAAGAATACTGTGTGAATTTTAAGATAATCTCCTTCTACTCTTTCTTGTCCAAATCTCTACTTGGTTGTCACGTGGTGGATTCTGCACCCCTCGTGTTCGTGTTTCAGCGAGAATATTGGTCTAGAGTAGATTAGGAGACCTTACAAGGGCTTTAGTTATAACGAGTGACTAGATTTGAATGGAATTCTTAAATGTTATGTTTTTGCTTGGATGGATCTTTGTTCTATTTTTATTTGTTTGGTGAGTCTTATTTTGTTTGTTTTGTTGAATCATTAGATGCATTGAATAAATTGATCTTTTGATAACCCTTCATTTCGCCTATCTTGTATCTATACAAGATATCTTGTGAGTTATGTCAATAGGTTGGGTTTGTTGAGAAATCCTAGAAGCTGATGTGCGAGATAATGTATATTTTTTAGAGTGTCGTCTCTTATTTCATGATAACAGTTTCCAATTCCTTTTACTCTTTACTTTGCTTTTCTATTTTTGTACTTTGAGGGTAATGTACATCTTAAACATAGAGATGGGAAAATTGTATCTTAGATATGTTAACAATTTAAAATTTTGAAAATTCTATTAGTATTTTGACGTTTGTAAGTCTTAAGATGTAAAAGATGAGACAATGCAATGTTTTGACTCAAATACTTTCGAGTTAGATTTCGACGCTAAGTTTTAGGATAGAGTTTTACGATACCAGTCGATTTTTTCAAAGAAAAAAATGTTTAAAGAAAAGTAATAGTCAGTGAAAAAAAAAAAACCTTAATAGGTATATGCTTAGTACATACCCGCAACCTTATTACCCTATGGTTAGGTGAGTGTTGAGCCTTGTATATATTTTTCATTAGTTGAGAGATACTAGTGTAGCTTTTCATCGCAGAACTTTTGCATGTTATACAATTTACTAGTTGATACATTAACTACTATACAGATATGATTAAGGCAAAAGTAGGAAATATTACCCTTTATTCGTTTCATATTCCTAACATATACTTTTCAATTAGAAGGCATGTTGAGTGTTAGCCTTATTCATTTGTTTACCCTATAGTGAGCCAATATTACCTTTTGTTTGCTTATTTATTCGGTTACCCTTTGAAGAATGATTTAATGAAGAAATATTAAAAAAGACAATAAGAAAAAAAGACAATCAAAAGAAGAAACAAGTGTGGGGATCAAATATCCAAACCAAGAAAATATGAAAGAAAACCTAATCATTGTTGGTGCATTGGCGGCTGCTATTGTGTGTGACGTCATATCTCTAAGAATACTCTATGTATTCTAAGATCATCTCCTTCTACTCTTTCTTGTCCAAATCTCTACATTGGTTGTCACGTGGTGGATTCCGCACCACTCGTGTTCGTGTTTCAGCGAAATATTGGTCTAGAGTAGATTAGGAGACCTTACAAGGGCTTTAGTTATAACGAGTGACTAGATTTGAATTGAATTCTTAAATGTTATGTTTTCGCTTGGATGGATCTTTCTTCTATTTTTTATTTGTTTGGTGAGTTTTATTTTGTTTGTTTTGTTGAATCATTAGATGCATTGAATAAATTGATCTTTTGATAATCCTTCATTTCGCCTATCTTGTATCTATACAAGATATCTTGTGAGTTATATCAATAGGTTGGGTTTGTTGAGAAATCCAAAAGCTGATGTGCGAGATAATGCATAATTTTAAGAGTGTCGTCTCTTATTTCATGATAACAGTTTCCAATTCCTTCTACTCTTTACTTTGCTTTTCTATTTTTGTACTTTGAGGGTAATGTACATCTTAAACATAGAGATGGGAAAATTGTAACTTAGATATGTTAACAATTTAAAATTTTGAAAATTCTATTAGTATTTTGACGTTTGTAAGTCATAAGATGTAAAAGATGAGACAATGCGATGTTTTGACTCAAATACTTTCGAGTTAGATTTCGACGCTAAGTTTTAGGATAGAGTTTTACGATACCAGTCGATTTTTTCAAAGAAAAAAATGTTTAAAGAAAAGTAATAGTCAGTGAAAAAAAAAACCTCAATAGGTATATGCTTAGTACATATCCGCAACCTTATTACCCTTTTGTTTAGGTGAGTGTTGAGCCTTGTATATAATTTTTCATTAGTTGAGAGATACTAGTGTAGCTTTTCATTGCAGAACTTGTGCATGTTATACAATTTACTAGTTGATAAAGTAACTACTATACAGATATGATTAAGGCAAAAGTAGGAAATATTACCCTTTGTTACACATGTTCGTTTCATATTCCTACCTTATACTTTTCAATTAGAAGGCATGTTGAGTGTTAGCCTTACTCATTTGTTTACCCTATAGTGAGCCAATATTACCTTTTGTTTGCCTATTTATTCCGTTACCCTTTGAAGAATGATTTAATGATGAAATATGAAAAAAAGACAATCAGAAAAAAAGACAATCAAAAGAAGATACAAGTGTGGGGATCTAATATCCAAATGAAAAAAAATTGAAAGAAAACCTAATCATTGTTGGTGCATTGGCGGCTGCTATTGTGTGTGACGTCATATCTCTAAGAATACTCCGTGTATTCTAAGATCATTCCTTCTACTCTTTCTTGTCCAAATTTCTACATTGGTTGTCACGTGGTGGATTCCGCACCCCTCGTGTTCGTGTTACACGCGAGAATATTGGTCTAGAGTAGATTAGGAGACCTTACAAGGGCTTTAGTTATAACGAGTGACTAGATTTGAATTGAATTCTTAAATGTTATGTTTTTGCTTGCATGGATCTTTGTTCTATTTTTTATTTGTTTGGTGAGTTTTATTTTGTTTGTTTTGTTGAATCATTAGATGCATTGAATAAATTGATCTTTTGATAACCATTCATTTTGCCTATCTTGTATCTGTACAAGATATCTTGTGAGCAATAGGTTGGTTTTGTTGAGAAATCCAAGAAGCTGATGTGCGAGATAATGCATATTTTTTAGAGTGTCGTCTCTTATTTCATGATAACAGTTTCCAATTCCTTTTACTCTTTACTTTGCTTTTCATTTTTTGTACTTTGAGGGTAATGTACATCTTAAATATAGAGATGGGAAAATTGTAACTTAGATATGCTAACAATTTAAAATTTTGAAACTTCTATTAGTATTTTGACGTTTGTAAGTGATAAGATGTAAAAGATGAGATAATGCGATGTTTTGACTCTTATACATTCGAGTTAGATTTCGACGCTAAGTTTTAGGATAGAGTTTTACGATACAAGTCGGTTTTCTCGAAGAAAATTTTTTTTTAAGAAAAGTAATAGTCAGTGAAAAAAAAAACTTAATAGGTATATGCTTAGTACATATCCGCAACCTTATTACCCTATTGTTTAGGTGAATGTTGAGCCTTGTATATATTTTTCATTAGTTGAGAGATACTAGTGTAGCTTTTCATCGCAGAACTTGTGCATGTTATACAATTTACTAGTTGGTACATTAACTACTATACAGATATGATTAAGGCAAAAGTAGGAAATATTACCCTTTGTTACACATGTGCGTTTCATATTCCTACCTTATACTTTTCAATTAGAAGGCATGTTGAGTGTTAGCCATATTCATTTGTTTACCCTATAATGAGCCAATATTACCTTTGTTAGCCTATTTATTCGGTTACCCTTTGAAGAATGATTTAATGAAGAAAAATGAAAAAAAGACAATCAGAAAAAAAGACAATCAAAAGAAGAAACAAGTGTGGGGATCAAATATCCAAATGAAAAAAATTGAAAGAAAACCTAATCATTGTTGGTGCATTGGCGGCTGCTATTGTGTGTGACGTCGTATCTCTAAGAATACTCTGTGTATTCTAAGATAATATCCTTCTACTCTTTCTTGTCCAAATCTCTACATTGGTTGTCACGTGGTGGATTCCGCACCCCTCGTGTTCGTGTTTCAGCGAGAATATTGGTATAGAGTATATTAGGATACCTTACAAGGGCTTTAGTTATAACGAGTGACTAGATTTGAGTTGAATTCTTAAATGTTATGTTTTTGCTTAGATGGACCTTTGTTCTATTTTTTATTTGTTTGGTGAGTTTTATTTTGTTTGTTTTGTTGAATCATTAGATGCATTGAAAAAATTGATATTTTCATAACCCTTCATTTCGCCTATCTTGTATCTATTCAAGATATCTTGTGAGTTATGTCAATAGGTTGGGTTTGTTGAGAAATCCAAGAAGCTGATGTGCGAGATAATGCATAATTTTTAGAGTGCCGTCTCTTATTTCATGATAACAGTTTCCAATTCCTTTTACTCTTTACTTTGCTTTTCTTTTTGTACTTTGAGGGTAATGTACATCTTAAATATAGAGATGGGAAAATTGTAACTTAGATATGCTAACAATTTAAAATTTTGAAACTTCTATTACTATTTTGACGTTTGTATGTCATAAGATCAAAAAGATGAGACAATGCGATGTTTTGACTCATATACTTTCGAGTTAGATTTTGACGCTAAGTTTTAGGATAGAGTTTTACGATACAAGTCGATTTTTTCGAAGGAAAAATGTTTAAAGAAAAGTAATAGTCAGTGAAAAAAAACACCTCAATAGGTATATGCTTAGTACATATCAGCAACCTTATTACCCTTTTGTTTAGGTGAGTGTTGAGCCTTGTATATAATTTTTCATTAGTTGAGAGATACTAGTGTAGCTTTTCATTGCAGAACTTGTGCATGTTATACAGTTTACTAGTTGATACAGTAACTACTATACATATATGATTAAGGCAAAAGTAGGAAATATTACCCTTGTTACACATGTTCGTTTCATATTCCTACCATATACTTTTCAATTAGAAGGCATGTTGAGTGTTAACCTTATTCATTTGTTTACCCTATAGTGAGCCAATATTACCTTTTGTTAGCTTATTTATTCGGTTACCCTTTGAAGAATGATTTAATGAAGAAATATGAAAAAAGACAATAGAAAAAAAGACAATCAAAAGAAGAAACAAGTGTGGGGATCAAATATCCAAACCAAGAAAATATGAAAGAAAACCTAATCATTGTTGGTGCATTGGCGGCTGCTATTGTGTGTGTAACGTCATATCTCTAAGAATACTCTGTGTATTCTAAGATCATCTCCTTCTACTCTTTCTTGCCAAATCTCTACATTGGTTGTCACGTGGTGGATTCCGCACCCCTCGTGTTCGTGTTTCAGCGAAATATTGGTATAGAGTAGATTAGGAGACCTTACAAGGGATTTAGTTATAACGAGTGACTAGATTTGAATTGAATTCTTAAAGTTATGTTTTTGATTGGATGGATCTTTGTTCTATTTTTTATTTGTTTGGTGAGTTTTATTTTATTTGTTTTGTTAATCATTAAATGCATTGAATAAATTGATCTTTTGATAACCCTTCATTTCGCCTATCTTGTATCTATACAAGATATCTTGTGAGTTATGTCAATAGGTTGGGTTTGTTGAGAAATCCAAGAAGCTGATGTGCGAGATAATGAATAATTTTTAAGTGTCGTCTCTTATTTCATGATAACAGTTTCCAATTCCTTTTACTCTTTACTTTGCTTTTCATTTTTTGTACTTTGAGGCTAATGTACATCTTAATTGTAGAGATGGGAAAATTGTAACTTAGATATGCTAACAATTTAAAATTTTGAAACTTCTGTTAATATTTTTGACGTTTGTAAGTCATAAGATTTAAAAATGAGACAATGCGATGTTTTGACTCATATACTTTCGATTATGATTTCGACGCTAAGCTTTATCATAGAGTTTTCCGATACAATCTAGTATTTCCAAGAAAAAAATGTTTAAAGAAAAGTAATAGTCAGTGAAAAAAAGACTTAATAGGTATATGCTATTACATTTAGGCAAACTTATTACCTTCTGTTTTGGTGAGTGTTGAGCCTTGTATATATTTTTCATTAGTTGAGAGATACTAGTGTAGCTTTTCATTGTAGAACTTGTGCATGTTATACAATATGCTAATTGATACAGTAATTACTATACAGATATGATTAAGGCAAAAGTATAAAATATTACCCTTTGTTACACACGTTCTTTCATATTCCTACTTATACTTTTCAATTAGAAGGCATGTTGAGTGATAGCCTTATTCATTTGTTTACCCTATAGTGATCCAATATTACCTTTTGTTAGCCTATTTATTCGGTTACCCTTTGAAGAATGATTTATTGAAGAAATATGAAAAAAAAGACAATCAGAAAAAAAGACAATAAAGAAAAAGAAACAAGTGTGGGGATCAAATATCTTAATGAAGAAAATATGAAACAAAGATCCAAAGCCACTAAAGAAAGTTAAAGATTGTCAAAAGTGCTGAGAAGATGTTGAATTATTACTAATTAGCCCTTGTTGTTAACCTTTTTGTTTGTTTATTTACTACATTTTACCTTAAAGCCAAAAGCTCATAAAGTCCTTATGACCTGATTGTGTTATTTGTGGATACATGTAGTTGATTTGTTTATGGCTAACTGATTGGGCTCATCATCGTTCTTGTATAAGCCTATGATAGTGGTTTTATGTCTAGGTGGTGAGGTTTAGTAGTTTTCTAGCACATTTTTTTTTAGTCTTTTAGAAACTAACCTAACTGAGAGGAGTGAATAATTGTGAGGGGTATGTGCTAGGTATATATTCTATAAAAGTGGATCGATCAAAACTTGGTATTTTTTGTTTTTAAAATGTATCACTAAAATGACTTGTAGAAGCTGTCAATTTCTTGCCTTTGTTAGTCTTGGGAGTTGGGGCAGGGGCATGTGATTTGGAAATAACATTGGTCTTGGTTTGAGTCATACGAAGATGGAAGTTAAATTGATTTGTGTGTAAATGAATTTCCTAGGAACAAGCAATATTCAAGCTGGGTATATTTGATGTGTCTGAAAGACAACAACTTATTATAGTTTAAAAACCACATTTGATAGTTGTTTTTTGTAAATTTTGTTTGGAATGGTTTAAATATTTGTTTATGAGAATATTACAAGTTTCTAACTAAATTGGAGGACTTCGGGGCCAGAACTAAAGTTTATTGAAGATGTGCTGAATGCGGGCCCAAGTGTATGTTTACGGGTCGTGTGCATGGAAGAGAGTTATGAATTGTGGACCCCAAGTTAAGACACTAACCTACTTTTTGAAACCCTCGATCAACAAGGAACAGCTTTCCCTTGTTTAGGGTTCGGGTATACTGGTAGTAAATAACCCAAAGGCATATGGACCGTATATAAGGAAAGAGATTTACAGAACCCTAAGAGAGATTTGACGAAACAAGAGAAGACATGCAAAATGGCTTGTTGAAGTTTAAGGATTCAAGTCGAAGATTCGGGAGAAGATTCAAGGATGAAGAACGTACAGCAGGGCAAGAGATTGTCCCTTACTGAGTTAGCACCCTTCATATTATCGTTTCTGGTTAATTTTTATCATGTATTCATTGAATTCAGTTGTTTTTTTGTTAATATGTGTATCTGACCGTGCAATAGTTGGTTAGATGATTCTTGTTACTATGCAAAGATTTAGTTGGTTTTGTTATGAAAGTGTGTTTTAGTAAGGTTTGCTTATAAACTTGTGATAGTGTAATATGTATGTTGAGTATTGTTGTCCAAATGAGTTTGTGTGTGTGATTTAGTTCTTTCTATGAGGTTATGCATGGCACATCTGTTTCATTTGTTTTTAGGCTATGTATCGATGGTTAGCCTAGGGTTGCATGCTTAGTAGGCAAAGGATAAAATTAGTTGGATATTGGTAATTCATATGGGTCACCTATAGGAATAATCCAATTATAAGTATTTGGAAATTAGGTAAGGGCTTGCTTTAAATTGTATAAGCTGGATAGTAATTTGTTGGATTCATTAATATGGGTTACTTAGCAATATAAGAAACTTTTAGATCATAAGGGATAGGTAAATGTCTTAGTTACTTGGAACCATTTAGTTGGGTGTGTCTATAGCCTAGTTATTTGGGGATATGGGGTTAACCTGAGAAGGCTCTAGCTTTTTAACACTACACTCTCGTCTAGTAGTGACAACTATGACGAGTTTTTCATAGGAACCATAATCAACTGTTTTGCAAAAGTAATAAGATGATTCTGAACCTAACTCGTTATCTTTCTATCATTGTCTTCTAAACATAATTATTTAAGTTTTTACTCTTTTCTGAATTCTTAAAAGTTAATTCGGTTAAATATTACAAAAGAAGTAGGTTAATAGATTATAGTATCCACGTATTGAAACTTGGGTACTTACCTGGATTATACTATATATAGATGGGTACACTTGGATAAAACGTGTGTAGTTAGTATTTAGTGTTTTTATCATTAAAAATCGGTTGTGTTATGTGTCAATTTAATTGTTACTATCTAAGCACGTCGGCGATATATATGGACCATTCTTTGGCAACGATAACCCCATAAATAACTTATTCTCTATTGCCTTTGTCATCAAGAGGTGTATGCCTCCATTGCTATCACAAATAGGAAGGGTGATAACGGGTCAGCTTTTCTAAGCCCTCATTCATAATGAAACTCTCCCAATGAAGAACCGTTAACAAGAATTGAAGCTCTTTCTGAAAATAATATTCCCACAACCAAACACCTCCACTGCAAAAGGAACCCCATGAAGGATAAAACCAATAAAAAAATTTCAAATTCACGGTATCGTAAGCTTTTACTATATCCGCCTTGAACATAAACATTGGTTTTTTAGCTATTTTTTCTAAATTCACGGTACCATAAGCTTTTTCTATATCTACCTTGAACATAAACATTGGTTTTTTAGCTTCTTTTTTTTCTCCTAATTTACCACTTCATTCGAAATAAAAGGACCGTCAACTATATTACGATTTAATATGAATGTTGTTTGTTCGTTTGATACCACGCCTTTTAGTACCCTTTTTATTCTATTTGCAAGAGTGTTATAGATTATTTTGTTTACAACCCTTATCAACGATATCAGCCTAAACTCCGACATCTTAACTGGATCCGATTTTTTCGGCAATAAAGAAAGAAAAGATGCACTAACCGAATGTTGTGTTGAACTGTACTTCTAAAATTGCATTATCATATCCATCAGTATGGTTAGAATTTGTTCCAAAACTTTTTGATCACCGCAAAAGTAATCTCATCCGGGCCGGGAGCCTTTTCGCTCCCACACTCCCATATTGCATCCTTAACTTCTTCTACATTGAATTGTTCTATCAATTTGCTAGCTTGTTTGTTATCTAATTTAGTAAAACCGTCGCCTGATATTTTCAGCCTTGTGACCATTAGTTCTTTAAATTTCTCCTGGAATGCCTTTCTAAATTCTTCCTGTACATCATTTGGTTCCGTAACACGACTATCGTTAACCCAACTGCCATTTACTCTACTCGTGGCTTTGTGACAGCTTAAAGTTCCATGAAAATATGCCGAATTGTTGTCACCCCACTCGACCTACTTCACTCTTGCCTTTTACCTTAAATTCATTGCTTCAATCCATAAAGCAACAGAGAAAAAAATACAATGATTCTTGATATATAAATCACGGATTTACTCTTATCAAATCTCACCTAAGTTTTGGTTGAATATTAGTCAACCTACTTTTACCTTTAAATCGAAATTGCACCATACAATGTTTAAAAAAAATTCACTAAATATCTTGATTATAGATTTATAGATGTATAAATTAGTAAAATATACAAAGTTGAACTAAAATCATTTCAAAACTATATTTTTTTAATATTTACAATTATTTCAAAAATATATTTTTTTTCTAGTATTTACAAATCTCAAAATAACCTGTTGTTAAAAATCATTTTGTTATTTAAATTGAAATTTTTTTAATAATTAAAACTTGTTAATTATTAATACAATTAAAAAGAACTATGCTAGTTCGTATGCTTCAACGCGCATTAAAGATTGCCTAAAAGCTTTTTAAATGAGGAACATGCAAACATGATGTACATGTTATCCTAAAATGATCTAACTTGTTATGGGTTGTTTGACTAGTCCATGATGACACACATGGTTTCAAACTTCTTAAATTTTATCAAAATTTATATAACTTGCTTATATCTTTTTAAAGCAATGCCCCCACCAAACTTTTCAGATTTAACCGATTGATGGAATCGTGTATCGATTGAAAGATGACATCCTTCTTTAAAATTCAACCTACCTTTTTAGAATTTTAATTGGTTGATGGAGTCGTATATCAATTAAAAATGGGATCTCTCTCTTTAAAACTTGTCCTAACATATCATTAAAGCTTATATGAATATGTATACGTTGAAACTTTTACAGCCAGTAAATCAAACGGATACATCATACATCAAAGTACAAAGTTTTGTAGAGTAAATTATACATGTGGTTATTATGATGTATATAGTTTGAAAACAATTCCTAAGTTAAATAAAATGTAACTGGAAACTTATCACCTATAGACGAATTATTTAAAAGATGTGTTAAGATTTTTAAAAGAGAAAATTACAGTTGTCGTCCACTATGTTTTAAACGAATTATTTAAAAGAGGTGTTAAAATTTTTAGAAGAGAAAATTACATTTCTCGTCTTTTATCTTTCAACGTTTTATCAGACGGTGTCCTTTTTAACTATTAAAATTACACGGCTATTATTTACGTTTATACATGTAATTACATGTAGTGTCCTTTTATCCTATGCCAGTTTAGTTTTTTGTTAAGTCTGACCATGTACCTTTTAGATGAGGGCATTTTGGTTTTTTTATGCCCTACTTAATTATATATATATATATATATATACTAGTAGGATGCCCACAGCGATAAAGCGGGAGTGACACATAGTATTGTGATACTTGTTTTGTTAGTTTTCTTATTAATTTAATATTTATTTTAACATCATTTTAATAGATCTACATAAAAAGTGAAGTAATTGGGTAGTCCATTTAATTGTGTTGTGCATGATTCGGTCGGTTCAATTATCATCTTAAGCTGAAACCAAAGTCAATAGTTAGTTTATTTTATTAATCAATCATTTTTCGGTTAATCACTTCGATTTTTTCGGTTAGATTAATAGTTTTTGGTTTGGTTCATTTACTTTCAGTTAATAGCAAAAATCAAACTTGGGCTAAAATTTTTGCTTAGAAACATATAAAATTGAGGTATAAGCACATGAAATGAAAGTAGATATATGAACCACATGTATAAAAGCTAAAAATATATGAAAATATGAATGATTCGGTTCGGCTAATGGTTAAAAGAGAGTACAAAAAATTGATAACCGTTTTTTAATTTGGTTTTTTGTTAATTTAGTTTTTGGTTTATTTTGATCTGGTTTCATATGTTTTTTGTTTGGTTTAGGTTAATGATTTAGTTATTGCTTACCGATAAAAGTTTTGGTTAATAACCGATAGGTGCGCGCGCGATGCGGTGGGAAACACAGATATTGCCACAGTTTGGTTGTTCGGTTGGTTAGATTATTATACTCTTTATTAACTAATCTATTTTCAATTAATTGGTTTGGTTTATTCAATAAGATTGGCAGTTTTGGTTTGATTTATTTAATTTTTGGTTAATAGCCAAAATCAAACTTGGGCTAAAAGTTTTGATTAGAAATACATGAAATTTAGGTATAAATACATGAAATGGCTGTATAGCTACATGAAATGAAGGTATAAATATATAAAATGAGGGGTACATATATGAATTATATGAACTAAAGGTATAAACGTTACAAATATATGAAAATATGAATGGTTCGGTTCAATTAACTTTGGTTAAATGAGGGTACAAAAATATTGATAACCATTTTTTTCTTAATTCGGGTTTCGGGTAATAAGTTTTCAATTAATTCAGTTGTTTTATTGATTTGGTTTGGCTTCGGTTAACGATTCAGTTATTACTCACCCTTAGACACTATTAATTACGTAACATATCATTTTTAATTAAAAAAACAATAGCAATACTATACTCCAATTATAGAGAATAAAATACTCGTTTATATATTGTAACTAGGTTATAATCCCGTGTATTACACGGGTTGAATAAATAAGTTTTATATACAAAGTAATAAAACAATATATATGTTTTTCAATTTTATGTCTAGCATTATATACACTATGGTAAGAGTTTAAAGTTTATTAAAGATAATTATATCATCATAAAGAATAAGAGTAAATTTACACATTACAAATAAAAAGTAGGTGTTTGTTATAAGATATAGAAAATCAAATAAATAATATTATAAATGAGAAGTACACATTAAATTTAACCTAAATAATAATTATCTTTATTAAGTAGAAGCTATTAAACAGAATAATATTTAGTAGGAGAGTTATTTATAATTAACTAGAAGAATTAAACTAAATAATAATTATCCATAATATATTAAACTAATTAATATTTAGTAGGAGAGCTATCTATAATTAAGTAAAAGAGATTAAACTAAAATAATAATTGTAAATGTGCATTTATGGCCACCAAATTTGGAGTATCTACATGTGTAGATATCCTATGGTATGAAGATAGTGAAGAATCCAGACATATGACTAGATGCACAACTCTACTAACAAACTTCCATACTCATGAAATGGTGATATTTTCTTTTGAAATAATTCTAAAGGAAAGGTGATTGGGTCAGGGACTATTCAAGCTAGAAAACTAAAATTTGAAAATATCAATCTAATAGACAATTTAAAATACAATTCTTTTAGTGTTTCACAAATGAGTGACAAAAGCTATGGCTATTTTTTACAAAGACAACTTGTAAAATTTTTAAAACTAAGGTTGTCCAAAACGTTGGTCCCAGACAAACAATGCCCTTTTAACTTAATATGGAAAGTGACTTCAACAAGTGTGGAAATAATATGCGGAAAAAGAAATCAAACTTTAAAGAAACACAACTTACAGAATTTTCAAGTTTATATCAATTTGAAACAAAATGATTTACATGGTGATTGTGCGGTTATTGACTATAACAAACGAATACTCTCATAATTTTGTGGTGAAGGGCAATGGAATTTTTGTTGTATGTATTAAATGCTTGGCTTAACTCGATATCACTTCGTATATGCACTTGCCCTGCATAAAGTAGCTTTTTGGCATATTCATTGAATCTATAAAGATCAACTTGCTACTTTACAATTGGAAGAGCCTTATCTCTTAGACAAGTTGGCTCATCAGAATTCTAATAACTTACCCATTAGAAAATCTGTTGAACAGATCATCAGAAATTCTTATGATTAGAGTTTACTAGATTCTAATGATATTCACAGAAATATTATTAGATCCACCAAATTAGGATTTTTTGATCGTCTTTTTATACTTGTGATCAGTTTCTGATAAATGTTGAAGAGTAATTTCTCTCTTCTTTTGTCCTAGTTGTCTTATGTCTTCTTTCTGTTTGACCTTCATGACTTTATCTTCAGCATATGATCAGATTGATTATACTTTTCTTCACTACTTACAAAAAGTTTCCTAACAATTTCCCCCAAAGTATTGTAAGAAAAATAACAACTCATAACAAAGAACATACTGAAAACTTCAAAACATCAGAAGTTAAATTGCAAACACAAACTTGTTTGAAAATAATAAAATAACAAAGATAAATTGTTTTTCAAGCACTCTTCAGATTAACTCTATAGAGATCATCATTCCTTAGCAGTTTTTTGTGGTCAATCATCTTGTTGCATACTTTGAACATTTCTTTGTACCATCCTCTTACTGTTATCCATTCATTGATGATTTCTTCTATCTTTTACCTCAGCACCTCCTTGTTTCTTCCCTTTGCCTTGAGTTGTTCTTGTTTCTTAATTATGCAATCTTTAATATAGTTGAGAGTCTGGTTTGATTAATTGCATATATCAACAACTCTGAAGAGAGCCTTTTCTTCATTGAGATCCCTAAAGACAACAGATAGTTAACATTTTTCAAAGATTACACCTGTTCTGGCTTCCTTTTCAAGTTCGGCTGGAATGGATGTGTCTGAGGGATATTTGTACTTTCTTGCTAAGCACATAGTCTAAGTTAATACAAAGGTTAAAGTCTGCTAAAGCTGCCCTTTTGAACAATTTTACCCTAGCTTTTGTCAAGCTGTGAAGGGCTCTTCTAACAAACCTTGTGTTTCCTTTGTCTTCATTAAATATCATTTTCAGCATGGTTATGTCCAAAGGATGAAACTCATCTGCCAAGACTATCACTTCACCGCCATCTAATCTAAGAGAGTGTACTTATTTTGTTCATGAACTCCTACTAATTTATCTTGTGTAGTTTGGGCATCTACTTTAAGTACTCTTACCACTGTATTTTTAAGCTCTTTGTGAAGGTTGCCTTCTCCTCTTTTAAGTATTTCTTCTCTCCATATCCTGCTCAGAGGACTGAGATGTATATCAAGCTTATTTTCTTCAGTCCAGTAGAATTCTTTGAGATGGTATCTGGGAACATCATAACATCTTGATCAATTACTTGCACCAGAATTTCCTTCCCTTATGAAACCTTTCGTTTCACAATCTTTGATTTCTTTGAAGATGTAGATTAGTCATACCATTTTCTTTTCTCTGACCGGTTCAAGGTTTTTATGAAAGCTGTTTCCCCTGAAGAGGTTCTTTTTGGTTGTTCTTGTTGTTTTTCTTTACCTCTTGAAGAAGCACGGCATAAGTTGGAGATTACAAGAGGAGTGGCTTCAAGTCTTCTTACCATTTCAGATCTTAGCACTGATGGTGGGGGCCCTGTTGGTGTAGGCCCTGATTCACTAGATGGAGTAAATGGGTTTGGTTGTGCTTGTTTGATGATTTCTGGTACTTTCTGTTGTGAGGCATCTTTGGGAATCAGAGTTCTTAGCTCATGGATGTCAATGTTTGCTAGTCTGGTAACATTAACTACAACATCTTCACAAGTGATTGTACGTCACTCATGAGTTCAGCATTCTTCTTTTCTTCTTCATGCACCTTTTTAAATACTTTTGTGTTTTGTTCTTTCTGTGCAGCCCATTCTTTCACTAGTTTTTCAAGAGCATATGTTAGACTTTTTTGCTGGCTCTTAAATTGCTGATCTCTTCAAGAATTTTACCAGAACTTGTGGAATCTCTTGCTTCCACAACTTCCTTCATTTTTGCTTTGCTATCTTCTATTTCCTCAAACATCTTTTTGAAGTCCGCTGCAAATCTGTTGCTTTCTAGCACACTTTCTAGCTATTGCATGGTCTTCAGAGCTTCAGTATTTTTCTCTATTTGGCTTCTAATTGCTTCCACTGAATCTAACAAAACCTTTATGTCAGATTTCTGACTCCTTATTTCTTTTAGCATCATATCGAATTTTGCTTTAACAGGAGACTTGGTTGTAGTGTCTGCAAAATTTTGATGACATTGTCTAAGACATTGTCAATGCGACAATTGGAAAAATTCCGGTAATTCTATACAACTTGAAAAACTATTACATCGTTTATTTACTGAACAACTTGACTTAAATTATAGTTTTAAGTCTTAAAAGTCTAGGAGTTTAACAAAATCATAGTTTGGTATGATAATGAATTTGTCACAATCATGAACATATAAAACCATATCCTAGACGGATGACAAAGACGCGAACACGTAATAAGTATCAGTACTGGTTATGGTACAGTCTAATATTTCAGAATTAAGGCATAAGATATGTCTTTATTGTTATACCATAAAAATTTTATTTAAAATACCAAATTGTCAAAGTCTGCAGCAAAATACAGCATTTTGCAGCAAAAATGCAGCATTCCGTAGCACAAAACAACAAATGTCCGAAAATCCAAAAATAAATATTTTTAGCTAAAGAATAATAACGGGTGTTAGAAATAGTATAAAACCTGTATATAAATCTTATTATTTAAAGCTATATGGTTTGTTCAGTAAAAACCTAACAACAAAACCGGTACAGAAACTGAACTCAAAATGACAAATTTATTAGTCTGAAGAGCAAGATTAATTAACGTGACAATAAATATTGTACTAGAACTACTGTGTAAATACAATTTATAAGTTACATAATATATCAGTATTTCACCCGGTACAAGACCCGAACTAACTTTATCAACCGAACAACGCAACAAAAAGACTAGTCAATTATTTTGACACATTATAACATCACTTTAAAGTGTTGGAGCATTAGTTTTTATAAAAACTTATATATAAAATTGTTAAAGTTTATAAAAATAAAAATTACATATTAATTATCAAAAAAATACAACACCAACCCACCCCCCCCCCCCCCCTAACCCACGGCTACAGGGGGTTTCCCCATGCCACAAACCCTTCACTTGTGTGTTGGAAAAAATGTAAGTAGGTTTAGTGTAAGATGAGTTGTAAGAATTTGATCATAACATCACTAATCAAAATCATTTCCATTTCATTCATTTCGATAACACCAAACTCAAAGAAACACTCCCATTTCACTTCCAAAAATCGGCCAAGCTTCATCATCATCATCATCTTCCATTTTTAAAAAAAACCAAACTCTAGAATTTCAAGCTTGCATGAAGATCTAAGGAAAATCTAAGGAACTTGCAAGGATTAGGAGCTCACTTTGGAAGCTTGGAACTCTTAATCAACCTATCTTCTTCACCTTTTAGATCATCCCTAGCCTTGTGCTAGTAGTAAGATCTTAAACCTAATCTTTTTTTATAAAATTACACACGATCATCATTTAGTATATATAAAAACCCACTTAAAAACACTAATAAATCTAAGATCACTAACATAATTATGTGTTTTTCTGGATAATTTTGGATGATCTTGAGCTTGTCATTAACTAGTAAACTTGAATCTTGCAAATTATGAATAAAAGATGATCTAACACATGAATGTTTAGATTAGCAAGATATATTAACAAAAATAGTCATGAACATAATCTCATATTTTAAAGATGATCATACAAGTATTAGATCATTAAATAAAATAAGGATTTATAAATTTTGTTTAAAAGTGATAATAAAGTTTCCATTTTAAGAAAGATTAAAATTATAACAAGTTCATGTCAATTTTTTAATACATTTATATAATATTTGTGATTGATGATGATTTGAGTTAGATTAATTATTTAAAACATGTTTACAAAAACTTGAGAAAACTTCCATTTATAGGAAACTATGATAAATTTTTATAAAAATTAATCTTGATTAAGATATGATTAAACTAAAGATTTGGTGATTAAAAGTGATTAGGAACTTTAATCGTGTTTAGATAAATGATTTGAATGAAAAAGTTAAGAATACAATTACTTATATTTTCTTAAACTAAAAATAAGATGAATATATATTTTGATAAAATATATATTTTAAACCACGTTATATGTATACATGTATTTTTGTATAAAAATATATATATTTTGATCATGTTAAATTGAATACAAAAAATATATAAGTGTTCAAATTCAGACAACTTGGACAATCCAGACAAAATAAAATATATGGTATAAACAGAACAAACGACAATGACGAAACGAATAAAATAGTCGACGTGAACCTAACGGTAAAAATGAACAAATCAATCGTTACACTTTATATTTCCTAGAATTTATAAAAATTGAACTTATAACTAATAGTTTTTACAAATAAATTTTTTAAAGTTATAAACATTTACTAGTAAATATTTTAAAAACTTTGATACGCCCAACTAAACAAGTAATAGACTAAGCCCATTTTTATAAAAATTATATTAGGCTAAAACTATTTTTATAAAAATAATGGACAAGACCATTTATAAATAGGTTTGGATAAGGCCCACTTTTATAAAAATTAACTTTGGGCTAAGCCCACTTTTATAAAATTTACAAGTGCTAGGCCCAATTGTATAAAAATCAAACTTTGGGCTAAGCCCACTTTTATAAAAATTACATAGGCTAAGCCCACTTATATAGAAGTTAACTTTGGGTCAAGCCCACTTTATAAAGAAATAAATTGGGCTAATCCATTTCTATAAAAAAAAACTAAGGGCTAAAGCCCACTTTTATAAAAGTAACCTTAGGCTAATCAAAATTTTATAGACTATATTGGGCTAGGCCAATTTTTCATTTTAACTTGGGCTACACCCACTTTTACAAACCAATTGGGCTTAACTCACTTTAAACAAAATTAGGATTGGGCTAGGCCCACATACATGAAACGAATTGGGCTAAGTCCATACAAAGTAAACAAATTGGGCTAGACCCATACTTACAAAAACTATTAGGCTAGACCCATATGTAATAAACTCTTAGATTAAATTCTTACAATTAAATTATGGACTAAGTCCATTTACATATAATCAATATAATATATATATATATATATATATATATATATATATGAAAAAAAAATATATATGTATATCAATAAAGAAAAACCAACAAATACAAGTATGAAATTCGAGATAAAATACTTGTATGAGAAACAAACGAAAGCCTAAGTGTCTAATAGATTAGAACACTTGTAGGTCGAGAAACCAATGAAGTATCAGAAATCGAATAGAGAATTGAACGGAACGCAAATCTGTGAGTTCATGTTTCCCCTTTTAATTTTAACGTTTTTATGGTTTTTAAACGTGCGGGGATGTATACATGTTACAATTAATATAGCTGGGAAAATGAAAATATTTAGTTCACATGTGAATAAGGCTCAAGCATTGGAACCAATGAATAACATGTACCGAGGAACTAGGGGATAGATCTATTGGGTTTGGGCGAGCCCCACTCTATTACGGCAATAATAAAAGATCGTATTAGAGTGCTTTTGTGTCTAAAACAAGTGTCTCAGACACAATAAATATTCAGTGGTTGGTTGCCACCTTATTCGGCATACAAATTAGTGTCCTTGCAACACACTAATGATCTTACAAGTTTCATTAAGCTATATTAAATGAAGTTATTATTTCAAATGTTTTTGATAATTCCTTTGGTATAAAATTTATAACATGAATTCACCAGCTTTTGTTGACGTTGTTTTCAAAACTAACATTTATTACAGGAAACTAGTGGATGGCCTTCAGGAAAAATCTTGTTCGTATGTTGTGAAGTCAAGACGTTATAATTCATCCAGACTTTTTTTATTATGTTTTATAAACTTATGTTGAAAGTTTAAGTAATGTTGTTAAACTTGTGGTATGTTTTAAAAACAAAAGTTTGTATGCGAATTATGGTTGAATAAAAAGTTTGGATGAATATTTTGTAATGTATTATGATTGTCGTTTACTTTGTTGAATGTAGCGATTGCCGCTCTGCCCACAACCTCGCGCACGCTTCCGCTGCATCGAAAATCGGATGTGACAGTCAAGCTATTCTTTTGAGATGAGTGGTGGTTCATTAGGTAAGGTGGAACAACAAATGTTCCTGTAACAAAACCAGCAGAAGACACACTTGGGTTAAATCTGTCAAAAGACAAATCTTGTACACCTCCACCAGATTTGCAAAACTTATTCACATCTGGAATTTCCTTACTTACTTGAACCATTCTAGAGAATAATCCTCGTTGAGAAAGCTTGTTTTTCTCTTCTAGGTTTCCTTGATCAGCAAGTTGATCTCCATCTATTACTATCTCAGCCTCCTCCTCATCAATTGATCTGGAGTCAAGATGTATGGAACTTGTGATCTCTTCATTTATTGTTTTTGTTTTCTATATACCATTTAATAACTACCTCTAACAAAATTCTTCTGAGTCAGAATCTGTTGAGTTTCTGACAGTAAATAAAGAAGGATTAGCTTAAGCACCTGATTCTGCCATATGTAAAATCAAAAGTTTGCATGTGAATTATGGTTAAATAAAAAGTTTGGATGAATATTTTGTAATGTATTATGATTGTCGTTTACTTGGTTGAATGCAACGATTGCCGCTCTGGCCACACCTCACGCACGCTTTCGCTACATCGAAAATCGGGGTGTGACAGACCTTGTATGAGAGCTTCAATTGTAGTGAACTAAGATTCTTTCGAGTTTGGTCTACAATTTCCAAATGGTCTTTTTATAAAACTTATAAATTATTTACGAAATTGTAACAAGAGTTTTCCCCATGGCATGTATACGAAGGTCCAACGATAAATCAAAACAATAATGCAAGGATATTATACGGGATAGTCTTTGAGGATTAGACATGATAACAGTAAGATGAATCAGAATGATAGATGATATGACGTGCAATGAAACTGAAATACAATTGCCCAAATTTTATTATAAGTTGTTCACATATATGAGTTGTACGAATTATTTTGCCAGGACCATGTCTTCCGACTCTTGCACCGATTCTACGGGTTATGCTTCAATCACTGATTACATAGTGTTAGATGATCCTGCTCCACCTATTATCATCATCATCTCCGATGACGAGTTATCGGATGATGAGTGGATGAACATCGATTTCCAGCCATTTGCCTTACCTGAGCCTGACCATGTCGATATTCCTTTAGAGGATGATGTATTGGCAGTACCTCGTTTTCACGAGATGGTTATATTTGGTCACCCTGAGGGTGAACATGTTGTTGCCTACGTCGCTATACTACTTAATGTGGTAGATCCTTTTGATGATGTTGTCGATGAGGACGGACACCCCGTACCTCCTATTGTTGATGTTGAGGATGATGTCATTCTAGTTATACATGTTGAGCATGTTGACGATAACCTTGGCATTGGTGAGGATTTTGACATTGCCATGTTCGAGATAGCCCAGCCAGAGGCTACAGTTATTGACATTACATCGTTTTAACCTTCCACACCTCTGACTCTATTACCTATGCCTTCACCAGATACTCGGATTCTGATTTCGGATGCTGCAAATTGAATACAAAGTCTACAACGGCCGGCTGCTAGTTCTTCAGAACTCGTTTGGTAACGTGGCAATGCAAGAAACAAACCGCAGTCGCTTTCTCTACCTGTGAGGCTGAATACGTTTCGGCATCCAGTTGTTGTGCTCAGATTCTGTGATACAGCAACAGATAAGAGATTTCGGTTTGCAATTTCTTGATACGCCTATATATGTAGATAATCAGGCCGTGATCGATATCACTAAAAACTGATGCCAACACTCACGTACTAAACATATCAAGATTCGACACCACTTTATCCGTGATTGCTACGAGAAAACGTTGGTGCGAATTGAGAAAATCCACACTGATGACCAAAAAGCATATTTTTATACCAAAACTTTTGATAAAACAAAGTTTTAATAATTTCTTAAAGCTAAATGGTTTAAAAAATATGATCTCAGGGGATGTGTTTGAGGTTGAGTTTGAGGATGATGACGACTTAATGTGAATTTATCATCGGTTAAACGTTTTCTGTACATTCTTTCTTATAACTTCTTAAAAAATCCAAAAATATGTTTTTGATTTTAGGGGGGGAGATTGTTTGAGGAAAATACAAAAACATTAAAAAAAAGGGCTAAAAGAGTTTTGCTTAAAAAGAGTGATCATAGTAAATAAAAAATGATAGTCAAAGTATGCTAAAGAATTGTATTGTTTTTTAAAAGTAATTAAGCAAGTCTTACTATGGATATGCCAATAGACTTCACTCGTTCAGTAAAGTGTATTCAAGATATAAACCTAAAAAACAAATCTGATTAACTTGTGGGTTAACATCTCTCGGATATATGGACTTAGTACTCCGAAATTTTGTTTGAGAGAATGCCAGATTCTGCGATACTAGGTCTTTATATTTTATTGATATCTGGGGTATTCTTGAGTTCTTCGTATTTTGCAGAAGCAATGGCCTAGAACTCATATAATACTTTTGCATTATTTCCCCAAAAGTTGCATGCAAATATGGTAATGTCTTAAGCAATTATGACATTTGCAGTACAAAAGATTCCTTGATGGAAAACCACCTAAAGACGAGTCTTCATCTCTTTGTCTGTACGGTAGTACTAATCTGAGCTCTCAAGGTCTCGCATTCACCCTATATACAAATATCAATTCGATATATTCACCTATAAAAAGACATTCTGGGAATTTGATACGGGAGTATATTCTGAGATGGGAAACACAGTTTTTCATATTTCTAATAATACATTAACATATCTTGAAACAGTTGAGAAACAAGAAGAGGTTTAAATGGACAAATATATTGGCAATCTAGGTAAATTAGTTTAAAAGTTAAAGGGTGTTTCTAGATCAACGGTACAGATGACTTATATATATGCTTGAAATGATCCTCTAAAAACGCAAAATTCACAAAAAAATGTTACTATTCTTTGAAAAATATCTCAAAACTCAAAAAGATTTTCAGTTTTCTTAGCTTGATAGTCTTATTTTTGTTTACCTATGATAAAAACACTGACGGTTGGATTCATAGTAACATCTTGCTAAAGAAAATTTGAAATCATGGGTTGGGAGCTAATTTTTAGCAAAACGTTTACTTGAATGTCAAGAAAGTTCATTAATTTGAAACTTTACATGTTAAAATAAATCTGTTTGGTCAAACATGGTCAACAAGGTCATTAACTTGGACTTGGAAGGCAAATTGGATAACCAAGGTCATTAACTTGGACTTGGTTAGTCAAGTGGATTTGTGAAACAGATAAAATTTCTTAAAATGAAAAACACAAAAATAAAATTGAAAAGTTTAAAGACTTTTAGTTTAGATACGCACGAAACAGAAATTTCATATGGAGATCTTCATTTCAGTACGAAACAAATTAATTTTGTGCGATTCATGTTGATTCATACGAAACTAGTTTCTAGTATAAATAGTCTTTGTTTCGCACAGAAATAAGGTTACCATTTTCTCTGTACTGTTGAGCGATTCAGAGAATTTCATGCGAGTTTATACTAAAATCTTCATTTCTTGGATATTTGTGCTTGTAATTTACATTGTTGAGGTTGATTGGCACACCTCTATCAATGGGAAAGGTATTTTCGACAAAATCATGTTGTTATAATGCTGAAATTTGTACGACTTGGACTAAAACTTAGATCTAGGGAAATTGGACCGGTAAAACTTAAAATTGATCACAAAAATGTAAAAATCGGCTCTAATAACCTGAAAATCGACTATCAATTTGTTAAAATTCAACAAGTTTTGAGTTCGTATTATACTTGGACCACTTTGGGACGACATAAATTTTTGTACGAAGGAATTGTCTCGCATGAAAATGATGTTATAACAGTTGAAGTTTGTTTCGTAGAAACAATCATTTCATACGGAGGAGTTTTAAAAGATGTTCAAAGATGAATTGAAAGATTAATTCGTACGAAATAGATGGATCGTATGAAATAAAGTTTGAAAATAAAATGTTTAATTTGCAAAGTAATTTGTACGAAGAAGTTTAATCGTAGGAATAATATTCATTTCAAACTTATGTTTGGCTGAGTGTATGTTTTGTACGAAACAGTCGTATCGTACGAATATGTGAAGGAAATTTTGAATGTTTAAATTTTTTCTAACGGTTGGTTGTTATTTTTATGTACAGGCCAAGAAATCTGCGTTTTCTCGAGTCCACAATATATGTTGTGTCACAGATGCCTCAATTCCGGAGATTGCGACATATCAAGATATTTGGATTTTCTCACACGGATTTGAGTGACTAAAGCTTTAACGGATACACATACAGTATATCTTTCTCATGTGGAATATTTTTGGAATGCCACTGAGTACAGTATTGATGATAACGCCATTATTTCAGTTGTAAAGATTGATGATGTTGATATTCAAGTAAAGATTACCAAGGAGTTAATTCGGAAGGTTTTGGATTTTAAAGATAACAAAGACGATCCGACAGGTTTTTCTGAATACATGGTAAAAGGATGCTTTTATCGAATGGGATATACATGATTTGTAAACGCTGCACCATTCAAGAAAGGAAACCTGAGCGCACCTTTCAGATATCTTGCACATGTTATCGCTCATGGTTTAAGTCATAGGAAAGGTGGTTTTGATGATTTAGTGGATTATCAAATATGTATGATTACTGCGTTAGTGTTGAATCTTCCACACAACTTTTCAAAGGTCATTTTCACTCAGATGATTCAGAATATTCAGAAGGAAAAGTTTCTGCAGTATCCAAGATTCATTCAGATGTTGTTAGACTTTTTGCATCCTGATCTGAAGAATTCTCCGAACGATGTCCTCAGGCTTGAACATATGGATGTTTCGACATTACGAAAGATGAATGTGCATCTAAAGTCTGCTCCTGTAGCAAAACCAATGTTTGGTGCGATTTTCGATAAAAATTACATATCACCTGCACCAGGAAAATGGAGAAAGGATGAAAGTAGTAATGATGAAGAAGAGGTTAAAGCATTATCGCTGTTTGTTGCAAAAAGGAGTCCATGGTTTGTGAAGGATGGAGAAAAA
Source organism: Scalesia atractyloides (assembly GCA_947069175.1). Lineage (NCBI taxonomy): Eukaryota > Viridiplantae > Streptophyta > Magnoliopsida > Asterales > Asteraceae > Scalesia > Scalesia atractyloides. The sequence continues at coordinate 30,978,439 of CAMTDV010000022.1, forward strand.
GGTGGGAAATCTAAAGCGACATATAAAGGAAAAAAGAGAAAAACTACGTCTGCAGCTGGAAGTTCAGGGTTAAGAGATGAACAGAAGTTGAGGAAACGGTTGAAGAGATTGAACGACAAGCGTTTGTGTCACACCCCGACCCGCAGCGGAAAAGGTGACCGGGGCATGATTGGGTTATCATCAAAGCTCATGACATTTATTATAACGTTTCATATTCATTAATACAATTTAATGGGAAATTTACAATCATAATTACATCATGACCTAACATCAATCTAAGCTTCTTTGTTTTTTTTCTAAGGCTTTTCCTATGTTTTCCTTGCTTCATCCTGTTCACCTGTATCATGTGTAAAATGGTTTTTGGATCAACAAAAAGTTGGCGAGTGAATCCTATGGAAAACATTTGAGCAAGTTTATTTAATTGATAATAAAATAAAGTGCACAACCACACATGAGTAAAAATAGATGTAAACTTATACCAATCATTTAATATTAAATAATGCACACATGAAAAATAATGGATCGTTTTGAGGCACGCGTTGCTCAACTCGTCTCTCACGAGGAACTGATGGGCCTAATTAAAGATTTGCATATAAATTGACAAAATGAAATACATAACTACAAGCAATATATACAATCTAAGTTTAGATCACAATATGGTATGGCACAAGTTTAAATAAACGAGTTAATTTTGTGACACATGACACACCCCAAAACGTGTAATTAAAAAGGGGAGTTGTAAGATTCACTCACATTGGGTGCGTTCGGTTGATGATGTTGAATACGCACGAAGTTGGATTTAACCACGAGTGAAACTAACCTAGATAATAACATAATGGTTCGGTAAATAATGGGATTTTATTAATCAATTTTTGTAGGATGATTGGATATATTTTTGTGAGTTTAAGGCTATTTTCTAACCTTAAAAATGTTATTTTTAAGTATTTTTAATTGATTTTTAAATAAAATAAATAAATAAAAATTATAAAAAAATTGACTTTTTGCTACAGTTGACCGTTGACCGTTGACCTGTTGACCGGTCAGGCGGTGAAATTGTTTGCGCCGGGTGAGGCTCGAACCCGAGACCTCCCGTTCGCGTGCACGCAGCTCTACTAACTGAGCTACGTGTCTAACCTGATATATTTCTGTTTTTAATTATATTTATATACTAATTGAATTAAACTGAAAATCATTTATTTTTAAAAACGATTTAATGCGTCGAACCGTTGCTCTCCACAGGTCTCAAATCCGGGACCTGTGGGTTGAGTTAACACACAGTCCACCGCTGGACTGTGTGTCTAACTTGTTTAATAATCAGATTTTTATTATACTTATATACAAACTAAATAGTTTCATTTCTGCCTTATATAAAAAGTTGGATAATTGTCCGGACCGGTGCGGTAGTCCGGACTCGAACTCGTGACGTGTGGTTAAACATTCACACAGTCCACCACTGGACTGTGTGTCTATCTTGGTTATTATTCCGGTTTTTATTAAACTTAACATCTTACGCAGTGACTCCGGTTCGGTTAAATAAAAGAAAATTTTTATTAGGGCGAAGGTGCGTGGGACAAGATTCGAACTCGAGACGTAAGCGTGTTTTATGTGCACACAGTCCACCACTGGACTGTGTGTCTAACCGAGTTATATCTTGATTTAAATTAAACTTATAGACTACTGAAACTTCGTCTTCTTCGTTGAATTTAACCAGAACTAAAGTCCGACTGATTCGTCGATTAAATCATGTTCTTTTAGTGTGTTGCGGTTAATTACAGGTGAGGTAAATAAAAAGAATGAAAGATTAAGCGTAAATTATACCGAACTGGACTCCTCTTTTTCTCCGGCGAAACTCCGGTGACGGCAGATTATTCCGGCGACGTGTGTCCTGTGGCAGAGAGTCTTCAGGGAGTTTGAGATGAGTGTGGGTGGCTTCGGTATGAGCTCTGGGGGTTCAGTAAGGCTCAAAGGTGAAAAGCTCGGTTTTCCGGCGATTTGCAGGTATTTTCCGGCGAGTGAATTTTCGTCGAGAAAGGGTGCGGTTTTGAGCGAAAAGGCTACCAGTGGATTGTGGGTGAATTTATAGGGAGGAATCGAGATGTATAGAGTCGGATTTCAGGCTTGATTCAAAGTCATTACGTTTTCCGGCGGTTATAACTTGTGTCGCGGACTCAGGCGTCGGTTATAACTGATGATGAGATTAAAGTTTACGTTAAAACGGAAGTAACCGTCCAAACTTGGCGAGATAGTCGGGATTTCCGACGACTGCAATTAGGCCGCCGGTTTTTGAATTTGAGATTCATGATATGAATTAATTGTTTTCAATACTGAACAAGAAATACAAGTGGCGCAGTGGTTGGATGGTTAAGTGTTAAGGCTGTTGTTTGATTTTGGCTGACCCGGGTTCGAAACCCGGCCACAACCTTTTATTTTTATTTCATTATTTCTAACAGTTTTTCAAAAATAAATTATATATTCCAATATAATAATTAATTATGTATCATTTAAAATTAATTTGGGCATTAAATAAGCAACAAAATTTTTAACTGATTGTTCGTTAATAAACGGAGCGGGTTTGGTAAATCCGTTTTTTGACGGATGTTACAGTTTGGAGCTAACAAAGTAGCTGAAGAAGTACTATCATCAAGTACTGATTCAGAAGATAGAAGAGCTGGTGAAAAGAAAAGAGCTGAAAAACTAGAGAAGAAACGTCAAGCTGAATTGAAACGCAAAGCAGAGGAACGCAAACGAAAAGCAATAGGGATGATACAACTTATGTTCCATCTGAATCTGATACTGAATCTACTTTTCAAACTCCCATCAAGAAAAAGCAAAGAAGAATGAAGCGTCCTGCAGCTCGAATATCTCCGAGTGTCATTCAAAAGGAAACCGGTGCTGAACTTATTATTGAAGAAAATGTGGAGGAACCATCACAGAATATTCCGTCTCCACCACAACATGTGCAGCCAGAATCAGCTCACAACAATCTGAACCAGAGATAGCTCCTCAACAACAATCAATTCCTGAGCAAGAACCAGATCAACAACAGCCAACACAGAAGCAACCTCAACCGGAGCCAGTTCAGCAACAATCGCAACAACCAGAGCCACTTCAGCAACCACCAAAACAACAGTCTGCTCAACAACAATCACAACCTTTTCATGCACAACAATCTCATCCAACACAACAAGCCGTTTGAATCACAATCATTTTTTGATGAGATTGGTTTAGATGATTTACCAGGAGGAGATGAATTTCGATTTGATGATCCAAGAGTTGACGACTTGCACAAACACGTTACGGTGAATGTGGTACGTATAGCGGAGTTACAAGAGCAGATAAATGAGTTAACTGCTGAAAAGCTTGAAATGCTGGAGAGGATTGGAGGATTGATTGTTGACAAACAGTAGTTAGAAGCGATGTTAGCAATTATTGTTTCTGAAAACGAAAGATTGCGTTTACGAATGGCAGAATACGAGGAAGAACGTTTGAGGAACGATAGACGAATGGATGTGTTTGAGAAGATTTTGGAAAAGAAGTTGGGATCGAGTATTTCTGCTGCAATAGATGAGATAGAACGAGCAGAAGCGAGAGAGAGAGTTGCGGAAAGAGAACGTTTATCTAAACAACAATCTGACGCGCAAGGAAAAGGAAAAGGAAAAACAGTGGAGGAATTTATGATTGATGAAACTGTGCCAGAAGCTGAGTCTGAGCCAGTGACATGTTAGGATATTGTGGTGTATGAAGAACTGAAAAAATTTATCCTGATAGAAAGCCAACTGATGTGGATATAGCTTCATTTGATATTACTCAAAGACATCGAGATTGGTTGATAAAGAAAAAGATGGCAAAAGAAAGTAAAGAAACTGCTGAAGAAACTGAAAAGGAAGCAAAGTAGAGGATGCTGATGATGCTGATATTGATGTTAAGGATTCTAGTAGTTCAGATGATGATAATGATGATGACAATGTTGGAGGGACTGGAATTCGCGTAATTGATTCGAATGTTAATGAATTAGTAGATCTTTCTGAGTACTTTGATGATTCCACAAATCAAATTTTTGAAGAAGAAAAGACTAACAAAGCTGATGAGTCAGTTGATGCTCAGCAGGCAGGAATTTTCACAGAAAATGTTATATCTTCTGTTCCTGTCGTGCTAAAGCGTTTGTGTTATATCTTGAGCATGACGTTGAAGAAGGGAAGTTTGTTCATAGTTACTCGAAGGAAGAAATAGCAGCAATGCTTGGTATTAGTGAAGAGAAGTTTGATTTTTATTTTGAAGACGAACTTAATGAGATAGATGTCTTTGAACCGAATGCGTACGTTTTCGAAGATGTAGAAGATGCAAACATGTATGATAACGTTGTCGTTGAAAGTGATTCTGATGACGATGCTAATGATGGCAATCAAGGTGCATATGATTTCCCAACGTTTACTGATCTATTTAAAGCAGAAAGTTCTGAGATGTTGCAAAGAAAATTATCTGATGCTGCAAAAGAAAGAACAATTCCTCAGAAAATGTCTAAAACTAAAATTGTTGAACAAAAGAAGAAATGGTTTCGGGAGAGTTTAGCTGAGCGTAAATTTAAAAGACCCCTAGCATTCTTTACCAGAAATGCTGATATTTCTCTAGGGGATATTCTGAGTTGGGGATGGATTGAGGAGCTCAATGTGTATGCGATAAAGAGGGAATTTGGTATCCAATACTTTTGATATTTGAGCGATATCAAAACATTCCGTATTGGGATATAAAGGAGCTTGTTCAAACAAAGATGATAAATCTAAAGATGAAGTTTCATGACCAAAGGCTTTGGAGATTGATTAAGTTTGAAGCTACGCACGGTTTTGTACATTGGAAACCTCATTATCCTCATTGCATTATTAAAGTTGATCCAGTAACGAAGGTGAAAGATGTTACTTTGATTGTGAAGAAACCGCGGGTGATGAAGAATATGCCTCTGATTAACCGAAGCCGTCATAGCGCACAAACGAATATATGGTCTATGGTGAGGCATTCGAGTACTAGACCCAATGTGGCTAGTAAATTGTTCAAAGAAAGATATAGAATGTTTATTCTATAGTAAGATAAGTTTTGAAGAGAAGGATCAAGAACAAGCGCTTCAATTTCAAAAGATCGTTAATGTGTGCTTTGCAAATGATATTCATTCTAGATTGGATTGGAAAACAACTTGGAGGAAGCTTGTGAAGAAAGAATCAAAGAAAAAGGAAGAAAAAGAAGCTCGGATTAGTAGAACGTACAAGAATAGCATCTTTAAGGATCTTTCAGTTTTTGAAATGACCTCCTCGACTGATCAAATGCCAATTGCTTTTGAGTAGCGTCGAAAGCCTGTAAAGAGATTCTTTGGGCGTTAGAGTTAAATCTAATTGAAGTTTTTGAAGATTATCCAGACTGCGGCAACATCCAAGGGGGAGTTTTTTGTGCATAATGTCTATTGCCTACGTCTAGGATGTATCTGTAATGTTTATAAAGTTTACATGTTAATGTTTAAATGTGAAAAAGTAAGTTTTATATGTTCTAACACTATGTTTTGTATGAAAGTATACATGTTTCGTATGAGTGACTCACTCGTACGAAACACAGACTCGTACGAAATAGAGTTGTCTGTTTAGCACGCACTTCACTACGAGTCATGTCGACCTATAAATAGGGAAGTGTTGTGTTAGAGCTAGTTAGTGATTTGTCAATTGGTACGGCGAAGCTCTGCCAAGTTGTTTACTTGCGTCTTTATTTGAACGTCATTAATACATCGGAAGCAGTGAAACAGTAAGTACTATCTTGTTTGTCTTGTCTACCTCTCTAGCAATGAATTCCGCCTCTGCTGAGATCAGGTAGATTGCTCATTTCGGGAGCTCGATCCCCGTTCACATAGGCGATAACAAATGATAGGTCCAGAATTAATTTAAGAAACTACGGATAATATATTTAAAATCCGAGACCGTATTAAAGCAGCTCAGGATAGACAGAAAAGTTATGCGGATACACGCCGAAACCACTATCCTTTGAAATTGGAGACAACGTGCTATTAAAGGTCTTGCCATGGAGAGGCGTAGTTAGATTCGGGAAGCAAGGAAAACTTAGCCCGAGGTACATAGGACCATATGAAATCTTGGAGAAGATTGGAACAGTCGCATATAAGTTGAAATTGCCTAAAACACTTAGTAACGCTTACGACACTTTTCATGTGTCAAATCTTAAATAGTGTCTTTCAGACGAATCACTTATTATTTCCATGGACGAAATTCATATAAACGACAAACTCCATTTCGTCGAAAGGAACGAGTGAAACCTCTTCGTGTACGAAAAGAATTATGTTGGTAAATGTCTAACATGTGCAAAAATTAAGCAGAATACGAAAAAACCTTCAGGATTGTTACAACAACCTGAAATTCCCATTTGGAAATGGGAACAAAGTTCTATGGATTTCATAAAAAAATTACCCAGGACCTCTGTCGGTCGCGACATGATTTGGGTAATTGTTGACTAACTAACCAAATCAGCTCACTTCTTGCCGGTACGTGAGAAAGATTAAACAGAGAAGTTAGCCGAACTTTACCTTAAAGAGATTGTGGCACAGACATGGAGTGCATGTTTCTATAATCTCTTACCGAGATGGTCGTTTCATATCAAGAACTTGGCAATCTTTTCAAAAGGCTTTTGGATCTCGCTTTGATCTAAGTACGGCCTTTCATCCCCAAACAGATGGCCAAAGTGAACGCACCATTCAAACCTAGCAGATATGCTTCGTGCTTGTGTATTTGACTTAGGCGGAAATTGGGATGCTCACTTGCCTTTAGTGGAGTTCTCATATAACAATAGTTATCACACGAGTATTCAAGCTGCTGCATTTGAAGCATTATACGGACGTAAATGTCGATCTCCGCTATGTTGGGAGAAAATAGGAGATAACAAATGATAGGTCTAGAATTAATTTAAGAAACTACGGATAAAATATTTAAAATCCGAGACCATATTAAAGCAGCTCAGGATAGACAGAAAAGTTATGCGGATAAACGCCGCAAACCATTATCCTTTGAAATTGGAGACAAAGTGCTATTAAAGGTCTCGCCATGGCGAGGCGTAGTTAGATTCGAGAAGCAAGGAAAACTTAGCCCGAGGTACATAGGGCCATATGAAATCTTGGAGAAAATTGGAACAGTCGCATATTAGTTGAAATTGCCTAAAACACTTAGTAACGTTCACGACACTTTTCATGTGTCAAATCTTAAAAAGTGTCTTTCAGACGAATCACTTATTATTGCCACGGACGAAATTCTTATAAACGACAAACTCCATTTCATCAAAGAACATGTCAAATTTTTAGATTCGAAAGTTCAGAAAACATGGAGGAGTCGTATCTAATTAGTCAAAGTCCATTGGAACTCAAAATTTGGCGTGATTATCTTTACGGCACCAAGTGCACAATCCTTACCGATCACAAAAGTCTTCAACATATATATAATCAGAAAGAGTTAAATATGCACCAATGACGTTGGCTTGAATTGTTTAATGACTATGATTGTGAAATTAAATTCCATCCGGGCAAGGGGAGCGTTGTCGCGGACGCACCAAGTCGAAAGGAACGAGTGAACCTCTTCGTGTACGATCATTAAGACTCGCCATTCACAATAACCTTACCTCGAATTCACAATGCTCAACAGGAACCCCTGAAGAGTGAAAATTTTAAAGTAGAGATGCTTAGAGGTGTGGAAAAACATTTAAAACCAAATGAACCAAATGAGAATGGAACTTGGTACTTTGCAAACAAAATTTGGATTCCTCTTTTTGGTAATATGCGGAATTTAATTCTAGATGAAGCCCATAAGTCCAAATATTCGATACATCCCAGAGCGGATAAAATGTATCACGATCTAAAAGAATTCTATTATCTTAAGAGAGATATTGCAACTTATGTTGGTAAATGTCTAACATGTGCAAAAATTAAGCCGAATACCAAAAACCTTCAAGATTGTTACAACAACCTGAAATTCCCATTTGGAAATGGGAACAAAGTTCTATGGATTTCATAACAAAATTACCCAGGACCTCTCGCGGTCGCGGCATGATTTGGGAAATTGTTGAGAGACTAACCAAATCAGCTCACTACTCGCCGGTACGTGAGAAAAATTAAACCGAGAAGTTAGCCGAACTTTACCTTAAAGAGATTGTGACAACACATGGAGTGCCTGTTTCTATAATCTCTTATCGAGATGGTCGTTTCATATCAAGAATTTGGCAATCTTTTCAAAAGGCTTTTGGATCTAGCTTTGATCTAAGTACGGCCTTTCATCCCCAAACAGATGGCCAAAGTGAACGCACCATTCAAACCTAGCAGATATGCTTCGTGCTTGTGTATTTGACTTAGGCGGAAATTGGGATACTCACTTGCCTTTAGTGGAGTTCTCATATAACAATATTTATCAAATGAGTATTCAAGCTGCTGCATTTGAAGCATTATACGGACGTAAATGTCGATCTCCGCTTTGTTGGGCGAAAATAGGCGATAAACAAATGATAGGTCCAGAATTAATTCAAGAAACTACGGATAAAATATTTGAAATCTGAGACCGTATTAAAGCAGCTTAGGATAGACAGAAAAGTTATGCGGATAAACGCCGCAAACCATTATCCTTTGAAATTGGATACAAAGTGCTATTAAAGGTCTCTACATGGAGAGGCATAGTTAGATTCGGGAAGAAAGGAAAACTTAGCCGGAGGTACATTTGACCATATGAAATCTTGGAGAAGATTGGAATAGTCGCATATAAGTTGAAATTGCCTGAAACACATAGTAACGTTCACGACACTTTTCATGTGTCAAATCTTAAAGTGTCTTTCAGACGAATCACTTAGTATTCCCATGGACGAAATTCATATAGACGACAAACTCTATTTCATCGAAGAACCTATCCAAGTTTTAGATTCGAAAGTTTAGAAAACAAGGAGGAGTTGTATCAAATTAGTTAAACTCCATTGGAACTCAAAGCGCGGACCTGAGTTCACTTGGGAACGGGAAGACGAAATCAAAAGAAAGTACCCCAACCTGTTTGAGAAATCCTACGCAAAGGATGACACGACTTAAATTTCGGGACGATACTTTCTTGAACAAGGGGAGAATGTGACAATTGGCAAAATTCCGGAAATTCTTAAACCTAATCTTATACTTTTTAGATCATCCCTAGCATTGTGCTAGTAGTAAGATCCTAAACCTAATCTTATGCTTTTTATTTTATAATAATTACACAAGATCATCATTTAGTATATATAAAAACCCACTTAAAAAACACTAATAAATCTAATATCAGTAACATAATTATGTGTTTTTCTTGATAATTTTGGATGATCTTGAACTTGTCAGTAACTAGTAAACTTGAATCTTGTAAAATTATGAATGAAAAGATGATCTAAACACATGCATGTTTAGATTATCAAGATTCATTAACACAAATAGCCATGAACATAATCTCATATTTTAAATATGATCATACACGTATTAGATCATTAAATAAAATTATGATTTAGAAATTTTGTTTAAAAGTGATAATAAAGTTTCCATTTTAAAAAAGATTAACATTATAACAAGTTCATGATATTTTGTTAATAGATTTATATACTATTTGTGATTGATGATGATTTGAGTTAGATTAATTATTTAAAACATGTTTATAGAAACATGGGAAAACTTACATTTTAAAGGAAACTATGGTAAAATTTTTATAAAAATTAATCTTGATTAAGATATGATTAAACTAAAGATTTGGTGATTAAAAGTGATTAGGAACTTTAATCATGTTTAGATAAAGGATTTGGATGGAAAAAGTTAAGAATATAATTACTAATATTTTTTTAAACTAAAAATGAGATGATAAAATATATATTTTAAACCACCTTATATGTGTACATGTATTTTTGTATAAAAATATATATATTTTGATATGTTAAATTGAATATAAAAAATATATGTGTTCAAATTATTGATAAAATAATATATATCAGACAATTCGGACAACTTGGACAATTCAGACAAAATAAAATATATGGTATAAACGAAACAAACCACAATGACGAAACGAATAAAATAGTTGACGCGAACCTAACGGTCAAAATGGACAAATCAACCGTTACACTTTATATTTACTAGGATTTATTAAAATTTAACTTACAACTAATAGTTTTTACAAATAAATTTTATAAAGTTATAAACATTTACTAGTAAATATTTTAAAAACTTGGATAAGCCAACTAAACAAGTAGTAGACTAAGCCCATTTTTATAAAAATTATATTGGGCTAAAACTATTTTTATAAAAATAATGGACAAGCCCATTTATAAATAGGTTTGGATAAGACCCACTTTTATAAAAATTAACTTTGAGCTAAGCCCACTTTTATAAAATTTACAAGTGCTAGGCCCACTTGTATAAAAATCAAACTTTGGGCTAAGCCCACTTTTATAAAAATTACATGGGCTAAGCCCACTTATATAGAAGTTAACTTTGAGCCAAGCCCACTTTTATAAAGAAATAAATTGAGCTAATCCATTTCTATAAAAACTAACTACGGGCTAAAGCCTACTTTTATAAAACTAACCTTGGGCTCATCAAAATTTTATACACTATATTGGGCTAGGCCCAATCTTTCATTTTAACTTGGGCTAGACTTACTTTTACAAACCAATTGGGTTTAACTCACTTTAAACAAAATTAGGATAGGGCTACGCCCACATACATGAAATGAATTGGGCTAGGTCCACACAAAGTAAGCAAATTGGGCTAGACCCATATTTATAAAAACTATTAGGCTAGACCCATATGTAATAAACTCTTAGATTAAATTCTTACAATTAAATTATGGACTAGGTCCATTTACATATAATCAATAATATATATATATATATATATATATATATATATATATATATATATATATAATATATATATGAAAGAAATATTATATGTATATCAACAATGAAAAGCCAACAAATACAAGTATGAAATTCGAGATAAGATACTTGTACGAGAAACGAATGAAAGCCTAAGTGTCTAATAGATTAGAACACTTGTAGGTCGAGAAACGAACAAAGTATCAGAAATCGAATATAGATTTGCACAGAATGCAAATCTGTGAGTTCATGTTTCCCATTTTTATTTCAACGTTTTTATGGTTTTTAAACGTGCGGGGATGTATGCATAAATGAAAATATTTAGATCATATGTGAATAAGGCTCAAGCATTGGGACCATTAATGAATAACAAGTACTGAGGAACAAGGGATAGATCTATTGGGTTTGGGCAAGCCCAACTCTATTACGGCAATAATAACAGATCATATTAGAGTGCTTTTGTGTCTAAAACAAGTGTCTCAGACAGAATAAATCGTCAATGGTTGATTGCCATCTTATTCGGCATACAGAATAGTGTCCTTGCAACATACTAATGATCTTACAAGTTTCCTTAAGCTATATTAAACGAATTTATTATTTCAAATGTTTATGATAATTCCTTTGATATAAAATTTATAACACGAATTCACCAGTTTTTGTTGACGTTGTTTTCAAACATAACATATATTACAGGAAACTAGTGGATGGCCTTCGGGAAAAATCTTGTTCGTATATTGTAAAGTCAAGACGTTATAATTCATCCAGTCTTTTGTTATTATGTTTTATAAACTTATGTTTAAATTTTAAGTAATGCTTTTAAACTTGTGGTATGTTTCAAAAACAAAAGTTTGTATGTGAATTATGGTTAAAAAAAAGTTTGGATGGATATTTTGTAATGTATTATGATTGTCGTTTACTTGGTTGAATACAACGATTGCCGCTCTAGCCACACCTTGCGCACGCTTCTGCTGCATCTAAAATCGGTATGTGACAGTCAAGTTGTTCTTTTGAGATGAGTGGTGGTTCATTAGGTAAGGGTGGAATAACAGATGTTCCTGTAACAAAACTAGCAGAAGACACACTTGCTGCTGTTGTTGAAGGGTTAAATCTGTCAAAAGACAAAAATGTATACAAGTTAGTTGGTTTTCAGAACCCAGACTTGTTTTAAGTTTAATTCTACCAGATTTAGTCAAAACAGATCTCTTCATTAGATTGAAGATCTTCGTTCCATAGTCAATGTTTTACCCACTAATGAGTCCATACATGATTGTTAGAAATAGTTTGTTTATCTGATCAGTCCCCCTATCTTTGAAGTTAAGCACTTAGTAAGGGTTTCCATCATAACTTGCCAGAAGGCAGGTAGCTCGTTACTCTTGAATTCTCCAATCTTCATGATCCTCTTCTTGTATCCTAGTTCTATAAATTGTTCCATCAGATCCTCTTCTTGGGTGCTTAAATGTAGTTTCCATTAATTGGGAGTTATAGACATTCCCTGACTTTCCTTGGGGTAATGGTAACTGTGATGCTTCTCCAAAGATGAGTTATGGCTTCATTTACACCGGTTTCTTCAAGTGTGTGAACAAGTTGTTGCAATATGTTCTTCGGCACTTCTTTGGTTTTTTTGTCATAGCTTGAGCAATCAGACACTTGAGCAAAAATTCAACTAAAGTTTAACATTTTTCATCGTATTCTGCGTGGTTTGTGTTCATCAGGAGGCTGTTTTCTTTCATGGTAGAAATTCATCATCTTTGATGAATGGAACTACATGTTCAATAACTGGGATGTTGAGGTTAAGAGGTTGGGTGCGGCCATGGTGAGTTTTTGGGATGAATTTTGCTTTTCCAAAAACTGAAAGGTTTTTAGGGCTTTTGTGAGTTCTTAGGTTGAAGGTGAAAGTCTCGTCCTTTTGAATTGGGTATTTATTGGTGAATACTAACGGTCATGTTGTACCTTTTACCTCTTGTGGGACCCTTCTAGAAGATGATATTCTTCCCCTTTTTAAAAGGTAAAAATGCTTCTGATGACATCATTAGAAAATATGTTCATTTTTTGATGTAGTGAAACTTGAATTTCTGGTCATATTTTTTTATTAGAATTTCATTAGAAATGAGAGTTCCCCCTTGATATAGCGTTTTCTCTCTTTTTTTATAGAGATGACTGGGAATAAGTAGGGCATCAGAAAAAATACTTACAGCTTGTGATCTTGTAGAGCTCCTTTCTTTTCTTTAAAATGTTTTGAAGTGTTTTTAGAAAAGAAGGATTTGACCCTTTTTGAATATTAAACAGAAAAGTTTGTGGGTTTTGACTCTTTAAAACATGGAACAATCAGTTTTATTTGTGTCATCAGAACAGAGGCATTGCTTATGAGATTTCATTGATTTTCATACTTCAGTTCAGATTAGTTCATCAGAACTGTAAAAATTTTACCAGATGCTCATCAGAATTGATACATTTTCACCAGATTTTACTATGATGGTCCTTAGGTCCATCAGCTTTAATGATGCTTTTGCTTATCTTTATCCTTTCTTTTGTGATTTACCCAATTTCTTTCCCCCGGATTTTACTATACCTTCCCCTTTTTGGTGAAGTGTATATCTATATGTATATATGTGTGTGTATGTAGAGGATCTTGTAAATAGGGCCTGAAGTGTGAGAAGTTTGAGAAATATTGTGGAGATGACATGTGTGCTCAATCTAAATTAATTCAAAAGGATAAACAAGTAATTTTCTCATTGATTCAATTAATTGATAACCTTCCATAACCGCCAGCCAATGTTATAGGAATACGAATTTGTATAGTGTTACATTTCATGTAACGGGTCTATGATGGATGTATAGTGTTATTTTCTCTGTAACAGGTCTACGACGGATGTATAGTGTTACATAGTGTTATGTATTCAGTAACAGGTCTATGATGGATGTATAATGTTATGTAGTGTTATAATGTTATATATTTTCTGGTAGCAGGTCTATGATGGATGTATAGTGTTATATAGTAGTTATAGTGTTATGTTGTAACAGGTCTATGATGGACGTATAGAGTTATATAGTGTTATATATTTCTGGTAGCAGGTCTATGATGGATGTATAGTGTTATGTTATTCTGGTAGCATGTCATTATTTGCAATGCTATGGTGTCTTATTTTTATGTTCATGGTGTTTTACTAGTAAAAATACCATGGACTAAAACATCAAATCGAAACGTAATTTTTTTCTCAAACATAAGTATAACAATATGGTACTCATATTAAAGATAAAAAAACACTCGTTATTATGCTGTAATTTTTTTTAAAAAAGAGTTACATATAAAAGTTATTGACGTTTAAAAAAGAAGTGAGGAACTTGCATATGACTTTCTAAAGTTAAAAATGTTAAATTTAACTTTATACCCTTAATCTAGAAAAATAATTATTTTAATGGTAAACATTATTTACAAGATTTTCATCAAGATGACAACCATTTGATTAAAGATCTAATGATTTAGATTATTTCTTACCCTTCCCACAAAAAAAACATCTTTTTTACAATAACCTCACCCTATATTATATATATATATATATAGTATTTACATCTTTACTACTAAAGGAAAACCAAAAAAATAATTTATATTTAAAATAAACTTGTTAAGAACCCAGAGCAAGGTCACAAATCCTGTATTGTTTGCAGTTGGCACCAGATTTGCATTATGAAGATTCTCTTGAAGAATCATCTCCGCTCTAGGATACCAGACTGGAACTCCTCCAAAGTCTAGTTGGTGGGTGACTACCCTCATTAAGAAACAAGGGTAGAGAAGAAATGGTCTATGTCAATGCAAGTTGGTCACAAAATCTCTCATCAGGTACTGAGAGCAGTTTTATGTAACATCTTGCACAATAGCATGCCCAAGTTCAGCTTGTACGAGACCTCATGAAAGTTCACAAACTTTCTTGAGAAACATACACCATGTTGAGTGACCAAAAACTGCTGTAGCTTGATGAAGCCGACTTTAGTCATTCCAAGCTTGGGTGTTCCTTTCAGATAGCGGAAGATTCGTTTGACTGCAGTCTCATGAGATTCTTTGCGATTCGTCTGAAAACGAGTGCAATTACAGACAGCCCACATAATGTCAGGCCTACTTGCGGTTAGATACATCAACGAGCTTATTATTGAGCGATAAAAAGACTTGTTCACAGGTTTTCCTTGAAGATCAAGAGTCAGTTCAGTCAGAGCCGCAAATGGTGTGCTTGCAGTTTTGCAGTCATTCATACTGTATTTAGCAAGAATATCCCTGATGTACTTTGCTTGATGAATGAGGATTCCGTCTAATCGCTGCTTCACCTCCAATCCCAAGAAAAATGTGAGCTCGCTCATCATGCTCATCTTGAACTTTGCTTACATAACCTTTTCGAATTCCTTGCACAACGTTTCATCAGTAGACCCAATATTATATCGTCTACATAAATCTAAACCAGCATCACATTGTCTCCGATCCTTTTTGTGAAGAGAGTCATGTCGATTCTTCCTCTGGTGTGTCCACATTCCAGAAGGTATGTTGACAAAGTCTCGTACCAATCCCGAGGCGCTTAATGAAGACCATAGAGAGCTTTGTCAAACTTGTAGTATCGTTTAGGAAAATGTGGATCTTCAAACCCAGGAGGCTGACAAGCATAAACTTCTTCTTTTACTTTACCGTACAGAAATGCACTTTTCACATCCATCTGATATACTTTGAAGTTTTTGTACCATGCATATGCCAAGAATATTCAAATTTCTTCAAAACGTGCTACCGGAGCAAAAATTTCTTCATAGTCGATCACTTATTCCTGCCTAAATCTCTGAACTATCAATCTTGCCTTGTTCTTAATGACCATGCTACAATCGTCCATTTTGTTTCGAAACACCCATTTTGTTCCAATAGGAAATTTTCCTTCTGGAAGATCAACCATTCCCACACTTTGAGCTTTCGAAACTTAGATAATTCTTCCTACATCACCTGCACCTAGCTTGAGTCTTGAATAGCTTCTTCGATGTCACTTGGTACAGATAGTGAAAGGAAAGCAACATACCATCTTTGTTGATAACATAAGTCTAACCACGAGTTCACACGCTGTCTTCCACCGGACCTATTACGTTTCAATGGGGTGATTTCGATTGATCTTATAACCTGTATTGGTATGGGTTTCAATTTGTTGAGGTAGATTGGTGAAGTGTTCAACGACGTAGATTATTGGAGGTTCATCTTCTTGAACTGGTTGATCCACATTCGTGTAAGAAGAGGAAGCATCATTTGCGGATGCATTCTCATCCGAAGTGTCTCCACTTACTTCTATGACGGGAAGGATTGGATCGGCTGAAGCTGGAGTAAAACAAGTTGTGAAAGGGGTGAATCTAATGTCTGACGAGTTAAAAAATGGCTCAACTTGAGCGGTTTCAGTAAGTTGGGTTTCAGAAATAGGTTCGGGAATGTCGAAGGTGTTGAAAACAACATCTGCACCGTAAAACCAATCGGGAGAACTTTCAGTGTTGGTGTAGTTTCCTTCTTGAAAGTCGATGTAGTATGATTCGAGCACCATCTTGGTCCGTTTGTTGTAGACTCTATACGCCTTTTGAGTAGATGAATATCCCATGAAGTAGCATACATTACCGACTGCTTCAAACTTGATAAGATTGTCTTCAGTGATGAGAAGTTTTCCTGGACACCCAAACGGTCTAAAGAAATCTATCAGAGGCTTTCTTTTGAAAAGAAGTTCATAGGCAGTTTTTCCATGAGGTTTAACAATGACAACTCAATTCAAAACATAGCATGTTGTGTTGACTGCTTCCGCCTAGAAGATGATTGGTGGTTTGGAGTCTACAAGCATAGTTCAAGCAGCTTCAATGAGTGTTCTATTCTTCCGTTCCGCTATGCCGTTTTGTTGAGGAGTTCTAGCTGCACTATACTGAAGGCGAATACCCTTTTCTTCACAGAACGAGATAAATGTTTGATTTTTAAATTCAGATCCGTTATCAGTTCTGACTGACCAGACCTTCAGTTTGATGACGTTCTCGATCATAGGGATAAAGGTCTGTAGGATGGATACAGTTTCGCTTTTGGTTTCAAGAAAGTAAACCCATGACAATCGAGAAAAATCATCTGTAATCACCAAGAAATAAGATCTTTTAGCTAAACTTTTAACACTAATACAACCGAAAATGTGACATTTGTGCCTTTTCAATCATTGCACGATTACAAACAATTTCGTATTCAATGAAACCATGTGTTTTATTTCCAAATATTTTTGTATTCAATAAAATCTTGTATTTTATTGATGAGAATGCAAAAATGTCAATCGTTGCACAATTTCGATAACTTTCGTGTTCGTTAAAGCGTTTTACGCATTTTTAGGAAACGCATAACCGTACAACCGAACGAACCGACATCCACGACATTTTCGGGTATAATTCAAGTTACACATATATTAACACCTTTATATAACCTAAATATTAGGTTAAAGGGGGTAAAAATGGCAAACAAGTGAAAATACAAGTCTAAGGGCCAAAAATGTCAAAAAATTATAAATATTTTTGCTTCTTCACCAAGTTTGCCACCTATCTCCAATTTTTGACGCCTAGCATTCACTTTACCACAGTTAATAGGGTGTTGACACATGTTAGGACACTAATCCACACTTGAGGACACTTGTCATCACCTCCTTAATCCTAAAATACTATAAATACCCAATGATTCTTCCATTTTTTTTTTCACACCACTTCAAAACACTTTAAAGCAAAGTGTGAAGTTCTTCTTTCTATCCTTCTTGGAGCTTGTTTCCAACCTTTGGAAGCCTCCTATCTTGAGTTCCGAAAGTGTTCTTCAAACGAGTAAGTACTCTTCCTAGTTCTTTAATTTTTTTAGCTATTTTGAGCCAAAAGTCGAACAGTTTGGCAACCTGATTGACTTTTGGTTCTGACCATATTTGGTCAAGACAAAGTTCAATTGAACTTTGAAACGTGATCGTACTCGCGAAGGTTATAATCCCTAACGATTTCACCTTCTGATTACCACGTTTACTAGTCGAAGTGAGGAGTCAAAGTCTCGGTAAAAAATGCACATGATGTGCATTTTACGACGAAACAATTTTCAGGTATCAAAACACCAAATTTGGATACCAAATCAGTTTTATAAACTTAGTTAGACATATTTTGACATGTCTAACTCGTCACTTCTAGTTTAGTGCTTATTTAGGGTCATAAGTCAAGCGGTCTTGACAACCGCTTTGACTTTCGAATCCGACCCGTTTGGTCGATCTTAGGATCCTACCAAACACATGTTTGTGACCATAGTTATATATGGAATAACATACTTAGGTTATACCTTATGGTCACATCGTTTGGTTAGTGTTATGACAAGTTACTTCTATGTTCTTAAAAAAATGATGACCAAAATGCCCTTTTGCGCATAAATCCATTTTAAACACATGTAACCAAATTTTTGACATATAAACTGATGTTTTAACATTTTCAAACATGCTTGGGCATTTAAGACTTATCATAGGACATGTTTAACCATCCGATTACACGTTTATGCTAATGACCCTTTAAAGTAGCGTAAACTACCTTAACGAGTCATAATGGGTCAAAAGCACTTAGGATCCTTTCCAAATCAGAATGTTAAGTTTGTTAAACCATATCACATGAGTTCCAACACTCGTTTGGTTTATAAGACTTCATTTTATCCGATATCCCGTTTGTAGTCCCGACACGCTAACATATTTATCTGACACATTAGGACACGTTTGAGGTTTGTTTATTTCGTTGATCAAGAACACTTTCACAATCCAGGTGAGTACATAGCCCCCCCTCTTTTACATTTTCTAAATGTTTTGGGGTGATTCATATGTGCCTATAATAATTTTCAAGATTTTAAAACAATAAAACATGGTTTGTATATACAAAATGATTTTCAAAGTGAGTACATAGCACCCCTCTTTTACATTTTCAAATGTTTTAGGGTGATTCATATGTACCTATAATTATTTGCAAGATTTCAAAACAATATACATGGTTTATATATACAAAATAATTTTCAAAGTGAGTACATAGTTCCCCTCTTTTACGTTTTGCAAATGTTTTGGGGTGACTCATATTTGCTAAATCATTTTAAAGTTTTCAAAAACAATTTCTATGGTTTATATATAAAACAATACGATTTCAATAATGTGAACAACTTGTTGATGCGTTATCCATAACACGAATGACATTCACTAGCTTTGGCCGAGCCGACCAGTAGTATGTTACAGTACAATAGGACTGACAATCCCATTATCGGACTGTTCACTGGATTTGGTGGAAGTTTGGGTAATGACAAAAACTGTTTCTGATTAACAAATCATTTATTGATTTGTTAGTCTAGTTAAAGAGACCCTTTGGTGGTCTATTAAAGATACCCTTTGGTGGTATAGTCAACACAGGTTTGAATGTGTTCATTAAAGAACGATCAAAAGTTTTCACAATTAAAAACATGGACTATTTGTTTATGACATGGATAATTGGTTTATGACACGTACGATTGATTTATAACATAGATAAATGGTTTATAACACGGACAAATGGTTTAGAACAATGTCACACAATGATTTTATTTAAAGATACAAACCATACGAAGTTTTATTTTGAATCAATCTATTACAAGTTTAGTTTACAAAAGAAACGTTTTGGTCAAGATTCATGGCTACAAGGTTTTCACAACTCTAAACAACTTGTTTTAGTTGGTTAATTGTATTGCAATATCAAACACTTTTGATACGAGGTTTTCACTTAACGACTCTTGTAGTCGACACGGTGTTGCAATATGTATACAAAGCCATGAATTTGACACACTCACAAAACCTATGTACTCGCCGGCATTTTTATGCTGACTCTCTTTTCACATATGTTTCAGGAGTCAATGCTTTATAATATGAGGCATGCTTCACGTAGGAATGGACGTGAGCCTTAGTGACTTAAAACATGAAAGACGGTTTATTTATGTGTTTTCTTGTTTATCCCAAGACAATGTAAACATTTAACTTATAAAACAAAATTTTAAATTCCATGAGTTATGAAACAATAGTTTTGACATGACTCCCTGACGTTTCCGCCGCGGTTCGTTGTTTTACGCGATCGGGGTGTTACAGAAAGATTGGTATCAGAGCTTATGGTTATAGGGAAATAGGTTATCAGTAATGCTTTGACCTAGACTATAACCTTCATAGGACCCTAACGCGAGTTATCTTGTGTTTAGGTTATTAAGACAATACCATCACCTATCCTTAAGTGATTACCAAAAGAAATACACAAGTTACAAATTCATTTTGAAAATCAATCATCTATCCTTAGATGATTTGTTTTGGCTTAAAGCCTTCTAAGGTTTCAAAATCCCGTCAAAGTTTGGGTTTTATTAATGTGAACATCTGCAATCTGGAAGGGTGGATGTTGCACCCTGAGTTTTCTGTCTAACGCTAGAGTGTTCGTACAAATCCGTATTATCGGACCAGTCACTCTTACCTGGGAACTCTTGGGTGGTGAGTTGTTCACACTTATTATGGCCTAAAAGCATGTTACTTCAACCAATACAATATATAAAGACCCATTTACTTTGATTATTCACTGTGTGTCATTTGTATGTTTTTAAGTAACGAACGAATGACAACCATCCTTATATTTCGTCGATATGTTTAACATCTCTCTTCATTATCCAATGTCAATCACACATAGTTTCCCTCATGTTTTCTTCTAGAATGCCTCCTCGACGTAATACAACTCAAAATGCCGAAATGGCAGCTATGATCGCTCAGCAAATTGCTACTGTACTCCCAAACCTAGTGACCCAGATAAACCAAGCAAACAATAACAATAATAACAACAACAATGCACCCACACCGTGCAACTACAAACAATTTAACTCGGCTAAACCACTCAAGTTTAATGGGTCCGAAGGAGCTACTGAACTCCTGTAGTGGTTTGAGAGTCTTGAAAGCACATTTCATCATGTTCAATGCCCGAATGAGCGAAAAGTCGACTTTGCATCAAGTGTATTCCATAAAAGAGCACTTACATGGTGGAATGGTGTGATCAGAGATAGGGATGATGATGTGGCAATGTCACAAACGTGGGAAGAGCTTCGAGCTCTAATGATGAGGGAATTCTGCCCACGTCATGAACAAGGGCACTGGAAGATGAATTCCACAATCTTAAACAAGATAGTGGAGAGCATCGGGCCTACACAGACCGTTACGAAGAATTGAGCTTGTTGTGTCCCACCATGGTAACCTCGTTGGATAAAGCAATCGAGAGGTACATCGATGGCCTTCCTGACCCCATTCAGGACATTGTTACTAGTAGCAACCCTACCACTGTTCGACAGGATATCGAATTAGCTGCTACCCTGACTGAGTCTCAGATCAAGAAGGGGAAACTATTACGCAAGGGCGACAAGAAACAGGCAGCTAAGACCACTCAAGAGAAAACAAAGGAGAACAAAGCTGAGTCTTCCAAGAAGTCAAGGAAGCATAGGCTTCACAGAACTTTGCAGTTGTTGCACAACCCAACCAGAACACTCAAAAAAGCTAACATAACCTCTTGCGAGGAAACCCTATGCTGGTACTGCACCGTTGTGCAACCGGTGCAATGGTCACCATCAAGCTCACATACAGTGTCGCCAATGCACATCATGTGGAAGATTCAATCACACAGCCAGTGTTTGTCGTTTGGCCCCAAACAAGTTGTTCAGAACCCTGTTCAACCCCAAGCCAACCCTGCTTGACCTCCGTTCCCACCTAGTTCTTGCTACAACTATGGCAAGATGGGTCACTTTAGAAACAACTACCAAAATTGGTGAACGCGAATGCAAATCCAGCCCGTGGACGTGCATTCAACATCAATGCCAACGAGGCTCGGCTGATAATGAAGTCATTAACGGTACGTTCCTTGTAAACAATCATCTTGCTTCTATTCTTTTTTATTCGGGTGCCGATAGAAGCTTTATATCACTAGCCTTTGAACCTTTGCTTTCGATGCCTAGAACTAAACTAGGAAAACCCTAACTGTGGAAATAGCTAGTGGTGAACCCCTTGTGCTCGACTATGCCATTCGTAGTTGGCAATTGAACTTTGATAACCACCTTTTTCCCATTGACCTCACACCAATGCAACTCGGGAGTTTTGACATCATCATAGGAATAGATTGGTTAACCAAACACCATGCTGAGGTGATCTATTTCGACAAGGTTGTTCGTATACCTCTTTCATCTGTCGAAACCTTAGAAGTTCACGGAGAGAAACCCTCTAGTTGCCTAAAACTCATGACCTGTACCCAGGCCTAAAAATACCTACGAAAGAATTATGTAGCCTTTTTTGGCACATATCATAGAGGAAAAAGGCAAGGGCAAGACTGTTCAGGACATCCCCATTGTTTGGGAATATCCTGAGGTGTTTCCTGAAGAGCTACCTGGTTTACCCCCAATTCTTCAAGTTGAGTTTCATATTGACCTTGTACCTGGTGCAAACCCAATTGCTAAATCTCCTTACCGACTTGCACCGTCTGAAATGCAAGAGTTGTCAAAGCAACTCCAAGAACTTTCAGAAAGGGGATTCATTTGTCCGAGCTTTTCACCTGGGGGCGCTCCTATCCTATTCGTGAAAAAGAAGGATGGATCCTTCCGTATGTGTATCGATATCCCCTACCTCGCATTGATGATTTCTTTGATCAGCTACAAGGTGCGACCTGCTTTTCAAAGATTCATTTGTGTTCTGGGTATCATCAACTTCGTGTACTCGAAGAAGATATATCCAAGACTGCTTTTCGCACTCGATACGGCCATTACGAGTTCACTGTCATGCCTTTTGGTTTGACGAATGCTCCTGCCGTCTTCATGGACTTAATGAATAGGGTTTGTAAACCTTATTTAGACAAGTTCATCATTGTTTTCATCGAGGACATCCTCATTTATTCTAAGTCTCGTGCCGATCACGAACAACATCATCGTCTAACGATGGAACTCCTGAAGAAAGAACAGCCAAATTCTCCAAATGTGAATTTTGGCTAAACGAAGTTCAATTTCCGGGACACATTGTTAACAAACAAGGTATACATGTAGATCCCGCCAAAATCATTGCGATTAGGGATTGAAGCACACCTATTACTCCGACCGAAGTTCGTTCATTTCTTGGTCTTGCTGGATACTATCGACGATTCATCGCAAACTTTTCAAAGATCTCGGTTCCCCTCACCAATTTGACTTAGAAGAATAAACCTTTCGAGTGGGGACCCAAACAAGAGGAAGCCTTTCAAATAGTGAAACAAAAACTCTGTAATGCTCTTGTTATCTTTACCCGACGGCAACGATGATTTCGTTATCTATTGTGACGCATCACACCTAAGCCTTGGTTGGTTCTCTTGCAAAGAGAAAAAGTCATAGCCTATGCATCAAGACAATTGAAAATACATGAGAAGAACTACACAACTCATGATCTTGAGTTAGGAGCAGTAGTTTTTGCTCTCAAAATTTGGAGACACTACCTTTACGGTACAAAATGTGTGGTTTTCACTGACCACAAAAGTCTCCAACACATATTCAATCAAAAGGAGCTTAACATGAGACAACGACGCTAGGTCGAACTTCTGAACGACTACGACTGCGAGATTTGCTACCATCCTGGTAAGGCGAATGCTGTGGCTGATGCGCTTAGTCATAAGGAATGTGTCAAACTTCATTGTGTTTGAGTTCAATCTGATATCCAGACACGTATCCTTCAAGCACAACATACATGTGTGACCCAAAGCTTGTTGAAAAATGAGCTACCAACAAATCTCGAACTTCAACTCGAAACAAAAGATAATGGATTACTCTCCTAGAAGAACCATTTGTGGATTCCTAGTCAAGACAATCTCCGCACCTTATTGATGGACGAAGCTCATAAGTCTCGTTATTCAATCCATCATGGTGCAGACAAAATGTATAAGGATCTCTGTACCCAGTATTGGTGGCTGGGTATGAAGAAGGACATTGCCTTATATGTGTCTAAATGCCTAACTTGTCTTAAAGGATAAGGCAGAACATCAACACCCATCTGGTTTACTTGAGCAACCACAAATACCGGTATGGAAGTGGGAGAAAATTGCGATGGATCTCATCACTAAACTACCGCGCACACCTAGAGGTCATGATGCCATTTGGGTAATCATCGATCGTCTAACAAAGTCAGCACACTTTTTGGCAATTTGTGAGGATCTATCTGCTGACAAACTCGCCAAGATCTACGTTGATGACATTGTATCTCATCATGGTGGTCCTTTGAACATCATATCCAATCGAGATGCTCGATTCTCATCTCACTTTTGGAAGACCATGCAATATGCCATGGGAACCAAACTCAATCTGAGCACTGCTTATCATCCTCAAACAGATGGACAATCTGAAAGGACAATTCAAACACTGGAGGATATGCTTAAGGCATGTGTGATCGACTTTGGTGGTAGTTGGAATTCGTATCTACCATTGGTCAAATTCTCCTACAACAATAGTTATCTCGCCAGCATCAATATCGCGCCTTTCGAAGCACTATATGGTCGAAAATGTCGTTCACCTGTCTACTGGAATGAGATCAGTGAAGCTCAGCTCACTGGGCCTGAACTCATTCACGACACAACAGACAAAGTCAAGAAAATTCACGATAACCTTCTGACAGCTAGAAGCCTTCAAAAGAGTTATGCGGACAAACGACGCAAGCCCTTGGAATTCCAAGTTGGTGATCACGTCCTTGTCAAGGTATCCCCTTGGAAAGGTGTGATTGGATTTGGAAAGAAAGGAAAACTTGCACCACGATATATTGGACCATTCAAGATTGTTGAGAGAATTGGAAAGGTGGCCTACCGACTTGAGCTACCTCCAGAACTTGGGAATATTCACCCAACATTCCACGTGTCCAATTTGAAAAAGTGTTCAGCCGATACAAACCTCCACGTTCCCCTCGACGAAATTCACGTTGAGACACTATGAACTTTGTAGAGAAACATGTGGAGATATTGGACCGTGAAGTCAAGAAACTCAAGCGTAGACGTATACCGATAGTTAAAGTTCGCTGGGAATCCAAACTTGGCCCAGAATTTACTTTGGAATGAGAGGATCAAATGAAAGCAAAATATCCACATCTATTTACAAAGTTTCCTCTAATTAAATTTCGGGACGAAATTTCCAAAAGTAGAGGAGACTGTGACATTTGTGCCTTTTCAATCATTGCACAATTACAAACAATTTCGTATTCAATGAAACCATGTGTTTTAGTTCCAATATTTTCGTATTCAATAAAATCTTGTATTTTCTGATGAGAATGCAAAAATGTCAATCGTTGCAGAATTTCGATCATTTTAGTGTTCGTTAAAGCGTTTTACGCATTTTTGGGACACGCATAACTGTACAACCGAACGAAGCGACTTCCACAAAAAAAATGTCAATCGTTGCACAATTTCGATCAACACAGGTTTGAATGTGTTTGTTAAAGAACGATCAAAAGTTTTCACAATTAAAAACATGGACGGTTTGTTTATGACATGGACAATTGGTTTATGACACGGACAATTGATTTATAACAAAGATAAATGGTTTATAACACGGACAAATGGTTTGGAACAATGTCACGCAATGATTTTCATTTAAAGATACAAACCATACGAAGTTTTATTTTGAATCAATCTATTACAAGTTTAGTTTACAAAAGAAACGTTTTGGTCAAGATTCATGGCTACAAGGTTTTCACAACTCTAACCAACTTGTTTTAGTTGGTTAATTGTATTATAATATCAAACACTTTTGATACGAGGTTTTCACTTAACGACTCTTGTAGTTGGACGAGGTGTTGCAATATGTATACAAAGCCACGAATTTGACACGCTCACAAAACCTATGTACTCGCCGGCATTTTTATGCTGACTCTCTTTTCACATATGTTTCAGGAGCAAATGCTTGATAATATGATGCATGCTTCACGTAGGAATGGACGTGGGCCTTAGTGACTTAAAACATGAAAGACGGTTTATTTATGTGTTGTTCTTGTTTATCCCAAGACAATGTAAACATTTAACTTAATAAAATAAAATTTTAAATTCCATGAGTTATGAAATAATAGTTTTGACATGACTCCCCGACGTTTCCGCTGTGGTTCGATGTTTTACGAGGTCGGGGTGTTACAGAAAATATCCATATACAACAATTGCAATGGTGCGATTATCGTATTCATTGCTTTGGACTTGTGCGGCCTTTTGTCTTGCTTGCCTTGGGCGCATGCAATACACTTTTTTGAAAACAGAACTTCTTTTATCAGTAAACCTCTTACTAAGTTTAATTTGGAAAGTTTATTCATATTTTTGAAGTTCACATGCCCCAAACGCCTATGCCAAAGCTATGATTCAGATTCTGACGCCTTTAAGATCAAACACGTCATTTTCTTATGGGTTTTCGTGATTTTCATAATGAGGACGTAGGTGTTGTTTTGACGAGGAACTGTAAGCATAATCATCTCGGCAGGAACTGGGTATTCTGGCTTGAGAAAGAGACATTCTACATCATTGAACAGTAGGGATATTCCTTTGTCACAGACTTGTGATCCACTCATAAGATTGTAGCACAATTCTGGTACATAGTTAACATTTTCCAACGTAAGTGCTTCGGAAACGTCTCCCATTCTAACAATGTTCCCTCCTTTTTCATCTTCGGCAAAAGATACAAAGTCCCCGTCGATGAATCGGAAGTTCTTCAGTAGTTCCTTTAAACCGGTCGTATGCCTTGAGCATCCACTGTCCACATGCCAGATATTTTCCATGAGCATTCGAAGCCATTTTTACAAGTTATTCAGTTATACAATAACAAACAAGTATATATACAAATTAGTTAGATTTCAGGTCCCATACTTGCTTCATTTTAATCTATCGTCCTTTTAGATGAAAATATCTTCTTTTCTTTTCCAAAAACATGTTGTATTAACTAAGTTTTTGACTATTTTCTTAAAATTATCAAACTGCTTTGTGAAACTTTTGACAAAATTTTGTTCAGGTTCAGAAAATTTCTTGCTTTTGCAATGTTTCGCTGTATGTCCTAAATGACCACAATGAAAACATTTAATTCAACGACTCTTTTTCCTCTTGAAGGATGATGCGTTGGAAGATGATGTATGTGATGAGTGTCTTGACCTATATGAAGCTTTCTCTGATGAAGATGCATTGAGACTTAAACTTCTGATTTTCTTTATTTTCTTGTCAAGACGACTTTCATCTTTAGTGCACTTTTCATCCATCTCGCTGATTGTTGAAGAAGCTGACTCTTGACATTCACTTGAATGATCTGATCTTTGATCTTCACTTGAGCTTCCTTTTTTGCGTTCTGAAGTTGTTGTGTTTGAGTCTTCACTTCTACTGTCTTGGTTTGGTACAAGATGGAACAAACTCGAAAATTTCCTCTATAAGGAATTTTCCGAATCTGTTTTTTTTTAATTCTAGAACAAATACAGGAGGTTCATCCACAACATTTTAATCACAAAAGCAAATTTTAGGTTAACGCATTCAACCGCTACATTCTCATGGTTACGGGTCATAGGTTTAGGTACATGCCTGTTACAGTCATCCCGAATATTTAGACTAGGTTTAATACAGTCATCCGTCCTAGTTAAATTATTACATTCATCCCGAATACAAGTCTTGTTTGTTTTACCACAGTTTGAGGCGAACCAGTTAACCGTAGCGTAACTATCGCCTGAATACCCTATCCCTATTTTTGTGCCTCCACATTCCTCATCACACACATCTTCCTCACGCTCAATTTCATCTGCATTGCTTATAGAACATTAGTATTTTTTTATTTTCACAATCGGCACATTGAGCAATCAAATCATTTTTATCAATTAAATCATTTTCTCGATGAGGAGTTGGCATGGGTACATAGTTCTTGTTGTGAGGGGTGGAAATATTCTTCTTTCATTTCCAAGCTTATCTATGAACCTAATGCCATCTTTCATGTATGTCAGTTGTTGGCAATTTTTTATATCAGCTAGTGCCTTTTTGCTAACATTCCATTTATCAATAGTGAGTTGCAATTTAGTGTTCTCAATTTCAGATTTCTCTAGTTTTTCAGTAAATCATTTATAATGAAATCTTTTTCTAAAAGCGAACTCCTTTACAGTTTGCATTTCTGCTAAAGTAGAGTTCAACTTTCTCTGATATGCAGCTTCATTCAGTTTTAGCTCTAAACTCTATCTTTTCCTCTAATTAGGTCATGGTTGAGAGATCTATAGTGAGCCATGATGTTTATGGTTTTGAGCACAATTTTGCTTTAAATTCGTAGGGTATGCGGTTTACCAAGTATTTCTCCTCCTTTTCTTTGGCGGATTCAGCTTTCATTGCTATAGCATGAGCTTAATTATTTTCTTTCTTTGCATTGCTACTAGTCTCTTGACTCTTCTCTTTGACTTTGATGTTTCATCCTTTTTCTTCCCTTTGTCAGCTTCCAGCTTGGTTGAGTTGACGATGTTTTTCAGTTCTATGTCAGCAGACATTTCTCCCTTGGGAATACCTACATTTTGTTACTAAAAAGTTTTAAGGACGTGCAGCCATTTCAGTGGATATCTTGGTCATTGGAGCCTGGTGAACTTCCTTTGATTCATTGGATATTTTTGCCATCAAAGCTTTGTTGGCTTCTTCCTTCTCTTCAGCAATCTCATCCGCCCAATCATAGTCTTCCACCACCAGAGCCTTTAGAGTATTTGCAGCACATTGTCATTTCCTTCAATAGATATTGGCCTTCTAGCTGGGGTAGTATCAATGTTTTCGTTCTTCAGCAATGGACAGTCTCTTTTGAAGTGACCCAAATCCTTGCAATTGTAGCATCAAAGCTTTGACTTGTCGAAACTAGCTTTTCCAAGTGACAACCTCTTTCCTATCTTGTCTTGAAACTTCTTCAGCCTTAAGGTGATCATTTCCATTTGCCATTTTAGATCCATTTCCTTCATATCATTTGGATCCACTTGGTACATATCTTCGATAGAAAGGAGACTTGTTTCAGCTCACCTGACATAAGTGCTTCATAGCTACTCAGGAAGGTGTTAAACAGTGCAACATGTTCAGTGGATATCTTGAGTGCTTGAGCATCACCAACCACAGTAGTCTTCTCGTTAGACTGTGGAGCCTTTGCAGAGTTTTCGGAAGCATTAAAGTAAGATGCACTAGCACTTTTAGAGCTTGAACCACCGGAGGTTATGGGGGCAAGGAATACCATGTTCTTGGGAGCAGCAGCAGTAGTGGATTGGACGGATTTTTGAGAGTATTCTGCTTGGTTCATCTCTCTCTTGAGCACGTTCATTTCAAATGCCTTTAGAGTGTTGATCAGATCCGAAAGAGTGACTGGAGTTGTACTGGTTAAGAAAGTTCTTTTGATCATCATGCACTATAAGTTCCATTCTTTTGGAAGAGAGCAAAACTTTCTTAGTTGAAGCATAGTTGGCAACAGGATTACCAACTTTCTTCATTTTTGTTAACACTTTTAGAAAACGACTAATATGATCTGATAAACTTTCACCTCGAACACTTCCAAACATATCATAGTCTTTCTGAACCATATCTCTCTTGTTATCTATCAGTTATTGGTTACCTTCATAGTAATCGATAAGTGCCAACCATAATTCATGAGCTGAGGTGTACTCTTTAAACAGGTTGTTGTCATCCTTTATAGAGCCATTGTTAAAGCAGCGTGAGCCCAGCGTTCACGTTAGATCAACGTCCTATCTTCATCAGTGAAGGTTGTGGGATCTTCGTTAATTATATGAACATCATCACACATTACCATGGGAACTTGAGGTCCAATGGTAATGGACATCCATTGAGTATAGTCCGTGTATGCAAATAATGCTTTGATTCTGTTCTTCCAGTTACTAAAGTCCTCAGGTCCTTTCAACTTTGGAGGCCTAGTTGAAGTACCAGTTTCGAGTTCGGCTTGAGCAATCCGGTTCAGTTGATTAAGTGACATTTTGGTATGATTTTAAGTTCAAATTGCAGATCAGAGGTTAACTACACTGGTTCGTTAAGGTTCAAGGTTCAATTTTGCTGATTAAGGTTAATTTCGCTTGTGGTTGGCAAATACATTGAATTTCATAATTACGCTGATGGTTCTTGAGTTCTTGGACTGGCGACAATAGCTAAATCTGCTAACACAAACTAAACATACATGAGTTTGGCTAAGTATGCCGATCACTGTGATAAAATCGTTGTGGATCTTTATCACTGACTTCGAAGTCGCCTTCGATTAAATATGTTGACACTATTTCGTTGATATTCAACAATTACATTGTATATTACCGGCGTAATTGTCAATTACGCGATCTTCAACTTAAAAATGTTGTATTCAAATTTATCTACACTGACATCAAGTTTAAATACACCAAACAGGGTTTAAATATGAACAAATACCCTCTATTAACTCAAAAACGACTCAAAATACATGTTTCTTTGTACCAAAATAACCCAAATGTTCACCAAAACACTGATTAACAACAACCTAATGATTAATCACACCAGATCAAGCCATTTTAAGTCCAAAAATTTGAAAAACCTTGAATCTCTTAAAAGTTTTGGAAAACCTTTGAAACTTGAAGAATCTTGACAAAAAGTCAAACAACGTAGAGCACAAAGGCTCTGATACAAAATTGTGAGTCCCAAATGCAATCCAGACCTATTGATTAAGTGTTTGAATAGGAAAAAGTTAAGAAAAACCAGAAGATGAAGATGAAGATTCTTGTTTGGATCAAACAACAGGTGTTGTTTATGTAATCCCAAATGATATACACACTAAAAACACCTCGATATTCAGATTTAGCACAAGAACATAAATCACAACACAAGAGAAATCACCAAAACTTGCCCAAGAACCTTGGACTAGGGTTCCATTAGTAGCATATATACACACAGACCATTTGGCGTAATTAATAATTACACTATATACTTAATTACGCCATGTTTGCTCAAAACCTAATAGTTACACTTTCAGCCTTTCTAGTTTTACTAACTATTACAATCAAGCTGCAAACTATGAAATACAAGTATCAACGATCTCAAAACGTCCTAACATGAATACTGCATGCTATGTTCAAAACATGGTCTTAATAAATTCTAGGCATCAAAAGACTGCCTATGAGATTTTGTTTAAAATAAAACCATTAATTCCATTTTTCAAAATCTTTGTTTGTCCATGCTTTATCTTGAATCTCAAAGATTCAATTTCAATGTTTGCAGCAAAAGTAGAATGTGGATATTTCTTAGGATATTCTTCTATAGCCAAGTCTTAAAGAGTGTTTAACACAAGGGCCATGACTATGGAAG
This sequence comes from Scalesia atractyloides, assembly GCA_947069175.1. Taxonomy (NCBI): domain Eukaryota; kingdom Viridiplantae; phylum Streptophyta; class Magnoliopsida; order Asterales; family Asteraceae; genus Scalesia; species Scalesia atractyloides. Next base: position 31,009,690 of record CAMTDV010000022.1, read on the forward strand.
AAACTTTGAATGTAAAATTCAATTAATTATCATGCTTGAAAATCCCTAAAAACCGTGTAGAATTATTTGATCTTAATAAATTCAATTTTGAAGAAGTAACAACTAAGGTTAGTGTTGATACAAATAAACAAAGTGCAGCACAACAAGATTATAGGTTTGACATTGAGATGCCATCCCAATATAAAGTCCCATCTGATCCACAAAGTTCTTTTGCACAAAACAATAGCTAGTCCACGATAACTAGAACCACTGTTGACCAAAGTCAACCCCAAACCTCTGATGTTGCTTGTTGTGACAACTTTGAAAATCCGGGTAAACCCTAACCGTTCTAGTCCTCGGTAACAAACACGGTGTGTAAACAACTAGACTCATGATGATTTTGAGGATAGATAGCTGTTAACATATGATTATTAGAGCGTACAATATGGACCAGTAGTTATGATGCATACGACGGTTCACCGTAAACCCTAAGTGAGACGTACGACTTACAGGATTTATGAGGCGATATTGATGACGCCTCGGATGAGTCTGATGGTAGATTATGGGTAATACAAACAATAATAGCCAACAGTGCGATATTGATGCCTCAGGGTGCTTAAGACAAGTTAAATGGGAGTTTTCCATTTAACAGTACATAAGCCGAACAATAACGATTTAGATACGAACGAAAGTGCCATAGACGATTCTAAGGGTACAAAATCACTTAGACATAATAATTAGACAATAACATAAGGTTTCGTGGCCTGGTAGGTAACAGCATGTTAAACTAGACAGTTTCCGGTTAAAGACACGTCTCCAACTAGGTAACAGCATGTTAAACTAATCACTTAGACATAATACCCGACACCCCACTGCTCCTTTCTATTCTTTCTTTTATAACGCAAGTCTCTCATTTAAATGTTTATGTTCTAATTCATAACTAACAAAAATTCAGTAAAACACTAAGGTATGTATGGCTTTTTTCTAGTGAAATGATGGTTCTTTTTCATGGTTTAAGTAGTTATAACATAAAGTAACATGTTTGGACCGATAAATGTTGATATTTTGGGCCATGAGGGTTGTTGATACATGTAGTACATATAACATAATAGTTCATGATGTTTGATGGTGGAAAAAATGGTGTTTATGGATAAAAAACAATGGGTATACGACAAGGAGCGTATAATTAACAACGTAATCGAAAAAGAATAATACAAGCTGATTGATGATGGTACATGTTATACATGATGCGTAGGTACTTTGTAGAACCCAACTCAGGCTTTGAAAGCTTAGAGATCACTCAAAAGATCAAGAAACACGAGGTATAACACACGAAAACTGAAGCTAGTAGCCGTAAACCTAGTTTTTGCATAACTTTTTTGTGGATATTATTAGGACTTGAAAATTTATAGGCTGGTCACACATGGTGAAAACAAGTCTCGATTAAAATTTTAGGATTTTTAGTGATTTTTGGTGATGTTTTAACTGTTTTAAAGAATAAATTCGGATAAAATAATAAACAAGCTCAATAAATCACCAAAGATTATAAAGATGTTGAGTTTAGTATGGACAACATTCTGGAAAAGTGTGGGGATCATTAACTGAGTTTGACATGGGTTTCAAAAATCACGCTGTCACGAAGTTTCGGTAGCCGGAAACGCGGTATAACATATTTAGAAAAATCTCAATTTTTTTCCGGGAAGTTCCCGGAAACACTTGGACACTTCTGTGAGTTTTTGGAAGTGTTTTAAAGTCGGATCATTTTTATGTAAATCATTCGGTTAAAATACAGTTTCTCGCAAATTTATTAAAATTAATAACATAGTTTTATAAATTCCTAAAATATTTTTCCAGAATTCTATATATTTTTACCAACTTATATAAAAATTTTCAGAATTTTATAAAATTTATCCATTGTGTAATGATTTTTAGAATTAAAAATCTCATTATCATATACAACACCGACAACTATAAGCTATAACGAACATGCCGGAACTGTGCACTGACTACCGACTATATTGACAATAAGTGGAACACCAGAGTCATTCTTGACTGTTCCGGGGCAAAATGGGTAGTTGGGCTACATTACACGCCAGTTTTGGAGATTCTCCGATGGCGAAAATGGAAACTAAAAGTTGGGCAACCTTGGATCCCCAAACGACCAAACTCACTTAATATAAAGTTAATAATTTCTATTGAACAACTCAGTAGTACAGTCCATATGATCTTACCACTTTTCGAACATCTAAAACAAACGACTTCGACCGGCACGTAAAATGGTGTAGGAAGCCAAACCGAAATCTGACACCAAGATAATACCCACAGCCCTACAGTTATGCTATAGGTTGATTCTCAGATTGTTATTCTCATCTGTACCCGAGTTATTGCAATTACCGATTTGAAACTGTATTCGGTAATTAACCAAACACGATATGATGCTAGGATTGAGGTGATAGAGCCTTAATACATACATCTCTTGTGATTGTTGTGCTTATATACTATGTGAGTTTTCATTACCCCGCTTTCAAATTGTTTTACTGTTTTACTTGGGATGAAATGCATGTTACATACGTACATACTTGCACATACATACATGTTGTGATGTGAAATATCTGAGTTATACTAACACATGAAAAGTCCCCATAAACACGAGTGATCAACTATATACCGGTGGATGTGTAAATAGTACTATTATTCTGACAAACCCAATTGAGCTGGCATGAATGCCATGGATTCTACTACAATTGCACATGTCCATGCACTCCCTGTGAGCACGCTATGTGGTGTTAGACATAGCTACTTGGGGTGTGAAAGAGGTGTCTGGTGCGGGACATGGCACAGTGAACAGCAAGGTTTCACTTGTGGGCTTAGTATAATTTCATGTCAAACATACATAATCAATCGGTTAAAACTAAATTGTGAAACAAACTAAATAGTGAAACTCACCACCTATTTGTAGTTGACCTTTCAAAACTTTAACATGCTTTTCAGGTAACTTGAGACTTGTGTGATACTAGTGTTTGCTATTCAAGTTGTGCTTTACATATTCATAGATCTATAGAAGCATACGGTTAAGAAGGATAATGTGGTTCAAGGGAACATGCCGTCGTAACATAAATGTAGTATGCAATCAACATAATCAAAAATATATTTGAATAATAGATATAGTATCTTCATAAACAATGTGCTTGTACCAGAGGTGTCTATTACATACCATATTTTACTTCGGCTGCGAGTCGGGGTGTGATAAAAGATGGTATCAGAGCCATTGGTTATAGAGAATTAGGATGCGTTTAAGGAAATATAGACTAAAACCCTAGGCTCGAACCATTGCGAACATAAACCAGAAATAATCAACACTATCAATGATTAATGAATCATGTAACATTGTCCTAATGGTGAGTACCAGGATAGCCTCCTAGGGCAAGTGAGTTATTATGGTCTGGAACGTAATTAACAGATTTGCTTATACAAGGAAGTGTTGAGAAAGTCGCGGTAATGGTTAAACACACCTAAATACGTGAAGTGATACATATGTGTACCAACTTGAAATTATGTGACTATTTGTGCATTGACTAATACGTGGTATTGTTTTATGAATCAGAGTTTTGTGGATAGCACATTAGTTGATATGCCTTAGAGATATGCAAGTTCATTGGAAAACGTGTGCTACAGTCCATTCCACATTCCTACTGATAACTTACTTAACGTTGCACTAGAGTTTGATTCATACAGCCAAGACGGTTTTCACATATCTTCCGATACGAGAAGTCAACTAGTTACAAATACGTAATCTTACCAACTTTAACATTACATCCATCATAATGAAAACTACATATCGAAGTCGGTACATGTCAGAGAACGTACATACGCTAAAGGTGCGCTTATCATGACACTTATCTAGAAGGACAAGGACAAACTTTCTTGCCTAGTAATAGTTTACAAGTGCTTCTTCAGAAATTAAAATCTCCCAACTCTTAATTTTAATTTGGGTATGAGTTCACTTATTTCCTTTGTACGCATGGTTCTTAATCGCATTCTTTCGTTAGCAACGGAATTGGTTTATTTCTAAGGGTGGTAGAGGTCATGATGTAAGCACAAGGCGAAGAGTAGAGCATTGGTGGTAATTGGTTCTTGGATAAAAGTAACTATGAAAGTATTGTGTGAATTTTGAGTGAAGTAATTTAATGGTTTAACGTGGAGATACGTTGTAGACAACAACTATGTTGTGTAAGGGGGTACATGATAACCTTAGCCATGTGCATGATATGGTTATACTAGTTCTCATTAACAATAACGTTAAAAATATGAAAATCCTAGTCATATCTGCGGCGTGATACCTATCCGAAAACGAACGTGACATAGTGGCAAAATCATAGCCTTGGGCATGTGGAATACGGCACTGTTCTAAGGTTATAAGCGGAAGTATGAATTATGGCGAATTTTATTACCTCGATTAATTCAAATTCTCACTTTCGTGTTATAATCATAGATCATCGACTATGTGAGACTTAGTATCGAGATTAATCTAGTTGTTCACCAATTTTTACGGCACTATCTTTCCATCATCAAGTTATGATTCACGTAAACCCATTGCGGTAACTTTAAGTGAAGGACAATCTGGATCAGTGTATAACGGCATTCGATCCTAATCTTTCTTGGCATCGTTTATGCAAACAGTTGGTGTAAATTCTCCTGGGTGTATTATCTCCCCCGCAGTACTCTGTTATGGTTGATGTTGTTACATTTTGTTAATGAATTGCCGATATCAATTCGATTAATTATTGGCACCCGATATGCGACAACGTTTCTAAGTTGCCGCTAGGACACTTCTTCGTTTCCTTCTTACGGGGCTCACCAGAACTGATTCTGAGGTATCTAAATCCTTACGTCACAAGAACAAATCATATCTATGCCACCAATTGTGGAGATTAAACCCATCCCGTTCAAATCATGTGTCTAAACGAATTTTGTTGACTGGTGATACAACATCTAACAAGTAGCGTGAGTGTGTAACTAGCACCATTGTTGGTGACCCGAGTGTACGAAGTTGGTAACGGTCTAATGGTAATTTCAATCCGAAGTGATCAAGGTTCAGTGATGAGTTATGTTGATGGAGAACATATTGGTATGTGACTCTTGGAGGCAAAACCTTTTATCAATGTTCTTTATAACCACTATCCTTTTGTTTTGTCTGGACACTTATATTATAATCTTATTTCTAAATTTTAATGTATTACTCGTAGCCCCATTTCAACTATAAACCAGGTAAAGCATTGTCGCGGAAACCGTAATTCAATTGTGTGTACGAGGACTACAATTGCGACTTAACAAGATCCGTCACTTCAAAATTTTCTTTAACGTGTTAAAGATCTTGGAAGTTTTAGTGCCTCTCACTCCTTGATCTATGTTCAAGTATTACAATACGATACTCCTCTATTTAACTTCAGTTAGTAGTATCATGCTAGAATCGCGTAAAGAATAACCCTGAACCTTATTTGCTTAGGCCGGATCAATAAAAAGTAAATCCCTTGTGAGTATGGGGAAGTGATGGATTAGTGGTACAATGTACTTTCATGCGAAATTACTTCCTAATTTGTATTCGATAGACAAAATGGTGGAAGTCAAATTCTTTTATCTAATGTTTCCAATTATACGTACCCAAAGGACTATGCCCAAAAGAATTACTAACTTTTGTTCAATATCGAGCAGTCATTTGACTTCGGCTTGGGAATATCTAAACGTTTCGCTTGTTGGAAACAATTCCTTGTTTAAAAAATCTTCGGTTATGGTAATCCTATGAGCTGGCATGATTCCTTCTTATTGGTAATTCAAGGACGAACTCTATGAGTTCGTAAAGCTAACTATATATTGTGTCGTATCGCTGTTCTAGTATGAGACATTAAAACAATACCTGGAACCATTTCATACTCTGGAATTATGACACAAGTAACCAACTCCCAAGTTCCATCCAAACTATGTTACTATACAAATTCTTTTAGATTTAATAACGTAGCAAGATGTCCGTGTGTGATGTTTTGGAAGTTGCGTGTATGCTAAATTTTCCTCGGATTTCTCTCTACAAAACTTTTCAAATCACGATGTCGATTAGGTCTGTATGACTTTCATGAACGGGGACCGAACAAAGCACCCATACATCTAAAGGAACAAGTCAGTGAGTGTACTAACCATAATAACCTTGTATCATAATGAATCTCCTTTTCTTTTATAGGTTACCTATTAGATTATGGAGCCTCCTACTTTCTCTAGATTACCTGTTGGGCTATAGAGTCCAAGTATACACAAACTATTGTATCCAATATTCACGAGGGATAACCGAGGCTCCCTTGAGGGTTCTAAATCTTCTTGTTCTGATAAGGCCTTCTGCAGGTGTATGAGGGCGATTTTGTAAATTATACTGGTGTTCATCTGTTCGACTAGATAGACTAGTGAACGGTACAATTCAGACATTATTAACCAAGAATTAGACACTAACCGGTATTGTGTCCTTTCGTGCATCTATTTACATCGAGCCCTTCTGAAGTGGTATGAGTTTCTGTTGAGCTGTTACTTCTGTCCTTACAATTTTGTCTGTGTGTTCATTTGATTCCAATTACAATCCCTATGAGCGTGTATTCGCGAAGTGCTGATTCGTTAAAGAATCCTATTTTTATCTCCTAGCTTTGTAGGTTTCTTGTTTTCTATGGAATGAAAAATTCGATTAAATTTTTAACTATGTCATTTTATATCCGTAAAGTGTAACTTCCAAAATCTGGAATCAACCCGCTTAAGTTGATGATCCTAAAAACTAAACTCCACATTGGGATTGAGTAACCCCGAGATCGTCTTTGTGTTGGAATTAATATCCTTTGCATACGGTGACCGACTTGTGTAAGAACTAAACAATAAACCTATTTTGTTGATCCCTACCACTTGGGTGAAAGGCTAGGCCAATCTTTCGATTATATATTTTGTGAATCGTGTCAATCCAGTGGGTGAAATCTCCTATTAATATAGTATCAAATAATTAAAAAGTCCTTCTTCAAGAGAATTAAATGCGCAACGGTAGGCTCTCATCCCAACTCGAAAACTACTTAATGCGTGTAACAAATTTTAAATACTACAAAGTTCCGGTCCTTTATAATATGAGTTTTGGCAAAACTACTAGTTACAATAAGCGGTCTAGATGAAAATTGTATGAAAATTGAGAACTATTAGAGTATCGTTCCATTCAGGTGTACTTGTGAAACTATCCGAATGGTATTAAATGTTACAACGCTAGTGAATTGGCTAGTGAGAACAGAGAGTGTTGAATCATGATAAGTAATCCTTTGATCAATATAGGCAAGATTTTGCCTGTACGTTATTCAACCATTGATGAATCTATTGGAAGAAGCATTAATTCAACGACTTTCCTTTATGGGACGTTGGTATAGAATATTCTTGTTTCTAATAATGCGTGTGGTACCATGTTGACTGGGAGATTGGTACTTTATGACTCATTAGTAGTTATCTTTTACGAAATTGTTATTGCCTCTACGTTCATTTTCGGTTTGATGATTATTGACGTCATTCTTATAATGCAATATGTAGATGTCCCTCTGATCTAATATTTCTACATGACATAGTAGTCTTCCAATTTCGTTGTTACTCAATGAATAACCACACCTGTTACGTATCGTGCTTCTTACAAATTACTGAGGACTAAGTGGCGAACGCCATATCTAAATCTCGAAATAATTGTAAGGGGGTTTGTATTATAGATTCCCTCTTGACTACTCTCTTTCAGTAGTAAGGGTATGTTAAAACAATCAGTGTAGGCAGGTAGGACAAATAATGTCCTAATCCAAGCTTGAAACTTAAACTAAACTGGGTTACTATACTATAGATTTCACATGTATGATAACGTCATAATCTGACTACTAGTATGTAGTCATGTCACATGATTTGTGTGGGTTTGTAGATTCATTATTGCCATTATGGCAAACTTGGGCGACTTAATACCTTTCCTGTAAGTACTCTCAGCCCAATGAGCAAGGATTCTTATATCTAGCCATCTTTAACAAGGAGTACGTGAACAAACGACGGTTGGGGAAACTATGTAATGCCTCACTTTTCGCAGCTTACCATTTTTAGAAAGAATGTATCGTGTTTCTATTTTCAGAAAGTCTTTACCTTGTAATCGTATCGCATTTCGAATCGTAGTAAATCCGAGGCTTTGAGTTTAATTGAGTTGATCATTTATATGATATTCACATCCTTTATACACATTTATACGTATACTTGTACACATATTCGTTGCATGATTTATAAACTTAAGTTAATATAGGCAAGATTATACACTTCGTTTATACAATTTATACGTATATTATACACTTCGTTTCATTTAAACTATTAAAAACGTGTTATTTTTACAAACGTCCGTATGCTTAAGATATCAAGCCACCCATTAATATACGTTAGGTATATAAAATAAACTTCAATTAACCTTATAATATCAATTAATTAACAAAAAAACAAAAAAGAGGGTTGCCATATGTTGATGTTTTGGGCTTGTTTCAAGTTTAAACACCCACTAATCTTGTCCAAAGCCCAACCCATTGAAACCCTAGTCCCTTCCCTATATAATCCATCTTCCCCCATCCATTTCCCACTTTTACAAGCCTCTAAACACTTCAAAAACACTCTCAAAGTCCCTAATCTTTTCTGAAAACGCAGCAGCCATATCTGAGTTTTTTTGTGGGTTCTAATTCACTTCGAAAACTAATTCTTCCTTGTTTCTTCTTCTAAAACACTTAGATAATCTCTAGGAAGGTTTTCACAAGTTTTCTTGGGCAAACTAAGGTGAAACCTCACCAAATTTTGAGGTCAAAAGTGCCATAAACTTTCTACCCATTTTTTATCTTCTTGTAACTTCAATAACTTCATGTTTTCTTCACATTTTCTTCCTCAACAAGAGTTGTAATGCCTCTAGGGATGTTATCATAGGTTTTCCATGGAAAACCAAGTTGGAACAATACCATTTTTAAGGCTAAACTTTCTGTTTTGGAAGATGAACTTATAAACTTTATTTAAACTTGTTTTCTCTAAACAAACTTGTGCTACTTATGCCTCTAATCACAACCATGGTCAGTGAGCTAGCGAGAGTTTTTCATACAAACTAGGAGGTGTAAAATACCTCTAAACTTTCTGTTTTTCATAACAAGGCTACGACACATCCCCAAACGTTACCATGTTCGGGATGCACGCACCTAGCTTGCTTACTTGATTGATACATGGTTTAGTGAAGTATTCTCTCTTTTATTTATTTCCATTCATGACCATTCGGATTGTCCTAGTGACAATTTGTGTATTGGTGAATCTTATGAAAGAGGTTAAAGGACGGTTATCATCCTACCTCCATGCATGACATCTATGAAATCTATGACTTATAAGATGAACTAAATGATATATTACATAATAAATACGTAAATAAAACTTATACATAACAGAACTTTTGACAATGATCATATAGTTACTTAATCCCAACATTAGGTTATATTATCTAGGACTTAACCTCTTCGTTATGATACTAATGGGCATGACCCATGAAATCACAACTACCCTACGGGGTTTATAGTGTCAAAAACGAATCTTAAGTCTAGATAATTATTTTCTCGTATACATACTTTGGTATATTTAGTTTCCTAAATCCTTCGTTGTCATCCGAATACTTACACACCTACGTTTCCTCATGTAGGGTAACTCGGTGCCCACCTCCAAACAACCGACTCTTCACAGAATGCCGTTAATCGCTTCTCGACGAGAACATTTTACCTATAGGCCAAAGCACGTTTCTTTAATTTGAAAGGATCTGCGATTCACTTTGGAATAGTCGATGTTTCTCAACCCGAAACACTCCAATGTTTTACTAAGCCTATCTTTTATGTTATCTCACTTTCTATGTGTTTTAATACTTGCTACCTCTTTCATTTTGAACCCGATAAATAATTCGCACGCCTTTCACAATAAAAAACAATAATAATTCTCGAAATCCAACTAAATTTATACTCCATACGCAATCATACTTGTTTATACTTTTGAATACTTGTTATGCTTATGTCGTCTATGTGAACTCATACGTGTTATGTGATGCTTACATGCTCAAACGTGACTTTTATAATCACCTTATGATCAAGCCTCATCCTTTCCTCTATTGTCGATCACCTAGATGTGTTTTTCGCAAAACTAAAGCGGGAGGTTGACGTCGAAGTCTAGCTCCAGCTCCATCTCAATATACAAGAAGGATTGCATGAAATTCATGGCGAAGCAAATGGCAAAGATCATCCCGGACATCATCAGCAAGATGCAACCCCCACCAAACAACGACTCACCCCATGCCTCTTTCGACTCCAAGGTAGAAGCACCTAAGTCGGTGTTTACCTTCGAGAAATTTTGTTCATGCAACCCCTTACCCTTCACTGGCGAAGAGGATGCCACTAAGCTGCTGCAATGGTTTGATGCCATTAAAGTAACGTTCCTTCAGAGTGGTTGTCCTGACCACCTGCGTACCATTAACGTAACGAGCATCTTCCGATCAAGAGCTCTTGATTGGTGGACCTCCGAGCGTAATGCTCGTGGAAATGAAATCGCCCACGCCCTCCCATGAGCTGACCTCAGACAACTCATGGAGAAGGAGTTTTGTCCCCCATATGAGCGTCAAAGGCTCAAAACGAGTTCTTGAACCTAAAGAAGGTGGGGAACGATAACGTTGGCCTCTGGCCCGTTTCAAACAACTCAGTGCGATTTGCCCTAGGCAAGTCGACACTACCGAGAAGGCTATTGCAAAAAAACATACGCTGCCTTCCTCCTCACCTTATGAACCTCATTGACGCCGCTTCCCCCAAGACACTCGAGGATACCTACCGCTTAGCTGCCATACTAAAAAACAACCACGTTCTTCATGAAGCCTCCACCAAGGCACCATCGAAGAATGCACACCAAGCTACCACCGATGCCACACCTGAGCTTACCTCATCTAAACCTTCCACCAAGAACAATAAAGGCAAGAAGCAGAAGGCTTCAAGCAAGAAATGCACAGTAGCCACTCCGCCAAACCCCAAGCCTATCCAACGAGTTGCGCCAACCAACCCTGATTTCACCAGATCGGCGTACACTAGGCCGCCTCCCAACTGTAACACCTGTCCTTTCCACCATCTCGTTAACGCTCCTTCATACAAACTAGGAGGTGTAAAATACCTTCACACAAGTGTTGGAACCATCCAAGCTTGACAAAGGTTGTGTTTTTGGTAAACGGTGTGATTACATGGAAGCCTTGGCTATCCTACTTTCAATACACCACCTCAGTTAATGATTTCTAACCACTAAATTATGTTCAACCTTCAATTGAGTAACAAGGCTACGACACATCCGCAAACGTTACCATGTTCGGGATGCACGCACCTAGCTTGCTTACTTGATCGATACATGGTTTAGTGAAGTATTCTCTCTTTTATTTATTTCCATTCATGACCATCGGGATTGTCCTAGTGACAATTTGTGTACTGGTGAATCTTACGAAAGAGGTTAAAGGATGGTTATCCTCCTACCTCCATGCGTGACATCTACGAAATATATGACATCTATGAAATCTATGACTTATATGATGAACTAAATGATATATTATATAATAAATACGTAAATAAGACTTACAGATAATCAAACTTTTGACAATGATCATATGGTTACTTGTCCTAAAATTAGGTTATATTATCTAGGACTTAACCTCCTCGTTAGGATTCTAATGGGCATGGCCCATGAAATCACAACTACCCTACGGGGATTATAGTGTCAAAAATCAGTGTTAAGTCTGGATGATTATTTTCTCGTATACATACTTTGGTATATTTAGTTTACTAAATCCTACATTGTCATCCAAATACTTACACACCTACGTTTCCTCATGTAGGGTAACTCAGTGTCCCACCTCTAAACAACCAAATCTTCACGGAATTACCAAGTGAAAGCTTGGAAAACCTTGAGTACACTCGAACACCCTTTTTACACTTTACACTTTTTGGTGCAACATGTTAACCTATCAAAATTACATGAAATCACACTTATACTTTTATGCAATCACACAAACAATCCATCAAACATGCTAAAGGTACGTGATACGTGATTTTTATACTTGGAACATTCTTATGTGATACAACTTGTCATTAACTTCATACGAGCCTCCCGTTAACATGTATAGCGCTATAGGAGTAACGCACCGCCCGTATTCTTGTGGTCATGTTAAGTTTATTTTATTTTGCGGTGACACTTGAGGATTGACTTGTAAATCGCATGCCTTGTTTACATTAATCTAGTATACTGATTTAACATGTGGATTCGTTTAAACTACTTCATACTTATGTTATATCAAACTTGTGTACTCGCCAATACTTTTGTGTTGAACTATACTTTTAACATGTTGCAGGTTAAGGAGGACGCCATTGACGAAACTTAGTAGGGACTTCCTAGAAACACACCTAGAAACTTCTTGACGTTATGTTGCTATTGTTAACCATGTTGTACTGAATTTCTTAAATGTTGTACTTGACGAATTTGAAATGAAATAAAATTTTAAATCTAATATTATCGTAAATAGTGTTATGATGTCTCGAGCAGTCTATTTTGTCTCACTCTGATGTTTGTGACATCGGTTGGGATGTGACAAACCATCTCTAGAAATCCTTAATGACAAGTTCATTATCCATACTTGGGTATATTGAGCATTGTGCACACAATTGTTACGGTTCGTAGGTAACTATCTGAGGTTATCCATATCATTTCTGTATCAGATTGTTCTAAAAGTGTTAGAAAACAATTCCAAACAATAAGTACTACGGATATCCTTTTCTAAATTATTGGAAGTTAGTGGACTCACCACTAAAGTTGGATTCGTCATATCGCAAGTCTAACGAAACTCTCACTAAAGTGAATCTGATGATAAACTCCACTCGTGGTGGAACATAGGAATAATAGATGGATGGATCAAAAAGCTACAATGTAGCATAAACATAATCACTGTATTGTGATGATACTGAACAGGGAGCTGTAACATACTTGTCAACTTGATAACTGACATAAACATGAGTACTGACCTTTCCATTTAATTACTAAACTAAATTTTGAGGACGGAATTCTTTTAACCGAAGGAGAATGTGACAATTGTGAAAATCCCGGTAAACCCTAATCATTCTAGTCGTCGGTAACAAAAATGATGTGCAAACAATTAGACTCGTGATGATTTTGAGGATAGAAACCTGTTAACATATGATTATTAGAACGTACCATACGGACCAGTAGTTATGAGGCATGTGAAGGTTCACCATAAACCCTAAGTGACACGTACGGCATACAGGATTTATGAAACGATATTGATCACACCTCGGATGAGTCCGATGGTACATTAGAAGTAACATACGAACAATAATAACCAATACTGCGATATTGATGCCTCAGGGTGTTGAAGACAACTTAAACAGGAGATTTTCGTTTAATAGTGAATAAGCCAAACAATAACAATTTAGATACGAACGAAAGTGCCGTAGACGATTCTAAGGGTACGAAATCACTTAGACATCATACTTAGAGACTAATATAAGGTTTTCTGTCCTGGCTGGTAGTGGCATGTTAAACGAGCCAGTTTCTGGTTAAAGAAATGTCTTTGATTTTAACGCATACGGAAACAACAAACATGCATTGTACCATCAGTCAAGCCTAAAAATAATTACACAATATTAATATAATGTATTTTAAGTAAATATGTCAAAACGTTCGGTTTTCATTGAAGTTGGGTTCGTATTTTAAAAACACGAAAAACTATGTGTTGCACGATCTTTTACCAACTGGGGGGTGCATTAATAACCGCCAAGTACTTGAAACCCAAAAATTACCCCGAGATGCTTATCAAAACGTGTTAAAATTTTAAATATTTTCAACCCGTGATAACTGAAAGTAATAGGTATAAAAACTAGAAATATGAAAGTTATATTTCATATTTTGTCAAACAAGTGATGGGTCAAATGATGATTTGAACCATGAGATACTTTGATGGATATTGAGTAAAATAAAAGTCAGTTTCATAAAAATTTTAAAATATATTATATTTGACTCTACTCTATTTTTAATGAAACTTAGGTCAAAACATAGAGAAAAATAAGCTCGTCTCAACGGCATAATAAAAATGTTATAAAACGTTATATTTTGATAGATACAAGAGTAAAACAAGTGAAGCAGTTGTTGGTGCATAATGTCCATCACCTACATCTAGGATATATCGGTTATGTATATAGGGCTTAGAATGTCAAATATTGTATGTTTATATATGATTTATATGTTTTTGTAAGTGGCTCGTACGAGTGAGCTTAGTGGCTGGTACGAGTGTCACCTTGTCACTCGTGCGAGGTACCACTCGCACGAGCCAAACACACCTCTCTCTTGTGTGAGTCATGTTGACCTATAAATAGTGGAGCTTGAGTGTTGTGTTAGATTGTTGTTGGTGTGTGACTACAGCGAAGCCCTGTCAAAGTGTTTACTCGTCTGTAACCTTCACGTTTATTAATATGAATCAAGGCGTTTAAGCATTATATCTTTCTTGTTTGTTTGTCCAACTCGCTAACAGTGAATTCGCCTCTGTTAGCTGAGTCGAATCTGTCCAGTGCTCATAAGAGGAGAGCCAATCCCCTCTCACAAGTGGTATCAGAGCCTTGAGGCCTGATTTGAGGAAAAATATCAAGTTTCAGTAGACAACCAACAGTTTCAGTAGTTGCAGATCTAGATTCAACCGTTGAAGTTTTTCTACATCTACTCTTTCTCATATAGATCTCAGATCTAGACGAATTCATGGACGAATTGGACTAGGTTTTTAGTGTATCACGTTAAATAAACTCTAACTAATCCCTGAAACTTTCAGATCTAAAATCAAACTAAATCATGTCAAAAATTGTAAAAAATATCCCTTTGGTGACTTTTGTTGACTCGTACGAGTAGAGAGACAACTCGTACGAATGGCCATCCGTCAATTAGACACTTATACGAACGAGTTAACAAGTTTCATTAAAATTTACAAGTTACAAAACTATCATTCGTACGAGGCAGTGATTCGCACGAAGTAGACACTCGCACGAATAATTTGTGTCAGTCGCACATGTATCTTACCTGCAAGAATACTTAAGTCGCACGAGTATCTTACTCGCACGAATCATCTGAGTCGCACGAGCAGTTGGTCATTCGCACAAAGAACTTTTTAAGAAATTTTGTCTTAGAATTTCATATTTTTGTCAATCTAATCAGTGTTTTTCAAAAGTGTGTGTTTCTGAAATTTTGGAGAAAAAATGGAGGAAGAATTTTACAATGCATTTGCTGCTTCAGCAGTTACGACCACCGCAGCACAGAATATGAATCTTGAAAACGAAATGGGTACCATGACAGAACCTCTAAAGCTCATGAATTTAGAAGATTACGACGGTTGGAGTGAAAGATTCATAAACTGGGTTCAAGCGAATCATTTCACGTGTTGGTTTGCAATTGAGTCAAAGTACATCGCACCTACTGGTGAGAATGGTCTTGAGAAGGCATTGACTCAGCTGACGGATATGGAAAGAGAGAAGTTTATCAACAAGAAGAAGATGATGAACATACTGCAAACAGACAGTAAAAGAAGATATCCTAGCATTGCTTCAACATGATGATGACGCTCAGTCACTGTGGAACATTTTAAGGCTCAAATTTCAAGGAAGTTTTCATCTTCTGAAAGGGAGAAAAGCATTGCTAAGAAAAGAATTTGATATTTTTGATCTGATGAAAGGTGAAACTGTTAAGCCGTTGATCGAACGTTATTGTCAGTTGGTGGTTCAAATGAAGAGAATGGGGATCTTCAAGACTAACAAAGAACTGGTTGATAAACTGGTTGATTCTTTGTCGAAGCTGAGTGGATGACCTATCAGAAAATTCTGAAGAATGGAATTGAATACTGTAACTTCAAGTTACCAAGATTTATTGAAAGAATAGTAGGTCACGAGCTTGAAATGCAAAAAATGGCGAAGAACAAAGGCACTCATATGCAGCAAGACGTGAACCTGTACTACAAAAATAGTTCTGCCGGTCATATACAGAGTCCTAAGGTTCAAACTACTTTCACAATGCTTCAAGTCCACCTTCAAATCTGTCCAGCGGGTTTAAGTCTTTTTCTCCTCAAGCTCCTCAATCTACACAAAGCTCAAGTAATCCTTCACCTAATCCAACCAGCGAATTCTTCAATGCAACATCGATGTGAATCTCGAGAATGCACAAGATTTCAATGAACACACAACCAAACAACATATGGCTCTGCTGGCATCAGTTCTTGAATCCTAAGAAATACTAAGATGACGAAAGAAGATTATGATCAAATAGATCCAGTTGAGTTGGAGTTGTTTGATATCAAATGGTGCATAACGTCGATAGTTCATAGAGCTCAACGCTTTATGGAAATCACAAAAAGAGATAGTTTGGGAGGTCTGGATGGGAAACTTGGTTTTGAAAAATCTAAAGTTACATGTTTCAAATGCAGGGAAAAAGGACATTTCAAGTGGGAGTGACCGAACAGAGAAGTAAAAGGCAGCCAGAATCCATTCGCAAATGATTATTATAAGAGAGCCATCTATCATCGACCCCAACCACCTCAGACAAGGCTAGTTCAGATTGAAGATGGTCCATCCAATTCAAAGGATAAGGCTTCGGTTGTAACCCAAGAAGATGAAGGGTTCAACTGAACAAATAAATTTCAAAAAATAAAAGCCTTGCTTTGGTAGCAGAGATCTTAGAAGAACCAGAACAAGCAGAAGAAAAATGTACTGAGGCATCTTTTGACAAAGCTCCTGAAGAATATTAAAACACATCATCAGTAGAAGAGGAATTGTTAAATAGTGCATTTAAACATCTCTTGCCTAATGACAGTCTTAAAACTTTTGCAGGTTATATCGATTCCAGCTATTGATTGCCTTGTGAAGAAGAGAAGAAGCCTGAAGTAGAGGAGAGGATTGATGTGACGTTGGAAAATCCGACTGACAAAGCTCACTTATGGCAAATGTGAAAGAGGTAAATGTGTCAATGAATGAGTCGGTAAAAGAAAACCTTGCATGAAGTGCAAAGAGCCATGCATTGAGTGTGTTGAAAAAGAAACACAATACAAGGAGCTGAAATGTCATACATATAATTTGTCATGTACTTATAATTCAACAAAAGAAGCTTATGACAAATTAAGCAAATCAATTAAACAATCTGAAAAAGTGATCAGTGAAAATGACAGGACACTTTCAATGCTCAAGGCGACAGTAATGGACAAACAAATGGCCATTAATATTCATTTAAATACAATTGCCGAGCTAAAAAGTGAACTTGAAAAAATGAAAATCGAAACAGAACGGATTAACAAAGTGTTACTCAGTTATTCTACAAGTTCATACGCCCTTGATCACATTCTTCCAAAAATTGAAAGCAAGGAAGATAATAAAATTGATGAAAACAATGGTGCAAGTTACGATTTCCTCCACCACCCCTGTGGAATAGCTATAACCATTGGGGTGGAAAAGGCGCTCAATTTAAAATTGAAAACTGAAAAGATAAACGAGCTGCCTATGAACATTGATGTAACATACACCAAACCAGAAAAGGAATATGATTCTAACATGGTTAAAATTGTGGTTAAAAATGTTCTGAAGAATGAGTCTGACAAATCCGAATTGGATGTTGAATCATCAGAAAATAGTTTAAACAATGATCCAAACGTGATCGTATACAAAATGCATGGATTTGATAAACTATACTCCGATGAGGATTTCCCAATTCAGAATGTCAATCTGGATCGTGTTGATAAGTTGTTCAAGCTTGTTGAGGTGAGTCATTCTGATTTAGAAAAACGAGATGCATCATTTTATTCTAAATCAAAATGTGTTCACAAAACCCATTATCAAACGGGACAGAGATTATCCTGAAAACAGGAGAGCAGGGTTGGGTTTTCAAAAGCAAAGAACGAATAGCAAGTAAAGCTAAATTTTGCAAAAAAAATCAATTTTGTCTATGGGCCAACTAATGAAAAAGAAAAACAGGTCATTGGTAAACAATCCAATGATGATTTCAAGAAGGAAAAAGAGAGTAGAAAACGGGATTTGATTTCTCTGTTAGCAAAAACAGCAGGACATGCTACAAGTGTAACAATGTTGGGCATATTGCACGACAATGTTCTCAAAGAAATCCAAAACTTGTTTCCAACTCAATCTGATCTACAAAAGATGACAAATTGTGACAACCTGGAAACTTCTCATACTTTCGTGTATTATTGTTAACTAAATTCTTGTGCATGGCACTTGGAAATCTTTGTGTATGGCACTTGGGAACTTGTTGTAACTTCGCGTACCATCATTAACGAACTAACTCTTTGTGCGTGGCACTCTAAACATGTGCGCTACATTCTAAACCGCGTTTACTAAATTTTTGGGACGAAAATTCTTTCAACATGGGGATAATGTGACATCCCGGGTTTTTCGGATAACTTAAACGCGACACTTGTCGAATAAAGTATATGCTAAGTATTAAACGTGTACGAGTTAATGAATACGTGATGTGTGTTTGTGTGATTGTTTTAGTTATAAAATAATTATGGTAGATATGTACACGAACCGAACCGCGACACGAACCAACTTTGGTTTCTTGTGACTCTAGAAATTAACCAAGTTTAGAACTCAAACCGTTCTTGGCCGTGTGCAACCCAAACCGCAAACCCAAACCGAGATCAAACCAACCTTAAACATATCCCGGCCGCAAGATAAAACCCAAACCGACCCACCCAAGTTTCTCGGCCACAAGCTCAAGCCAAACCGTAACCCTTATCTTTCTTTGCGCCTATATATACTAACTCACATGCATGCCTTCATTCACAATTCCAAAACCCTAACAAGCAAAACAGCCGTCGGCTGCCTTCTCTTGCTCCATTAATCGCAAACAGCTGATTGTTCACCTCCATTCAGTCGCAAGATCAACCATTGTTCACCTCTATTCGATCACAAAACAGCCTCCTTGCACTCCCTGTTGATCACGAGTAGCCTCTCCTTCCAGTTCCTGTCAGCCTCGGTCGCAACAGCAGAGCTGTTCAACTCTTTCGGTCATGATCTTGTTGAAACAGCCGGACCATTCTTGTCCAAGTCTAGACTTACTTACCTAGTTATTAAAGGTTAGGATTTATCTTTTGATTACAAGATTATGTTCAGATTTATGTGCTTGAATGAAGTGATTAGTTGTTTAGGATTATATGTGTTGAATGTAATCGGCTGATTGATCGTGTTTATATGCATGATTGTTTTCGGAAATTATAAGTTTGCAAGTATGTTTTGTTTATAAAAAAAAACTAGAGTTATGAACTAGGGTTTGCATGGATATGTTATTAGTATTGATTATGACTAGGAAACCGGTTAAAGATCGCCTAGGTTAATCATACGGACGGGTTATGCGAATTCATGATAATGATATGCTGAAAACAGTTGCTGAGTAATAGTTACAGCCGACTTCATCTGGCTGTAACTCGTCATTAGTTGTCGAAAAAACGGATTTTCTGATGTCTAGAACGTAGAGATTTGAATAACGAATCTAAGGGCGCTGGATTCATAATTTTCTGAAGTCGTTTGATATTTTTAAAGGGCCAAATAAGTTCAGTAACTAAAGCTGTGAAAATCCTGAAATTTTGTTAGTCGTTTATCGAGTTGGATTTTAAAATCAGTAGGGAGTTGAGTCATGACTTTTGTACAGCAACTAGGTATGGAAATTTCCGGGCAACTCCAACTGGAATTTTGTTAATTGAACTTAATTACGAAACAACTATATTATCCCGGGTTGAGGATAATGGAAACAACAACTTATTATTCCGGGTTTGGAATAATGGAAACAACAACTATATTATCCCAGGTTGAGGATAATGGAAACAACAACTTATTATTCCGGGTTGGAATAATGGAACCAATACGTTATCCCGGGTTAGGGATAACGGGGAAAACAAACTATAACCGAACAAACGAATTTATGAAAAACCTGTGAACTCACTCATCTTTAATGTTGACACTTGTTTCTTTACATGTTTCTCAGGACGCTAGGAGCTCTAGGTGCACGCACATGCATTGAACAAGACATCTTTTATCGAGTCTCAATTATAAATATTGTTTTGAGGTTTTTCGTTTGTTTTGGCGTTTGTGTTGGCGCCCGCTTCACTATTTATTTTATGCTTCCGCTCAACTTTAAAAACTAATGCTTCTGCTAAATATTGGTAACTAATCAAGACAATATAATATCTACGACAAATGATTTTTGAAAATGTATTATCAAATCATATAGAGTCGTTCGACGTACTAGTGTTTCAGATTCTGGTTTGTTCACACGCCTCGCGGTAAAACTCCGCAAGTGGAAATTGAGGGTGTGACAGATTGGTATCAGAGCCACTAGCTATAGAGAACCAGGTTTGCATTAGAAGTAGACCTAAACTATAGCTGATTTCACGACACTAGACTTAGTTTGGCACCGAACTATTATATCTTGTTACCACAACTGTGTTATGTAGATTATGCCTTCATAATAAGAAATGAAAACAACTCGTAACTAACTACACGACCTAACAGGCAATGTCATCATCCTCATCGTCATCATCATCCGACAGACCTACACCACCAAGGGCACCAGGAAAGGCACCAATGGTGGAACCCATACCATCTTATGGCGTGTGAGACACGCTCAGCCGCGAGGAAAAGGCTCGCTCTGGGGGAGGAGTCGTCGTTATGCCCAACCATTGCTGTACCGGTTGAACCGGTTAACCCTGTAGAAGTAGGAATTGACATACTTAGAATCCTGGTACATTCACAACAAAAACAGTTAGAAAGAATGCAGGAAACCATCCTGGCACAAGGATGGATGATCCGACAACTTACAGGTAAGACCGACTCGCTCGAGGAAGAGCATCGTACGAGTAAGATAGCTCGTAACACCATAGCCAGAGATCTGCGTGCTGAGCAGATAAGAGCCGACTGGCTTGAGGACAGAGTCCTGGAAAATAGTTGGATCATTCAGGAACTGCAAAATCAAGCACTTGCACCAGCACCGGCCCCTCCAGTGACGGTAGAGGAGGACCCTGAGGAGGACCCTGAGGAGGATCCAGAGGAGGGTCCGGAGGAGGACCCAGCTATAGAAGCTGGAAATGCCGCGCAGGATGACGGCAACGACAGTGACTTGGGGGATGGAGATGTAGACGACTGACACGTTTCGTTTATTTTGTTTATTTTCCTTCAGTCTATTTATTTTCCCACTTGTGTTTAAACTTGAGACTTTATAGTGAATTCGTATGTTTGATTTGCACTTCTGTAAGACGTTGAAATTTCAGTTAATCAAGTATTTCTTTTGACTATTTAACATATTGAGTTGACATAACTTAATAATTATTAAAGTACGAAGTAAGATAACTATATTGGATATATAGACTTATCGGGGTGTGTTTGTGTTGTGTTTCGAAGATCTAAATGGCAACTGGAAGACGTGGAAACCTTAACTTGACGCCCGAAGAGCTACTGCCATGATTCAAGAGCACGTGAACGCAGCTTTAGCGGGTGTTCAGAACCAACCGGCAGGTAACCATTATTAAATTTTCGCGTGAAAATCTAATAGTGAGGCTAGTAAAATTCCTTGCTGACTTCCTGTTCTCTGTCAGCAGGAGGGGGCTTTAACCCCTACAAGATGTTCCTTGACGCGAAGCCAAGCAAATTCTCGGGGGCGGAAGGACCCATTGGACTGGTCCGCTGGATCGAAAAATCTGAATCCGTTTTTGAAATGTGCAACTGCCTAGAGGCCAACAAGGTCAAATACGCAGCCTCAACACTGGAAGAAGGGGCACTGACATGGTGGAATGCACAAGTCCAAACGCGTGGACTTATTGCTGCCAATGCAATGGCCTGGGCCGATTTCAAGGCCCTAATCAAAGAGGAGTACTGTCCACGAGACAGAGTGCAACAGTTGGAGCAAGCCTTATGGAACCACAAGATGGTGGGATCGGAAATTGAAGCTTACACCGCAAAACATCATGACTTGGTATTTCTGTGTCCCGATTTGGCCAACACGGTGGAGAAAAGACTCGAGTTCTATCTTGGGGGTCTGGTTCCGGAAATTCAGGGTATGGTAATGGCTAGTAACCCTGTAACTGAACATCAAGCAATCCGATTGGCTCACAAACTCACCGATAAGGCGGTGGAACAGAAGAAGCTGCCAGCACGGGGTACAACTGAAGTTGCCCCGGATAACAAAAGAAAGTTTGAAGACTAAACTATTCGACAGTCTTCGTCATCTCATCCGCAGCAAGGGAACCAAAAATGGTTCAATCATCACAACAGCCACCGGGGTCACCAAAATCAGCCCAACAACAACCAGAAACGCAAGCGGCTATGCAGGTCGAAAGCCGCAGTGCAACCGCTGTAATCTCCACCATAACGGCCCTTGTGCCGGAATCGCTGCCAACGATGTGGCAAGGTGGGACATGCGGCAAAGGATTGTCGTGGGGAAATCATGTCCCGACAAAATCAAAATCAGCCTCAGGGTCAGCAGCAGGGTATTAACCGGGGATGCTATCAGTGTGGTAGCACTGCTCATTTCAGAAGAGACTGCCCACAGTTGCGTAACAACAACAATAATGATTGAAACAACCACAACCACAATAACCACAACAACAATAATAACAACAACAATAATGGGAACGGTGGCACCGGAGGTGCCAAAGGTCGCGCATTTACATTGGGCCGCGGAGAGGCCAGAAACGACTCGAACGTGGTCACCGGAAAGTTTCCCCTTAATGAACATTTTGCTTCTGTGCTTTTTGATACGGGTGCGGATAGGAGCTTTATATCTGAGTCTTTTAGGAGGAACCTAAATCTCACGCTTAAACCATTAGAGACCCCTTATGTTATAGAATTAGCCGATGGTAAATCTGTAGATGTGACCCAAATAGTATTCGGCTGTCAACTCAAACTCGCGGGCCACACCTTTACCATTGATCTGATGACAACTACCCTGGGTAGGTTTGACGTGGTGGTCGGAATGGACTGGCTATCCGACGTCCGGGCTGAAGTTCTCTGCTTCGAAAAATCTATTCGTATTCCGCTCTCTAACGACGAAATCCTGACGGTACAAGGCGATAAGGCAAGCGCCGTCACCAACATCATCTCATACATGCAAGCGCAGAAGTATCTTCGGAAAAAGAACTCTTTCGCTTTACTCGCACTGATTACCGAACACCTAAGGAAGAGAAACGTATAGAAGACATCCCTGTCGTCCGTGATTTTTCCGATGTATTCCCAGAAGAACTACCTGGTCTCCCACCCCATCGACAATTAGAGTTTGAAATCGAATTGGCGAACAATGCAACTCCTGTCGCCAAGGCTCCATACCGCCTAGCTCCAGCCAAGCTGCAGGAGCTGTCTACCCAACTTCAGGAGCTATTAGAAAAAGGATTTATCCGACCAAGCGTTTCGCCATGGGGAGCTCCAGTCCTGTTTGTCAAGATGAAGGACGGGACTTTCCGCATGTGCATCGACTACAGAGAACTCAACAAGGTTACAGTCAAGAACCGATACCCGTTACCTCGCATCGACGATCTCTTCGACCAACTTCAAGGGTCAAGTTACTACTCTAAGATTGATTTACGGTCCGGTTACCACCAGCTACGAGTCAGGGAGGAGGATATCGCTAAGACGGCATTTCGTACTCGGTATGGCCATTATGAGTTCTTGGTCATGCCCTTCCGTCTCACCAACGCACCTGCGGTGTTCATGGACCTCATGAACCGCGTGTGTAAACCATACCTCGACAAGTTTGTCATTGTGTTCATCGATGACATACTCATCTACTCCAAAAGTGAAGAAGAGCATGCTGAACATCTACGATTACTGTTAGGATTACTCCAACAGGAAAAACTATACCATGCTTTCGAAGTGTGATTTCTGGATTCGGGAAGTTCAGTTTCTCGGGCATATCGTGAATGAAAAGGGTATCCACGTAGACCCTGCCAAGATTGAAGCCATCAAAAACTGGGAAGCACCTAAGACACCGACGGAGATCCGCCAATTTTTGGGATTGGCTGGTTAGTACAGACGTTTCATCGAGGGGTTTTCAAAGATCGCACAACCGCTTACTACCCTCACCCAAAAAGGCATCAAGTATGCTTGGGGTGACAAGCAGGAAGCGGCATTTCAATTGCTGAAGCAGAAACTTTGTAGTGCACCCATTCTGTCCTTGCCGGAAGGGACAGATGACTTTGTAGTGTATTGTGATGCTTCCATTCAGGGATTGGGATGCGTACTCATGCAAGCGATAAGGTCATCGCGTATGCGTCGCGACAACTGAAGGTTCACGAGAAAAACTACACGACGCATGACCTGGAATTGGGAGCAGTAGTGTTTGCACTTAAGATTTGGAGACACTACCTCTATGGAACGAAGTGCACAATCTTTACGGACCACAAGAGCCTCCAACACATCTTTGATCAGAAGGAGTTGAACATGCGACAACGTCGTTGGGTCGAACTCTTGAACGATTATGAGTGTGCCATTCGGTATCACCCGGGTAAAGCTAACGTAGTAGCTGATGCCCTCAGTAGGAAGGAACACTTGAAACCTCGTCGCGTACGAGCACTACAACTCACTTCGGGGCTACCCGAACAAATACGCGACGCCCAGTTAGAAGCAGTTAAGGAGGAAAACATCAAAGCCGAATCGGTGGGAAAAATGGAACGCGATTGGGAAGTAAAACCCAATGGAGCCCGGTATTTCATGAATCGCATATGGGTACCTCTCTACGGAAACCTCAGAGAGCTAGTCATGGATGAAGCTCACAAATCCCGATACTCTGTCCATCCGGGTTCGGATAAGATGTATCAAGACCTTAAAGCTGCGTATTGGTGGCCCAACATGAAAGCCGATATAGCCACCTACGTGAGTAAATGTTTGACTTGTGCAAAAGTCAAGGTGGAGTATCAAAAGCCATCGGGGCTACTCCAACAACCTGAGATCCCAGTGTGGAAATGGGATCAGATCTCAATGGATTTCATCACCAAACTCCCGCGAACCTTGGGTGGTTGCGATACCATCTGGGTGATCGTGGATCGTTTAACTAAGTCCGCACACTTCCTAGCTATTAAAGAAACAGATAAGATGGAGAAGTTGACTCGCATCTACATTAAGGAAGTAGTTTCTCGGCACGGGGTGCCAACATCCATCATCTCAGACAGAGATGCTTGCTTCACGTCCAACTTCTGGCGGTCACTTCAGAAAGCGTTGGGAACCCGCCTGGATATGAGCACAGCTTATCACCCTCAGACTGATGGTCAAAGTGAAAGGACCATACAAACCTTGGAAGACATGCTTAGGGCATGCGTCATAGACTTCGGAAATAGTTGGGAAATCCACCTGCCTCTAGTATAATTCTCATATAACAACAGCTATCATACGAGTATTTCGGCAGCACCGTTTGAGGCATTATACGGTCGTAAATGTAGATCACCGGTCTGCTGGGCAGAAGTCGGTGACAGTCAACTCACAGGCCTTGAGTTAATACTTGAGGCCACTGAAAAGATTGTACAAATCAGAAACCGCATGGCGGCGGCACGAGATCGACAGAAAAGCTACGCTGATCAACGACGCAAACCGCTCGAATTTCAAGTAGGCGACCGCGTCCTACTAAAGGTGTCACCCTGGAAGGGTGTAATCCGCTTTGGAAAACGGGGCAAACTTAACCCACGGTACGTAGGCCCGTTTGTAATCTTGAAACGTATCGGACCCGTAGCTTATCAATTAGACCTTCCTGCCGAACTCAGTGGAGTTCACAACGTTTTTCACGTGTCAAATCTGAAGAAGTGTCTATCGGATGAAACGCTGGTCATTCCATTGGATGAGATCCAAGTGGATGAACAACTACACTTCGTGGAAAAGCCTATCGAGATCATGGATCGTGAGATCAAGACTCGAAGGCACAGCAAGATTCCGATCGTTAAGGTTCGTTGGGACTCTAAGCGTGGACCGGAGTTCACGTGGGAAAGAGAGGACCAAATGAAAAGCAAATACCCACACCTCTTCGCAACTGAGCAGCAAACTAACGATACCAGTAACTAAATTTTCGGGACGAAAATTCTTTCAACATGGGGATGATGTGACAACCTGGAAACTTCTCATACTTTCGTGTATTATTGTTAACTAAATGGCACTTGGAAATCTTTGTGTATGGCACTTGGGAACTTGTTGTAACTTCGCGTACCATCATTAACGAACTAACTCTTTGTGCGTGGCACTCTAAACATGTACGCTACATTCTAAACCGCGTTTACTCAATTTTCGGGACGAAAATTCTTTCAACATGGGGATAATGTGACATCCCGGGTTTTTCGGATAACTTAAACGCGACACTTGTTGAATAAAGTATATGCTAAGTATTAAACGTGTACGAGTTAATGAATACGTGATGTGTGTTTGTGTGATTGTTTTAGTTATAAAATAATTATGGTAGATATGTACACGAACCGAACCGCCGCACGAACCAACTTTGGTTTCTTGTGACTCTAGAAATTAACCAAGTTTAGAACTCAAACCGTTCTTGGCCGTGTGCAACCCAAACCGCAAACCCAAACCGAGATCAAACCAACCTTAAACATATCCCGGCCGCAAGATAAAACCAAAACCGACCCACCCAAGTTTCTCGGCCACAAGCTCAAGCCAAACCGTAACCCTTATCTTTCTTTGCGCCTATATATACTAACTCACATGCATGCCTTCATTCACAATTCCAAAACCCTAACAAGCAAAACAGCCGTCGGCTGCCTTCTCTTGCTCCATTGATCGCAAACAGCTGATTGTTCACCTCCATTCAGTCGCAAGATCAACCATTGTTCACCTCTATTCGATCACAAAACAGCCTCCTTGCACTCCCTGTCGATCACGAGCAGCCTCTCCTTCCAGTTCCTGTCAGCCTCGGTCGCAACAGCAGAGCTGTTCAACTCTTTCGGTCGTGATCTTGTTGAAACAGCCGGACCATTCTTGTCCAAGTCTCGACTTACTTACCTAGTTATTAAAGGTTAGGATTTATCTTTCGATTACAAGATTATGTTCAAATTTATGTGCTTGAATGAAGTGATTAGTTGTTTAGGATTATATGTGTTTAATGTAATCGGCTGATTGATCGTGTTTATATGCATCATTGTTTTCGGAAATTATAAGTTTGCAAGTATGTTTTGTTTATAAAAAAAAACTAGAGTTATGAACTAGGGTTTGCATGGATATGTTATTAGTATTGATTATGACTAGGAAACCGGTTAAAGATCGCCTAGGTTAATCATACGGACGGGTTATGCGAATTCATGATAATGATATGCTGAAAACAGTTGCTGAGTAATAGTTACAGCCGACTTCATCTGGCTGTAACTCGGTCATTAGTTGTCGAAAAAACGGATTTTCTGATGTCTAGAACGTAGAGATTTGAATAACGAATCTAAGGGCGCTGGATTCATAATTTTCTGAAGTCGTTTGATATTTTTAAAGGGCCAAATAAGTTCAGTAACTAAAGCTGTGAAAATCCTGAAATTTTGTTAGTCGTTTATCGAGTTGGATTTTAAAATCAGTAGGGAGTTGAGTCATGAATTTTGTACAGCAACTAGGTATGGAAATTTCCGGGCAAACTCCAACTGGAATTTTTTGTTAATTGAACTTAATTACGAAACAACATATATTATCCCGGGTTGAGGATAATGGAAACAACAACTTATTATTCCGGGTTTGGAATAATGGAAACAACAACTATATTATCCCGGGTTGAGGATAATGGAAACAACAACTTATTATTCCGGGTTGGAATAATGGAACCAATACGTTATCCCGGGTTAGGGATAACGGGGAAAACAAACTATAACCGAACAAACGAATTTATGAAAAACCTGTGAAGTCACTCATCTTTAATGTTGACACTTGTTTCTTTACATGTTTCTCAGGACGCTAGGAGCTCCAGGTGCACGCACATGCATTGAACAAGACATCTTTTATCGAGTCTCAATTATAAATATTGTTTTAAGGTTTTTCGTTTGTTTTGGCGTTTGTGTTGGCGCCCGCTTCACTATTTATTTTATGCTTCCGCTCAACTTTAAAAACTAATGCTTCTGCTAAATATTGGTAACTAATCAAGACAATATAAAATCTACGACAAATGATTTTTGATAACGTATTATCAAATCATATAGAGTCGTTCGACGTACTAGTGTTTCAGATTTGGTTTGTTCACACGCCTCGCGGTAAAACTCCGCAAGTGGAAATTGAGGGTGTGACACAAATAAAAAGTACCCAAGTTTGTACCAAAACAAATTTTGAAAAGAAACAATGAATCCAATAAAAATGTAAAATCAACGATTCAACTTAATTCTAAATTTAGAAATTGGTGAAACTTCCACCAAGAATCGTCAAAAGGATTCAAAGTTTTATTCTAAAAGGGCAATTTAAAAACACAAACTTGGGTAGAAAAAGTCAAACCATCTTTAGTAGAACTGAAACCACTTTTTCCAGCAAAAATAGAGATCAAACAAAGTGTCAAAAACTAAGTTCCAAAGTTTGATATTCCAAACTCACCCAAGACCAAGCAGGCTGGGTTTCTTTGTTTAAATAGTTTCTTCCTCATGTGTGCAGGGGCTCCCTAGGTCGATCATGTCAAAATGGATTATAGATAGTGGAGCTTCCCGACACATGACTGGGATACTTGCGTTGTTGCACGACATCAAAGCTATACGAGGAGGTTACGTTGGTTTTGCTGGGACTCCCTAGGTCGATCATGTCAGAAGGTATTCTTAAGAATGGAGTGGTTTCTTTCGACAAGGTGAACTACATTGCTGAGCTGGAGAGCAATAGTCTGAGCATTTCACAAATCTGTGACAAAAAATTCACAAGACATTTCAATGACAAAGAATGTTTAATTCTCAAGCCGGGATTCAAAATTCCTAAGGAGTGGATCCTCATGCGCGCTCCACGAGAAAATGATCTTTATGTCCTAGACATGAGTGTTGCATCCACTACATCAAAGAAGGTTCAGTGCTTCGTTTCTAAAGCGACCGAGAAGGAGTCAATCTTATGGCTTCGGAAGATATGGCAAATACACCTGCGAAAGATGAATTATTTGGTGCACAACGACCTAGTGGAGGGTGTTAATCTGAAGAATTTTCATTTATTTGATGATTGTCTGAGCTGCAATAAGGGGAAAAACATAAGAAATCACACCCAAGAAAATTGCTTAATTCTATAAAGCTACCACTAGAAGGCTTCATATGGATCTTTTTGAGCCAGTAAACGTGAAAAACATTTCTGGAGATCTATATTGCCTGGTCGTGACAGATGATTTTTCAAGATTTTCATGGGTTTTCTTTCTTGAGAGTAAAGATGAAACGTTTGAAAGTCTTATGATTTTCTTCAGGAAGCTAGAAAACGTATATCACTTGCCAATCAAGAGAATCCGCAGTGACAATGGTACTAAGTTCAAGAACAAGAGGATGCTCGAATTCTTCAATGGAAAGGGAATTCTTCACGAATTCAGCACTCCCTAAACTCCTCAACAAAATGGATTAGCTGAACGTAAGAATCGCACACTAATCGAGACTACAAAAACAATGCTCGCTAATTCAAAACTTCCAAAAAGTTTCTGGAGTGAAGGAGTTGCATCTGTCCGTTACATCCTCAACTGTGTGTTGACAGTCAAGCCTCACAACAAGACTTATTTTGAGATGCTAAATCATCAAAAGCCGAACCTCGTGTTTTTGGAGCCTTTTGGATCGTCGTGTACTATTTTGGATCCGGACAGTAAATTTGGAGCCAAATCCTTGGAAGGATTTTTGTCGGTTATGCTAGTCCACAAAATCGAGTCTTTTTGCCGAGTCTTAACCAGGTCATTCTTGCACAGCATGTTGATTGTCAACGATATACTACACCAACGTAGAAACCTTGGGATCCATGGCTGTTCAACTATGATGGTTTGTGGAATTCATTTGACCTACAGGAAGTACCATCAAAGAAGAACTTGTTATGCTTTTTCAATAGCATCAAATCTCTAATCAAGAGCAAGTTTCTAGACTGTTCGTGATTTCCCCATCACTTCCTATCTCTAACACTTCAATACTATGTAGGAATCAGTCTTTGTACCTATCTTGAACACTGCTGAATCATCTCCCATCAACCGATTGATGCCGACTCTGATCGTGAACCGACTTTTGATGACGGAGGAACCAGTTCCAATGAAGGATCTGAGCAAATTGAAAGCTTTCTAAATTCCCAAGCTGATCAATCCAATGTCAGAAATGAAGCTACATCTTCTACACCAGTTGTTGATGAAGTTGTCATGAATTTGCAGAGTCAAGTAGACATTCCGAGTGAAGTAATGCCAAGGACACTATCTTACCATCCGTCGGGGAATATCATTGGCAGCTTACAAACCAGAGTGAAAACTCACAATCAGATCAACAAGGATCTAAGTTGTTTTTATACAAGTGTTGCTCCATTGCAAACAAGACTTTCTAACAGTTGTTTTGTTTCGCAGGTTGAACCAGGAAACAGGAAAGACGCGTTGAAAGAGGAAAGCTGGGTGGATGCAATGCAGGAAGAGTTGCTTCAATTCCAGAAACTTGGTGTCTTGTGACCTACGATAATCATCATAAAAAGATTAATACTCGATGGGTCTTCTAGTGCAAGAGAGATGACATAGGTATTGTGGTTAAAAACAAAGCTCGGCTTGTGGTCCTGGGTTTCTATCAGCAAGAAGGGATAGACTACAATGAAGTCTATACCCCTGTCGCTCGTCTTGAAGCTATTCACATATTCTTCGCCTTTCCTTCTTGGAAAGGATTCAAAGTGTATCAATTGGAAGTCAAATCTGCTTTCCTTTACGGTAAAGTTAAAGAGGAGGCGTGTGTCGGCCAACCACCGTGGTTTGTCGATCTGATACACTACGATAAAGTCTACCTTCTGAACAAGGCCTTATATGGTCTATACCAAGCCCCAAAGCTTGGTATGAAACACTTTCAAGATATCTTCTAGACAACGGCTTTCTTAGAGGAACTGTAGACTGTACCCTCTTCACAAAGGAAGTAGATGGACATCTGATTTTGGTACATATCTATGTGGATGATATCATATTTGGATCGGAAAATGATAAGCTGTGCAAAGACTTCAAAGAAGTCATGAAAAAAATTCAAAATGAGTGCTATGGGGGAGATGAAGTTCTTCTTAGGACTTCGGGTTAAGCAATTGCCTGATGGTATCTTCATTCATTAGACAAAGTATGTTCATGACGTTTTAGAGAAATTTGACATGTCAGGAACTACACTAGCATCAACTCCATTAGACCCCAACCACGCATTTATCCAGACGCTCATGGAGTCAAAGTCGATGAAACATTATATCGCTCCATGATCGGATCCTTGATGTATCTCACAGCTTCGAGACCTGATATCATGTATCCAACATGCATATACGCCCGTTATCAGTCCAATCCAAGAGATTCGCACTTGTTAGCCGTCCAACGAATCATGTGATACTTAAAAGGATGTCCAAGCACCGGCTTGTGGTATCCTCGACATGACAACTTCAAACTTGCGGGTTACTTGGATTCTGATTTCGGCTGCTGCAAGCTTATTGCCAAATCTATTACGGCTGGTTGCCAGTTCTTTGGAACTCGTTTGGTAACGTGGCAATGCAAGAAACAGACCGCGGTCGCTCTCTCTACATGTGAGGCTGAATACGTTTCAACACCGTAGATACTTTGGATACAACAGCAGATAAGAGACTACAGACTACAATTTCTTAATACGCCAATTTATGTAGATAGCAAGGCGGCTATTGATATCACCAATACCCTGTTCAACACTCACGCGCTAAACATATAGAAATTTGACACCACTTTATCTGTGATTGCTATGAGAAAAAGTTGGTAAGAATTGAAAAAATCCACACTGATAACCAAAAGCAGATTTTTACAACAAAGCTTTTGATAGATCAAGATTTCAAAATCTACTGACATTAAATGGTTTGAAAAATCTGACATCATGGAATACGCTGGAGGTTCAATTTGAGGATGAATGAAGATATATGGAAAAACTGAGTAATTTGTTGGTCGACATCTCTTGGATATATGGACATAGTACTCTGAAATTTTGTTTGTGAGAATGCTAGATTCTACGATACTAGGTCTTTATATTTAATCGATATCTGGGCTATTATCCGAGTTCTTCTGATTTTGCGTCGGCAATGACCTAGAACTTGTATAATACTTTACGCATTATTCACCTCCAAAAGCTGCACAAAAATGAGTATGTTATAAAAATTTACGACATCTGCAGTTCAAAAGATTCCTTAATGGAACACCACCTAAAGTCGAGCCTTCATCTCTTTCTTTGTATGGAAATACTAACCTGAGCTCTCAAGGTCTCACAATTCACCCCATTTACATATATCAGTTAGATATATTCACCTGTGAAATGAAATTCTTGGAATCTCGATGCGGGAGTATATTCTGAGATGGGAAACACAGTTACTTCATGTTCCTTAATGTTACCTAATATATCTTAAAACAATTGAGAAACATGTGGAGGTTTAAGTGGATAAGTATATTGGCAATCAAGGTAAATCTGTATAGAACATAAAGTTACTACCAAGATCAACGGTACTTGTGATTTGTCTAAATATCTGATATGATGCTCTAAACACAAAACTCACAAAAAATATATGTATGTAAATACATCTCTATTTACTTGTTATTTCTTCTCGAAAAAATCCCAAAAAGATTTTCAGTTTATTTTTAGCATTCTATCTTAGATTTTAGTCTATTGATGATGAAAATAGCGTTAGTCAAGGTCATAGCGACAGTTGGACTCGGTTAATTGAGTAGGTTATAAAAACAGATAAAATTTCACAAAAATTTAAAAAGGAAAATCAAAGTACAAGGAACTAACTCGTACGAGTGAAATACTGACTCGTACGAGTGATAAAGGCTCATTCGTGTGAGGCATAACTCGTACGAACGATCTTCAGAGAGTATATAAGGGTTTCTCATTTGCACGAGTCACACTATTGACTCTGTGCGACTGAGAGTTTCCTTTGTGTGATTCAGTTCTTTCTACACTTGTTCTTGATCGATTTACGTATCTTTTTCTTCTGGGAGGTTGATTAGCACACCTCTTACGATGGGCAAGGTACTACTACAAGTTTTGAGCCGTTATAATGCCGAAATTGGACCAAAAGGACATAAAACATAAATTTAGGATAATCGGACAGGTAAAATATAAAATTAAACTCAAATTCGTATTAATCGGCCCTTTTAACCTATAAATCAACATTCAATTTGTTAAAATCTAAGTGTTTTAAGTTTGGTTTGATAAGGTGTTATTTGGTGCGATTCACAACTCGTACGAATCATCACTCGTACGAGCAAGGTTATCAAATGACTGATTATCATATTCACTCGTATGAGTGATCGTTCGTACGAGTAGGTCCTTAAACATTTATATCTTTGTGACTCGTACGAAGCATCACTCGTATGAGGAAGTCTGTTCAAAATCCTTAAAATTTGTTAAGTATGATTTCCAATTCGTACGAAGAAGTGGCTCGTACGAGTGGGTTTTGATTCAAACTTGAATATTTGTCTAAGTATCTGACTCATACGAATGATGACTCGTACGAATATATAAGATTTGAAATGTTTGAAAAAATTTTCTAAGTGTTTGTAATCTTTGTGTTTGCATATCAAGATGTCTACATTTTCTCTGTTCCACAACGTTTGTTATCTTTTGGATGAGACTAATCCAGAGATAGCAGCATACAGAGAAGTTATAGATTTTCTGAGCAGGTTGCCTATTACAAAGGCCCTTACAGATTGTTATACAGCATACCGATCTCATGTTGAATAGTGAGGAAGAAAATGCTATCCTGTCTGCAGTACGCATTGATAACGAAGATATTGAAGTCAACATCACTAAAGATCTGATTCGAACAGTATTGGAGTTTAATGACAGTGAAGACCACCCGACCGGTTACCTAGAATATATGGTCAAATGGTGTGTTTTATAGGATGGGCTACGCTGGATTCGTTAATGTTGCACCTTTCAAGAAGGGAAATCTCAGTGCTCCCTTTCACTATATCGCTCACTTTATTATTCATGCCCTAAGCCACAGAAAGGGTGGATTTGATGATTTGATAGACTATCAGATGTGCATGATAACTGCATTAGTTCTCAACCTGCCCTACAACTTTTCAAGACTTGTCTTCTCTCAGATGATACAGAATATACAATGCAAGAAGTTTCTTCAGTACCCGAGATTCGTGCAAATGCTGCTAGATCGTCTACATCCAAATCTGAAGAAGAAGGACGATATTCGGAGACTTCAGCATATGGATGTGTCTACATTAAAGAAGATGAATCTGCACCTAAAAGCCTTCCCCAACGCTAAGCCTGTTTTTGGGGCTATTATTGATAAAGACTATGTGGCGCTGCCCAGGGGGACGTGGCGAAAAGATGAAAGTGGGGATGAGGCTAAGGAGTTAGAAGCGTTAGATGGTTTTGTTGCAAAAAGGAGCATTTGGTTTACTAAGGAAGATAAGAAGGGGGTAAGGGGACAAAACGAAAGCAAACGGCTACATCTTCCTCCACTGCCCCTCAAAAGAAGAAACATGAATCTGCCAGCACGAGTTTGATAGACGAGCTAGAGCCAGAAGAAAATGTCGAGACATTGGCTGTTGATATAGAAAGAGAAGCGTTTGGTGTTAAAGAAGGTATAGTTGAAGAGGCATCCTCCTCTAGCACCGATGAAGAGGATAGGCTCACCAGAGAAAGAGAGAGAGCCAAAGAAAGAGAATTAGAACG
Organism: Scalesia atractyloides; assembly: GCA_947069175.1. Taxonomy (NCBI): domain Eukaryota; kingdom Viridiplantae; phylum Streptophyta; class Magnoliopsida; order Asterales; family Asteraceae; genus Scalesia; species Scalesia atractyloides. The sequence continues at coordinate 31,044,623 of CAMTDV010000022.1, forward strand.
ATTGGCTGAAATACAACTTAAAGTTTAGGAGAGGAGAAGAAAAGATACCGGAGAAGATGATTCTACATGTGTGCCATCTGGATCTGACAGTGACACTCCTGGTCTCAAATCATCAAAGAGTCCATCTAAACATGTGAAGAGGCTAGCGGTTAGAAGTTCTGACTCTCCGAAAGCTCGATTAAAGAGAAAGGTGCAGGAAAAAGTTGATATTGCACAAAATGTTGAGTCTACACCATAACCACCACCACCATCGTCACCAACTCCACAACCACCACCATCACCACATCCTCAACCAACTCCTCAGCCACCACAATCTCCACCATCATAACCTACACCTCAACCTCAACCTACTCAATCTCAACCCCAGTTCTCAACAGGATCTAGACTAGAAGATCAGTTTGAATTTGATTTTGGAGATATTCCAGGGGGAGAAGAATTTTCTGCTGACATGTTCAATGACACACGAATCGAAGAGTTGGAAAACCAAGTTATGCTAAACGGTGTGAAGGTTGCTGAATTACAAGAGCAAATTAAGGGGCTGAAAGAAGAAAAACAGCATCTTACGCCTATCTTGGCAAGTATTGTGTCAGAGAATGAAAGGCTGAGGAACCGTATGGAAGAATATAATGAAGAACGCCTGAGAAATCAACGAAAAATGAGCTTATTCGAGAAAATTCTTACAGAGAAACTCGGGATTAATTTAGTCGTAGTAATCGATGAGATTGAGAGGGCAGAGGCTTGAGAAAGAGTTGCTGAACGAGAACGTATTGCTAAATAATTAGCAGACACTCAGGGCAAAGGAAAAGAGAAGGTAGGTGAGGAACCTATGATTGATATAACTGAGCCAGAAGCTGAATCTGTCCTAGTATCTTCTAACTTAGGGGTGTATGCAGACACGAAGAAGTTTGTATTGATCAGAAAGCCAAAGATGTAGATATTGACCTGACGAATCTATCTGCTAAACATCAGGATTGGCTAAGTTAAAGAAAGATGATGAAAGAGATTGAAGATGAAATAGATGCGCTCACTGAAAATGCTGATGACGATGATGAAGACTTGGATGAAACTGACGATGCATCTATGAAAAAGTCTGACAATGATAGTGATGGTGATGATGATGATTTGGGTGGTTCAGCTATCCTCGTAACAGAATCGAGTTTGAATGAAGATATCGATTTTTCTATGTACTTGGATGATTCCACCAACCAAGTGGAAGGAGGCAAAGAACAAGGAAAGGAGTTTGAAAGATCAAAGGATTCTAAGCAGGCAGGAATAATCACATTGACTGATATATCAGTTGTTCCTGTCGTGCCCAAACCAAATATATTGTATTTAGAGCACGATGCAGAAGAGGGAGAGTTTGTCCATAGTTATACAAGGGAAGAGATTGCACAAATGTTGGGCATGGACGAAGAGGCATTTGTTTTGTTTCGAATATGAACCGACATCAGTGCTTTCGGGCCTGGGAATTATGTCTTCAAACATTTTTCTAACGCACACGATTATGACAATGTTGTCGTGGAGGATGATTCTGATGACAATGATGCAAATATTGCCGAAGAGGGTACAGATGACTCCCCAACCTTCAGTGAATTGTTTGCAGCCAAGAATGATGATCTACTGAAGCGAAAGGTTGAAGAGGCTGTCAAATAGGGAACGGTTCCTCATCGTTTGTCTAAAGAAGAAATTGTAGAAATGAGGAAACTATGGTTTAAAGAACTACCAGCAGAGCGTAAATTCAAACGTCCCCTAGCATTCTTCCCAAGTGATGCTAACATTTCTCTAGGGGACGTAATTAGCTGGGGATGGATCGAAAAGGTTGACGTCTATGTGATTAAAAGGGAGTATGGGCTCCAGTAATTCCGATACCTAAGCGATATCAAAACCCTGCCATTCTGGGATATTAAAGAATTGGTGCAGAGAAAGATGATAAATATGAAGATGAAATTTCACGACCAGCGGCTGTGGAAATTGATAAAGCTGGAAGCTACTCACGGCTTTAGACGCTGGAAGCCACATATGCCCAAGAGAATCAGAAAGATCGATCTTATTAGAAAAGAAAAAGATGTGACTTTGATTGTGAAGAGGCCGAAAGTGATGAAAAATATGCCTCTGATAAAGATGGAGCAGGATTTCTTCAAGATCTTCGAATGGTTGCAAACGTTTCTAGTACATGTGAAGCTGTTATTTGTGTTCATCCAGATGAAGGTTCTTTGAAGATAACTGAAGAATTATCCGAAGCCGTCATAGCACACAAACGCATATATGGTCTATGATGCGGCATTCGAGTACTAGACCCTATGTGGCTAGTCAATTGCTCTAAGAAGGATAAAGAATATCAATTCTTGTTAGAACTTTTGAGACCGTTGATGGCTGATTATGAATAGTTTGAGCTAGTTTGTATTAGTTAGTCAATGTTGAAGGGTCAAAAGTGTAATTGTGTGAATCTTGTAGTAGGCGGCGTATTTAATAGTCCAGCATAATTAATAATTACCCTGGATGATCAGTTTGTATAAATACTATGAACAATGAATGTATGTCCAAGTTTCTTGGACAGATTTTGGTGATCTTCTTGTGTTGTGATTTTTGCTATTGTGCTTTCAACTAAATATCCAGGTGCTGTTATTGATTGCATGTTATTTGGATTACATATACAACACTAGTTGTTTGATCCAAACAAGATTCTTCATCTTCTTTGCTTGGTTTATCTTAGTATTTGCACATTCAAGCAACTAATCCATAGTTGTTTGGGTGAAAACAATCAACCACTGTGATCTGAATCTATTTTGGGACTCACAATTTGGTATCAGAGCCTTTGTGCTCTTAATTGTTTGAGTTTTTGTTAAGATTTGTCAAGTTCTGAAGGTTTTACAAAAGTTCTCAATGTTTCATGGTTTTTCAAATTTTTGGGATTAAAATGGCTTGATCTGGTGCCTTTAATCCTTGGGTTGTTGTTAATCAGTAGTTTGGTAAACATTTTGGTCATTTACCTGCAAAGAAACATGAATTTTGGGTCGTTTTTGGGTGATTAAGGGTTTTTGTCCGTACTAAAACCCTTCTGGGCGTATTTAATGTTGAACTAGCGTAAATATATTTGAAGTTGGCGTATTTATTTTGAATATAGCGTATTTAACTTGAATTTAGCGTAGTTAACAACTACGCTGGTTCTTAAATCAACGGAGTTATAAAATTGGCAGCGTAATTGTCCAGCGAATTTACTCGAATGCGACTTCGAAATCAGTGATACTAATCCTCAGCGATTTTATCATGCTGTTCAGCAAAATTAACTAAACCTTTGCTTGTTTTCAAATATCCAGCGGATTTAGCTTTTTGCAGGACAAAATCGCCGATCCATATAGCGTAATTGTTTCCAAGTGCAGCGTAATTAATCTCTGGTCCACGTATTTACCTCCTTGCGAGTGTAATTGTTCTCTGATTCAGTAAATCTCAGCGTAATTGATCATCTTTCATCCATCATGTCTCTCAATCAACTCAATCCGATTGCTCAAGCCGAACTAGAAACTGGAACCGCTACAAGGCCACCAAAGTTGAAAGGTTCGGAAGATTTTAGCAGCTGGAAAAACAGGATCAAGTCTTTTTTTGAGTATACCGATTATACTCAATCGATGTCAGTCACTATGGGCCCGCATGTTCCCATGATAGTAGGTGACGACATCCGTACTTTCAATGAAGATCCTTCAACATTCACATATGAAGATAGGACACTCATTCAACGTGACCAGAGGTCTCACGCTGCTCTCACTATGGCTCTGTCAAAGGATGATAACAATTTGTTTGAAGAATACACCTCGGCACATGAACTGTGGTTGGCTCTAATCGACCATTATGAAGGCAATGAGGAACTCAGGGAGAACAAACGAGACATGGTGCATAAAGAATATGATATGTTTGGAGGTATTCGTGGCGAAAGCTTGTCCGACCACATAAGCAGATTTCTGGGGGTGTTGACCAAGATGAAGAAAGTGGGAAACCCAGTTGCAAATTGTGCATCGATCAAGAAACTGCTAGATTCTCTACCAAAAGAATGGAGTCTTCAATGCATGATGATTAAGAGACCTTCCTCACCAGCACAACTCTAGTTACTCTCTTAGAACTGAGTAACACTTTAAAAGCCTTTAAATGGACATCGTGAAACGAGATATGAATCAAACTGGATATTCTCAGAAGACGTCTTAGCAAGCTGCTGCAACCTCGGTCCCCAAGAATATGGCATTTCTTGCTCCTGTCACCTCATGTGGATCAAATCCCCAAAGTGCTGTAGAATCCTATTCAAATGCTTCCGCAAACTCTATGAAGGCCTCGTCATCTTCCGGGAAGACCACCGTGGCCAGCGACACTCAAGCACTTAAAATTTCCATAGAACATGTAGCTCTTTTTAATACTTTCTTAAGTAGCTATGAGGCGCTTATGCCAGGAGAGTTTAAGAGAGAATTCCTAACAGCAGAGGACATGTATCAAGTAGATCCAGACGACATGGAGGAGATGGATCTGAAGTGGTAGATGGCAATGATCACTCTACGGTTGAAGAAATTCCAAGATAAAAAGAGGTTGGCTCTTGGAAAAGCTGGATTTGACAAATCCAAGCTTAGATGTTATAACTGCAAAGACTTGGGCCACTTTAAAAGAGAGTGTCCATTGCTGAAGAACGAGTATACCGAAATCAACCAGACAAGGAGGCCAATTGCCGTTGAAGTAAAATAATAATTCTACTGAAAATAATCATAAGGCTTTAGTGGTGGAAGATTATGATTGGTCGGAGGAGATATCTGAGGTAAAAGGTGAAGTAAACAAGGCCCTCATGGCAAACATGACCACTTTCTCTGCCACGTCTGCCTCAAATGATGTTGAAAAACAAACCTCCAAGATTCCAAAAGATGACACTGGTTTGAAAAGCATCATCTCTCCTGCCTCAGAGAAGAGACAACAGAAAGCTGAAATGAATGAGTTGAAGACTGTTGTTCAAGAAGTCATCAGTACCAGCAAGAATGCAGCGGTTGGAACATCCTCTACCGCCATGAAATCAGAAGCCGAAGATAAGGATTTGGTAAACAACATTCCATATGAATTTAAAGCAAAGATGTGCTCAAAACCATGTTTGAATGTCGTGGCACACTACAAATAACTCAACCGTGATATAATTAAAGAAAAAGAAGTTTTGAAAATAAATCAAGAACTAAAGGAAAATGAGGCTGCATATCAGCGAAAGTTGAATTCAACCATAGCTGAAATGCAGACTCTAAAGGAATTTGTTTTCAGAAAAGATTTTATCATAAATGATTTGACCGAAAAGCTAGAAAAATCTCAAAACGAAAACAATAAGTTACAAATCATTATTGATAAATGGAAAATTAGCCAAAAAGCACTGATTCACATTGTAAACTGCCAACGACGACATTCATAAAGGATGGAATTGGATGTAAAGATAAATTTGGAAATGAAAGAAAATTATTTCCTCCTCCGCACAGCAAAAATTATGTTCCTATGCCATCTCCTCATCCTAAGAACAACTTAATCAATAAGAATGATTTTTTGGATCAAAGTATTTTTTATAAATCCGAAAACAACACTAACCTTTCTGAAAGTAATGCAGATCTGTGCGAGAGTAAGGAAGATGTGTGCGATGGGGAAGGTGATTGTGGAGGGATGAAAATAGGAATAGGCTATTCAGGAGACAGTTATTCCACTGTTAACTGGTTCGCCTGGAATTGTGATAAGACGAAAAAATTTCCTATTTGAGATAACTGTAATAGTTTATCTAGGATGGATGATTGTAATGGTTGTATGCCTAAATTGAGAATTCAGGATGACTGTAATGGCAATGTGCCTACACTTAAGGCTCACAACCAAGGGTTTGCCAAGGTTGAGGGTCATGACCTAAACTTTGCTCTCAATGATGAAAATGTTATGCTTGAATCTCCTGTATTTGTGCCAGAGTTAAAGAAAAATAGTTTTGGAAAATTCCTTACAGAGGAAATTCCATAATTTATTCCATCAGTTGCAGGTACATCAGAGACTGATAAAGATTTCACTGAATATTCAAGCACAACAACTTCAGAAAGCGATAAAGAAATGTCAGATGAAAGTTAAGAATCAATTTACTCATCAGACAGTGAGCACAGTGAAGTCGACATTGAAGATAAACATCATCCTGAAGAGAAACTGAAGAAAGCTAAAGATTCAAGTCACATTACATCATCAAACTCCTCAAGATGTAATAGACTCTCATCACATACATCATCTTCACACTCAACACCGAGGAAGAAAGATCGATTCAAGAACAATGTTTTCGTTGTGGTCATTTAGGACATATGGCGAACATTGTAAAAGCAAGAAATTTTCTAAACCTAGTCAAGATCTAGTTAAAAGTTTTACTGATCAATTTGACAGTTTAAAGAAATTAGTAAAATACATAGTTGATTCAACCTGTTTTTGGAAAATAAAAGACAACACTCTTGCTCAAAATCATGATAGAACGAATGTAAAGCAAGTCTGGGTTCCAAAAAGTAGCTAATTGTTCATATTTTCTTGTTGTTGTGTATAACAGAATAAAATTCAGAAATGGCTTCAGATACTCATGGAGTATATCTGGCACGTTGACAGCGGTTGCTCCAGGCACATGACCAAGCTAAAGATCTGCTTACCAACTTTCGAGTTATTGATGGTGACTTTGTATCCTTTGCCAGAGACGAAAAGGGAGGAAAAATCGTCAGAATGGGTGACGTCGTGTCAGAAGCACTCACTTTGGAGAATGTGAACTATGTTCTAGAATTGTGTTACAATCTTATGAGTGTTTCACAAGTCTGTGACAAAGGAATCGCGGTGCTGTTCAATGACACGGAGTGCTTATTCCTCAAACAGGTTACTCCGTCCCAAAAGAGATGATCATGCTTAGAGCTCCCCGTCAAAATAACACCTACGTGCTAAATATGAAGAATGCCAAAACAAATGAGCCAATGACATGGCTTATGTCAAAAGCATCTGAATCGGAATCACTGCTGTGGCATAGGTGTTTGGGCCATGTGAATTTTAAGAACATAAATAAACTTTCTAAATTAAATCTAGTAAGAGTTTTACCTATGAAAGATTTTCCTTTTTCAAAAAAAGTGCATTGCATGTGCCCAAGGAAAGCAGCATAAAAAGCCTCATAAGTCCAAAGCAGTGAATAGATATCTGCTCCTCTGCAATTACTTCACATGGATCTTTTTGGCCCAATTAGCGTTAAAAGTTTAGCTAAAAGATCTTATTGTTTGGTGATTACAGATGATTTCTGACGGTTTTCATGGGTATTCTTTCTTGAAGCCAAAAGCGAAACGATATCCATTCTGAAGAGTTTCATTCCCATGATTGAAAACGTGATCAAGCTGAAAGTTAACTCCATCAGAAGCAACAACGGAACTGAATTTAAAATTCATATGTTTGTCTCCTTCTGTGAAGATAAGGGAATTTGCCTCCAATACAGTGCTGCCAGGACTCCTCGGCAAAACGGGGTAGCAGAACGCAAAAACAGAACTCTCATCAAAGCTACAAGAACTATGCTTGTCGACTCTAAGCTTCCCATAATCTTCTGGGCTGAAGCGGTCAACACAGCATGCTATGTTTTGAATTGTGTTCTTATCGTCAAACCTCACGGAAAGACAGCCTATGAACTACTTTTCAAAAGGAAGCCTCTGATAGATTTCTTCAAACCGTTCGGGTGTTTATTCACACTTCTCACACTGAAGACAATCTCATCAAGTTTGAAGCAGTCGGTGACGTGTGCTACTTCATGGGCTTTTCATCTTCTCAAAAGGCATATCGAGTCTACAACAAACGACCAAGATGGTGATTGAATCATACTACGTTGATTTTCAAGAAGGAAACTCCACTAACACTGGAAGCGCTCTGAACTGGTTTTATTACGTGGATATTACATTCAACACTTTCAGCATCAATGAACCCATCACTGAATCCGAACCTGCAGAATCCACTCGGTTGAAACCTTTGTTTGATGCCTCAGACATTGGTTTTACTCTGTTTACAACCCGTTTCACCCCTGCCTCTGCCTCTCCTACTCTTCCGGTGTTCGAAGTAAATGGTTGACACATCTGCTAAGAATGCATCTACACATGATGATTCTTCTTCACAGCAGGCTGTGGATGAACCACCCAAAGAAGACGAAACTCCAATCATCTACGTCGATGAACACTTTTCTAATCTGCCTCAACAAGTTGAAACTCACACCAATGCAGGGTACAAGACCAATCGAAACCATCCAATTGAAAATGTCATCGGTTCTGTTGAAGATGGAGTTCGAACACGTGGTCAAACACATACCATCAACACAGGAATGTATACAACCTTTCTTTCGCAGTCTGTCCCAAAGGATATCGAAGAAGCTATTCAAGATTCAAGTTGAGTACAAGCTATGAAGGAAGAATTGGCACAATTTCGGAAACTTAAAGTCTGGAACTTGTTGACCTACCAGACAGAAAGTATCCAATTGGTACCAAGTGGGTGTTTCATAATAAGATAGATGATCATGGTGTAGTTATCAAGAATAAGGCAAGATTAGTGTTTCAAGGGTTTCGACAAGAAGAGGGGATTGACACGAGGAAGTTTTTGCACCTGTTACACGGTTAGAAGCCATCAGAATCTTCTTAGCCTATGCTTCGTTTAAAAACTTTAAGGTGTTTCAAATGGATGTAAAGAGTGCCTTTCTGTATGGGAAAGTGAAAGAAGAAGTTTATGTTTGTCAACCTCCAGGTTTTGAAGATCCTCATTCTCCCACGAAATACTACAAGCTTAACAAAGCTCTCTATGGTCTTCACAAGCTCCTAGAGCATGGTACGAGACTTTGTCAACATATCTTCTGGAGTGTGGATACTCAACAGGCAAAATTGACATGACTCTCTTCACAAAAAGGATTGGAGAAGATGTGATGTTGGTTCAAATCTACGTAGACGATATCATTTTTGGGTCGACAGATGAAGCCCTTTGCAGAGAATTCGAGAAGGTGATGAAAGCGAAGTTCGAGATGAGTATGATGGGAGAACTCACGTTTTTCTTAGGACTAGAAGTGAAGCAACGAAAGGATGGTATTCTCATTCATCAGGCTAAGTATATCAGAGATTTTCTTTCCAAATACAGCATGAATGACTGCAAATCTGCAAGCACTCCTTTTGCTGCTCAGACGGAACTCACTTCAGATCTTCAAGGAAAGCCAGTGAACAAATCTTTCTATCGCTCAATGATTGGCTCGTTAATGTATCTAACCGCTAGTAGGCCTGACATAATGTGGGTTGTCTGTCTCTGTGCCCGCTTTCAGACGAATCCTTAAGAATCGCATGATGCTGCCGTCAAGAGAATCTTTCGCTATCTCAAAGGAACTCCAAAGCTTGGTTTGCGGTATCCTAAAGATAGTAATTTTGATCTAATAGCTTACTCTGATAGTGATCATGCAGGTTCCAAAGTAGGTCTCCGGAGGCTCCCAATTCTGGGAAATCGTCTTATTTCGTGGCAGAGCAAAAAGCAGACAACAGTCTCTACATCTACCGCTCAGGCTGAATACACGGCAGCTTACAATTGCTATTCACAAGTCCTTTAGATACATAATAAGTTGTTGGATTAGGGGATCAACATCATGAAGACTCCAATATTCATCGGCAATGAAGCGTGTCTGGGGATTGAGAAGAATCCTATCACCACTCCAGAACGAAACACATCGAAATTTGCCTTCATGCGATTAGAGATGCATACGAGAAAGGATACATCCAAGTGGTGCCAGTGGATTCAGTGCAACAAAAAGCTGATATACTTACGAAAGCCTTCGATGAAAGCTCGATTCAACCAGTTGGTAACCTGGTTGGAAATGGTGAACTTCCTTGAGTGGAACTGACTTTTGGTTAAAAAAACAACATAATAATATAATAAAAATAAAATAATAATAATAATAATAATAATGGTTTTCATAATAAATAACAATCTCATAAAATGTGCCCAGCAAAAAGATTTTCTGCAAAGTTAAAATTTCTTTTCAAGCAATGGACTCTCGAAAATAAAATTTTAAGGGGGGTTTTGTGAAATTTTCTTCTTTGGCACCTGCATGAGAAATGATATAAAAACTGCTAACACTTTTGTTCTGATCTTAAAACAGAAAAAGATTAAGGCCTCAAGCAACGACGTGTCGGTAGATTCAGCAATACCTTAAAGTAAACTGTGAAACGGAGACAAACCTTAATGATCACACAAGAATTCTGAATACCAACAATGTTGTGCATCTTGCGGGTAACACGTTGCGGCGTATGAGTTAATGGTCTTAAATCTTACGTTGATAGATTGCGAAAGTCTGAGATTTCTGGTCTTTATATTGGCTAATCATTCGGGGATATCATAGTTGCTCTTCTGCTGCATCAAGACATATGCTGACCTAGACACAGCTATGATATCTTGTCAAAAAGAGCCTATGCGGCCAAAACCCTACACCATTGAAGCTCTCATTGAGAATCATTCAAGTGCTTAAATCGTACCGCATCTGGTATATGCCATAGCCCTCGTTAGACCTTGGTCTCTCTGCTATATGGAAGTACTAACCTGAACACCAACTGTCTAACGTTGAAATCTCAAAAATGAATGAAGTCAGTATAGTCACCTGTTATGAGGAATCTTTGTGCATACCTTGATCGCGGGCGCATGTCCTGACGTGGGACTCATGGGCACAACATTCTGACTGTGTCGGCATGAGTGGGGAACATTAAAGTTCTTGTCAATATTACCGCAACATGATAAATAGGCTCTTCGATCGCATGTTGAAAGATAGGTGCATGGATTTAAAAGGACAAGCATACTGACCGTTTTTCTTGTGCCTTAATTTTTAATATAACTAGTATTTTATCTCAAACAAACGAAGTGTTACCAGTATGATCTTTTGCAGGAATGTCACAGGATTCAAGTTAGTTAGCATAAACTTTGTGTGAAAAAGGAGGCTTCTGGACTCAAAAACAACTTTCAGGATCCAGATTGCAATTTTACTTTTCTCTTAATTTTAATTTTAAAATTCGTGCACTATTTTTTATCAAAAAGGGGCACGTTTTTTGAGAAAAGTTAAAATTTTCGAGCGTATTTGTTTCTAAGTTTTCTTAAAGATGAAGACATCTTACAAACATCTCAATGCAGCGTATTTAATGTTCCAGTGTCTTTGATAGATACGCTGGAAAGTAATCATGTATATATATAATTCAATTTCGTTTTTGTGCAACCTTTTTCAAATTCATCTTCATCTTCTTCTTATCACTAACAAAACCCACATCCATTTTCATTTTTCTCTTAAGTAAATCTGAAAGAATCAACATCGGTATGGTTTCGATATTAAAATGTCTTCGTTCTATTTTTGTTTATGTATAAATCATTGATCTCGGTCACTGATGTGTGTATATAGTTTCATTTGAATCTGGTTTTCCGGTTTTAAGGGGTTTATCAAGAAAAATTTGAAGTCAGCGTATTTATTATGAATGCAGCGTAGATAATTTTGAATGTGGCGTAATTATCACAAACCTGAGCCAGCGGATTTAATTCTTAAACGCGAGTTCAAGCAACCGGCGTAATTGACAATTACGCCGGTAATCTAACGTATATAATCATCTTCACTGGACTCATTCTCGTGTCAAAGTTTAAATCCGCTAGTCGTGTGTACCGTAAATAATACTTAATCAGTGTAGGTGTGTCTAAGTCTCTTGCTTAGTCTTGTATCCAGGCGAACTTAACTGTATTGCCCAGCGTAATTATTAGTGGATTTATCAGTTTCTTTTGTATATTTCTTTATATTATTATATATTTATATATACTTATACTTATTATATATATATATATATATATATATATATGAACATAAATCTAACTTAGCCTGTTTTCGATTTCAGAAATGGTGAAGGAGATTATCTGGGATAAAACTCGAAAGCACAATCAGCCATGCAAGTTGGTCCCACCTCCAATTGATTTTGAAGATGTAGCAGAGTGCATAATTCAAGTAGGATCAGCTACGCTGTACAGCTGATCCGATCATCTACAGCATCCACATAGAAGAGTTTTGGAAGACAGCCAAAGTGTCGACCGTAAATGAAATTAAAAGAATCACAGCTACAGTCAGAAATAAGAAGATCGTAGTTACAGAGGAAAATATACGCAGAGTCCTCAGTCTTGGAGACAAGAACAGTGATTTGCTCAGAATGAAGAAGGACGACATTCTAGATGGGTTCAAAGGGATGAGGTATATTGGAGACTTCAGAGAGAAAAATGAGATCAAAAGAAAGGGGCTTACCAAGGAATGGAGATTCATTCTTCATGTATTCGCTATGAGCATGGCACATAGGAAAGGAGGATATGACGGGTTGAACTTGGAATGGTCGGCTACTATGCTTAGTCTCTGCACGAAGCAGTCATTCAATATCTCTGGTCTCATTTTTTACTGCATGGTTGATAATGCTAATTCCTCCACATGGGCCATGTACCCTCGTTTTGTCAGCTCCTCATCAATGACCAACATCCAAATCTTCCTCATGACAGCGACCTATACAAGTTCCAGCTACCAACAGGGCGTCAGATTACTGAGCTAAAAACTGAGGAATGGGTGCTGTTACATCAGTGGATGTATAGGGAGGAAAGATACTCTGTCGTAAAAGCAACATATGAGAAATACAGAGAATGGGTCAAGAAAATGAGACAAGAAGATGGTGATGAGGAAGTGGAGGAGGAAGAAGAGGAAACCAAGCAGCTGGTTAGAAAGAATAAAGGAAAGAAAATCATGAAGGAAGGGGACTACTCGAAGAAACGGAAAGATAGTGCTCCTCAAGAAAGATTGATGGAAAGCAGTTTCAGGGCTAGAGGCACCAGAGAACATCACGATCATATAGAGGATCTTCGTGCAATTCATGAGGCCGAAGAAAGAGAAAAAGAGTAACTAGAAGAAAGAGACGTCATATAACAGAATCCGAAACACCGGTGACGGTCACCACCGAGCAAGAGCAGTTAGACGAGTTTGTAGATCAGTTGATTGTCGATCCGAAAGCCCAAAGTCTATCTCCCCCGCAGAAGCGTAAGAAAACTTGGGAAGGACCTTTGACAGAGGAACAACCAAGACAAATGCCGCAACAAGCTCCATGACGACCTCATCCATTTCAAGATTTGTACGATAAGCTAGCAAAAGACATCGGGAAAGGTCCAGCTCAGGAAATCTGTCTGTTGAAACATCAAGTAAGCAACACTAACGTTATTCGTGAGAAGCTGAGGGAACAAAGAAAGAAAAACAAATAGCTTCACGCATACGACAAAGAACAGACGAGATTTGTGAGATTTCAGCAAGATGGGACGGAAAAGATGTATCATACGATCAGAGAACTTTTCACCAAAGTGGACTATACCACCGATGTTCTCATCTACTGATATTTTTTATTATGAGAAGTTTAAGACTGAAGAGAAAAGACAAAAAGCTGAGGCTGTAGAAAGGAAGAAAAAGCGCCTAGAATCGGCTGATGAACGTCACTGAGGATGACGAAAGTGAAGAGGAGGAGGTTGACAGAGATGAAATGCCAGCGAGATTTGTTGAGTGGGTTTGGAAGATGATACTATTTATGAAAATGAGGACGGTGAAACAGTAACTCCAATGCATCCAGAATGGTTCAGAAAAGAAAGGGAAAAGCTTCTAGATTTGTATCAGGTGGTCACCGTTAAAAAATCTGAAGTCACAGATAGAATAATAAGCTGGAAGTACTGCAATCTGAAAGGGATGTTCATCGTAAAGAGACGAGGTGGTGTTATCAGCATTTTAAGACCGGAGCTGACATGAAAAGCCTTCCAAAATGGGACATTCGAGAACTGGGAGGCTAGACCTGATAAACCCGACCAACAGCAGCATCGGAGCTTACTTTGAAAGACTCATTTTAAGAGAATGCAATCGAGGCTTCATAGTTTTCAAGCCGCAACGACCTCGAAGAATAGTGTCAAAGACGACAAAAGATCCCATCACAGGAAAAGGGATGGTTACATGAGTAATTGATCCTGCTAAAGTCGAAACAAAAGTCAAAATTCCACCTGAACAGTCTGCCATGCTTACACACTTCAAGAAATGGTTTTATGATGGGAAGACAGGAGAAGCAGTGATCCGATTAGTGTCTAACGAAGATATTCGAATTCTAGACCCGATGGATGTTTTCATGTTCTGCCTCTCCGATCTCAACATTCTCTTTGGTCACAAAATCCATGTTGGAGCCGGAAATGAGTACAGAGAATAAGGAATGCTATTCCAAAGGGCTGTGGAACGAGCTCGAGACAGGAAGATAGAGATGATGGAAATTGTTCTCAGGATTCAGAGGCAGACAGAAAAGGAGGAGGCAAGAAAAAGAAAGAGAAAGCATAAGTCGTCATCCCAACAGAAAGCCTCCTCACCATCTCAAGCTGCATCTCACCATCAAATGAAGCCACATATGAAGCCACTACGGAGTTACAACAACCCTCAAGTGAAGCAATTTTTAATCTAAGCTCTAAAGAAACGATCGAAGCAACCACAGATCGACCTACCGTTCAAGCTACACAAGACAAGGATGAAGGACACGCCGAAGACCCAGAAGCTCGCAAGAAAGATTGAAGAAACCCAAGCATGCAACGGTCTGGGGGGGATATTATTAGAACTTTTGAGACCGTTGATGCTTGATTATGAATAGTTTGAGCTAGTTTGTATTAGTTAGTCAATGTTGAAGGGTCAAAAGTGTAATTGTTTGAATCTTGTAGTAGGCGGCGTATTTAATAGTCCAGCGTAATTAATAATTACGCTGGATGATCAGTTTGTATAAATACTATGAACAATGAATGTATGTCCAAGTTTCTTGGACAGATTTTGGTGATCTTCTTGTGTTGTGATTTTTGCTATTGTGCTTTCATCTGAATATCCAGGTGCTATTATTGATTACATGTTATTTGGATTACATATACAACACTAGTTGTTTGATCCAAACAAGATTCTTCATCTTCTTTGCTTGGTTTATCTTAGTATTTGCACATTCAAACAACTAATCCATAGTTGTTTGGGTGAAAACAATCAACCACTGTGATCCGAATCTGTTTTGGGACTCACAATTCTAAAGTAAAATCAGTTTTGAGGAAAAAGATAAAAAGCATGCTCTCCAATTCTAGAAGATTGTTAATGTTTGTTTCACTAACGACATACATTCAGGAACAGCATGGAAAACTTCTTGGAGGAAGCTGGAGGAGATAGAGCAGCGAAAGAAAGAAAAGAATGTACAAAGAATTGCTGAGCGAACGCGGATTGCGTCGCTAAGGAGCTTTCGGTTTGGCAACATGTATAATTAGCCTCCTCCTACAGACCAAACGCCGATATCTTTCTTGTTGTTTGTCCAACTCGCTAACAATGAATTCCGCCTCTGTTAGCTGAGTTGAATCAGTCTGTGCTCATAAGAGGAGAGCCGATCCCCTCACACAGGAGCTGAATTAATTATAAAGTTATAACATATAATATTAATAAAGAAAACTAATTCACAAACAAATCACCTTCTTTTCTTCCCGAATGTAGCCGACACCCCACTGCTCCTTTCCATTTCTTTCTTTTATAAGCAAGTCTCTCATTTAAAGGTTTCTGTTCTAATTCATAACTAAAAAAATTCAGCAAAACACTAAGGTATATATGGCTTTTCTAGCGAAATTATGGTTCTTTTTCATGGTTTAAGTAGTTATAACATAAAGGAACATGATTTGATCCATAAATCTTCATCTTTTGGGCCATCAGGGCTGTTCAAACATGAAGTACATATGACATAATAGTTCATGATGTTTGATGGTGGAAAAATGGTGTTTATGGATAAAAAATGATGGGTATACGACAAGTAACGTATAATTAACAACGTAATCGAAAAAGAATAATACAAGTCTTGATTGATGATGGTAAATACATGTTTGTGTTAAGCATGATGTGTAAGTACTTTATAGAACCCAACTCAGGCTTTGAAAGCTTAAAGATCGCTTAAAAGATTGAGAAACGCGAGCTATAACACCCGAAAAGTGAAACTAATAGTTGTAAACCTAGTTTTTACATAACTTTTTTCGTGGGTATTGTTAGGACTTGAAAATTTACAGGCTGGTCACACATGGTGAAAATAAGACTCGTTTAAAAGTTTAGAATTTTGTGAATTTTTGGTGAATTTTTAACTGTTTTTTAAAGGAATAAATTCGGATAAAATAATAAATGAGCTCAATAAGTCACCAAAGATTACTAGGATCTTGAGTTTAATATGGACAACATTCTAGAAAAGTTTGGGGATCATTGACTGAGTTTGACATGGGTTTCCAAAATTGCGTTGTCACGAAGTTTCGGTAGCCGGAAAAAACGGTATAACGAATTCAGAAAAATCTCAAATTCTTCCACGAAGTTCCCAGAAATACTAATTCTGGGACACTTCTATGAAGTTTTGGAAATTTTTGAAATTTGGATCATTTTGGATGTAAATCATTCAGTTAAAATACAGTTTCTCGCGAATTTATTAAAATTAATAACTTCGTTTTATATTCTGAAAATATTTTCCCAAATTCTATACATTTTTACCAACTTATATAAAAATTTTCAGAATTTTATAAAATGTATCCATCGAGTAATGATTTTCAGAATTAAAAATCATTATATACAATACCCGTAACTAAAACGCATAAAGAACCTGCCGGAACTCTGAACTGACTAAACGGCGAAAACGGAAACTTAAAATCGGGCAACCTGGGATCCCCAAATGACCGAACTCCAAAATATAAAGTTAATCATTTCTAATGAACAACTCATTAGTACAGTCCATATGATCATACCACTTTCCAAACATCTAAAACAAACGACTTCAACCGTCACGTAAAACGGTGCAGGAAGCCAAACCGAAATCTGACACTAAGATAATACCCACAACCCTACTATTGTTAGTAGTAGGGGTGTAACACTTGTGGTCAAACCACTGACTTACTTCCGTTGCGAGTCGGGGTGTGACACTTGTGGTCAAACCACTGATCTATCCTCATCTTCAAATAACTCACCACTTGGGCCAATCCAACCACCACTATTTCAAACAACTAATGACCATATTACAATGGCAACAGAGGCTTCACTAGAAAATTCCCAATTATGCCCTCACCTCAAAATTCCATCATTTCATAAACTAGAAACACTATCTTTCACATATCTCATCCACTAGAACATGTTATATGGGACATTAATGCAAGCGTGCTCACAAGAAGCCAAACCTCAAATGTCTGCGTATTTGCAGGCTTTCTATCACTCATCCAACCTGTCAAGTACGAAGATACATTAAAAGACAATAGTTGGGTCGAAGCCATGCAACAAGAGCTTCTTCAATTTAAAAGCCAACAAGTTTGGGAACTTGTACCAATTCCAGATGATACATGTCCAATTGGTATAAAATGGGTCTTCAAAAACAAAACTGATGAAAGAGGCATTGTTATATAAAAAACAAAGCCAGGCTTGTGGTTCGAGGGTATGAACAAGAAGAAGGAATTGATTATCATTTGTTCCTGTAGCAAGGTTAGAAGCCATAAGACTCTTCTTGGCCTTTGCTGTCAATCACAACATAAAGGTGTATCAGATGGATATAATGAGTCTTTTCTCTATGGTACAATCCAAGAAGAGGTCTATGTGTGTCAAACACCTGGATTTTGAAAACTCATTCTATCCTGATTATGTCTACAAGCTAAATAAAGCTATATTTGGACTGAAACAAACACATAGAGCCATGTATGATACATTATCGACTTTCTCTTATCCAACAAATTCAAAAGATGTAAAATTGAAAGAACTCTTTTTCTAAAATGGGAAGGAAAGATCTGTTAATTGTACAAATCTATGTGGATGGTATCATTTTTTGATCCACATGTGATAAATTGTGTGATGACTTCTAGAAAATTGATAACAACTCAATTTGAAATGAGTGACATGGGGGAGTTACAATGTTTTCTTAGTCTCCAAGTTCAACAACTAAAATATGGAACTTTCATTCACCAAAACAAATATGTCAAAACTCTTTTGAAAAATTTAGACATGAATGATTGAAACCATGTGCTACCCCCATTTCTAAACCATTTATATCTGATGAGAAAGATGATTTGATAGATCAGTCACTTCTTACAGATGTATGATTGGGCCATTGATGTACTTAACTGCATCAAGGCCTGTTATTATGTATGTAACTTGTGTTATTGCAAGATATCAAGCATCACCTATAAAGTCAAACCTAATGGCTATAAAAAGGATATTTAGATACCTAAAAGGTGCTCCCATCATCGTATCTGTTATTCAGCTTATGGATACATTAAGCTTTCAGGTTTCTCAGATAGTGACTTTGCTGGTTGTCACAAAACAAGGAAGTCAACATTAGGAGGTTGTCAATTCCAAGGTAATGCCTTGGCTTCATGGAAAGCAAATAGCAGTCTCTAATTCTACAGCAGAGGCAGAGTATATCGATGCTACAAGTTGCACTGCACAACTCCTATAGCTTCAGAATCAATTACTTGATTTTGGTATAACTACTCTAAAGACCATTATTTTTGGATAGTTAAGCAGCTAAAAACATTATCAAGAACCCACTGTCACATTCAAACACAAAGCACATTGACATTCGTCATCACTTTATAAGAGATTGTTACAAAAAGGGATTAATTTCACTCCATCATGTTCCCACTGAAGATTAATTAGCGAGTGTGTTCACAAAAGCGTTGGACGCATCTACCTTTAAAAAATTGATCACTACAATTGGGATGCTAAATAAAGATTGAAAAATATTTTCTTCAGATCTCTAAATAAAAACATTAAAACGTTGTTTAGAATATTCAAAATTGGTTCTTTTAAAAGAGAAAAAGAATGATAAGATCGCCAAAAACAAAAACTCTGCTCAAAAGAGTAAAAACAACTATTTCAAAGGTTCAAAAATCTGTTCAAGTGTGATAATCAAAAAGATTTTTGATTCATCTCTTCACATTAAAAAAGACATCTACTTAAAAGATTTCCAAAAGAGTGGAGTTACTTTCATAATGGCTCTTTCATTGAAACCACCCCACCACTATCTTCCATACCTTGTGAAAACTTCTTCAAATATAGAATTTCACTCAGTCATTGATACGATCACCTCCTCTAAAACTTACGATGCTCTTGTCGCTGATGCACCCATTCATGTTGAAAATATCAAAGATTTTGGGCAAAGTCAGATGTTTTGCTTCACGACGAAAAGCCCTACACTATCATTTCAACTTTAAACAACACTACATTCTGATCACCCTGAACTGATTTCCGCTACATTTGCCCTAGAAGATGAGACAGGTAGTGAATCTTTTCCAAAAACTTATGCTCATCTTGAAATCATAGAATGGGGTATGATGGTTAGTTTAAAGGTTCAACAATTTATAAACCTAATTTTTCACCTCCATGAAATTTTTTTTCATACCCTACTTATATGTCTTTTACCAAAATCACCGCTTATACTGAAATTCCCTTGAAAACAAAGTATTTGGGATATGCCATTTTAACAACATCAAATTTTAAGCTTTCAAATGCTCTGTTGTTAGATATGGTTTCCAATGTAAAACCCAAGAAAGATAAAAGCCCAAATCTTTTTCTCTTGTACCCAAGACTTATCAGTTGTCTTTTAAAAAGGGTCTTGGCAGATAACATTTTTGCAAGATGAGAGAGTCTTCGAATTAAAAGACTTTCAAACAAAACTTTTACTCACATGATGACCAAAAGTTAAGAAAATGTGAATGAAGAAAATGTTTTAGAAAATCCAACATATGTTACAACATCGGTTGTAGAGCCCATTGTTACTTGTGACCATAGTACACAGCCTAGTACTGTGGAACACACACGAGCCATTTCCAAAGCGCTTACGTCGATGCACAGGCCCAAAACCAAATAAAAACCCCAAAAAAGGTTACTCAAGAAGTTGAGGTGCTAGAGGAACCTACTGTATCACAAAAGCAGCAAACATTTGTTGTTACTTCCTCACAACAGATGCAAACACCTCCACCTATCCAAACTTCTCACTAATCCTCACAAAAGGAGAGTGTTGTAAACATAGGGGACCCACATCAAGGGGGAGATACATCACTTGATTATCTCTACTCAAGCTCCTCTCCCATGGCTGCTTCACTTTTCTACACTTCCACCCACTTTAACATTCCCATCACCATTACAAAAATTGCTTAATGCACTTGATAACCCTGACTTGCATCAACCTAGTTTCTCTCAACAACACATTATAAAGAGTTTACCCCTATAGGTGACCAGGGCAAGTTTAGAAATCAGTGTTAGCCACAAGACGAGGAGGTTACACCTCCGGTGCCACAAAAGTCTCACAGTGGAGACAACAGTCTCACAGTTGGACACAGGTTATGTTGATGCATAATGTCTATGACCTACGTCATAGGATAGTATCGAGTTTGTATATAGTTGCATAATGTTTGTATATAGTTGCATAATGTTAGAATGTATGTTGGTCACTTCATATGAAGTGAAACTATCTTCGTACGAAGGTAATCTATTTTCATACGAAGTGAAACTATCTTCGTACAAAGGAGATTTACCTTCGCACGAAGATAGAATCTAGCTTCGTAAAAAGGTAATGTTTTCTATAAATAGACGTGCAAGCTGGTTCATTTGTAACATTTTGTGATTTGGACGGGGGAGCTTTGTCCGATTGTTTCTAGGATTCATAACGTAGAACAAGTTAATGAAATGGTGATTAAAGTGAATACAACGTGTTTACAATTCTCCTAACTATACACGAATTCCGCACGTGTAGACTAGGTCAACAAATTAGGACCTTTGCTATTGGACAAAACGGTCCTACAAGTGGTATCAGACTTACTCTTACTCTTCGTGCCTTCTTAGTTGGCCTTTCAGCTTCATAATCATTATCAGACGGAATATACACATCATCGCCATTTCCAACCACTTTCTTCTTCTTGATCTAAGCCAACCTTTCAGCTTTTTCAACTCCGTCAAATGTATCCTAAGAATCTTCATTGTTATCACCACCTGCACCTTCCTTTTCTCTATCTGAGGTAGCAGAAAATACCACGTCCTCAACATTCACTTCGGCTTCAACATGTTGCTCAATCTCTACTTCCTCATCAGTAGTTTCTTCTCTGAGGATTGTTTCTCTCTTTCTTTTCTAAGCTTTGGCTTTTGGAGTACTCTGTTTCTTAGCACCTTCTTTCTCGTACGACATACCTGTCTTAGGCTCATAACCATCCATCTGAGCAGTCTCATCATCAGAACCATTGCCTTCATTTCTCCATGCACATCTGATAATCAACTATAGCATCAACCCCCCCCTTCCTGTGGCTTAATGTAGATATCACAGAATATACGAAAAACTTGTAAGACCTTCCGAGACGAGCTTTATTGAACTGAGTATTGACATGCCCTTTATTGCCCATTCTGTAGAAGCATCCTTTGCACATACGTTCAGTATACATCCTCGGATCTTCGTCTTTGTGTTTAACATCTAACACTCTACGAATCAGGGCTTTAGTAATGTACACCTCTTTCTCTTCAATACCAATCCGTACAAAAGATCGTATAGCTTTCTTCTCTGGTACAAGCATTGCATGCTCCCAGAACCTTTCTATGTGTGAGTGATAGGCTTTGTGAGGGTCTGTAAGCGTTTTAACAATAGGTAACTCGCTCATAAACTTGAATATTGACTTGAAAGGAGCAATTTCTAGAATACTCTCATCAAGAACACAACAGATGTTGTGTTTCTTGTCGAAGTTCATTTTCTTTTCCTGCACAAACACAAACACGAAAACACTTAGAAAATTTTTTAGATTTCTACAATTTACCTTCGTGTGAAGGTAACTGGTGCGAAGTGGACTTTTACCTTCGTGCGAAGGTAAATGACCAAAATACATATTTTGCACTTTATCTTCGTGCGAATGTAACCTTATACACACTTGTTAATTTTTCCTCGGTTTTTGTGAAATTGATGTTACTAAAATAACCTAAAAGTGTCGATTAACACAATGGTATGTTCAATTTTAACTATGGTCCATTAGATTGTCCTAGATCTATATATTTATGTTTGTTTTACCGAAAACTTCAATTTAAGGTTCACTTCAAGTTCAATTCGGTCCAAACTACCTTAGGCATTGTTCACGGTGTTCCAATCGACCATTACAAGCTAAGAAATTTTGGTAGCACTTCGTTAAATGTTTTGCAATTTTATTTTCACTCAGAGCATAAGTAAAAATGATAATGAACTATCTTCGTGCGAAGGTAGTTTATATAGTGAACTATCTTCGTACAAGGATAATTATCTTTGTGCGGATATAATTATCTTCGTGCGAAGATAACTCTTTTGAACGAAGTTAAATTTGATTTTTCACATTGCGTTTATTTTAACCATTTTTAACGACCCACGCAGTTGACTAGGTCCAAGTTAATGACCCTGGTTAACTGATTTGTCTACCAAGTCCAAGTTAATGACCTTGGTTGAACACTTTGTGGTCAAACTAATGTTTTAGGCAATGTAGAGTTTCAAGTTAATGAATCTTTTAATCTTTTAAAAATATTTTCTTAATTCAGATAAGCTCCCAACCCGTTGTCTTCCAGTATTCTCAGCATTCGGCATCTCTGGATTTTGAAGATCCGCTTTCCATCATCAGTAGTCAAAACTAAGATAGACAAATTTTTTCATCAATACTATCACCAAATTCCTTTGTCGGAAACTAAGATTTTGAAAAAAAAAATCCTATTACCAAATTTTTCTTGGACACTCGTCTCATCAATACGATCAACAAAATTTTTCAATGCCTTTTTTAGGCATTCCAAGTTACCTTCGTACGAGGTTAACTACCTTCGTGCGAAGGTAATCTATCTACGTGCAAAGTGGCGCCTATCTTCATGTGAAGATAATCCATGATGAACACATCGATCCAGAATCTTTATATCTGCGAATTTCAAGATGATTCTAGCATAGATCTGGTTGAAAATGATTTTTTTAACAATCCTATGAGTTCAATTTTACTTTTCGTTCGTGGATTGTCCGTTTATTTGATTTTTTACGTCTAAAACCTTTCTAAGTCGATAATTCATGAGCGTAGGTGAAAACCGTGGCTCTGATAGCACTTGTAGGATCGTTTTGTCCAATAGAAAAGGTCCTAATTTGTTGACCTAGTATACACATGCGGAATCCGTGTATAGTTAGGCGACATTGTAAGCACGTTGCATTCTCTTTAATCACTGTTTCATTAACTTGTTGTACGTTATGAATCCTAGAAACAGTCGGATATAGCTCCCCCTTCCAAATCACAAAACGTTACAAATGAACTAGCTTGCACGTCTATTTATAGAGAACACCTCACCTTCATACAAAGCTAGATTCTATCTTCGTGCAAAGGTAAATCTCCTTCGTACGAAGATAGTTTTACTTCTTACGAAGATAGATTACCTTCGTACGAAGTGCATATCCACTGCGTGCGAAATGACCAACATACATTCTAACATTATGCAGCTATATACCAATTCGATACTATTCGATGACGTAGGCGACAGACATATGCATCAACAGTCTCCCCTTGGCTTTATTGCAGTCCTCGAATCTTCATTTAAGATCCAGAGTCTTTACTCTTCTCGGATCTTTAATTCTTGAATAACTTTAACATCCTTTATCTACATATCATCTACAATCTTCTTTTCTTGAGCTTAATTTGATAAACTTAAATATCAACATGCTTATCCAGCTCCCTCTTAAATTCAACTTCATGTTCAAATTTTCTCAAATATTCAAATATACATTTTAGATTCAAACTTTGAAATTTCTAAATATAAACATTTCAAATTTTAATCTTTTTTCTCATTTATAAACCCTCTCAGTTAATCAAGTCTAAATTAATGACCTTGATTATCTGATTTATCTATCAAGTTCAAATTAATGACCCTGATTGATCTTATTAAGAACAAACTTATGTTTTTATTCAAAGTTAAGTCTCAACTTAATGAACTTTAATCATTTTCGGACAGTCTCAACTTAATGACCTTTAATCATTTTCAGACAATTTCAAATTTCTGATTTTTGCTCTAGATTATGAAAATTAGCTTTTCATAATCGGCAGTCAAAACTAATCATGATTTATACTGACAGAACTATGTACAAATATATTCACAAACATAATTTAGTTGAGTTTGTATTAGAGGATCATATCAGTTCTGATACATATCACTAGTACCGTTGACCTTTATAAGACTTCTAAATAGATTTACTTAGATTGTCAGTATACCTGTCCACTTAAACCGCTACACATTTCTCAATATTCTGTGATACGTTAGGTAATTTTAGGGACTTGACTTAACACTGTTTCCCACCTAAGAATATACTCCCATATCAAGATTCCCTGGATTTCATCTTACAAGTGAATATATCTAATTGATATCTATTTCTGGGTAATGCGAGACCTTCAGAGCTCAGGTTAGTACCACCGTACAGACAAAGAGATGAAGGCTCAACTTTAAAAGTAGTGTTCCAATTTGGAATCTTTTACTACAATTGTTGGATCTTTCGATACATACAATTTGCTACAGTTTCGGGTTTTTAAAGCAAAAGTATTCTACAAGTTCTAGTCCATTGCCGATGCAAAATCATAAGAACTTGTATAATACCCAGATATCAATTATTTATAAAGACCTAGTATCTCAGAATCCGACAATCTGTCAAATTAAATTTCGGTGTAGTAAGACCATACATCCGAGAGATGTTAAGACACTAATTAAGAAGTTTTTCTTTTAAGTTTATATCTCAGAAACAATCTACCCTACTGGCACATCCTCAGTGAGACCTGTTTAAACTTTTTAACACTTCAAATCTTTAGCATACCGTGACATTCCAGTGATGTATCATCATTTCCTCTTTTCACACGAAAACTCTTTTTGTCTTTTTCATGTTTATGTTCATGTTTTGCAATTTTTAACGTTTTTTTGTATTTTCTACAACATTTCTCCCCTAAAATCAAAACCATATTTTTTGAAATTTTGTTTTTAAAGAAAGAAATTCTAAAAACTAAAAAAAATGTGACAAACTGATGAGAATTACTTCAATCCGCTATCCATTACTGCTTCACATTTTTTTCTTTTTAATCTCTTTCCCCTCATGGTGACAAAACCTTAGACCCTTTTGATTTAAAAAAAGAAAACTTTGTACTCAACAGTCTTTTCAATCAGTTTTGTGTAATCAACATTGAGGGTTCTGTGAAATTTTTAAAATTTCTTGAAAAAATTGTAAAATTGTAAAGTAAACGTTATTGAAAATTCAATCATGGCCTTTATGTAGAACAAGTTATCCTGACCCAAAAATCCTTATTATATGCTAGGAACCTCAGTCTTCATGTTACTTTATCTTCCAAAAGATCATGCACACAAATGCAAACAATTAATTGAATAGTTTAACCCAAGATTTTTCAATCTTAGATTCAACCTTAGTTTTGATTTTCTTTTCGTAATCAGGTTTATTTGTGACTTTCTCAAGTTTAGGAATATCTTCAAAAATTTTCAATTTTCACTAAAGTCTTTTCAACAGATTTTTCTTTTATTACCCATTTTTGTTCAACCTTTTCTAACTTCCCGATTGACACAAAATTTTCAACTTTTATAGGAAAAATTCCCTTTTTCATCACCCATGTTTTCTTTTTAGACAATGCTTTCTTATAATGCAATATAGAATCTTTTCATTCAACACTTTTTGAAGTTTCACTATCTTCGAATTTTGAAAATTTACTGTTAATTGGTTTCACTTTGTTTGTAGATTCTTTGACTTGTTTCCAAACATATGTTGGTACAAACATTGGTGAGTTTTGCTTTAAATCTCCGAAATTATTCTAAACACCGGAAACAGGTTTAGGCTTTGACTGTGGACATTGTATAATAATGTGTTCAACTTTGTTGCATCGAAAACATTCCTTAACATGTTCTAGTTGTTGTTTTCTAGCATCAAACTTATCAATTGATTGTTTTTTTCGCAAACTTTCTTTTTCCTTTTCTAAAATTGTACCGAAAACAAATTTTATTTTCTTTTAATAATCTGGTTTTCGGAACCTGTGATTGTTTTTCTTCTTCTTAGCATATCCCAAACCTTTTCTTTTGTCTTCAGAGTATGTTTTACCTTTATGATTATAAAAAAGTTTAGGTTTGGAACTATAAGACGTTTTTAACTTTCTAAGCTCCGACAAACTCATTTCAACTAATTTAAACACTTTTTCAATTTTTTGAACATCCACGTTCTGAATCGGAAATTCTTCATCAGAAAATAGTTTGTCAGATCCTTTCACTTTGTATGCTACCATCTTAGGATCATCATTCAAACTTGGTTCTGAATTTGAAATATAATTCTTATGAAAACTTTCTTCATTTTCAGAACGGGAATTTGAATTACTCTTTTCAGCATCTGTGTTTTCAAAAACATTTTCGACCACTTTTGTAACCACATCAAAATCACATTCATAGGTCACATCTATTTTCTCAGGCAACTCGACTATTTGTTCCATTTTCAGGTTCAGATTGAGCGCCTTCTCCTCTCCTTCATGATTTCTTCTAGAATAATTGTTCCAGATTGGAGGAGGAACACGATGATAACCCGAGTCATTGTTCTTAACTCCACTTTTATTCTCTTCCTTAAGAGTTTTTACTTCTTGTTTGGGAAGAATATGATCAATTACGTATGAACTGGTGGAGTATCTGATTAACAATTTGTTGACCCTTTCGGCTTCTATTCTGACTTTCTCCAATTCTCGTTTTAGATCGGCAATATTGTTCAGATGAATATTGATTGCCATGTGTTTATCCATTACCGTAGTTTTTCAACATGTCGATTATAGCACCATCTTTCAGATTAGTATCACGATGAATTTTGATGGTATAGCTTAGCTTCTCATAAGATCCTTTCATTTGATTGAAATCTCTTGATAGATTATTTGTAAGACATTTCAGCTCTGTATATCTCTCATCTTTAGCAATACACAATTCACATGGTTTTGAGCACTTTGCTTTATATATTTCATCTTTTTCAGTACAAGATTTGCATGGCTCTATACATGTTGTGCATTGTCGCTCTATCTTGACTTTCTCATTCTTCTCAACTTTGTTCTCTTCCTGGACTCTCTCAAATTTTAGCTTCTAATTAACTTCAAAAATTTCATCTTCTCCTGGAGAATGATCTGGTTTTTCTAGAACATCATCATATTTTACACTTTGTTTTTGTTCATCGAGAAGAATCCTACAAAAGCATTAAACACGTGAGGAGGCATAGATGATTTAAGCATATTATGAATAACATCTTCTCAATCTTCCTCTTTAAACTGTTTCTCTTCTTCTTCACTCTTAGTGCTTTGACTTTGTTCAGATTAACCTGCACTTGTAACACAGTTATTAGATTGAGATGACATGAACATTTGTAAAGCCTCAACCTCTTCAGAACATGATTTTTCATAAACATACTCAGTAAGAATATCCTCGTCAATTCCTTCCATCAAACACAATCTCATTGTTATCCATTTTTATTGAAAATTTTGATCACTAAAAATTTGGTGTGAAATTCTCTCGACGGTGTTCCGGAACAGCTCGTATTTATCGTCAAAATCTCGAAAAAAAATTTCAATCACCAAAATTTTTTCTGGACACTCGTCTCGCGGCTATGATCAATTTTTTTAGGTTACCTTACTACGAGGGTAATCTACCTTCATGCAAAGGTAAACTGTGCGAAGATAAAAATTTTACTTTTTTCCATTTTGATCAAGAATTTGGTTGATTTTAGGTCTGGTTCTTTCAAGGGTTTGTTATTAGTCCATTTTAAACAGTCCTGTGAAAAAATCAGTCCAATTTGTCCATTCAACGCCGGGAAATGTCAAAAATAAGAAAGAAGAAAGATGTATTGTGGCTGAATAGCAAAGGTCCTAATTTGTTGACCTAGTATACACGTGCAGAATCCGTGTATAGTTAGGTGACATCGTAAACACGTTGTATGCACATTAATCACTATTTCATTAACTTGTTGTACATTACAGAATCTAGAAACAGTCGGGCAGAGCTCCGCCGTCCAAGTCACGAAACGTTACAAATGAACTAGCTTGCACGTATATTTATAGACAACACATTACCTTTGTACGAAGCTAGATGTTATCTTCGTGCGAAGGTAAATCTCCATTTTTGAAAAAAATGTAGATTTTTGTTCATCAATCAGATTAGCATCACTGTGAATTTTGATGGTATAGCTTAACTTAGCTTGTCATAAGCTTCTTTCATTATATTGAAATCTCTTGATAGATTATCTGTATGACATTTCAGCTCTTTATATCTCTCATTTTTAACAATACACGATTCACACTGTTTTGAGCACTTTGCTTTATCATATTTCATTTCAGAAAAGCCTAAAAATATTTTCAGTATGTTTTGGCATATATTTTGGAAAAACCAAAAAGATTTTATTTCGATCTTGGTTTTGACTACTGATGATGGAAAGCGGGTCTTCAAAATCCAGAGATGTCGAATGCTTAGAATACCGGAAGACAACGGGTTGGGAGCTTATTGAATTAAGAAATATTTCAAGAAGATTAAAAAGTTGATTAACTTGGACTTGGTAGACAAATTAGTTAACCGGGGTCATTAAATTAGACTTAGTCAACTGAGTGGGTCGTTAAAACTGGTTAAAGTAAACGAAATGTTAAAATCAAATTAACTTCGTTCAAAGGAATTATCTTCGAGAAGATAATTATCTTCGCATGAATATAATTATCCTCGTACGAAGATAGTCAGCTATATAAACTATCTTCGCACGAAGATATATCATTATCGTTGTTACTTATGCTCTAAGCGAAGCTAAAATTGCAAAACATTTAACGAAGTGTTACCGAAATTTCTTAGCTTGTAGTGGTCGCTTGTCACACCACGAACAATGCCTAAGGTAGTTTGGACTGAAATGAAGTCGAATTGAACCTTAAATTGAAGTTTTCGTTAAAACAAACATAAAACGCGAACCTAGGACAATCTAATGGGCCAAAGTTAAAATTGAACATACCATTGTATTAATGGCATTTAGGTTGTTTTAGTAACATCAATTTCACAAAAACCGAGGAAAAATTATCAAGTGTGTATAAGGTTACCTTCGCACGATGGTAATTTATCTCCGCATGAAGATAAAGTGCAAAATATGTATTTTGGTCATTTACCTTCGCACGAAAGTAAAAGCCCACTTAGCACCGGTTACCTTCGCACAAAGGTAAATTGTAGAAATTCGAAAAAAAAATTTAAGTGTTTTCGTGTTTGTGTTTATGTTTGTGTAGGAAATGAAAGTGAACTTCGACAAGAAACACAACATCTTTTATGTTCTTGATGAGAGTATTCTAGAAATTGCTCCTTTCAAGTCAATGTTGAAGTTTATGAGCGAGTTTACAATTTTTAAAGCACTTACAGATCCTCACAAAGCCAACTGCTCACACATAAAAAGGTTCTGGGAGCACGCAAAGTTTGTACCAGAGAAGAAAGCTATACGATCTTTCATACAAATTAGTAATGAAGATAAAGAAGTGTACATTACTAAAGCTCTAATTCGTAGAGTGTTAGATTTTAAAGACGAAGATCCAATGATGTATATGGAACATATATGCAAAGGGTGCTTCTACATAATGGGCTATAAAGGGCATGTCAATACTCAGTTCAATAAAGCTTATCTCGGAAGGCCTTACAAGTTTTTCGTACATTCTGTGATATCTACATTAAGCCACAGGAAAGGGGGAGGTGATGCTATAGTTGATTATCAAATGTGCATGATCACTGAACTTGTGCTAAACAAGCCTTACAACTTCACCAAGATGATATTCGAGCAGATGAAGTTGAACATTGATAAAGAAAAGTTTCTTCAATACCCCAGATTTATGCAGATGATGTTGGATGATCAATTTCCCAACTTAGTGAAACACAAGAATGATGTGATGCCATTAGATCACATGATAGGGTTATCTTTGGTGAAATTGAATCAGTATCTGAAGCAGACTACAGAGCTAGTGGCAAGGAAATTCTTTGGAAGATTTAAAGATAAGAGATACAAAGCACCTTCGAATGATAAATGGAGAAATGAAAGAAGTGGTTCTGATGATGAGGTTGCTTAGATGGATGGTTATGAACCTAAGAGAGGTTGTGGTACGAGAAAGAAGGTGCTAAGAAAGAGAGTACTCCAAAAGCTAAAGCTCAGAAAAGAAAGAGAGAAACATCCTCAGAGACGAAACTAATGACAAGGAAGTAGAGATTGATCAAAATATTGAGCAACATGTTGAAGCCGGAGTGAGTGTTGAGGACGAGGTATTTCCTGCTACCTCAGATAGAGAAAAAGAAGGTGAAGGTGGTGATAACGATGAAGATTCTGAGGATACATTTAACAGAGTTGAAAACGCTGAAAGGTCGGCTCAAAATAATAAGAAGAAAGTGGTTGGAAATGACGATGTTGTGTATATTCCGTCTGATAATGATGCTAAAGCTGTAAGGTTAACTAAGAAGGCACGTAGAGTCAAGAGTAAGACTGATACACAGAAAAAGACTATTGGGTCTCCCACAATAAAGAAAGCCAGAAGGAAATACAGGAGGAGAAAGACAGTAGAGGTTGAAAGTGTTGAATAACCACAGGCGTCACCTATTCACATTTCCTCTCCACAACAACCACCATCGCCACAACCACAACCATCATCACAACATATCACATCCTCACATCAAACTCCACCACAACCAATATCTCCACAACATCAAACACCTCCACAAACTCAAACAACACCCAAACAACCAACACCTAAATCACGATCAACACCTAAATCAGCTTCGAGACAATCACTGTCAGATAGATTTCCTATAGACTTTAGGTATATTCCATTTACAGAAGCACTTGATGAAAATTTCAATGCAGATATGTTCAATGACTCCAAAATAGCAGAGCTGGAAAGCAGAGTAAAGCCTTGGAAGAAGTATTGGAAGGCAGGGTGAAATTTCTTGAAATGATTGAGAATATATGAAAGTTGTGATTGAAATCTAGAGACTAATAATGATAGGTTGAGACGAGTGGTAAATGATTTTGAGGATGAACGTGCGAGGAATAATCGAAGATTTGATTTATTTCAGAAGGTATTGGCAAGCGGGTTGTAGACTTTGCTGCTGAATTTATCATTTAGAAGTTGAAGAAGCAAGGCAAAAAGCATCTGAACGGGCTAAGAAGGTAGAGGAAGATGCTAAAGCTTTAGGCAAGGGGAAAGAGAAGATTGACGAGGTTCCTGTGATAGAACAATTTGCGCCAAAAGCTGAGTCTATGCCAGAAATTACTACTGATAGAGTTGAGAATGTGGAAGAAGTTGACATAGATGTTGATGCTGAACTGGTTAACTTTGTGCTTGTTGGAGGACCGATGAATGTGTCTGATAATTCTATGATAGAAAAGATTGTAGAACGTAGGAGAATGAATGCTGAGATAGATGCAGAAATATATGGTTTTGATGACGACGAGGAGGATGATGAACAAGATAAAGATGTCGTACAAAAGATAATAAAGATGATGATGACAAAGGCGACGATGACAATAATACGCAAGGTGGAATAGGGTTTATCGTCGAAATAAAAACGATTAATGAATTTTTTATTATGATGCTTATCTGAATTATTCTACTAACCAAGAAGATGATACACAACGCCATGGGGAGCAAAAAGAGCAAACTCAAGATGTAGAACAGTCAGGAATTTTCACAGCTTTAACAATAACAGTTGTTTTGATTGTTATAATCCCCGAATTTTGTATTTGGAACTTAATGTTGAGGAAGGCGAGTTCATGCACAATTATACAAAAAATGAGATAACTATTATGCTGGGACTTGATGAAGAATTGTTCGTGTTGACTTCGAAGAAGAACTAAACAACATCAGTACTTTCGAGCCAAATGATTATGTTTACAAGCATATACCAGATGTTGATACGCATGATAGGGTGATTATTGAAGATACATCAGATGATGATGAAGTGATCATGTATTTTAGTGAAGGAACTGATAACTTTCCAACGTTTGAAGAGTTATTCAGTTAAAAGAATGAGAATTTGTTGAAAAGAAGGATTGAAGAACCAGTTACAGAGGGAAGTATTCCTAAACGTCTATCTAGAGAATGAATTGCTTAAGCTAAGAAGACGTGGTTTAAAGAACTGCCAAAAGAAAGGAAGTTCAGACGACCGTCAGCATTCTTCACAGTGACAAAGATAAATCTTTTGGTGATATATTGAGCTGGGGATGGATTCTTGATTTCGATGTTTATGCGATCAAAAGGGAATATGGTGTTCAATACTTAAGATATTTGAATGATTTGAAGACGTTGCCATAGTGGGATATCGAAGAGCTTGTATAGATGAAGGGTATTAACTTCCAAATGAAGTTTCATGATCAAAGATTATGGAAGTTAATCAAATACGAAGCAGCTCATGGTTTTAACAAGTAGAAACCATTGATTCTGAAGAAAAAGATAAAGATTGACAAAGTTGCTAAAGAGAAAGATGTCACACTTGTGATGAAACGGCCACGTGTGAGAAAAACATGCCGTTGATGAAGATCGAACAGGATTTCCATGAATTCTTTCAGTGGTGGCAAGTGGATTCCGAAACAAGTGAAGTTGTTATTGTTTTTAAGCTGATGACACCTAAGATATTGCTAAAGATTTGAATCAAGAGATGATCGAACAAGAGAGGATATGGGGATTGCGGAGAACTATTCGTATACTAGACCCGATGTGGCTAGTTTGATGTTCGAAAGATGATATCAAATGCTTGTTCTTCAACAAGATCTGTTACAATGTGAAGGAGAAAACGCAAGCGATGCAATACCAAGGCATGATTAATGTTTGTTATGCGCACGGTATTAATTCAGGAAAACTGTGGGAATCAACATGGAGAGAGTTAGAGAAAGAAGAGTTTATGAAAGAGGAACGAAGATTGGAGAAGATCAAAGAAATGTCTAAAGAAGTTCGATTAAGTAGATTTCAGTTCTTGAAGTTGGCTCCTACGATTGATCGAACGCCAATACCGTCCGAAGAGCGTAGGAAGCCGCGCAAGAATTTCTTTGGGCGTTAAAGTCAAATATTTGAAGATTTTGAAGACAGACCAAGACTACAGCAAAATCCAAGGGGAAGTTTATTGGTGCATAATGTCTTTTACCTACGTCTTAGGGTTGTGTCTGTATTTTTTATAACGCGAAAATGTTAGATTTACGTTGTTTGTATTTAACTTCGCACGAAGGTGAAGTCTACCTTCGCACGAAGGTAAATTACCTTCATGTGAAGATAAACTATCCTCGCATGAAGGTAACATGTCTATATATAGCTAGTGTGAGGTGTTAGTGTGTAGAACTTTTGTGACTGAGACGACGAAGCTCTGTCGGATTTCCTGGTCATTTATAACTATTAAACATTGAATGAAATCAGTTAATTGATGAAATAGTCTTGTTAATGGTCACTAATTCATATGAATTCCGCGCGTATGGACTAGATACTCAAATTAGGACCTTTGCTATTGGACAAAACGATCCTACATGTTAC
The DNA here is from genome assembly GCA_947069175.1 of Scalesia atractyloides. Taxonomy (NCBI): domain Eukaryota; kingdom Viridiplantae; phylum Streptophyta; class Magnoliopsida; order Asterales; family Asteraceae; genus Scalesia; species Scalesia atractyloides. Next base: position 31,078,259 of record CAMTDV010000022.1, read on the forward strand.
ATCTCTAAGACCCCCTTGAAGGCAACAGTTGTTGAGTCTACAGTTGTACACTCAAACACAATTGGAAGTCCCCAGTACTAAGAAATACAGGCATCTGGTTCAAAACCAGATACAACCACTTCTAGTAGGAATTTAGATGATCATATTCGTTTAGAATATGAGTTAAGATATAAAGAATTGATGGTTAGAGTATCCAATCTTGAAACATCAATGGCTAAGATAAAAGACATGATGAAGATTCTGGTACAAATCTCCACACCTCCTACCAATGGCGAACTTGCAGAGAAAGTTTGGTTTCATGCCCAATCTTATCTCCAACTTCAAAGGTAGTCTGCAAATGCTACTCACAATATCCACATGAAGTTAATTCGAAATATGGTTGAAGCAAGATTCTCTTATACACAAGAAGAAATCAAAGCCATAAAAGACTAGCTACTTCAAGCAACAGGTGCTGCTCCAACTCCCAGACATCCTGCAGATGATGCCAAAAAAAGGGAGAGTAGTGATAGCCTGAGAAAACTTCCATCTGCCAAACAAACCAAAAAAGGCAAAAAATCTCTCAAACCACTGATATATCCATTCAAACATCTGCTGCATCATAAACCACTGCTACTCAAACATATGTAGGTATTTCAAAAATGCCAACGAATGCTACTCCACTACCACTTATCAAATTACTCCCACCTATACCACAAACAATGATTATCTCACCTATCAAATCACCTACCAAAATTCCTACCACAAAAAATCTCCACAACCTCGATCCCAACATCATTAACACCATCTGCAAGCCTTGCTAGCCCAGCTAATATTGAAGAATATTTAGAATTGAAGAAAAGCCAGGCCAAAAGAATGGTTCTTGAAAGAAATCAAGGGAAGGATGATAAACAAATCATGCAGATTCTAACAAAAGAATTCAAAAAGGTAGAAGCTTTGAGAGGCTATGCTAACATGATCTACACAAACTTATCCCATGATCCTATCACTGATGCAGATCTCAAAAGGTTGTTTAGAGAAGATTATCTTAATCACATCATGGAAAAGAAACCATATGATGCTGATAAGAATAAATTTACCGAATGGCCAACTGAATCCTTACTAGAAGAAATAGTAAGGATATAGAAGTTGAAGCTCTTTCCAAACATTTGTGATTCAACCCCAAACTGGTTAGATGGTAAGAAACCAAACGACAAAAGGGCTCTGAAGATGAGAACAATGAAGGAAGAAGTGGTAGCTGCAAAAAGAGGCACCATGAAAACTTTGGCCAAATGGAAGGAGTCAACAACCTTTGAAAGCTACAACAGTTGGAAAATTCAAAGAGAAAAGGATCCCTCATTTCCAAAAAGACCAAAGTATGAGAAACTAGATTTTCCTATTAAAACATTGACAAGTCCTTATAAATTTTCTTTAGCAAGAAACATAGCAAAAGTTGTAAGGGAATTTCTTAAAAGAAAATATGATTTGAAGGACACAAGGAAAGAAGATCTAGTTAGCACAATCATGGGACGACCAATATCTCCAAACTCATGAGAACTAACTCTGGTCCCAGCAAATCTCTCTAGCCAAAAAATTCTAATATGGAAGTCAAACAAAGACACCCATGAACTGACTTTGCTCAGGGCTAGCGGGGAGGTGAAGAACATCACAATGAAAATTGCCACATGTCTAAAAATTGTAGATCTCAAAAAGACTTAATAAGTCTGCCACTAGAAAAGGACCCAGAAGACACTATTTCTCTTGACTTTGATCAAAAACCATCAGTTTAGATAAATCTGTTCTAGGAGGGATTGTTGGACCTACAAAAGAATAGATTATATCCAAAATCTAAGACATGATCCTTAGATCAAGAAGTAAACAGCTGATGAAGTAATTCTCTCTCTAAAGATAATGAATCTTAAACACCTAATAAGAAAATCTATTCAAAAGCATGGCTAACATCTGTTGAAGATGTGGAACTGCTATTCAAGAGTACCAACTATTGAAGGCTAGTATCTGTTGAAGACCAAAGCCCTGATCAAGCCAAATATCTGATGAAGAAGACTAAACATCTGTTAGGCAAGACAAATGTTTGGATAATTGTAACAGAGGATAGCATAGATAGTGGTTTCTCAATGTAAGAGTATCATCTAGTCAGGTAGCATGTGGTAATGGAATGAAGCATTCCAAAGGAATGTAACTCATTCCGAATATAACAATTTCCATTCCTTAGTAAGGGAGTGTTTTTTTTATTACTTTAAGGAATGGAAAGAAATATATTATTATTATTTATTATTATTATTATTATTATTATTATTATTGTTGAGGCAATTATACTTTTGTCATTTTTAATATAATTGTGTTTTGTTACTTCGTCATTTTATGTTTATGAAATTGTACAAAGTAATGATTAATTCTATTCACATATGAGTAAACAAACATCATAATGGAATGAAATGGTTTATTTCATTCCGTTGTTCATCCCATTAACTCGTCCATTCCATTCTTCATCTGTTAGTGCGCTATTCGTGTGACCATAGATAGAAATCTAATTGAACGTGTAACGTCTAGTTTCTTGAGTCTGTAAAATTCCAGACAAAGGTTTTGCTAGGTAGCGTTAGGATACGTTAGGATTCGGTACGACACAATATGATACGTTGAAAACGGATATGTTTAGACATGATGTCATTATTCTACATGATGACATCATATCTCTTACATAATAACAATCAATAAGAATGCATGTATGATGTCATTATTCTACATGATGACATCATATCTCTGACAGATTACTTCACACAAGAGATCACTTCGTACAAGACTTGCATGTATATTTATAAATAGCTTCAACGACTTCGCACAAAAGAGACATCAACTTCGCACAAGAAATACTCAAGATCTTCATCATCAATCTAGGAGATTTATCGTGTGTCGTAGTGTCGAAACTCTGTCCAGTTTACGATTGATACATAATAAAACGTTTGTTAGTTACGTTCATGTCCTGATTACGGTTCGGTTTAATTGATTCCGCATGTTAAACCGAGCTAACCGCAGATCTTGTGTTCTTTGGTGAACCGATCCGGACCTATAATTGGTACAGAGCTTCGGAAGCTATGCGTGTAATCGTTGATCAAATTGGACGACTTTCAGTGTATTTCGGTGAAATTGGATTGAATCTGTAGTTTTTCGGATAGATTTCGAACTGTTTTGATCAAGTTTCGTATCATTTTAGTGTGTTAATTGAAGTTTTCGGACAGTTTTAACTGATTTCAGGTTGATTCGGTTGAATTTCATATTGATTCGAATCATTTTTAGTGATTTTCGATCAAAACGTTTTGTAAATGATACATTGGTGATGAACTGATTTATGTATGATGTTCATCATGAATGTGTTTCAGTGTGTTTCAAACTTATTTTAATAAATTTTGGATATTTTTGGTTATATGAACTTGAACTAAAACTAATAAACGAACTGAGTTGCAGATGTGAATCAGAACAGATGTATTGTTAAAAACGTGCTAAATGTCTAATTGGTGTTCATGTTGTGAGTTCAGATCTTAATTGATAAGTCGTTGTGAGAGATGAACAGTAAATCGATGTGTTATGTTGATTGATTGTAGTGTAAAAAAAAGAAAGAGATAATTGAGATTATTTGTTTAGTGCAATCGAAGGATGTTAGTGTTGTTTGCAGTACATATATATCAGAGTGTTAAAAATTATAGTGGTTATTGTGAAGAACATAAAGTTATTGTGTAATAACAAAAGAGTAATAGGATTTCAGTGATATTTGTTTTAGGGTGATGCATTACTTGTTTGTGAAGTATTGTTGTTTAGTGGAAATATAATTTGATAAATATAGTAGATTTCATAGTTTGTAAGAAAGATAAATGAAAAAAATATTTTGTTTTTGAATTCTAAAAAGACAAAATGTATGTGTTGTGATTTTTAGGGTTTCTAAATAAAAAAAACATAATGATATTGACTGCTCATGGATTAGGTTAAAAGGTTTTGAAAATGATTAAAAATTAATATTTTGATTTCAAGAATAGGTTTAAGTGAATTTGGTTTAAAGGAATAATAATAAAAGCTAATATTATGAAAAGAAAAATCAAAGTGGGTTGCGATAGGTAATTAAAAAGAGATTTTTTTAGGGCTAAAAATTGTATGCTGGTTTCATTTTGAGCTGAGATACTACAAAGTTTGAGTTCAATTATTATATTGGACCGAAAGTTTTTGAACTCATGAATACATTAGTGGGCTGCAAGTATTATGAATTGGGTTTGTTAGTGAGTTGGGCTGATAACGTTTTTATTTTGGACCGATTACTGATTCCTATCGAGTTTTACTTGAAAAATTGGGCTGCGAGTTATTTGATTTGAACTAAAATTTTGGGCTTAATTTTTGGACCAAGTCATCTTAGGCATTTGGACCGAAAGTTTAGTAGACCGTGATTTTTGGACTTCGAAATAAAGTTTTAAACCAAGGTTTTTAATCTACAAAATTTTCGAGTTTGACTATCCAGGTTCAAGAGGCTAAAAATTTTAAAATGGGGAGTTATTCAAAGGCAGATGTTAAAAAACAAATTTGAGAATCTCACATTTTCATAAAATGCATCAGTTATACACAGATGACGCAACAATATCTTGATTTAATATATGACATGAAAGAGTATGGTGTCCAGATTTCAAGTACTAAGATGATATTAAAGTTTGCAGATTTGTTACCCAAAAGTAGAATGATTTGTGTTTTATTAAAGAAATATTCTGATTTATCTGAATTAGTGTATATGAGTTTCTTAGTAGCGTAAAAACTCATGAACGATAGCAAAATGGATGAAAATGATGGATAAGGTAAAAATAATGATGAAGAATAATGAAGTCAAAGAGTCAATCATATCTACAACTATGGCTTCATGTTCTAAATCAGTCTGCTCAAATTGTGGTGAAAAATTAAAAAGTTATCGGGCAAATAATGTCAAACTCTTGAATGATTTGGAGAGTTTTACATTAGAAAATAAAAATTTTAAAGAAAATGAAAAAGAATTTCAAAGCAAAATAAAATGTTTAGAAAATGAAAATTACACATTGAAAAAGAATTTAAAAATCAAATAAAAGTTTTAGAAAATGAAAAATTAGTTTTGAATAATATTATTTTTGAAAATCAAATCACAATAAATTCTTATCTTGAGAAAATAACTCAACTTGAAAATGATGTTGAGATTGCTAAAAATAAAATTGAAGATTTAGAAAGAAATTGAAAGGTTTTGTTACTTCTTCATTATTTCTAGATCAAATAGTTCCAAAACCGTTCAATAAAAATAAAGATACTTCTTCAATTGAGAATCTAGTAAGTGACAATGTCGTAAATTATGACGATATCATAATTGAAGATTGTGATGATGATACCGATGAAGATGATAAAAATGAAATATTTATAAAACTAAAGAAAAATTTCACCAAACTGTTCTACAATCGGGTGAAAATTGTTAATGTTCAACACAAAACCTTCAAAGCAGAATGGTGAACAAAACAAAAGCAAAAAAAAATTTAAAGATGTTCAAAACAACAATAAAAGTTCATCAGTTCAGTCATCCAATCATTATAAAAATTCATAAAAATTTTAAAAACAAAACTCACAAAAATTTGGAAAAAAGTGGTGTAGGTTTGGTCATAGTGCTCCAAAGAAAGATCATTATAAAAGAGAAGATGGAATGATGATTACTACACGTCAAATCAGTGTTATAATTTAGGAGTGTGCATTGATAGAGAAGAATGTGGCTACAACAGACTGTGTTATAACTGTGGATTAATTGGACACATTGTTGCATGAAACCAAGAAGAGAACAAAGAAAGGTTAACGACATGTGAAGATGTTTCAAATGTCAATGCAAAGGCCATATCATCAGAGAATGTCCAGTCAGTTTGAGGAGAGGATTGTCGGATAAATTTCAGGGGGAGAAAAGTAAAGCTGCGAATAAGATAGTAAATACAGAAGAAAAGCCAAAAGAACGTAAAGTAAAATTATTACAAGGGCAAAAAGATAAACTGAGAAAGAAAAGAAAGAAAGCGAGAGAATATTTGCAAAAGAATTTGTCTTCAGATACGCCAATTAATTCTAATACAAGTTCTGGAGAATCATTTCATAACAGTCAAAGTTTCAAAATTTGTAGTGAAACGTGTTCATCAGATACAAATCTGAAGAAAAGTTAAGTCAGAAGAGAAAACAGTACATAAGAAAATTGTTCATTAAATAGTTGCAAAACCGAAGCAAGTTTGGAAAGCTAAGGTTATGAATGACTTAGAGAAAATTTCAAAACTGTTCGATGACAAACGAAACTGTGAATGGACTAATGTTTCCTATGTTGATGAATCTGGTCAACCCAAATTCAATATGGATTGAGTTCCAATTCAAAACTGATTAAGTTCATTTACATGTGCAGGATGACCAAGTTTCAAGCAAACTCATTTTTAGAAGCAATGGTTGTTCGTGAAATGAAAATGAGATGAAAGGTTTGGTGTTCCACACAAACAAAATGGCAGTCTCGTGTTCACATTCGTAAAAATTCGTTTTAACGGTTAAAATCGGAGATTTTTATTTTCGATTTCGAAAAGATGTTTTCAATTTCAAGGGAAGAAAAATTTTATTCAAAATTTCTATAAATTAAAAAACATAATTTCAAAATCATTTTAGAAAGATAAAAATTTTCAAAAAGCCAAAGATAAAAGAAAATTAAAAAATGTCAAAAACATTGACAAATAAAAATGAGTTTACTTGTGCGAAAATAGGAAATGATAGTACATTAGTGACTATCAGTGCATGCTAAAGATATGTATTGTTTAAAATGGTTAAACAGTCTCACTAAAGATGTATCGGTAGGCTCAGCTATACTAGTAGTTTTGCAATAACGACACAAACTTAAATAGAAAAGCCTAGTTCTAGTGGAAAACGCAATTGAAAGCATTGTACTTAGTTTTGTCCTTTGTGACAGTGTACCTACTCGGTAATCGCTGAATGCTGAAAAGCATAAAAACCAGCCAGTTTGTGAACTTTCACAACTTACTGAAAAAGTCATTATGATTGTGTATTTCATTTTAAAAGATTTAAACTTGTTTTATTTCTTTATTTTGTTTAAGCATTGGACATGCTCTGTGTATACGAAAGTATCAAGCTGGATGTTAGTGCCTGAACGTTTCTGCTTTATTTTACTTGGTGTTTGGTTTAAATCTTGGATCACCTCTGCGTATACGGGAATATCGAATTGGTGGTTAAGACCTAAACAATTTCAACTTGTTTTTATTTCTTATTTTTTTAAACATTGGACTTTCTCTACGTATTGAAAGATCGACCTGATTGTTAATGTTTAAACATTCTGCGTTATTTTCACACATATCACAGTTGATGAAAGTTTAAAGGCATTATTTGAGTTAGTGTATTACATGATGAGGGGATATGCTGAGATTGTGGGGTTCATAAGAACTTAGTGCAAATTAATGTATCTTAATGCATCAGTAAGCATTACGAAAGTTTTTAGATTTAGTTTAAGTGGACCATAATACCGATAATCCATGTGAATTGTTTAAACTGAGTGTTTCATCTAGATCAACGGTGTAGTTGATATGTCTCAGTAAACTGATATGATCTTCTAGCACGTTTTCTCACAAAAAGATATACTGTAGATATTACATTTCAGTATGTTTACATATCTGCATTCAATATTTAAAATCCAAAAATATTTTCTTTCAAATCTTTCATGGAAATCTGATAATGTTGAATGTGAGCCGGACCAACGAGACTGTTAAGAAACTGTTTGTGTGTGGATACATGTGTTTATTCTTAAACGTCAAATCATGGAGATTTGGAGCATCATTCAAGGGGAGACTACGGTTTCACTTGAGGATGTTATCCAAGGCAGATCAAGATCATAGATTTCTAGTTATGTCCAAAGGGGAGATTGTTAGTGCACTATTCGTGTGACTATAGATAGAAATTTAATTGTACGTGTAATGTCTAGTTTCTTGAGTCAGTAAAATTCCAGACTTAGGTTTTGCTAGGTAGCGTTAGGATACGTCAGGATTCGGTACGACACGATATGCTAGTTGAGAACATGTATGTTTAGACTTGATGTCATCATTCTACATGATGACATCATATCTCTTACATAATCACAATCAATAAGAATGCATGCATGAGTAAAATACCTGTTCGTACGATATGCTAGATTACTTCGCACAAGAGATTACTTTGTAGAAGAGATCACTTCGTACAAGACTTGCATGTATATCTATAAATAGCTTCAATGACTTCGCACAAAAGAGACATTAACTCCGCACAAGAACATACACCAGATCTTCATCATCAATCTAGGAGATTAATCGTGGTCATAGAGTCGAAACTCTGTCCGGTTTACGATTGATACGTAATAAAACGTTTGTTATTTACGTTCTTGTCACGATTACGGTTCGGTTTAACGGATTTCGCACGTTAAACTGAGTTAATCGCAGATCCTGTGTTCTAGACCTACATCATCCATTCCATTACCTTATACCAAACAAATCCTGAGTGTTTTGTACAGCCTAGATCAGATGTTTGCAAACATCTAAGGAATCCTTTCTATTAGCAATGTTAGATGTCACTAACAGGGTGCCATCAGCACATCACAAACAGAGCATTAATACTTAGTATAAATAGATCACACCTTTTAGTGATCTATTTATCACTTTCACACACACATTCTCTTTTGTACGAATAGTTCTAGTGAGTGATCGGCTGATGGGGAGATTGTAAAATCATTGCTGTAAAACTTTTGACCTTTCTGAATCAATAGGAAAATAGTTTTTGATAATGTCTCTATATTTGTGAATTATATTGTGATAATCAATATTAGTTTGCAAATATCAAACTCAGATCATTACACATCTCAAACTCAACTGCTCTACCGCAAAATTTGACGTATTTGTCAATTGTTGGTAGGATTGATTCTATTATTTAATATTTTTAATCTTATTCTTCGTTTATTATTGATAATAATATAAGTATAGAATCCGGTTTCTTCTTCCATAAAAACCAAGATTGATCATCATTAGCATTACTAGTCTCCCAAGAGATAACTTCTCCTTATTTGGAAAACAACAGTCCAACGTCGATGCTGATTCCACTAATTATACAAAAGTAAGAGTTTGATTTCTATGATATATTTGTTGTGAGGGACTTTGGAAGTTTTATATATATTGTATGTTGAACTGTGTTGTTTTGGATATTGTGTACGTTGTTCACTATTTTTAACGTACACTATTTTTTCTCTGATGAAGATGAAAAGTAACATGTAGCTTTTGTTTTGTTTAGATGTGAATGATCAAGTTAGGGATAGAATTCAAAAAAAATGTTGAAATCGTGTAATTCTAATGCTATTTGGCTTATTGAAAATTAAAGTTTGAATGTTATGTTCTTGTGCATTTTATTGGGCCGCTCTTAATTTTCATGAGAAATTTTTAGCTATAGTGGTTAAGGTTTGGAAATCCGAACCAAGTGTATTAGAATCTTGTAGTGGCAATAAAATATATCAGAGATTAGTTGTAGTTGCTCCATTGGATGTGCTGGATCGTGTTACACCAACCAGATTGAGCTCATGTTAGTAAATAGTAAATGTAACACCATTACGTTAATTGTAAATTGAAACTATATCAAATATAACATGTTTATATTTATTATTAATTTGCCTTATTTATTTGTTTTATACCAAACCACGTGTACTATATGGACTATAAACAAGACTTTGTACATGATGATACAATCCACTTTGTTAGTAATAGTAATTTATATATATAGGGGAGGTTCATTTGAGAAGAAATTTATTGTGAGAAGAAAAAGAAGAAAGGACATAATGGTAAAACATTAAATAGTTTATAACTCCTCTCGTATGTTATCTCTCATTAATAAAGCAAATATATTTTATCCTACAAATTTCAAAATTTATCCTACATATGTCTTATACTTATCGGAATTTACCCTACACACATGTAAATTTAACCTACACATTTCAAAATTTATCCTACACATACTAAAATTTATCCAACATATGTCAAAAATTGTCCTTCACCATATATTATTTTATCTTGAAATAGTATATTAAAAAATGAGTTACAAGTTTAATTAATTAACTAATTAATGACAATTATAGATTTACCTATATGACATTTTTCATAATATTATATACACACGTTAAATGAAGTAAATGAAGAATTCTATTGGTTTAAAAGTTATTCTTTTTATTCTTACAAAATTTTTCTTCTCATTTGAACTCTCCACTATTATATATATATATATAATATATATATATATATATATATATATATAATTTCATAGAAATCCTTCCCCTCTCCTCTTCTCTCTCTCTCTCTTGCTCTCTTTCTCCCACAAACACACCACCGCACAACCAGAAACTCCGGCGACTCCCACACACCGGCGACTATTGATCACCCTCACCTGAAACCCTACAACATCACCACACACCATTTCCAACCGTGAAAATCGAACGTTGGTGCATCATCAATCATCGTCCTTAAATCACTAGATCCAAAATCCATACACATGGTTGACAAATCAGCATATACAATCAAGAATCGCATTAGCGAATCAGTGCTGTAGATACGTAGCGGCAACACGTTCTCCGACAGGTGATGGAAAGCCACAATCATATGCTAGAAATGACAGAGTTGTCTAATGGATTGCATTAAATCGGGCAAACAAGAAAAATGGTGGTGTTGTAGGTTTTTTAGCTTCATAAGTTTTCCAGTCATCTCCACAACATTTTGTTTAGATTTTAATGTGTGTTTCTGTTGGCGTTGTATAATGAAAACAGAGTATATTGTTGGTTGTTTCTAACCCGGTGGATGTGATGACTGAAGTTTCTTGGAACTTATCTGGTTTCCGTCAAATCGAGTTAATGTACTAGGTACGAATCTGGATTCGTCGTGATTAAGGTTTTTGATTGCTAATCATCTTGATCATAATGCTAAGGATTTGAAGGTATGATTAATTAATAAAATCCACCCTGCCTCCAAGCCCATCGACAATCCTCGGTTTCCATTTCGGTTAATTTGAAGGACTCAACGTCGGTGACGGATTAAATTGCAGGTTGTAGTTCTCGATTGAAGAAGAAGGTGTTAATGTGATTATCACGTCATTTTTTTTTTACCAAGGATCTCTTTTTTAATTATTGCTCATATCTTCGTTTGAATTATGTGATGAACCCTATATATGAATTATTAAATAAAAGAGGGCGAATGACACAAATTTCCTCATGTGAGAGGCACATGGATGGAGTTAACAAAAAATTTAACTTGTCACACCCTACCCAAGGCGGAAACGCGAGGTGCAACCACAAAAGATTTTCATAGCACCCGATTAGCAAACGTCCACATGATTTTAATAAACCAACAAAGCCAAATATTTATTACTTAAAAAAAGTTAACAAAACCCATTGAAATTTAGTTTTAGAACATGAATCGCCTAAACATCAACTTTCACAAAATGCATAACAAAGTTGATATTTTTAAAACAAGGCTTTGGTCTATGTATCCCGCACGAAGACAAAAAATGTAAGACAAACACCCAAACTTGCATCGTAGTGACACGCGACTAGTGGGACACAATTGCACTCCCACAGGGTCACGAGGATCGGGAGCAGAGCTTGCCAATACTCAATAGATCTATCAAATTGCTTCTTAGTTCGTGATATGACTAATGGCTACTAAAATGAATATCCCCAAGGTGGTTTACCCCAAGAGCAATAGCTACCACTTATGCACACCTAATGATCTAGTTGATTTCATTCCCTAACTATAATCCAATTGAGCAAACATGTATCTTCCCCTAATTTTTGAAAGTAAAAGTATTTAAAAGGGGTCGTGAAACTCACTACTTGTGTTTCCCTTCAAAGCTAGCCCAACTCAAAGTCCAATGTATCATTTCTAACTTATAAGTGCCCTAATTTGTTAAGACACTCAGGTCTAATCGTTTATTTCATGTACAAGTCTTTTACCAATTCTTGTTAAGACTTAATATTGTTTTCCCTCGAAAACCCTTCTTTGTCATGACTTGTTGGTGGATGATTATCCGGATGATTATATATATATACACACACACACCCCCTTGTCTGTATTGTATATGGGGCCTAGCCCCTTGTATAAACTCGTGTCTTCCCACGATTGATCGTTTAGTAAATTAATATATTTTTATGTCTAAAAGTATATATCTTCTTTGGTGAGACATCGTTTCACCGAATCGGTAATTTAACCAAAATATATATTTAGCCTTTGATATTCGTATATCTTCCGAGTTCGGTACTTGTAAAGAATTATATCCTTAGTAACTTGTCGATTTTCCACAAAATATATTTTTGCAAAAATATACCCTTTCGACTGCTTAGAATTATTATATTTTTGTAACAGATCCTAAAATATATATATTTCAATAACAGCACCAAAAAATATAAATTCTTATGAGTAGTTCAAAAATATATTTTTTCACAAATAGGTCGGTCATCCATATGTTTCACCCTATATGTGTGTATATATATACACTTGTGTAATTTCATCCAGTTATTTCATATTTTGATGTTTCTCCAAAACCCAGATTTTATTAAAATAATGTATTTATACCAAAAATACCCTTAACCTTTGAAAACCTGTTTCTCCACATAAACCTTGTTTATCCTTTCCAAATTTTAGTTTCTCCTCATAAAACATATGTCAACCTATTTATACATATGTATTTTCACCAAACACTTCATATATATATATACCCATGTTTATTCCTTTAGAACCCTAGTTGTCATAGTATTATGTTAACTTATATTTTTCACAAATATATACATATATAACCCATAATAAGTGAAAATATCCTCTTTAGTGTTTTCAAAATCCTAGTTTAACATGTTGTTATGAACTTGTTAACTTATAATTTTTTACATGATAACCCTAGATCAACATTTTCTTCTTATAATCATCATCATCAACACTATCCACTAATCATCATCATTTACTAATCATCATCATCATCTTTATATTTTTAAACAAGACTCATGAAGATGAAAATTATGAACTTTAAATCCTAAAATCAAGTGATTTAGAGTTGTTCTAACAATAATTAGTGTTCTGTAATGATTCCCATCATATATATAATAGATATATCGGGTGGGGTTATAGTAAAAAGGAGGTTTTATTTGAGAAGGGTAAGAAGTGTTTTAGACCATTAGATCAAATCTTTTGATGGTTGAGATGAAAAATGGAAAAAATGTAAATTGTGTTATATTTTTTTGACCAACTTGACAACAATAGGGGGTAGTAGTGTCTTTTAAAAATTTTAAATATAGAAACCTTATCAATTCAACATAACCCTGCTATCAAACCCTCATGAATTCGCGCACCACATCCCTTCTTCATTGGAGACGGATCGCAATCAAGATTTGAAGTTCTAAATGATTTATAGAAGTAATCTACCGTATGTCTTCATCATTGTGTGTTATACTAAAATCATATGGTGCCCTGATTTTTTGTTCACCATTGATTTAGGGAAGAAGTTCAAAGTATCAGTAACATAGTGTGATGAATCGAAGAGGTTGGATATTGAGGGAAAATCTATCATATTGCCAATAAAACGCAAATCGTAGGCTCCAGCAACTAAGAAAGGTTTTTTTTTTCCAAGATTACATCTATGTTTTTAATTTTGTTGACTAGTGTGTTTATGAAGCTTCGATCATAATGTAAAGTGTTTTGTTTAAACTAATTGTTGTTATTATGATATATGGTGTTATAATGTGTGAAGTTAGGGTAGGATGTGTTTTGTTTATGTGTGTAGCATGTTTACTCTCATCAAGGCATGGTGTTATATTATTTTTTACGGTTTTTTTGTTAGTACTAGAAGATAAGGTGATCGATAAGTATAGTGTTTAGGTGGCAGGGTTTTATATTGGTTTGGGATATTATTGGCGTTTATGATAGCATGGTGTTCTATTGAATTATGAGGTTTGTTTAGACAGTGTTCTGTTGCTTAAGGGGTTGTGGTGTTATATGGGTTTGGGGAATTGGTGAAATATTTTTAAAATAGTGTTATATAGATTTTGTAATATTTAGAAGTTTTGTAATTGTGTAGTTGATGTCTTAAGTTAGTATGTAGGATGTGTTTGGGTGCTTGTTAATGTAGTGTGCGTTAGCTTTATGTTGTTTGTCGATACTGTTTTATTGAAGGATATAATGTTTGTTTAGCCAACAATTTGAGATTAGGGGGTCATTTAGAAGTTTTTAGTTGGTGGTTGCTATCTAAAGTTTTGATGGTGTTGATGGTGTGGATGTTTTGATTGAAGGATATAATATTAGTTTTGCCAACAACATGTTTTTTTTTGAATTAGAGCTTGCATGTAGATAATATTAAGTGTTATAGCAAATGACTAAAGGTTGTGTAGTTACTATATTGGTCTTGAATGTGTACTACGATATATGGTAAATGTTTTATGTATGTTTGGTAATGAACACACTAGATGATAGTGACAAAACAATGTGCTTAACTGAGAGTGTTTTCTTGATCATGAATTGTTAGTAAGGTGGAGCCCAAGTATTGCAAACAAACAAGGCCTATCAAAATTTAAAAACGCAGCAGAAACTGTTTAAGCGGTCGTGGAGTCAGAAGGACAGGAATATGAAACTTTGAGTGACGAGCGAAGGTTGAAGAATGATGAAAATGCAGTGGCAAGAATATGTGAAAGATTGGATTCAAGGCAGTAGGTTGTATTTTCATTTCTAGTTAAATTTAGATTGAAAACAATAGTTAACTTTTTTTTTTGTAAGTCGGTTTTGTTGTGTGGTTGGTAAGTATGTCTTAACTATAGGTTAACACTTGGAATGGCTTCAGATGGACTCGATATGGATATTTTTGTGACGGAATGAGGTTGTAATGATGTTGTTAGTTAATTTGAAATTACAAAGGGTTAACTTTTTGTTGTTAGAAACATTAAAACACCCTTATCGAAGGCTAATAGATTAAAACACCATAGAGTATCGTTACATAATAAAAACAACAACTATTATACATAGCTTGTTACGAATGGCAACTCTCCTGTTTGGAAGGAACCCTACATATTAACAATTCATAAATCAAATACTATGAAAAAAAGACCACAAGAATCACATTATACCAGCGTACTTTTGACAAAAAAACCTTCCATTATATAAACCCTAGAACTAAAACACGATGTAAATAAAAAGGTAAAATCTATTAGCATGACATAAAACACCATAATATAACATGTGTCATCATGAGGCATCGATGAATCCATACTAGCTTGAAAGGAATAATGAAGATTAAATAGAAAATGGCCGCTAGATGTCTGATCGCTAAAAATTGTTTATTTTTTTTATATATAATGGTTAATATAATTGAAACGAAGAACAAGATTTGAACATGTAAAAGATTATTTTGTTTCCGTACTTCTCTCAAAAAATGGTTAAGGAATATCAAAATCAATTAATTGAATTGACCTAATTACCCTAAATATAAAAAATAATTAGCGCCACATGTCATCACTAGGCTCCTTCTTACACTTCTCACGCAAATGACACTTTTTACAGGAACCTTAACCTATATATATATAACTTAAAATTAAAAAAAAATTATCTCTTTAGTGTTTTCAAAACCCTAGTTTACCATGTTGTCATGAAATTGTTAACTTGTAATTTTTAGCATGATAACACTAGATCAACATTTCCATCCTTTAATCATCATCATCCACTAATCATCATCATTTACTAATCATCATCATCATCATCTTTATATTTTTAACTAATCATCATCATCATCTTTATATTTTTAAAAAAGACTCGTGAGATGAAAATTATATAATAGAAAAACCCTAGAATTTTCAAAACAATTTTATGACCACCTTGTTTCTTAAACAATTTCCATCCACACTAACTATACCTTTAAACACATAAATTCACTTTTTAATCAACAAATTAAGAGTTAAACATGTATACTAACATAATCATTCAAGATCATCACAAATCACCAACATTAACTTGAATATATCTTTTGTTTCCTTTAATCTCTTCAAGTGACTTAACAAGATCAATGGTGATTACTTGCACTTCTATATTATATATAACTTAACAAGGGGGTTAGAACTTACTACTAGCACTTAGCTAGGGTAGACTATTCTTGTAGAGAAAAGAAAAGAAAATGCTCCAAGTCTTGCAAAATAAACTTCCTTGATTGATCTTGCACTTTGTATCACTTTGAAACTCTCCTAGGAATTCTTTAGGTTTTTGTTTGAGACTTGAAAAATGGGAGGTGGTGAAGTAGTGGTGTGGTCGTGGGATGTAGAGAAGAGAAAGAGGGAATGAGTTGTGGTTTTTGTATAGTATAGAATAAGATGTGAATACTTTTGTTTCTTCTAAAGTTTAGCTTGATCAATTTCACCAAAAGTCCAACATATGCCATACTTGTTCATCAAATCCTCTACATAAAATCTTGGTGGGTGGTCCCCTTTATGGGTCGTGATCTAGAGCGGGAATGGGAGAATGGGTTGGTTTGATTAGTTTTAACAATTAAGGTCTTGAATGTGGTTTGAAATATTTTGGTCATTAGGACTAATTAGGGTGCTAATCTAGCCTTAGGACACCAATTTGAATTAACTAGTTCACTAGGCTATGTCTGGATTTGATGTAAAGCAGACATTAGTTGTGCTATTTATTTAACTAATGATCATTTATGCGCTATTAACAGGTAATTATTGTTTAGATATCTTCATGACATCTAATAATTCTTAATAGCACCTAATGTTATTCAACATCACCTATTGATTTTTATTAGCCTTTGTCTGACGGAAATTATAAGTTTCGTGTCAAAACGGACGAAAATAATGCTTGTGTGATTTACCGGGTAATTAGAATACATAATTATTCTAAATAAATGTTTTTATCCATTGTGTCTATCCAAAGTATAATAATGCCATCAATTTAACATTCCAGACATATTGGAACGATTTTGACATTAACTTGTTAACAGGATAATCTACCCATGTTCTTTAAAACTGTTTTCATCATAACTTGGCAAGGTGAACACGATTATGTTAAATACAAATATTCATACATTTCCCGAACATTGCTAGACTTCATGGACTCAATTAATACATAATTAATTCTAACACGTAATTAAATAGATAAACAATGATTAGGTCGTATGAATTAACTCGTAATTTTTCCGGTTGTCACATAACTAGGTTACAGAAAAGGACACTGCCTGTAATCATGTTCACACATAAAAGACAACTAGTGTAATCTTAATAGTTAAAGAATACCGTTTGATAAAACATTAAAACATAGAGGGAAAAAAGTGCACTTTTCTCTTTGTAAAATGATAGTTTTACTATCATCTAAAATCTTAAACCCTAACTAACAGTTTTTTCACTATCTCTTTCTCTCTATTTATACACGCATTTCCCTTTCTAACTCCCTCTATGTCTTGCCTTATGCCCTCCTACTCTTATTATGCTATGCCATCAAACATTGCCACCTTCACAACCCACAATTTCGGTGTGACAATCATGACAAGATAGGAACACGTCATGAAAATAATCATGTTTTGTATTTTTATTTTCAACTCATTTAATAACCAAGTCGTGTTGACTTTGACATGTTTATCTCCTTACTTAAACATGCATACTCTTTCACCTATTTAAAATCATAATTTAAAAATAAGTATTTATATTCAACAAGGTCGACTCGTTTGTAACCTACCAACCTCATTATGGCCCTTTCAACATTTTTTGAACTTTAGAATCATAATTTAAAAATAAGTTATATATTTTAAGGTCGACACGTTTCCGATTATGGCCCTTTTTAACTTTTTTTAAACTTGATTATAGCTCATTTGCAATCCATCAAACTGTTCACAATATCTAATATCATCAAACCATTTGATTTTATCAAAGAAATAAAATATATAAGATTTTATTTTGTAACTGCGTCGTACTTCATATCACAAGTATTAGGACAAGTAAAACAGATCATAACAAATACTGGTTTCCATTACGACATGAAACAAATCAAATAATGCCCTAAAAGTGTTGGTAGAAAGTGTTAGGCGCACTGTTCGCGGTTGCACAATTGAGGTTAGCAAAACCGCTAAAATGAAACAGAACAATGAATAACGGCATGCTAATGCCCTAAATGAGTCCATATATATATGAAAACACTAATGTGGGAACACATTTTCAAAATACATAACTTTCCGGTACAACGCCTAAATTACAAAATTGTCTGTTTCGACCAAAAAGGTGACAATTTCAGTTTGTCCGCAACACTAATTCAGTATTTCCGGATTCCAGAATTATAACAAAACAATGTTGAACACCCTAAAATAATATGAGAATAGCATAAATACATAAAAGACATTATATCTGGTCATACGACAAACAGTGCACAACTTGACCGGAAGGCGACCGATTGTCGAACCGACGAAGATTTTAATGGCCGATAGCCTCATACATTCGTCTAGAGAACTAGTTAAGATTCATTTGGGACCCGAAGTCCTTTCAACTATCTTGAGGTCACGGAAACACAACTTCCGGAAATGTTCCATAGCAAAATATATAAGTGTCGATATCGAGCAAACAACTAGACGGAAAGCTTTTCGGCCATCCTAACTCAACATATATTCGGCTAGCGAACTAGTTAAGCATATTTCTAGGTCAGAAGTGCCCTAAATAAACGCCATGGCACTTATGGTGGTCAAAAACCAAAGCTTCCGGTACGAATTAATAAAGTTCGTATATTATCCGATATCGTACCGATGAGTGAACTAGTAACTTTTTCCTTATCCGAAACTAATACCAATTAGTCAAGAGGACTAATTAGCACTGATTAAAACCTTAAACCCTAATTACTTGCTAATGATACATGATCAACCCCTAATCATCATACTTAAGCTAATTACCTATATATCTAACAAATTCATCACATGTTAAAAAAAATAATTACATTTAAACCCCCCTATTTTTTGCGGATTCAAGTGGGTCCCACACCCACTTGATTCGTGTTGAAAATGAGTAAATCTAAGTATGGTTCAAAGATTTTTGGTGATGGTTTGAAAAGATTGTGATACATGATTTTTTTTCATAACAAGTACACCACATTCTCATCATTTTTACACCTTCAAAACACAAACAACTCGCATCTCTCTCTCCCTCTTCCCCACTGCTCAAACCACCACCACCATCACCCACTATTTCGCAACTTTAAAACACCAAATTAAGCTTAGTTAGGCCATTTCAAGATCATCCAAAGTGCTTGCAAGGATGGAGGATCATTAGAGTTTTCTTGGAGCTTCATCTTCTTCCTAATCTTCACTAATCTTGAGCAACTTTGTAAGATAATTTTTCTTCATATTTAAGCTTCTTATAATGTCTAGTTTAAGGAAGTACTTGTTGATCATCTTGAAAGTAAGGAAATTACAACTTAAAACCCCTGGTCTCACCATCATAATCCACTAAATAAAGCTTATTATGTGTTGATTATGTGCTATAGTGTTAACTAGTTAGCATGATTATGTTGATTATGATAAAATAAGGTGTTTAAAGTGGATGATCTTGTATGTATAACAATATAAATTATGATTTAAATATGGTGATGTTTAAATCTAAACAAGATCATCAACCTCATGATCCATGAAGATTACTCCAACTTAAAAATGATTTATTACACGTGTGTGATTTTTATGAGAAATAAATACCATGATTTAAGTTATAATCATCTTAAAAAGTGTACTAAACAAAGGAGATTAAAGTGGAAATAATGATTTGAAGGTGTAACAAAAAATGGTGACTTAAAGATTCTAAAAATATACAAAGATCTCGTTGTTTTTAAGAAAAGTAGTAGGAATATATTTACAAAGATCATGGAAAATGAAGATGCATAAGTTGTAAATAAAGCTTAATAAAGTGATATGTAATCTTGAATTGAGGATTCATCTTGATTATGGGTTTAAACTTGATTTAAATACTTTTTGAAACGTGGAAAACGCCATAGTTTAGGGGAAACTATGCCGAAATTTTCTAAAAATCTAATCGCGATTAAAGTATGATTAACGGGGTCATTAATGGGACTAAATGCGATTAGTGACCCAAATCGTCATTAAGGAAGTTTTAATGATAATGGTTAAACCCTAACCATCCAAGAGTTTAACAAGTATATATATACATATATATATATATATAATACATATATATATATATATATTATCACCAAAAGTTTATGTGTAAATACATGTGTATGTATTTGTATGTATCTAGAAGTTTAGGGTATATACCACAAAATACCCAACTTATACAAATACTTCAAACACTTGAAGAATTACCAAGTGTAGATGACATAAAGCACATTCACTTTTACAATGTGTCGAAACTATGATCGGACGAACGGAGTAATGCGGATGATGGGCGAATGTACATGATACACCGTCTCGTCGTCGACCAACGAACAAATTGCCAACACGAAGAGTTACTACGATGTTGGGCGATTTTCGACGCGAAAAGGTATATATTAACGTCTAAAATAATATATTTTATACACTTAACGTAAATATATATTAACGATATCAAAATCTTGAAAGTTAAAATGTATAAGAATTTACTAAGTGGTTTTATAAAAGTATATAAATATACTTAAAAATCTATACTTAGTAAGTATAAGATTATATATATTATGGACTCTTGACAATGAATTGGGCTAGGCCCATTATATAAAAGACATGGGCAAGGCCCAATTTCACGATACATGTAATAACATGGGCTAAGCCTAAAAGACATAAAATACATGGGCTAAGCCAAAGGCATAAAATACATGGCCTATGCCCAAACATATAATTTCATGGGCTAGGCCTAAACACATAAATTACCTGGGCTAGGCTCAATCACATAAAGACGTGGGCTAGGCCCAGTAACGTAAATTACATGGGCTAGGCCCAACCACATAAAGACATCGGCTAGGCCCAATGACATAAACTACATGGGCTAGGCCCAATAACATAAAACTATGGGCTAGGCCCAATGACACGAATTACATGGGCTAGGCCCAATTATATGAATACATGGGCTAGGCCTAGTGACATGCGTGCAAGGCACGAGGACATGTGAAGGGCGAGGCCCGTTCACACACGATCTCAAAATAACAACATATATATATTTTAGAAATATATGTATAAAAATATTAATCGAACAAACGAACTACCAACACTATGATAACATTAAAGTTGTTCTAATGTGATAAATATATACACTACAGAATTCAAGATGAACAACTGTACGAGGTCTAACGAGACCTAGGTGTCTAATGAAGTTAATACACATGTAGGTTACGCACCGTGTATGGACACTGAACTTTGATAAGTACGACGTACGGAACACAAAGTTGTGAGTTCATGTCCCTCCTTTCAGTTATTTCAAAGTTTTGTTTTAAAACTATCGAGGGGAAATACATGTAATAACAAACAATATGTTAGCTATGGGTTTAGATGATACACGATCAGATGGGCTTAAGTAGGATGATGACAATAGTAACCATTAATCACGTAGTGACCAAGGTGCAAAAGATATAGATCTATTGCGTTTGAGACGCGCTCCACTCCTGGTTTGTAAACCTTTAGGAGTGCTTTTGTGATCCCAATAATGTCAAAGTTGTCTCAGGTTGCTTACTTATGGCACATACGTCAGGGTGCTCGTGACACACTGATAGATCCTTAAACTCCATGATTGCTAATAACATACTCAGATTTCATTACTGGATTACAAGGATCACATTTTATATGAAAACATTAACTACATGAAAGCGCCAACTTTTGTTGCTTTTTAAATTACATGTATTTCAGGACGCAAGGCATGAGCTGGTGATACATTTCGGGTTATGGGAAATGACAAGACAACGAGTGCCATCTTTTGGAGGATTTGCCTCTTATATTCCAACCTAATATGGGTATATAGAGGTCAAAACCTCATTATGCATTTATGACGAAAACAATATTTTATTTTGAAGTAATGTATTTCAAACTACGTTTATGATGACAAGGTGAAATCAGTGAAAACTATGAAATAACTTTTGATTGGTTGTAAATGTTGGATTGCAAATTTATATCGCCATGGCATCTTTGTTGATTTATACTTGTTTGCTTAATTAGATGCAATGATTACCTCGTAGTCACACTCTTGCGTTTCCGCTACGACCAGGGTGTGAGAAATCTGGATTGCCAGAAGTGTGAACGGGGATCGGAAATGAGCAATCGACCTGATCTCGCTCAACTAGCAGAGGCGGAATTCATTGCTAGAGAGGTAGATATGACAAACAAGATAGTACTTACTGTTTAATGCTTCTGATATATTAAATACGTTCAAGTTACAGACGCGTGTAAACAAACCGACAGAGCTTCGCCGTATGAAATGACAAATCCGTTCCTAGCTCTAACACAACACTTCCCTATTTATAGGTCGACATGATTCGTACCGAAGTGCGTGCACTATCAAACATCTATGATTCGTACGAAATAGTATTTCGTACGAGTGACTCACTCGTACGAAACACACATCTGTTTCGTGCGAATCACAGTGTAAAAACATATAAACTTTACATTTTCTCATTTAAACATTAACTTGTAAACTTTATAAACATTACAGATCTATCCTAGACGTAGGCAATAGACATTATGCACCAACAAGAAGTATGTTACCGACTATAATTCCCTATCCAGATTGGTATCTTATCTGATTTCTCCTGGACCCAAACGCATTGCGCGTTTCATAATGGATTGGCGCCTGAGATTAAAGGCATTGTGAAGGCTGCTCAACCTACTATTTATATGTCTGTTGTTGACCTACTCTCTCTCTCTCTCTCTCACCTTAGATTTGGTGAGACAAAAGTCAGTCAAGACTAAGATTGACGGGAAGAGGAAGAGAGAGGATGGTAACTCCCAAAGATCAAACAAGAAGAATAAAGGAGGATTTGGGTTTAGAAGGAATCAAGATAGGTTGGGCGGGAAGCCGACATGCAAAACTTGCAACCGCAGGCACTGGAGACAGTGCGATTATGACCCACAGGTTAAACCCTGTGGTATCTGCAAGAAAAATGGGCATAAGACCCTAGAATGCAAGGATCTTAAGGATACCGTCTGCTACGGCTATAGTGAAAAGGGGCATATCAAGACTAACTGCCCTAAGAATCCCAAGAGTAACAATGTAAAGCCTGGAGAGACTAAGAAAGGAAATGCACGGGCCTTTCAGATGAATGCTAGAGAGGTTGTTAATGACAACAATGTCATAACAGGTACATTCCTCATCAATGATATATACGCTATAGTTCATTTTTATTCGTGTGCAGATAAGTCCTTTGTAAACCATAAGTTTAGCAAACTATTAAACTTACCCATAAGAACCCTAGACATAACTTATGAGTTAGAATTGCTGACGGAACCTTAGAAACAACATCTTCCATTCTTGATGGATGTTTTATGTCCATTACGAATCATTATATTCTATCTCTCTTCTGCCAATGAAATTGGCAGGGTTCGATGTAGTCTTAGGTGTGGATTAGTTATCCCATAACCAAGCCCACATTGCCTGTGATAAGAAATCATCGAAGTTAAAACCCCATCTGGGGAAATGCTCACCATTCTAGGAGATTCACACTATGGGTTGCAAGACAAAGTGTCATTGCTTAAGGCATCCAAGTGTCTGAGGAGAGGTTATGTAATTTACATTGCGCAAGTAACTATTAACGAGCCAAAGCCAAAGATTGAAGGCCTTTTAGTCATCTCTGAATATGTCTTCCTTGAAGAATTACCGAGTCTACCTCCAGATAGGCAAGTGGAGTTTAGAATTCACATCCTACCAGGAATGGCACCTGTTGCAAAAGCTCTGTATCAGCTAGCACCGGCAAAAATGAAGGAATTAAGAATACAATTAGACGAACTTTTAGAGAAAGGTTTCATTCAGCCTAGTTCCTCACTCCTATCCTATTCGTTAAGAAAAAGGACGGTTCAATGCAAATATGCATTGATTACCGTGAACTAAACAAAATAACGATCAAGAATAATTATCCTCTGCCCAGGATTGATGACTTGTTCGATGAACTCCAAGTAGCTAGTTACTTCTCAAATCGACTTGAGATCGGGATATCATCAACTGAAGGTTAAAAGTTAGGATGTTCCCAAGACTGCCATCAGGACTCGTTATGGTCATTATGAATTTCTGGTGATGCCTTTTGGGCTCACAAATGCACCTGAAGCATTCATGGATCTCATGAATAGAGTCTGCAAACCGTATCTAGATAAGTTTGTCATTGTCTTCATAGACGACATACTTATTTACTCTCGTAATCAAATTGATCAAGAGAAACATCTTCGGTACATCCTAGAATTGCTAAGACAAGAGAAGCTTTATGCTAAGTTCTCTAAGTGCGAGTTTTGTGTAACATTTGTCAAAAACGGGTTTTCCAAACCCGCTCCGTTTGTAATCGAATATCAAGTTATAAATGTTTCGTTGCGTATTTATGTCAATTTTAATTTTTAATGATGCATAATTAATAAACAAACTAGAACATAAAAGTTATTATTGATAAAAAGTAAAAATAAAATAAATAAAATGAAAAATAGGCTGCCGGGACTCGAACCCGGGTCAGCCGGAAAGATTCAACGACTTAACACGCACACTTGTAACCACTCCGCCACTTGATGTTTTCTGATAGTTCTAGGAATAAATTAAATCTTATGTTCAACCATGAACCGATCTGTTTACGCTACTGTAACCGAAATCGGTCACCAAACGTCCAAAAACGTTTGATCGTTCGCGGTTTATTGATTATAACCGATACACCGACACTTCCAATCAATTTAGCTTTGAATGGACTTGAATTCAAGAGTTGATCGGTTTTAATAACCGAAAACCTGCATTTCCTGAATTACTCCAATCATAGTCCCCTCTCGCGACTCAAACACATCTGCAGACCTTTAATTTCACTTTCGCAATACTTTCAGTTCGTCGGAAAAGCTATTTGAACTCGCCGGACTTTCGCCGAAAAACCGTGTTTTCCATCAAATCAGTAAGCCTCTCAATTCTTTCATCGTCTATCAGTTGTTAAGCTGTTGCTAACTCAAACCCTTCAATCGGAATCAGTTTCAGACGTCGATATCGGATAATTCACTCTCGCCGGAAAACTTCTGAAAATTCTAAATATTCGCTGTGAAACGGTATAGTCTTCTAAACCTTCTGGTAATTCTTGTTCAGTGCTTCAATTTCGCATTTAGCTAATAAAAATTGTTAATCTGTCCGCTCAGACGAAATCCGTAAAAACAGAGCCGACGACTTCGCCGAATTCTGAGATAAATCGTTTCTCCGGTATGTCTACCTCCAAAATCTTCTCTGCCATTTCATTTTAGTCATTTGAATGTTTATCAATTGAATTAAACAAAAAAACAATAGAGTAATCGTAGTCTGAGATTTGGTAACGAAGAAGACGAAGTTAGGTTGTTTATAAGTTTAATATAATTCGGATATTATGTCGGGTTAGACACACAGTCCAGCGGTGGACTGTGTGCACACATATATCACACGCCGCGAGTTCGATCCTTGACACACACACACTCTCTGTAATTAAAATGTTCCTTTTTAAACTGAACCGGATCCTTTCGCAATTAGATGTTAAGTATAATAAAAATCAGTATATTAACCAAGTTAGACACATAGTCCAGCGGTGGACTGTGTGCAACATTAAATCACAGGTCCCGGGTTCGAGACCTGTTGACGGCACCGGTTTGATAATTAAAATCCTTTTTAAAAATAAATGAATTTTGAATAAATTAAAACAGTATATAAATATAATTAAAAACAAAAATATTTCGGGTTAGACACGTAGCTCAGTTGGTAGAGCTGCGTGCACGCGTACGGGAGGTCTCGGGTTCGAGCCTCACCCAGTGCATACATGCACACAATAGAACCGGTCAAACAGTCAACAGTCACAGTCAAACAGTCAACGGTCAATGGTCAACGCAAAAGTCAACATTTTTTTTATATTTTTATTTATTTAATTTAATTTAAAAATCAATTAAAAATACTTAAAAATAATGTTTTTAAAGATAGGAGATAGCCTTAAACTCACAAAAATATATCTAAAAATCCTATTAAAATTATTAATAAAATCCACTCGTTTACTATACCTTCCGTTATTATTTAGGTTAGTTAATCCTCGTTGATCAATCATTCAAACTCGTGCGCATCTCATCATCTCCAACCGAACGCACCTAATGTGAGTGAATCTCTATAAATTCCCCGTTTTAAACACGTTTTTGGGGTGTATCATGTGTCTTACCATTTATTATATTTAAATCATTGTGCATACATCGTATCATGAACAAATGTGTATTCAGATTGTATCAACTGTTTGTGTGGTTATTGTTTAGAGTTAATTTATTATTTTCAGTACATGCAATATCATAGGCCGCCGCTCCCCATTACATTATGAGCGTTGAGCAGTTCCCTATTACATTATGAGCGTGAACCTGGCGTTGCCAACATACGATCGGCTCCGTTTGATTGAGCCTTGATCGCACAGACATTCATCATAGGCCGTCAGTTTCCCATTACATTATGAGCGTGAACGTGACGTTGCCAACATATACAGTTCCATTCATGTTATATATTCATGCAAGTTCATATATTATTGTATGTTATTGTTTGTGGTTGTTATTGCTATTGTTTGATTATTTACATTTGCTCACATATGACTATTGCACAATTTTTCCATGATAAAGATAACAAAAAATCAATAATAAATGATTTAACAAGGTTCACTCGCCAACTTATGTTGACCCCAAAACCCCCATTTTTACACATGATATAGGTGAACCAGCTGCAGCAAGAAACACATAGGATTGGCTTAGAAGAATAAACTGGTTTAGAGCTTGGATTGTTTAGTTGATTTTTTTTTCTTTGTATTTGTATGAACATGTTTGGATTATTGAGAATGTAATTTTGACTTAAATGAATATGAAACATATTAGTAAATATCATGAGCTTTGGTGATAACCCAATTATGCCCCGACTCTTATTCCGCTGCGGGTCGGGGTGTGACAGATTGGTATCAGAGCCATGACTATAGGGATATAGGATAGGTTATTAGACCCTTAGAGCCTATACTATAGTTAATTAGAAATCTTTAAGAGTTTGTGTGTTACATGCAAAATTCATGATGTTTATATGTTTTATGTTTAATGATTACATTCAATGTTATGCAAGCATGTTCATAAGTACATATTATTATATAATGCCTATCATGAATCATATTCTTATAACATATCATATCCATGCGAGCACACACCACATCATTTTCATGATTGTTTTTGCAATGATTTTTGTATTTTCAAATCACATCAAAGTGAGTTCTCATGACGGGCATGTAGTAACTGGAAGGGTACAAGTACCGGTAGTCAGAACGTCCTGTCTAGGCTGGCATTCGTATAAATCCAAAACAAAGGACCAGTTTGCCTACCTGGGGACTAACGACGAGAGTATGAAGTACCTATTAGGCCAAAGCATGCTATACCAAACGTCGTGAGAGCTAACCCCACTTTGAGTTGTCATTGTGTCTATACCTGGACACATTCCGACCATACATCTCGTAAACATATTTCGTGGTTTTCATTCGGGTAAAGCGAGTGTTAAACCGCCAATACTAATGTGAATACTACCAAGCCAATAGTCATGGGGGCCCACATGACTATACAGGTGAAGGTATGGGGGACATTTGAGGCCCAACATGAGCAAACCCAAGACATCCTATGGATGTAGTTGCATTATTGATATTTATGTTATTTTCATTTTCTTTAAGACACATGACACCTAAAAAGACTCCATAAACTCACAATCTTCTTATGTATGTTCCTGTAGATGTCGGCTAGACAACAACGAGGGGGTAAAAGATCAGGAAGGTTTCACGAACGCTTGGCCACTCAAATCGCAAAACAAATGGCCGCGGTGCTTCCTGACATTGTGGTTCAAGTACAACAAGCTCTCGCCACAAATCCCACTAATCCTCCCCAGCAAGAGGACCAGAACATCGGCAACCCGCTCCAAAGTGCTCATATAAACATTTCAAGTCTTGCGATCCTCCTAAATTTGAAGGGACCGAAGGTGTCACTGCTCTCCTCACTGGTTTGAGGAAATGGAAAACACCTTCCTCAACTGCGATTGTCCCGAGGATCGCAAGGTACGATACGCAACCGGGAGACTATTTGGGGTAGCTCTTACCTGGTGGAATACTGAAAAGGGTAAGAGGGGAATCGATGATGCAATGGCCTTAACCTGGGAGGAGTTAAGGGAAATCATGACGACACGATTCTGTCCTAGAAGTGAGATAAAAAAGTTAGAAGATGAATTTCATTCATTGAAGCAAAAGGAGGGAGATCATACTTCCTACAACAAGAGGTTCTTAGAGTTGAACCAGATGGTCCCTAACTTGTTCACCCCAGTTTACCGCTTAATCGAGCATTATATTCGAGGTCTTCCCTCAAAAATTCAAGATTCAGTTCTCAGCACTTCGCCAGCAACACTTGAAGCTGCTATGGAACTAGCTACTGAACTGACCGAGAATCGAATTCGCAACGTAAATTTAAAGAGGAGAAAAAGAAAGCCCCCGTTGAGGGCCAAACTTCAAACCATTCCACCTCCTCCTCTAAGTTTGC
Source organism: Scalesia atractyloides (assembly GCA_947069175.1). Lineage (NCBI taxonomy): Eukaryota > Viridiplantae > Streptophyta > Magnoliopsida > Asterales > Asteraceae > Scalesia > Scalesia atractyloides. The sequence goes on from CAMTDV010000022.1 coordinate 31,107,005, forward strand.
TAACAAGAGGAAACGTAACACCAGAAACTTCGCTGTCACACAAACCAATTTCCCTATCCCTGCTGCACCCATTACCCAAGTTGCCCCCTCACCTGCACCATACAAAAGGCCATACTCTGGCCCATTACCAAAATGCAACCGTTGCCAATACCATCACTTTCCTGATCATCCCTGCCAACATTGCACCGGCTGTGGACGCGCAGGTCATACTGTTCAAACCTGTCGCATACCTCAGCGAACGAACCGCCACCAGCCTTCAACCCAAACCCACCAACAAATAATGGGTCAAGCCCATCAACCCCTACTACCACCACCTACCCAACATTTAGCCCAATCATACTACCAACCCAATTATCCCATGGTGCAACCTATGCGGGCTTGCTATAATTGTGGAGATCCAAGCCACTTTAGAAACACTTGTCCACGTTTGGTGAACATTATACATGCTCAAGCCCAAGCAAATCCGGCGAATCAAGCTAACCAAGCTCCTCCACCTGCAAGAGGAAGAGCTTTCAACATCAACGCTAATCAGGCTAGAGCTGATAGCAATGTGGTTAACGGTACGTTTCTTATCAACGGTAGTTATGCATCCATGTTGTTTGATACTGGCGCGGATAAAAGTTTTGTGTCTTTAGAGTTTGAACCCATTCTAAACCAAATTCGTGAGAAGCTCATGGAATCCATAACAGTAGAAGTTGCTGACGGAAAACCGGTCTCATTAAACTCTATTATACGCAATTGTACTATCACCTTAAATGACCACGATTTTCCAGTTGACCTCATTCCTATGAAGTTGGGAAGCTTTGACATTATAATTGGTATGGACTGGCTCAGCCAACATCAGGCTGAAGTTGTATGTCGCGAAAAGTTTATACGCATTCCTCTTTCAAACGGTCAGACTCTACGAATCTTTGGAGAAACCCATCGAAAGGGCTCAGATTAATGTCCTGTCTTCAAGCCCAAAAATATCTTCGCAAGAATTATGTCGCATTTTTAACTCATGTCGTCAAAAAGGGGACCATGGAGAAGAAACTCGAAGACATCCCAGTAGTAAAAGATTTCCCGCAAGTTTTTCCTGACGACATTTCAGGACTTCCTCCCTTGAGAGAAGTCGAATTCCGCATTGATCTTATACCTGGTGCTACACCAGTTGCAAAGTCTCCTTATAGGTTAGCCCCATCCGAAATGCAAGAGCTAGCCAGTCAATTGCAAGAGTTGACTGACAAAGGATTCATACGTCCTAGCTCCTCGCCTTGGGGTGCACCTGTCCTTTTTGTGAAGAAGAAAGATGGAACGTTTTGCATGTGCATCAATTACAGAGAACTCAACAAGTTAACGATCAAGAATCGCTATCCATTACCTCGCATTGATGATCTTCTTGACCAACTTCAAGGCGCCAGCTGTTTTTCAAAAATCGACCTTCGTTCTGGTTATCAACAACTCAGAGTACATGAAGAAGACGTCCCAAAGACCGCTTTCGAACTCGTTATGGTCATTATGAATTCATGGTCATGCCATTTGGTTTAACCAACGCTCCAGCTGTCTTCATGGATTTAATGAACAGAGTCTGCAAACCCTATCTCGATCGTTTTGTTATAGTCTTCATCGACGACATCCTCATTTATTCAAAGTCTAAGTCTGATCATGAACGGCATCTTCGACTCATCCTTACACTCATAGAGAATGAAAATCTTTACGCCAAATTTTCCAAATGCGAATTATGTTAAAAGAGGTACAATTCCTTGGACATGTAGTCAATGGCAAGGGAATACATGTCGACCCCTCAAAAATCAAAGCGGTACAAGAATGGCAAGCGCCACGTACACCAACTGAAGTAAGATCATTCCTTGGTTTGGCTGGTTATTATCGCCGTTTTATTTCAAACTTCTCTCGCATTGCTGTACCACTCACGGCTTTAACTCATAAGGGAAAACCTTTCATTTAGGGACCCAAACAAGAAGAAGCCTTCCAAACCCTTAAACAAAAACTCTGTGATGCACCAATCCTCACTCTTCCTGAAGGTTGTGATGACTTCGTGGTTTATTGCGACGCGTCAGGGCAAGGACTAGGCTGTGTTCTAATGCAAAGAGGAAAGGTTATAGCTTATGCTTCGAGACAACTCAAGACTCATGAGAAGAACTACACCACCCATGACCTAGAACTTGGAGCCGTTGTGTTCGCTCTTAAGATATGGAGACATTATCTCTACGGTACTAAGTGTGAAATATACACTGACCACAAGAGTCTTCAACATATCTTCAATCAAAAGGAGTTAAACATGAGGCAACGAAGATGGGTCGAGCTTTTAAATGACTACGACTGTGAAATTCGGTACCACCCTGGCAAGGCAAATGTGGTGGCTGATGCACTCAGTCGAAAGGGTTATGCGAACTCCATTCATCTTCTATGTTCGCAAATCATATCCGACATTAAAGATCAAATTCGAGAAGCCCAACATGTTTCAGTAATGGAAGACGACGTACGAAAGGAGCTATCCTGTGGAGCTGAACTTAAAATTGAAACTAAATCTGACGGTATTCTGTACTATCTAGATCGCATATGGATTCCTGACCACAACAACCTTCGTGAATTCCTTATGAATGAGGCTCACAAAACACGATACTCTATACACCCAGGAGCCGACAAGATGTATCAAGACCTTCGATACACCTACTGGTGGCCTGGAATGAAAAAGGATATTGTTGTTTTTGTTTCCAAGTGCCTTACATGTTCCAAGGTAAAAGCTGAACATCAAAGACAACCTGAAATACCTGTATGGAAGTGGGAAAACATAACCATGGACTTCATTACCGGGTTACCTCGCACTTCTGGTGGGTATGACACTATATGGGTAATCATTGATCGTCTTACAAAATCAGCTCACTTTATTCCTATCCGCGAAGATTTCAAGAACGAGAAGCTAGCTCGTATTTACATCAGCGAAATCGTAAGCCGACATGGTGTACCGTTAAGCATTATTTCAGATCGTGATGGTCGTTTCACTTCACGAACATGGCAAGCCGTACAAGCCGCTTTGGGTACACGATTAGATCTCAGTACCGCTTATCATCCTCAAACTGATGGACAATCTGAACGCACCATTCAAACTCTTGAAGATATGCTTCGAGCATGTGTCATAGACTTCAAGGGTAATTGGGACGCTCATCTACCATTAGTTGAATTTTCGTACAACAACAGCTATCATTCAAGTATCGGCATGGCACCTTTTGAAGCCTTATATGGTCGTAAGTGCCGATCTCCAGTATGTTGGCACGAAATTGGGGAAGCTCAAATCACCGGTCCAGAATTGATTCAAGAAACCACAGACAAGATCCATCAAATTCGAAACAATCTTCTAGCAGCTCAAAGTCGTCAAAAGAGTTATGCAGATAAACGACGAAAGCCTTTGGAGTTTAACATTGGTGATCATGTACTTTTAAAAGTGTCACCGTGGAAGGGAGTAGTTCGTTTTGGTCAAAAAGGCAAGCTGGCACCACGCTACGTAGGACCTTTCAAGATACTCGAAAGAGTAGGACCTGTAGCATACAAGCTTGATCTACTAGAAGAACTCAACATAATTCATCCCACATTCCACGTATCAAACTTGAAGAAGTGCCTCGCTGATGAGAACCTCCATATTCCTCTGGAAGATATTCAGATTGATGAATCTATGCATTTTATTGAAAGACCAGTAGAGATCATGGACTTCGGAGAAAAACGTCTAAGATGAAGTCGCATTTCAATTGTTAGGGTACGCTGGGAGTCGAAACGGGGACCTGAGTTTACTTGGGAACGTGAAGACTCAATGCGCGAAAAATACCCGCATCTTTTTCCAACTACTACTACAACTTAAATTTCGGGACGAAATTCCTAAAAGTAGGGGATACTGTAACATTTGTCAAAAACGGGTTTTCCAAACCCGCCCCGTTTGTAATCGAATATCAAGTTATAAATGTTTCGTTGCGTATTTATGTCAATTTTAATTTTTACTGATGCATAATTAATAAACAAACTAGAACATAAAAGTTATTATTGATAAAAAGTAAAAATAAAATAACTAAAATGAAAAATAGGCTGCCGGGACTCGAACCCGGGTCAGCCGGAAAGATTCAACGACTTAACACGCACACTTGTAACCACTCCGCCACTTGATGTTTTCTGATAGTTCTAGGAATAAATTAAATCTTATGTTCAACCATGAATCGATCTGTTTACGCTACTGTAACCGAAATCGGTCACCAAACGTCCAAAAGCGTTTGATCGTTCGCGGTTTACTAATTATAACCGATACACCGACACCTCCAATCAATTTAGCTTTGAATGTACTTGAATTCAAGAGTTGATCGGTTTTAATAACCGAAAACCTGCATTTCCTGAATTACTCCAATCATAGTCCCCTCTCGCGACTCAAACACATCTGCAGACCTTTAATTTCACTTTCGCAATACTTTCAGTTCGTCGGAAAAGCTATTTGAACTCGCCGGACTTTCGCCGGAAAACCGTGTTTTCCATCAAATCAGTAAGCCTCTCAATTCTTTCATCGTCTATCAGTTGTTAAGCTGTTGCTAACTCAAACCCTTCAATCGGAATCAGTTTCAGACGTCGATATCGGATAATTCACTCTCGCCGGAAAACTTCTGAAAATTCTAAATTCTCGCTGTGAAACGGTATAGTCTTCTAAACCTTCTGGTAATTCTTGTTCAGTGCTTCAATTTCGCATTTAGCTAATAAAAATTGTTAATCTGTCCGCTCAGACGAAATCCGTAAAAACAGAGCAGACGACTTCGCCAGAATTCTGAGATAAATCGTTTCTCCGGTATGTCTACTTCCAAAATCTTCTCTGCCATTTCATTTTAGTCATTTGAATGTTTATCAATTAAATTAAACAAAAAAAACAATAGAGTAATCGTAGTCTGAGATTTGGTAACGAAGAAGACGAAGTTAGGTTGTTTATAAGTTTAATATAATTTGGATATTATCTCGGGTTAGACACACAGTCCAGCGGTGGACTGTGTGCACACATATATCACACGCCGCGAGTTCGATCCTTGACACACACACACTCTCTGTAATTAAAATGTTCCTTTTTAAACTGAACCGGATCCTTTCGCAATTAGATGTTAAGTACAATAAAAATCAGTATATTAACCAAGTTAGACACACAGTCCAGCGGTGGACTGTGTGCAACATTAAATCATAGGTCCCGGGTTCGAGACCTGTTGACGGCACCGGTTTGATAATTAAAATCCTTTTTAAAAATATAATGAATTTTGAATAAATTAAAACAGTATATAAATATAATTAAAAACAGAAATATTTCGGGTTAGACACGTAGCTCAGATGGTAGAGCTGCGTGCACGCGTACGGGAGGTCTCGGGTTCGAGCCTCACCCAGCGCATACATGCAAACAATAGAACCGGTCAAACAGTCAACAGTCACAGTCAAACAGTCAACGGTCAATGGTCAACGCAAAAGTCAACATTTTTTATATTTTTATTTATTTAATTTAATTTAAAAATCAATTAAAAATACTTAAAAATAATGTTTTTAAAGATAGGAAATAGCCTTAAAGTCACAAAAATATATCTAAAAATCCTATTAAAATTATTAATAAAATCCACTCATTTACTATACCTTCCGTTATTATTTAGGTTAGTTAATCCTCGTTGATCAATCCTTCATACTCGTGCGCATCTCATCATCTCCAACCGAACGCACCCAATGTGAGTGAATCTCTACAAATTCCCCGTTTTAAACACGTTTTTGGGGTGTATCATGTGTCTTACCATTTATTATATTTAAATCATTGTGCATACATCATATCATGAACAAATGTGTATTCAGCTTGTATCAACTGTTTGTGTGGTTATTGTTTAGAGTTAATTTATTATTTTCAGTACATGCAATATCATAGGCCGCCGCTCCCCATTACATTATGAGCGTTGAGCAGTTCCCCATTACATTATGAGCGTGAACCTGGCGTTGCCAACATACGATCGGCTCCTTTTGATTGAGCCTTGATCGCACAGACATTCATCATAGGCCGTCAGTTCCCCATTACATTATGAGCGTGAACGTGACGTTGCCAACATATACAGTTTCATTCATGTTATATATTCACGCAAGTTCATATATTATTGTATGTTATTGTATGTTATTGTTTGTGGTTGTTATTGCTGTTGTTTGATTATTTACATTTGCTTACATTTGACTATTGCAAAATTTTTCCATGATAAAGATAACAAGAAATCAATAATAAATGTTTATTTAACAAGGTTCACTCGCCAAATTATGTTGACCCCAAAACCCCCATTTTTACACATGATACAGGTGAACCAGCTGCAGCAAGAAACACATAGGATTGGCTTAGAAGAATAAACTGGTTTAGAGCTTGGATTGTTTAGTTGATTATTTTTTTCTTTGTATTTGTATGAACATGTTTGGATTATTGAGAATGTAATTTTGACTTAAATGAATATGAAACATATTAGTAAATATCATGAGCTTTGGTGATAACCCAATTATGCCCCGACTCTTATTCCGCTGCAGGTCGGGGTGTGACATTTTGGCTTAGAGAAATCCAGTTTCTTGGACATGTTGTAAGTGAGCGTGGTATCCAAGTGGATCCCGCCAAGAGAAGCCATAATGAATTGGGAAGTACCTAAAACTCCATCGGAAATTCGTAGTTTCTTAGGATTGGTCGGTTATTATAGGAGGTTCATTGAGAACTTTTCGAGGATAGCCACTCCTTTAACTACTTTGACCCGTAAGAATGTCATGTTTGATTGGGGTCCAAAGAAACAAGAATCTTTTGAAATTCTAAAAACAAGTTGAGTAATGCTCCTGTGTTATCTCTACCTGAGCGTATTGAGGATTTTGTTGTCTATTGTGCTGCCTCGCACACTGGCATGGGTTGTGTGCTAATGCAAAGAGGCAAAGTGATTGCTTATGCATCACGACAATTAAAGATGCACGAAAGGAATTACACCACCCATGACTTAGAATTGGGTGCTGTTGTATTTGCACTTAAGTTGTGGAGACATTACTTATATGGCATGAAGTGTATTTTATACATTGACCATAAGAGTCTCCAACATCTGTTCAATCAAAAGGAATTGAAAATGGACAATGTCCCTGGATGGAAACCGTTAATGATTATGATTGCGAAATTCGCTATCATCCCGGCAAGGCAAATGTCATTGCTGACGCCTTAAGTCGCAAGGAAAGAATTACGCCTATTAGGATTAACGCCAATAGCATTGAGCTTAGAAATAGCTTGAATGAGAAGCTATTAGATGCACAAAAGCAAGCCCTGTTAGAGGCTAATATTTCTAATGAAGGATTAGGCAGAACTGTTGATCAGTTAGTGCATGGAAAAGATGGAATCCTTAGATTTAATGGCAGAATCTGGGTTCTAATCTTTGGAGGACTTAAGGATCTAATCCTCTATGAAGCGCATAATTCAAGATACTCAGTTCATCCGGGTGGTGACAAACTGTATCAAGATTTGAAGAAGACTTATTGGTGGATCGGTTTGAAAAAATCCATAGCCACTTACGTAGCTAAGTGTCTGACGTGTACGCGGGTTAAAGCCGAACATCAGAAACCGTCGAGACTTCTACAACATCTTGAAATTCCCATTTGGAAATAGGAAATGGTAACTATGGATATGATTACCAAGTTACCTAAGACCAAACTTGGTAATGACATGATTTGGGTAATTGTGGATAGGCTGACTAAGTCAGCACATTTCTTGCCAATTAAAAAGACTTATAACTTTGACAAGTTAGCTAAGTTATATGTGGACGAGATTGTATCCTTACATGGCGTGCCAATATCTATTGTATCTGATAGAGATACTAGATATACATCTCGCTTTTGGAAAAGTTTCCAACAATCATTAGGCATAAGATTAAACTTTAGTACGGCTTACCATCCGCAGACTGATGGATAGAGTGAGCGTACTATCCATACTTTGGAAGACATGCTTAGAGCATGTGTGATTGATTTAGGCGGAAGTTGGGATGACCACTTACCCCTAATAGGATTTTCCTATAATAATAGTTATCATACAAGCATCAAGGCTGCTCCTTTTGAAGCCTTGTATGGGAGAAAATATAGAACGCATGTCTGTTGGATTGAAGTTGGGGAAGCCCAACTGTCTTGACCCGGGATTGTCCTAGTGACCATGGATAAGATAATACAAATCCTTTATCGTCTCAAAGCTGCCCGCGATAGGCAGAAAAGTTATGGCGACAAGAGGTGAAAACCTCTTAAGTTCTAAGTAGGAGACAAAGTCTTTTTGAAGGTATCACCCTGGAAATGTGTGATGCGCTTTGAAAAGAAGGGCAAGTTAAGCCCGAGATATATTGGACCATTCGATGTAATCGAATGTGTCGGTTCTGTAGCTTATAAGTTTAAGCTGCCTGAGGAGCTCAGTGGAATCCATGATGTGTTCCACATATCTAATCTAAAGAAATGTATAGCCGATGAGTCGCTAGCAATGTCACATCAAGATGTACAAATTGATGAAAGCCTAAGGTTCATTGAGAAACCAATTTCGATCGAGGATCGACTGGTTAAAAAGCTCTCAAGAAAGTTTATACCTATTGTAAAGGTTAAGTGGGATGCCTGTCGAGGCCCCGAGTATACATGGAAGGTTGAGTCCACTATGCGACAAAAATACCCCCATCTTTTTGAATAAAATCTTGAGGTCGAGATTTCTTTTAAGGGGGTGAGGATGTAACACCTAGTAAAATTCACATCTAGTAATATACCGACACGTGTACATACCCTCAGATGAAGCCACAAATGAATTAGTCGCTCATCTCACTTAAACATGTCCAATTCGCATCTTTTTCATGCGCCTGACCGTACGCTACGGTTCGGCTATGTTGTTTAAAAATAAAACTAACCATAACTTACGGTCAAGGACCGTAAGTTACGGTCCAGACTTGCTCGATTATTTTGATAACAACCGTAAGCTACGGTCTGGCGACCGTAGCCTACGGCGAGGTCTTAAATCTTTTTTTTTATTATTTCAACTTTCAACAAATGACCCGGAGGCCCCTAGACTTCATTATTTTCATATTTCTTACATAATCAAGCCATCTCTCGACCTAAACGACTCCCGGTTGAGGTGATATCTTTTGATTTACCATCCTTGAGTGTTTCGCATCATCACCGAACCTTTAACCTTACTGATTTAAGTAATTTAACCTGTTAAACCAGAAGAGCTCGTATTTATCGCCTTTTAAGCTTGTAAATACTTAAAATAACTAAAGCACATATTATAACACACGTTGGAGCCCGGGTATTCACACTCTTCATCGGTATGCCACGAATTGAACAAGAAGAACTAGTTATGTCATTATGTCATTGAACATAAGTCAAGGGACATTTCATGACTTTTGACATAACTATATTCTTGAGGGACTAAAAGTGCCAGCATACCAAATTTCTGCCAAGTTGCCACATACCCTGCAATATGCCACCCTCTTGCAGCTCTTAACACCTATCTAGCCACTTGTATTGATCCTACAACCTCAAACATCTGACATCATCCCCATTCATCCTCTTGCACTATAAATAGCCCACCAATCTCACTCCATTCCTTGCTCATTTCCTTTTCTCCTCTCTATTACACTCTTGGAAGTTCCTGGTCATCTAGGAGCATCACTTTGAGTTCTAAACATTCTTTTAAATCACTTGTAAGTGTTCTATCTCTGCTCTTTTCTTTTATAGGCTTTTAATAGCCGAAAGTCAAGCATTTTCGATAAACGCTTTGACTTTCGGTTAAAACCATTGTGGTCTAGCCATGGTTAGAAATGAACATGGCTAAGTGATCATAATTGGTAGGTATTAATCCCTTAAAAAGGGTACCTACTAAGAATCAAGTTTACTAGGTCCTTTGACGGGTCAAAGCTAATGTTTTCAAAAGACAAACGGGTTAGATTACATAAATATTATAATATATATAATATAAATTGTTTTGACACTTAAACAAGTTGGTAACAATTATTAGAACATGTGGGAACATGTTTGGCTCTTCAATTCCAGTCCTAGGGTCGGTTCGCAACCAAAAGTCACAAAGTTTGATTTCTGCTTTGACTTTCGATTCTGACCCGACTTAGATTAGTTTACTACTGATTTATGGTTACACTATGATCATACTAGAGTATAGCATAACTCTCTGAGGTTATATTACATGATCATAATCATAATCTGAGTTTATGCACAAGTTCCGCTAATATGTTAAACTTTGACTAAAATGCTCTTTTTGCATAAAATAAGGTTTTAATCAACAACGAACTTACAAATGAATTACCTACCCGATATGTTATTATAATTAACATATTATGATGTTATTTTTCTGATCATAAACTAAGTTTTATTATAATATCGTAAATTATGTTTTTAAAAGACCAAAATGCCCTTTCGGTGCATAGTTTGGTCCTAAACCATAAACCACACTTATGTGTGATGTCTTACTGATAATATATCACATAGTAAGTATTTTTCCAGAATATTTATGATCATAACATCAAAATATATACAAGTTCATTTTTTCGTCATATAAATTATCAAAACGCCTTATAAGGCATAGTTTCGTTTTAAAACTTTAAAAGGGCATATAAGTTGATATCCTACTGATATTACAACTTATTTAAAGTATAATGACATATAGAACTTGTTCATGACTCACCCGGTTACCCGATATCACTTATATGCGTACGGTCAAGTTTGTGTAACTAGTTTACGAAAATTAACCAAAATGGGTTTAACCTTATCATTTAATCTCAAATTCCAGAATGTTAATTGTTTACCCATGTCATACAAGTCTTAGTACTTGTTGGGTTTAAACTACATTCTATCCGATCACCGCTTAATCTAGCGAATTGTACCATTTTGATCCTTTAAGCTAGTCGGTCTAAGTCTATGACTTAAATAGGACTGTTAGCATTCTAATTGGTTAGTTTATTCCATCATTCCAGACTAGAAGCCTTCTAGTAAATGCTATCTACACTTATCTATTGAGTAAATGGCTGAGGTAATATAAACTTTTCTTTTAAGTCAAGTACTAGCTCAGGTAAATACTTTTAACTTATTTTCCCTATACGGGCTTAGAATACGGTAAATTATTACCGCTTGGTCGGGAATGGGATCAATCGAATGTTGGATTATGGATGGTTAATCCGTATATTCCGTTTTGATCAGTTTTGTTTGATCATTAAACATTGGGGGTTAACGACCATGTCTTGGATATCCTCGGCTCATTTAAGTTACTAATGGCTACAACCAAAGCACAGGGTGTAGGCATACACCTGACAGATAGAACGCTAAAATATGTTTTACCGACAAGTTGGGGATAACTCCTTCGTGGGTTTATAAGTGGCGTGTCAATTAATCATGTCCCGGTTTCTATATTGGGCCCAATATGTATTAACAAACATGCGAATCTGTGTACAAGGTTAAAAACTTAACTTTCCCAAGTTATAAAAATATTTTTATGTGCCTTGTGCACTTAGATCGGTTTTTTTGAAATGTTTTCAAACAAGTCAGTTAATTGTATTTACTAGTGAAAGCTGACGTATTTTCAAAAGACTAAGTTGCAGGTACAATACGAAATAGGTTGGAGGCTGCTTGGTAGTGATATAAGAGGATCTTGCAAATCCTTTATCTACCTAAAGTCTGTTGTACATCTTTTGTATATTTTATGATGCGCCTGTGGATCCTTAGTTATAAACCGTCTGTATAATAGTTTTCGAACTTTGGACACTATTGGTTTATAATAGTTTTTTAAACTCCAAGACCTCCGTTGTGCTGTGTTAATTGACCATGATGATATCAACTTACGTCACGATATTCCCCACTCGGGCCCACCGAGATTTGGTTGGAAATTCGGCGTGTGACAGGTTGGTATCAGAGCTAATGTTTTAGAGAATTAAACACTAGCCTTTTGTGTTTAATCTCAAACTTAAACAATAGCACATTCCTTAGAATTCCGAGTCTAGGCCTTGACCTAGGATCACTCATTTCATTATTAAGTTATAATTATTGTTTTTGACTTGATTTTAACAGAAAAATACCGCCAAGATTCATAGGACAAAGTGGAAAAGGAAAAGGTTCAATGAGGGGAGGACCATTAGGGCGCATCCCTTCACAACTTCACAACTCAAGCTCTTATCAAGATATGGGAGATTCATCTCCTTGGCAACCTGCAAGACACTCTATCTCTCATTAATATTCATCCCTACACTCCCAAATTCTTACCATTCACACCACTCTCATCACTCCCATCATTGACACCACTCTCACCACTCCCATCATTCCCACTCACATTCATACTTTGAAAAATATAACACAGATCTTTATTTTAACCCACCTCTAGCTGATCGGAATCAATTGGATCAACCAAATGCTATGGACGAGAACTCCGATCCGGAGATGCCACCGTCGGGGTCACACGGACACCCCATTGAAATTTCTAGTGGCTCTAAATCTTATGTATGATCACCTTATCAAGGTCCAAAGGAATGGGACCAGTATTGAGTCAATTTACTTTTATCAACACTCCTTCGTACCAATCTCCAACACTGCGTCCTACACAGGAAGACATCCAAATGGAACTGGTGGAGCACCCTCAGGCACCACCTGAGCCACCAAGGAGGAAACGTGGTGCACGTATGTCTGTGCGTGCGGGACAATGCTTGGGTTCGCTACCACCATTGCACAAAACCTACCCTACCATTCCTTAGGACACACAAATGGGTGGACCCTCAAATACTTCACCTGTGGTCGAACCACCACCACCACCATTGGTTCGACCACCACCTTGGGTTTTAATAACCCTATCCCTACATATCCAGATACGTCTGAATATATCCTTTTAACCCGACTACGCCGATGAACTTAGACTATCAGGCACTATCACATGACCCATATATGCAAATGGTCATGCATAATGCACTTTACCTGTCTCCGTTCCCACCTGATCAGGATACCTAAGTTATGGGTACGAGTACCATGTTGTGCCTAAACCACAACCACAACCTCCGCGGCCTCTTGAGGCCATTAATGAGACCTTGGAGCGGATGAAAGAAATGCAACAACAGGCTGAGAAAACAGAGAAGAAGACAAATAAGTTCTTCAAGAAACTTTCCAAGTTAGTCAAAGGAAAGAAGGACGAGTGAAGTTTCTTCTATATTATGTTTTGTAATTCTTTCTTTGGTCCTTACGTGGACATGTTATTTCTTTTAGTCCCTACAAGGACAATTAGTTTAATTTACTTCGAGTTTTGTTTAAGGTAAGTATTGTAATTTTCTATTGTTATTTGATGAAATATATATATATATATATATATATATATATATATATATATTATGTATGTATGTAATCATCATATCCTCTTCAAGCGATCGTCTTGATTTTAACTCAAATTTTATGATCCGCTATATAATTATGAAAGATCTTCTTAATTGTTTTGATTAGCCAAATGGCAAAACCCATATTAATTGGTAATTATTAAAAGATAGTTAAGGATGAATAGCCCTTCTATCCTGATAGCTAAGGAAGATTATCCCTTCTATCCAGAGGTGGTGAACTACGTTCAAGCCTCTAAGCCATTAAGGTAAAATGCGACCGTGACTTGTTGGGCTTGGAGCTTAAAGGTTTATTCATTTATATTGTATTTTGGGCTTTTGGGTTAGTTTAGGCTTCCTAGTGACAAGTGGGCCTAGGGTTGTATATTTGGGCTTTGTCATGTCTATAAATAGAGGGGTTAGGTCACTTGATAGGGGTTAGAGAGTTGATTACAAAAACTTGTATCTGACATCCTCTAGTGTATGCAAGTTATTATATTCAAGTTGTTCTTCATCCTGATCATTATTTCGGCAAATGATTAGGATAACGATACCTGTTTGATCCGTTACACGGGACTTACAATTGGTATCAGAGCCTGCTGTTCTAATACAGGCTCCGGGTATTGCTGTTTGAAGAAGTTTTGAAGTTTATTGCTGCTGTTTGGATCGATTTCTGACACTCCAGATCACTGTTCATCGACAGAGGGTACTGTTCCGAAGAACTCGAAGAAGCTCTGCAGATTTGGCGATTTGACACTGTTCCAGATCCCGAAGAACACGAAGAAGGTCTTCATAATTCGGACTTGATACTGTTCCGGATTCCGAAGAACACGAAGGAGATCGTCTATTCCGGATTGATCCCTGACTGTTGCTTTATTCCGAATTGTGATCCGAGTTACTGTTGCTAATTTTGAATTCTGGAATTCAGTTGCATAAAAGGCGGAGACACTGTTACGGATTTGGTCACTATTCCGGATTCTTAGAAGATAAGTCAGGCATTTCAGATTTTTCGGTCCGGATTCTTGATTTCGGATTTCAATACAAAGCTGTTTATTCCGGATCTGCTTTTCGGATTTCTTCTCGGATCTCTTGTCGGATTTATCATTTCGGATCTTCAAATCGGATTCTTAAATCTGGATTCTTCATTCCGGATTCCTAATTCCGGATTGCTTATGGATATTTCATCCAGTTTGACCATCGTTGACTTCCGGATTGCTAAACCTTCCGAGTTGACCATATTGACTGCAGAATTGACTGTTTCAGATTGGGCACTGTTCATTAGAATCACTTAAATTAATTAAACTTTAAATCAAATTTGGTAAATTTTAATTAATTTAATGGCTGGATTCATGACCGCACAGGACCTGACAAATGCCACACTGGCAGCCCGCAATCGCAAACTTTAGCCCTCCACCAAGAGCTGGATCAGGTGATTGGCACTTCCACCAAAGTGCCGTGTTTGTTATACGGTGATGAATATTATGAGTGGAAGTTCCGCGTTGAACAATATTGCAAGGCAAAGGAGCCCGGCGTGTGGAGATGCATCATGAATGGTCCAAGAACCATAGTGTATAGCACAGAGCAAGATCCCGAAACAAAAATTCCCAAGCCTATGCACTTATGGACTCCAAAGGACGTCAAAATCATAGAGGAAGATGAGAAGGCTTCTTCAACACTAACCATGGCTCTAGGACCCGATATCTGTATCGTGGTCAGGAACTGTAAAAATGCTAAAGAGGTTTGGAGTGAGTTGCAAAATCCCTACGAAGGGAATGCGGACATGAAAGCAAGTAGGGTGAACCAGCTGAATCAGCAATTCAGCTCGTTAAATCACATATATGGGGAAACCATCTAGAATCAGATACGCCGCTATGTCAAACTTGTTTCCCAGATGATTTCAGCTGAGATCACCCTCACCAACAGCGCCATGAACCGACAGTTGTTGAATTCACTGCCCAAAAGTTGGGATGCAGACGTGGGCATGGTCAAAAAGACAACGAACCTGAATGACGTCACTCTCACTGAGATGATAGCTACTATCAAATCATGTGAAATTGATAACAAACAAAGGGAGATCAATCATCAGAGTAGTCTGATGGCGCCAGGGATGACAGGTCAGAACGAAGCGTTAATGTCACAGAATCTCGTCTATAGTCCTCTACAAGGAACTGCACAAGCACCAGGTGGATCAAATGTGGTGTACAGTCATGTTGTCACGCCTCAAAACACTCAGTATGTGTATGGGTTTAATCTCCAAATCCTACGACGGTCTCAGCGGCTCAAGTCCATACACAGTTCCATGCTAAGTATCCTAATGTGGTTTTCAGTCCTGCAACTCCTCAAACCGTGCAACAAGGCGTTATTCCTTAAACGGGCGCACCTGTCCCTGGCTCTGCACAACCCGCTCCCAACTCTGCGTTTCTCACTAAGGAGAACGAAGAGAAGCTTGTGATTGCTGCATCTATGATCAAGAGCTTGAACGCCTTCTGGCAGGCGATCTGACCCCTCCATCTATTCTGCCAACAGAAGTTGATCAAATCATGGAGAAAGACCTGGATGAGATCGATGTCTCCTGGAACTTAGTAATGGCTGCTTTTCGGGTCAACAAATTTCAGAAGAAGTATGGAAGGCAACCTTTGTCAAACCTGAAGAGTGGTCTCACAAAGGACAAACTCAGATGCTACAGATGTCATGAACCAGGCCATTTCGCTAGGGAATGCAAGAAGCCACCATCAGGGTATATATCATCTAGGGTCGCTGATATACAGAGCAGTGACAGACAGTTAGTTCCCGTCTCTCCTTCCAAGTTAACTAGGAGTCCTTCTAGCAGCTCAGGCGGGAAGTCCACAGCACTTGTGGCCCAACAGCATGAGGGATTCAACTGGGCCGATGATGCAGCTCAAATGGAAACCTTGAATCTATCCAAGAACATTAACCACTGCATGATGGCGCAGACAACTGAGACCCCCGATCTTTAGGAAACGGTAAATCGAATACTTTGTTATGATAGTTGTTGTTTTAAATTATCCCAAATGCGCACCCACAATTCAACTCTTGTGGCTGAATATCAACAAGCTGCGTCACAGAACATTGTCCTTAAACATAAGAACAAACTTCTTATGGAGAAGGTCGAAGCCGCATAAACAAGATGTGGCTCAGCTAAAGCTAGACTTGAACCAACAACAATGTTGGGTCTATGATTACAAGCTAAAATTAGCTGAAAAGGACGTAGAACTTCAAGCAGCCTTAGCCAAGCTGAATTCCTTGACCGGGAAGCTTCATGAAAATGAAATAAATATTAAGAAATTTGAAACTTCCAGCAAATTAGTCAAGGACTTATGTGACTCTAGCTTAACTATCAAAATAATTTCACTAAGGGTCATGGGTACAATAGGGCACCTCCACCATATAATCATAACTACAGTATAATGCCTGAAACTGAGGAAGAAACCAAAAATGTTGAAAAATGATGTATGGTAAACCATCAGATTATTTATCTAAATCATGGACGCCCTATTATCCTAAGTTCTCCAAAACCACCGAACTCAAGAAGGATGATGTGTTTGTGGCTTCTACATCACTTCCTAGTGAAACTAGTAATCATCCATCTGAGAGTACTGTGGAATTAGAGACAGAAGTGCCTGAGGCAGAACCATCCACATCCTCTACAACACTTAATGAAAAGGAATCTTCTGATGCTCAAACTAAATTTATGAACGATACTAATGTGTCTAATTCATGTGCAGAAGAAATTTTAGTTGAGGACATCACACAGGATGATGAGGAAGAATGTCTGAATATACATTCAGACAATTCAGCTGATGATTATGCTTTTTATAAACCTGCCTTTGACATTTTAAATCACTTTCTTGTGAACAATTTACATGCTCAAACAGTGTTGGTTGTGTTAAACATTTAGACAGTTTAAATTCTGATACTGATGTTTTGAATGATGATAATAGCTGTAACAATTTGTGTGATGAGAAAATGAATTTAGCTGCAGGATGTACATCAACAGATGACTCGGCCTCATCATCTTCAGCTGAGGATACCGAATGTTCATCTTAAGCTGAGGATACCGAATGTTCATCTTCAGCTGAGGATACCGAAAGTTCATCTTCAGCAGAGGATATCGAATGTTCACCTTCAGAGGCTGCATCTTTTGATGCATCTCATAGGAATGACACTGTTAACAATGACCAACCAACTGTTTCTGTCAATGTTAATGGTGACATTATTCTAGAAGATTTGGGCGACCCAATACAAGGGACTGATTCGGAAATGAAAGCAGATGAACACAAATCTAAAATTGATTCAACTGCAACCTTTAAATCTGATAGTGAATCGGAATCTACAATTTCTCTAAATTGCGAGGTTCCATCATCATTTGCTAAAATTTCTGAACATGATGTTCTTGTAGAGTCACTCGTGTCCTTTACAGAATCTGCCTAGACAGAACAAGCCTAAAAAGAAAAGAACACGTAGATCTAAAAAGAAGAAAACCAAAGAAGCGTCTTCAAACAATGCAAAGGCAACCGCTGAGTCCTCTCGTCAAACTGAGGATAACTCAGCAGTCGCCCGTTTCATCTGTTCTGAAGCAATCTTCATGTTCAAAATCCTGTAATTCAAATCACAAATCTAACAAGTATGCTGATGGTTGTGCGCAGGACACCGCAAGCCAAAGACCGTGCAACAGCCGTCAGTAAACGCCAGTAAGAAACTGACTGACAAATTGCCCAGAATTTCCCAAGCTGAACGGACTGTTTTCTTCCAGAAGAGGCAGACCTGTTTCAACTGTGGATCTCCCGGGCACATTACTCGAAACTGTCAAAGGACCTTTACCTCTTTCCATATTTTGTACTCAAGACATCAGAAGGCTATGCCTAATCGCCAATATAAGGCTTGATTTGTGGCTAAGTCTTCTGATCAAGATTGGAACTTTGCCAAGAAACAAAATGTTAACCCCTTAAGACCCTCGGTGTCTCAGAATACCTCTAGCACTTCTAGGAATGTGCAGAGGTCTGATTCGGTGACCTGAGAGGCGTAAGTCAGTGGCCAAGACTCAGTCTACTAACCCCTTGTCTAGTAAATCAAAAGCATCATCAACCTCATCCTCAACTAATTTGATCTTTTGTAAGGTTACTTATGTTGATGCAAAAGGCAAACCCAGATCTTCTATGGCCTGGGTTCCCGTTTCTAACTAAACCTGTTGAAATGTGTAGGAACAACTCTGGCACGCTCTAGATCGATAAGGTATATTGATAGCGGCTGTTCCAGGCACATGACAGGAGACATCTCGCAGTTGAATGACATTTAGTTTCAAAGGCGGATTTGTTTCCTTCACAGGTGGAGAAACCGGGAAAATCACAATGAGAGGAACTGTTTGCAATGGAGCCTTGAGTTTTAAAAGTGTCAACTATGTACCAGAACTGAAGCACAGTCTGTTGAGTGTGTCTCAACTCTGCGACAATCATCTGGATGTTCTCTTCACAAAGAAAGGATGCTATGTGCTCAAACCAGGCTTAATCATTCCAGATGATTGGATTCTTCTGAAAGCTGCAAGAAAAGGAAACGCCTCCATCATTGATATGAACCAAGCTCCTTCTAACAAGCTCACATGCCTTTTTTCTTCGACAACCAGACATGACGCCATGCTATGGCATTGCAGGCTGGGTCCCATCAACCTGAAGAATTTAAATCGTCTCGCTAAAGGTGGTTTGGTCAGAGATCTACCAGTTCGTGACTTCATGCAGATTGAAAAATGTGAATCATGGCTCGTGGGAAGCAACACCGTCAGCCGATAAAATCAAAGCCATACCCTCCACTTCTCAGGTCTTAGAACTGCTCCACATGGATCTCTTTGGTCCAACAGACATTCGCAGCATTGGAGGGAAGGCTTACTGTCTGGTTATTATTGATGACTACTCTCGTTTCACCTGGGTTTTCTTTCTTACACATAAAAGTGAAACCGCAGAGATAGTGAAACAATTTGTCACGCTTATGGAAAACCAGACAGATTCGAAGGTAAAGGCTATTCGGTGTGACAATGGGACAGAGTTTAAGAATCTTACCTTAATCTCTTTCTGCTCCTCCAAGGGAATTGACAGACAGTTCAGTGCAGCCAAAACCCCACATACATGTGTTTGTATGTCCACTTCGCATGAAGGTAGCATATTACCTTTGTATGAAGATAACTTAGCTTTGTATGAAGTGAGGATCCTAGCTTCGCGTGGAGGTAATTTATGTAGTATACATAGATGTGCGATGTTAGAGAGATGAATTGATTGTGAAAACCGGACGACAAAGCTCTGTCCAACTGTTTCTAGGATCTTGTACATGTTAAACTATTAATGACACAATGATTAAATGGGTATCTTAACTCTAAAACAGATTTCACACGTTTAAGACTAGGTTAATCAAGTTAGAACCTGAGCTATCAGATCTAAGAACGAACCTACAATAGTGGTTCCAAGGCTTGAACAGATGTTTCCATGTCTTCAACAGATGTTCTGATTAGTGTTCAAGATTCACTATCTTTGGAAGGAGAATGCTTCATCTACAATTTATTTCTTGATTAGATAGGTCATGTTTTGGCTTTTGAATATCATTTGTTCTTTTGTAGGTCCAACAATCTTCCCCTAGAATAGATGATACCAAAACAGATGTTTATTGGATCAAACTTTATTTCTCTCAACTTCTCCCTGATTTGGCTTTGGAACTGAAGCTCAAACTTTTTAGAGAGAGAGTCATCTGGATCCCATTCAAGTGGAAGACTAATTAGGTCTTGTAGATCTGTAAAACATTTTGCCCAAAGGCATTGTTCATTGGGATCCTTTTCACTTCTTCATTAGCTCTAACTATTGTCAATTCATGGCTTGTTCTATCGCTGCCCATTTTATATTTTTAAGCTAGATGGATTTCCTAAGGCATATGTTAATTTGATGAGTTGAGGGAAGTCGTTTTCCCAAGACATGGCTAAGCAGATCTTCTTGTTTTACATTTGGATGCCCATACATCAATTCATTCTTGATCCCTTCTTTTCTTATTTCATTTTCATATTCCTTCAAGGCTTCAGCATACATCTTTTTTGCCTTTTAAGGTAGCTTTTAAGAGCTGCAGAAATGTTCTTTCCAGTGGGAAGCTCTAAAGGATCAACCAAAGATCTGATGGGAATGTATATTTCTTCAAATTTGGCCTTTTAGGGACTAGAGAATCTTTTGCTCATAAAGTCTCAATCTCTTTGATTATTGGCTTATCCCATCTTGCCATTGATTGCATGTAGCCAAATTTGGCTTCTACTATCTCCTCCTTCATCCTTTTCAGTTGAAGTGCCTTTTGGCCAACAGGCTTTTTACATGCTCTCCAATTGGGATGAGTGGGTTTGATATCAAGATTAAGTTTCATCTTCTCAATCCTCAAAATTTCTTCTAGAAGGCCTTCTGTAAACCGTCCAGGGAATTGAGCTCTTGTTGCTGTATAAGGCTTGTTTTTCATTTATATGCTCCATGTAATCTTCCCTTAATGCTCTTTTGAGGTTAAGGTCACTTATAGGGCTTTGTGAAGCCTTCTTGCAACATTCTTAGCATAATCTTTAAGTCTATTCACTTTAGTGAATTCTTCTGATAAGATTTGTTGGGCCTTTTGTCTCATTCCATTTGCTCCTTTCTGCTGCAATCATCTTTGCTTGTTTAATCTTTAGGTCCAAGTAATTTTTTTGACATTGTAAGGCTTTGGTAGATCATGCAAAGATGGGAAGGAGAGTGGCTAGGGTCAGATGAGGAATAAAAAGATGTATTTTTGTTGATACAATTTCTAATTCCAATGGATGTGAATAGATGGTTATGGCAGTTATGGTTAATGGTGGAGAGGTGATGGATAGTGTAGTGGTGCTAGTTTGGATAGGTAATGCTTCAGGCGTTTCTTCATCATCATCTTGTATAATGAATTTGTCTCTTCTGGGTCTGGATTGAGGTGTGGGAGTTTTTGTAGGTGGTAATCGTGTTACACCCTCAAATTTCATATGCGGGGTTTTACCGCGAGACGCGTGACATTCCAGGATTAAGCCACTAATCATGTTGACCCATTTCAAGTTTAATTGTAAAATGTTTAATTACCACATCAACATGAATAGTGATAATAGTTTTAGAAGTTTGAAAACGTAAGTTTAAGTTATCAGCGGAAGCAAAAGTATAAAATCCAGACATAATTGAAAACCATTGTTAAACGGTTTAACCAAAAGCCATGACAATCTCCAAGCTGCAAGTTCCCATCTGAGTCGTACCTAACAACCTATAAAGCAAGCAACTACGTGTCAACAATAAAGTTGGCAAATTCACAAATTTTAGTTAAGCAAAAGTAAAGTTAACAACGGTTTTTGGTTTATGTATGACTTGGGTAGCTAACCCTCGTCAAATGACTAAACTGTGTACCAAATCCTGACGTTCATTTGTGCCCTCATTAATGTCTATAAACATTATTGTAAAAGGGAAGGTTAGAAGTTCACGCCCAGCTCCTAACATGATGTAAGGTTTGTCAAAATTAATAGCGCTATCAGCTAATACCCCGCGTATGCCCACCCGACAATCTAATCGGTGAAAATGTAGAAACTTCCATGATAGATTTTTCGCTTAGTCCAAGTGTACTACTCCCCTCTTTGTGGATAGTATGTTTCAGTGGTTTTAACTAGGAACGCACGTGTAGCCCCAATAAGGGCTACCGTAAAAAGTGTTGTTCCAAACTAGGAAAACATGCTTTTTGGAAAAGGTTGTAAACTCACCTAGGGTGCGTGTTATATCCAAAAGTGTTATGTATCAGAGACACAAACTGGCACAACATGCAATATTCGCCTAGACATTTCCTAATAATTGTAGCACAACATAAGTAACCTATACTAGGTAAAGTTGTTTCACATGTGATCCAGCTCTATCGATTCGCTAACGACATGACCTGTTGGTAAGGTATTACTGTGATACAAGCAGTAATCCTGGGTTCGTTTAATCTCATATATGAGCTAAGCCTTTAGAACAACTTATCATGTTCTTGTAAAGCGTATATATACGCACATATATTAAACATTTGCCATACATAACCAAATAATAATTCAAGAACACACTTGCGTATATTGTTAAAATAAATATTCATTTTATTAGATTTAGATAATATGGTAATATCCGAATTATATTATATATTATATTATTATCATTATGTTTCCAATCTCGTTTAAATGTGCGTTCGAAATAAATATAGGCAATTATATTTATTTTTATAAATCATCCCATATATATTAAAAGCTAAATTTAATATTAAAAACCCATTTCATGAGTCGCAAGCACCCTCCTAAATATGTATACGTGTTTATGTTTTTTTTATAAATGTAAATGAGTTTTGATGCATTTGCATTTTGTTCTAGACATTAAAAGTTGTATTACAGCTTTTAATGAAAATCGGGCAGATTTTCCTCTATTTTTAGACCAACCCGACAACATAAGTCATCACCATCACCCAATAAACTAGTGTTCGAATAATAACAATGTATTTTTGTACCAAAATCATTGTGTTCAAAAACATATATCAATTGTCCGAAAGGTAAAAATAATTATACCTGTTCAAGTTTATATATATAAATATAGTCTACAAACGACTCCAATTGTTTGAACATTCCACGCATAATAATATATTTACTGTGCAACAAATTTGCTAGTGGGTCGGGTTCGAGAGCTCGATTGTGCTACACGCGTTAGACATTATTTGAACAAATATTTATATAGAAATATACCTCCTCGAATGACATATTCGTTAACTGACACACACATGCCTCTAACTTCGCTTCTAGAACTAATCGTTGACCGCAGCTGACTGTAACCCAACAATTGACCCGCTGACTCACATGCAAACAACCCAACACTGCCAATCATAAATAGAAACGCTACTAAAACCATCCACCGACCAACCATCTTCCAGATTCAGCGACATCCGTCAGTTTCTAGTGACCAGACGTCACCTCCGCTACCGGAAACGTTATCAAATGGCCACCAAAAATAACCTAAAGTGTCGAGTTGAGATTAGATGTTATGGATTTATGAAGAGAAACAAGAAGATGTAAACTTGATTCAAGAAGTTTTAAAACCAAAACGAGATTATAACTTAAAGATATGATGAAACTCATTGTGGATCTACACTTAATGGCTGTTGTCGCGCCACCATGTTGTTCACCCCACCGCGTGACCACCACCATTGTGCACCACCAGAAAAACAGTGCGCCACCGCCCCTCCGACTCCCCTAGGATGTCCACTACTGCTCGGGGCCACCACCACCGTTATCACGTAACAATTACCAACCACCCATCCACTCTAATCACCTCCCTGCCGCCTTCGGCTGAAACCCCACCGCCGCGCTAATTCTACGCATAACATTATATTTACTCTTCAACAAATTTGCTAGTTGGGTTGGGTTCTAGAGCTGCATTGTGCTACACGTGTTAAACATTATTTAACAAAATAGTTATACACAAATATACCTCCCTAAATGACATATTTGTTAACTGACACACACGCCTATAAGTAGGCGTTCTAGAACTGATCGTTAACCGTTGAACCAAACGATTGACCCGCTGACTCGCATGCAAACAACCCAACACTTCTAATCATCAATCCAAATGCTACTAAAACCATCCACAACCATCCGTCATCAAGATTCAGCGACATCCGTCACCTTCTAGTGACCGGACATCACCTCCGCTGCTAGAAACGCTATCGAACGTCACAAAAATATCCTAAAGTGTCAAGTTGAGAATAGATGTTATGGATTTATGAAAAGAAACAAGAATATGTAAACTCGATTCAACAAGTTTCAAAACCCAAAACGAAATTATAACTTACAGATCTGATGAAACTCGTTGGGGATCTTCACTTGACGGTTGTTGTCATGCCACCACGATGTTCACCCCACCTTGTGACCACAAGATTGCGCACCACCAGGAAAACAGGATACCACCGCCCCTCTCTGACTCCCTTAGGATCTCCACTACTACTCGGTAGCTACCACCACCGCCACCAGTCTAATCACCTCCCTGCTACCTCCGTTTGAAACCCCGCTGACGCGCTAAAATTGTTGCCGACGCTGTATAACCGCCACCGCCACCCCATACACACAGCGTCACAGTGTGAGCCATCATGGCTTTGCCATGAGTGGTGCTCGACACCGATCTCCTCCTCTAATCTCTATCTCAAACTCTCGGTCACTCTCTCTTATTTTGTGTAGGTTTTGTGAGTTAGATTCTTGAGTAAGAGGCAACAATGGGGGGCTAGGGTTTATAATGGGGGTATTTATAGGTAGGGTTAGATGGGTAGATGGTTTAGGTTTATACTGCACGTAGACCCCGTTTGATATCACTTGACTCACTTATTATAGGTCGTTGACTTATCAAATAACTTTTACTGAGTGTAATATCTATAATCCAGTTATAACGGTTATTTGAAATTTATATATTAATAATATATTTATATATATACACATAATGGATCAAGACGCTTGGCCAGAGTTTATAGATGGGTACACATTTCACACGCCGTAGTTCATTATCATTTAGGATGATAATATAATAATAATAATACTACATATTTTAAGATCTGTAACCTTTTTATCATTAGGGTCAAAAGTACGAGTTGTTACATTCTCCCATATTAAAGAAATTTCGTCCTCAAAATTTAGGCTAAGATATACTATATGCTCCAGATATGGGTTCATCAATAACACGTTGTTACGCGTAAATATATATGGTTTCACAAAGGTTCGCTAAATAACAAATAAGTCACATAACATATAAATTCACAAAATTAATATTTATTTATCTGTTTGAGGATATTATTTTGATTGCTCACCAATGTTCGTGTACAGACTCGTTTGTGATTCTGTAATTCCCAGAATTACCGTTACGTGAAAGTTGGTGTAATAACTGACACATTTAATTAACCTAATCAAGCGTAATACATGAATGAGTGTTTGAGAAACAGAGTTTGTGTTAACAGAGTTAAACAGAAAAATGTCGGGTGTCACATCATCCCCTTGTTGAAAGAATTTTCGTCCCAAAAATTTAGATTATGATATTTTTAAGGCCATGGTTGAAAGTTCATTGCTAAAGCTAGCATCAAGATATATGATGGTATGACGAGATCAGACTACATGATTAAGATGACATTTGATGACAAATGAGATTCAACTATTTATCTGAACAAGTTACAAAGGATTGTATATAGGTGTAGAATAGTCAATTGTCGAAGCAACAAATCAATGTCAGGAAGAGTAGGTGCACAATAAGTGAGACTATCAAGAGTTATAATGGGTCGCTTAAAATGTAAGTATACACGGAAGTAAAGAAATGATGCAATTTCAAGATGGTACCATGGTATTGATTCTGCTGGTTTGGTTTCCTTTACACGAGTAAGATAAAGTTTATAACTTACTTGGTAATCAGATATAGCTATCATCGTTGAAGTGACACTAGTGTCAATAATTTAGTAGACAAAGATATTATGGCTCAAAGAGAATGTGATACATTGGATTACATTCATGCATAGGGATTTCAAATGGAGATTAAGTTAGACTAACAAAAGGCATACACCAATACATGTCAATTTGTATTTGGTCTTAAGTAGAAATATAAGTTGAGTTAGTAGGAGGTCAATGATCAATAATGTTGTAACAAGTTTCGTTAAACACGGGCGACACTCAATAGAGTTGGAACACTAATGTCTCATACATCGGTATGTCATTGACGGATGAGTTTAACATGTACGGCGGGGGTGTTGTTGCTCAAAATATAGGTTAGGTGAGCTCAACACGTTTGAATTTGAGTGACTTGTAGAAGGCAGAAATTTGTTATCATGGAGTGATCTGAATATTAAGTAGCCAACACTTCACAAATCAAGTGTATCTAATGTATATTTTGAGGTTACCCGAATGGACACAATGTCCTACACCATAAACAAAGGATCGACGAAATAGACAGAACTAGATTTGTGTTAAGGTAATTTGTTAACGGTCAAATTACTCAAATCCTAGAATCACGTGTGTTGGATGCACCACCGAGAGTTTACTCAAAGTAACTAACATGACAGTAACTAAAGTGAGTGTAAGAGATATTTGTTTTTATGTAATGTTGCTACCGAAGATCAGAAGTGATGCAATCACCAATACTGAAGAACAGTGATGGTGCCATGGTACGCAAAGGATGCGAGATATTAGTTATAATTGCTTGGAACCGATGATTCAGGTAAATTATCAACGGATTGGATGAAAACTCAAATCAGGCATTATGCCCTTTATTTAAAATGGTAGCATCTTGATGCGTGCATACGAAGGGAAAGGATATTTTCGGTTGATATTGATCCTAACATTTTGGATGTAGTTGGTTGTAGTAGACGGCTAGCTTTCGGTCAAAGAGGAATAAGTATGGAACAAAGTGGTAGAAATTTTTTTATGCTCCTACACTCGATAATTAAGTCTCGTTGCTCCATGAGTAACATTCGTAGAGAGTGACTTAGACAAGCGAGGATTAACGTATAACACGGTTAGACTAGAACTATGATATTCATCCTAGAACAACAGGATAAGATGTGAAGAACATACTAAAACATGGTTGACATCAGTGTGTTCCACTTAATGTAATCTATGCTTGTTTTAGAATCACTAGTAGAAATTAATGGAATGGTGAGGATGTAGTTGATCGTATGCCAGTGATATCAACAAAAATAAATGGATGATATCGGCCGATGGAAGCGTTACTTTGAAAGTGTTGGCGTAAGAAGAATTATCTATAAAAGTGATAGTCAGTTGAGTCCGTAGCGTTTAGGTTAATTGGAGCGGTTTCCATAGTCGTCGGCCTTGCCCGTATGCAAGTAAGAATAGATTCACTAAGATCCATGTATGTAACTAAGTTTGTAATTAGTTGAACATGTACGCAACCAAGTTTGAAGGGTTGAACTAAAACCTGTGTATTAGGAATATCACGTACGTCACCAAGAAGCTTCATTACAAGGATGCGAAATATATTTCAAAATGGTATGGTTAAAATAACAATACATCACCATCTTCAGAGTTCTATAAGTGATCACTACCGGATCACAAAGGTGAGTTTATCGAGTTCTTTTAAATTTGAGCAAAATTTTATGGGAGTTTAGGCGTAGAGAATCATAGATGTAGTGCGACCATGACAATGGGATGATAGATTTATCTACATCGACAACAATAATCTAGCTATCACATTAAATGGTAAGCATCGACCAGTGCAAAGGCTAGTGAAGAGATTGCATAAAAGGAAAAACTTTTGAGGCATAACGACTTCAACAAATATAGGGATAACATAATTGTCTGAGTGATCACGTCCTCCTAGGTGTGGACTAACTTGAATCTCCATCTTCTAATGTCCCTAGGATGGTGGAACCGTTTTGTGGAAGTCTTCTTGTAGGGTTGGATGTGCTATGATGTAAATCATGTTAGACTATAGATTAGATATAGGATAGAGTAATGGGAGTCAAAGAAAATTTTATAGTTAAGCATATGTGTAAGCGTACGTGAGATTCTTCATATTTCTCTTATAAGTTGATGTTGAAGGGCTTACCCTACGATTCTAGTGAGGTTACAATCAAGATTGAGAATCTTAGTTTCACTAAGACTCTTACATGAATAAAATAATAATAATAACACAACAACAACAACAACAACAATAATAATAATAATAATAACAATAATGAGGGATTCCGTTGATGATTGCTCAATGTGTCAGTAAACATCTTCAACCTGCGTATCAACAGCTGAACAAGTTTAATGGTACCAATTAGTCGTTGCGTGGGTTACGAGAACTTCTATCGATTGTGGAAGTTTTAAACATGAGATTCACAGGTTAGGACAATTTATCCACACATAAGGTTTCACATGGATCACAAATTACTATTACATGTGCACCCGTAATGATAAGTTGATTTGTATGCTTACCCGAATTCCACCTATCTTGTGTCAAAATGTCCCTCAGATTGAATTGTCGAGTATGGAGTGTTGTCAAAATGAGAGGGTCATCAAAAGCTTAGTCATCGACCAATCGTTGACCATCTAGGATTTATATCAAAAGAGTAGTCGGGAATTGGTTGATCCGAGGAACTCTTGAGTTAATACTCTCCATGTCGGTCCAATCCAGCAGATTGTACCTGGAGACATGTACATGAAACACGCATGAATCTGAATGTGACTACGAGAGATGAAATTGGTTCATTGAATTGTCGAACTAGATTTCAGCAATAGGGTGCACAAGGGTTTGCCTCAACATGTCACGCCTCATGCCACACCTAGCGGCTGGGACTTGATGTTGAGTAAGGATTGTGATCTCAGGGTATTGTTGCTGGTATGTGGAGAAGAGACTCGTTTCCGACGAACTTAACACCCAAGAGATGTGTGTCAATGTTAGTCGTCGTCCTAATCAAGGACCTAAAAAAGGCTCGCCATGCCCGATAGTACCACCGGCCGGCTCAAGCTGGTGTCTTGAATGGCTCTGCGGTGTGGGAAAAAATACAAATGGTTATGATGCGAGAGGCTCCTCTAGAGGCTCCATTTCATGGCCCTCCGACAGGAGTAGATTCTAGTCACCACTGGGATGATGATGCAAGAGATTGACGTTTTCCTCATTAGTAGAGAGGAGTGTGGATGATGTCGACTTGCTCGCAATGTCACTGTATGTTTCAACGCCATGTGCATATATATATCATGTGTGAGTGTCTGTGCATATCATATACGAGTATCTGTATTAGTGTAGGACTAATGTAATGTTTAAGGCTACAGACTAAATCTACCCTTTAATGCAAACCTAGTTTACTATAATTGTTAGCTCTTTGCCGTTAACATGATGTGAGTTAGTCAAATATGTAATGCTATACATGTGTGGGTGTCAAGTAGTCATTAGTGTAGTGTATGCAATAACACTAGTGAACCTTGCACTTTGGAGCGGAGTGTCATCGTAGCTTTCGAAAAAGAACGGTTATAGTCTAGTTTTTTTTTCAAAAACTTAAACAATGTTCACTATAACCAATGGCTTTGATACCAATCTGTCACACCCTTAAATTTCACAAGCGGGTTTTCCACGAGGCACGTGACATTCTAGAATCAAGCCACTAATCATGTTCACCCATTTCAAGTTTAATTGTAAAACGTTTAACTACCACATCAACATGAATAGTGATTATAGTTTTAGAAGTTTGAAAACGTAAGTTTAAGTTGCCAGCGGAAGCAAAAGTATAAAATCTAGACATAACTGAAAACCACTGTTATTTAGCAAAACAATGTAAACGGTTTAACCAAAAGCCATTACACTCACCAAGCTACAAGTTCCTATCTGATCCGTACCTAACGACCTGCAAAGCATGCTATGTGTCAACGCGAATTCACAAATTTTAGTTAAGGAAAAGTAAAGTTCACAACTGTTTTTGGTTTATGTATGACTTGGGTAGCTAACCCTCGTCAAATGACTAAACTGTGTACGAATGCTGACGTTTCTTTTGTGCCCTCATTAATGTCTATCAACATTATTGTAAAAGTGAAGGTTAGAAGTTCACGCCCAGCTCCCAACATGGTGTGAGGTTTATCAAACTTAACAACGCTATCAACGTATGCCCACCCGAAAATCTAATCGGTAAAAATGTAGGGACTTCCATGATAGATTTTTCATTTAGTCCAAGTGTACTACCCCACCTCTAGCGGATAGTATGTTTCAGTTTCCAACTAGTAATACGCGTGTAGCCCCAAGCAGTAATCATGGGTTCCTTTAATCTCCTATACGAGTTAAGCCTTAAGAAGAACTTATCATGTTCTTGTAAAGCGTATATATATACACATATATTAAATGTATGACACACATAACCAAATAATAAGTCAAGAACACACTTGCGTTTATTGTTAAAATATTCATTTTATATGATTTAGATAATATGGTAATATCCCGAATAATGTTATCTATTATAGTATTATCATTATGTTTTCAATCTCTTTTAAATGTACATTTGAAATAAACATAGGCAATTATATTTATTTATATAAAATCATCCAATATATATTAAAAGCCAACTTTAGTATTAAAAACCCGTTACATGAGTTGTAAGCACCCTCCAAAATAAGTATACGTGTTTATAATTTATTTTTTTATAAATGTAATTGAGTTCCAATGCGTTTGCATTTCATTCTAGACGCTAAAATTATATTATAGCTTTTTATAAAAATCGGGTAGAGTTTCCTCTGTTTTTAGACCAACCCGACGACGTAAGTCATCAGCATCACCCAATATACAAGTGCCCGAATAATCACAATGTATTTTTATACCAAAATCATTGTGTACAAAAATATAAATCAATTGTCCGAAAGTTAAAAATAATTATCTCCGTTCAAGTTTGGATATATAAATATAGTCTACAAACGACTCCAGTTGTTCGAACGTTCTACGAATAATAATATATTTACTCTTAAACAAATTTGCCAGTTTGGTCGAGTTCTAGAGCTCAATTGTGCTACACGCGTTAAACAATATTTAAACAAATAGTTATACAAAAATATACCTCCCGGAATGACATATTCGTTAACACACCCATGCCTCTAACTACGCGTTTTAGAATTGATCGTTGACCGTAATTGACCACAGTTGACCCGATGATTGACCGGTTGACTCGCATGAAAATGACCAAACGCTGCCAATCATGAATCCAAACGCTACTAAAACCATCCTCCGACCAACCGTCATCGAGATTCCGCTACCGAAAACGTTATCGAACAGCCACCAAAATAACCTAAAGTGTCAGGTTGAGATTAGATGTTATGGATTTATGAAAAGAAACAAGAAGATGTAAACTCAATTCAACAAGTTTCAAAACCCAAACGAGATTGATCTGATGAAACTCGTTGTGGATCTACACTTGACAACTGTTTTCGCGCCACCACAACGTTCACCCCACCACGTGACCACCACGATTGCGCACCATCAGAAAAAACGAGGCGCCACTGCCCCTCTCCGACTCCCCTAGGATCTCTGCTACTGCTTGGAGCCACCACCATCGTCATCACGTAACAAACAGCAACCACCCTTCCACTCTCATCACCTCCCTGACCCCTCCGGTTAAAACTCACCGCCGCTGCGTAACCGCCGCCGTCACCCCATACACACCGTGTCACAATGCGAGTTGTCATGGCTCTGCCATGAGTGGTGGTCGGCACCGATCTCCTCCTCTAATCTCTCTCTCCAACTCTCGGTCACTCTTTCTTAATTTTGTTCAGGTTTTGTATGTTAAATTCGTGAGGAAGGGGCAACAATGGAAGCTATGGTTTATAATGGGGGTATTTATAGGTAGGGTTATATGGGTAGATAGTTAAGGTTTATTTTACACATATAACCTGTTTGACGTCCCTTGACTCACTTATTATAGGTTGTTGACTTATCAAATAATTTTTGCTGATTATAAATATCTATTATCCAGTTATAACAGTTATTTGAAACATATATATATATATATATATATATATATTATATATATATTAATAATATACTTATATATGCACACACACACAATAAATCAAAGACGCTTGGCCAAAGTTTCTAGATGGGTGCACGTTTCACGCGTCATAGTTCATTATCATTTAGGATGATAATAATAAATATTTTAAGATCTGTAATCTTTCGATCATTAGGGTCGAAATTATGAGTTTTCACAAATGGGATTTTTGTAGATGGTTTTCTTTTGATGAGTAGCCCTTTAGGAGACTTTTGAGATTATGAAGGTTTAGGTGTAACATTTGTTGCCAATTTTTTATTGCCAACAGATGTTTGGGCAATGGAAGCAATGCTTTGGATAATTGGTGGTGGTTTTGTTAAAGGAGGTGTCTGGGAAACCTCTGTTGAGGAGCCTTTGTTGTCTTGAATTCTTCTTCTTTCAATAATCTTTTGTACTATCAATATCATATTTGCTTCCCTTGTATCTTTCCTCTTTTCTTTTTTTAATTTCTTATTATTTGAGCTTTTTTGGCTTCAGATGTATCAGGCCTATATGGGGCTTTCTTTACAAGAGGAGGAAGCTTTCTCATGCTATCACTCTCCCCCTTTTTGGCATCATCTATGTATTTGGGGAGAATGGGAGCTGTACACATGGTTTGAAGAATATGGTCTTTGATGGCCTTATTATCGGCTTTATTATCTTTGAAACTAGCATCCACTATGTTTCTCATAAGCTTCATTTGCATATTGTATATTGCCTTTGCAGATTTCTTTTGAAGATGAAGGTACATTTGTGCATGTACCCACGTTTCTTTTGCTATTACTGCTTTGGTTGGTGGAGCTCTTGAGTTTTGTACAAGGTCTTCAACATGTCTTTAATTTCATCAACTGAATACTCTAGCTTGGACACTTTCTCCATCAATTCTTGGTATCTTAACACATCACCTACATTAATAGGATTATTAGAGTTCCCATCAGAGGTGGTTGTACTTGGTTTTCAAGTGCCCCTTATTCTTGATATTGGGGACTTCCAACTGATATTGAATGAGCTATTGTTGATTCAACGGTTGTTTCCTTCAAGGAGGTCTTGGTTATGTAACCAATGTTGAATTGTGTGACTGTCGTCTCTACAATTGTAGTGGCTTCCTCACTTGAAAACCCTACAAGTGTCTCTTAAGACACAAGAGGTGTAGCCTGCTCTGCTTGTGGGCTAGCAATGACTTCTGAACTTGCCCTTGTCACTTGTTGTGGCATACTCTCAGTGATATGTTGTTGAAAGGAACTAGGTAAGCCCAAGTCAATTTTGTCAATTGCATCAAGCAATGATTGGAATTTGGGATGTATAGTTTTTGTGGGTGGTGGATTAGAAAGAGAATTATCCCTGGGAGAGGGACTTGAGAAGAAATATTTATATGAATCATCTCCTTCTTGATTTAGTTCCCTTAGCTTACAACACTATCCTTTTGTGAGGATCTGTGAGGTGTTTGGTTGGGTGGAGATGATTGCATATGTTGTGAGGAAGTAACAACAAATGTTTACTACTTTTGTGTTGCATTAGGGATCTCTGACATCTCAACCTCCAAGGATACCTTCTTTTTGTGTTCCTTTTGAATTTGGGGATGGGAATGGAGATGGTTTTTGTGGAAATTTCTGATACGCGTACCACAGTGATGGGTTGATCACTATGGACATCAAAAGCAGTGGGCTCAACAACGGATGTTGGTTTTCGAAAACATTTTTAGGGGCATTTTCTTGATCTTTTGAGGCTATCATGCGTGTAAATGTTTCATTTGAAAGGCCATTCATTTCAAGGGATTCACCCTGTTCAAAATTTTCTTGTTTCAAAACCTTTTGACTTTAAAAACTTATTAGCCTTGGATATAAAAGGAAAGGGTTGCTAGTTTGCCTTTTGATCGCTTTTATGTTTGCCACCGTATCCATAAACAGTGTTTGGGATAGCGTGTAATCTATACTTGTCAGAATAACATTTCCCAAATACTAAGTTTATAAGGGTATTTCATTGAATGAAGTGGTCTTGATAGACAAGAAACCAAAAGTGTATGTAAAAAGAATTTCATTTTTGGTGGGAAGTATGGTTTGAAAATTGTTACTCCTACTAGTTGAGCATCATATCCCTAGTCTATGAACTCATTTTATTAGTCATTTTAAAGATAGTTTCCATGACTTCCATGTCTTCAGGTTGAAGTTTGTTGTGATGGATTGTGGGGTTATCTGGATATGTTCTCCTTTAACCTTTGAGGTGATTGTGAAAGGCTTTTTGTTTTTTAGTAAGATATCTACATTTGCCCAAAACTCTCAGAGTGTATCTAGATAAACTAGTGCATTGATGGTGAGAATGCTATGATATTTAGATGATGTAAGAATGTCGATGATGGAATGAAAGTCTGTATTTTTGTCATGTTTGACAAGATACGGTAGGTAGGTATGTTGAATTTTCTGGCTTGCATGGTTCTTGAGAGGAATTGTCTAATTTGAACCCTAACCCTGCTGCGAATTCCTCGGGATTCAAAGGTACAGAGGGTTCAAAATGAGGCATCTCCTCTTCATCAGGCATTTTGGTATAGTTGTGTTTCATTGGGGGTGGACACGACTTATACCCTATGCATTGAGCATCTCCCTTTAGTTTTGAACTTCAATAATATGATCAATCACATATTGGGAGTTAGAATAACTTTCCAATTTGCGTTTGATCGAATCATATTCGCATTTGGCGATGGCTAACTCTTTCTTTGTTTCTTCTAGGAGATTAATGTAATTATTAATTCCTGTCTGTTTATTCAAAACTGTTTTTGTCAATTGAGAAACACTTTTCTTATGGGTTTCTATTACAAATTTGAATTCTTTTTTATTTCTAGTTAGCGCCAAATTCGCCTCTTTGCATTTTGATAGTTCAACAACTAAATTCTGATTATGACTGTTGACGGTTTCATATTTTATTTTCAACTCAACACAGTCATTGCAAACAGTAGGATGGTCAGAATTTCGTGTTTTGAAGAACCTTCAACATTTGCCATAAAGGCAGTGTGATGAGGAAAAAGTTGCACCATCTGTAGAGAGTGTCTCTGTCTCTTTTTCCGCAGCTTCTGCATTCCTCGTCATACTTACCTTTTCACTCTTCAACATCTCAGATTCACTCAACAACTCTTCAACCTCAGCATCACTTCCTTTCTTCACATCAGAATCAGATCCATAACCATCTGAACTTGAACATTCTTCATCAGAACTACCAGCATCCCCAGATGTATCATCGTTATTTGGAGTATTGATGTTGTGATCATGCTTGATTTGATCCACGATATTCGCATAGCATACAGTTCTTCCGTTGTTCTCAGTTCCCAACTGTACTGACCAATTGCATTCTTCATCAGATTGAACTACCAAAGCTCTATGCGTGTTTGAAGGTCCTGATTGATTGGTATTGTTAGAGTTGCCAACAGCTACTATTCTTCTTTCTTTGTTGTACTATGCTGTGTTGGATGGTTGAGACTGGTTTCGAAAGGGGTTGTGATTTCCTTCCTTGCTGGGTCTTGAGCATTCCCGCTTAAAGTGACCTCTTTCTCCACAGTTAAAGCAAGTAACGGCGGTTTTGTCAAAGCCGTATTTTGTATCCTTCTTGCTTTCCAAACTGGTTCTACTCGTTCTTCTCATATAATCCTTCTCTTCTCATAGCGCTTGCAAATGCCCACTTGATGTCCATCAGCTCCATTTCATCTCGGTCAATTTGTTCATAGTCTTCGTTTGTCAAATTGATGTTCCCTATTTGACCTGCAACTAAAACATAATACGCACTGACCATGATATTTAGAAGCTCTGCATGTTCTTGTGCAACTTCTATGTTGATTTTGGAGGGATTTGACGTCTCAAGTTTGACAGCGTTGGGATTTGCCGATTGACTGTTGTTTCCATAGAAAGCTTGTTGAGGAGCTTGCTGTGGAGCTTTATGCGCTAAATCCTTTGGCTGTGGAAGGAAGGCTTTCGGATCAAAAGTCTGTCCATAGGCTTGATTACTCGAACCTGTAGATTGAATTGATTGGACATGCTGGGGTAGGAAAGGGTTCACGTTTGGCACAAACGCGGTTTGCAGCTTCGGTTGCTGACTTGAGCTTGTACCTGCATTAATACCTCCAAAATACATTTCATAGTTTTGTGGAGTAGAGACTCGTTGTGCCTGCCAGAGTTCTTCATTCTTGTTCTCCAGTTTCTGCACAAATTCATAAGTACTAATTTAGTCCAAAACACCTGTATGTTTTAAAAGATCAATAAATTGACCCATTTCGGTGGTAAAGCATCAGCAAATTGCATCACAATTTCTTGTGGTGCTGCTAACACTATATACGAGTACATTTCGCTGAGAAGATGATAAAACCGAGTGGTTATATCATTCAAGGTTTCGTTCTCCATGAACATGAAACCTTCAAACTCTTTCTTGAGCAGATCATGCCGAATCTTCCTGGTAGCAGCGTTACCTTCACCTCTTGCTTCCAAAGTGTCCCACAAATTTTTTGTTGTAGTACAATACACAAACTGATGATAAATGTCTTTATGCAGAGCTTGTGTGAGGATAGAAAATGCCTTTTTCTCTAGATCGTAAGCTTTCTTGTCACTTTCGACTAGATTGGCCAATGTGGTTGGATTTGATCCAGCTTCTTCAAGTGCTTCATTATAGGGGGTAGTGAAACATGTCCACAATTCTGTGTTCTGTCCAAGAACGTATGTATCAAAAGACTTTTCCAGGAAGGATAATCGTTCATATGATTTAGCTTGGCGGACGGTTGTTACTCCCTGTTTCACTTTCGCTCATTAACAGAGTTTGGATGCTTTGATTTTTGTTCGCAACACACTGCCCATTGATTTGCAGAGATCATTGCTGTATGTTGTGGCATCAAAGATTTTACCCATGATGTTGTGGAGCTTTGCGAAGACTCCTGATTTGAGCTTGAAAAACTCAAATCCCACGGGTTAGAACTCATTATATTTTCTTGTTTAATGAAAATTTAAAGGTTTTAAAGTTTCACAATTATAATTACCTTTTAAAAATTCACAGATCTGAAAATATGACAAATTCTTAAAATCACAAAGCTTTGAAAAACACGAAAAACAAACAGTTTCGGTTTCGTGCGAGACACCTGTTTCGTGCGAAACACTGATGTTTCGTGCGAGCCAGGTGTTTCGTGCGGGTCAGATGATTCGCACGAAATAACTCAGTCGCACCAAATGTTTTGTTCAACGTTTTTCAGAGGAATCTTTTCAGAAATAGTTTGGTGAGAAATTTCCTTTCTTGTGTAGACCTGCTTTTTCGAAAATACCTGTTGTCTTACCCACTTTTAGTTAAAACGCAGATTTTAACAGTCCACAGTAAGTCCAGATCCAAGTCAGAAAATGTCAACCCTACCAAACTTATCAGATTCAAATATTTGCAGATTTCTTCTTCAAGGGTGTTCTTCAGAAAAATTTTACCATAAAATTTTTTGCGGATTTTAATCAAGTTTTAAGTTAGTTATTATCCAAAACTTAAATTTTCTGCTGGAGGCTCAAGAACACTTCGGAAATCTTAAAACTAGCTCAGACACAACTAAGCCCGGTTTTGAACAAGGAAAGAGCCAAAGCTCTGATACCACTTGTAGGTCCACCTGAGGATCAAGTTAAACCAGTTCCTTGTTCAAATGACATACACACAAGTGCGGAATCTAAGTGTGCATGCAACCAAAGCAAAGTAAAGAACACGAGGTAAACAAAGATTCACTATCTTGATTAATAATTAAGAACAAGTACAAACATAACACACAATGCTCGTATGACAAACAAACTTGTTGTGTTCTTGTGTCTTCGTCTTCACCAGAAATGCTAAATTAGAGATCTCACCAAAAGATCAGTTTGTCAGCAGCAAGGTTCAACAGCCAGCCCTCACTGAGAGGAGCATGTCTGCTTTTATAGTGTCCAAGCTGGTCACTCGTATGAAAACAAGTTGCCAGACATACAGAACACATTATTACACACGAGACACAACTCCAGGATTTGGTATGAGTCACTGTTTCGTACGAAATGCTTGTGTTTCGTACGAAATGCTTGTGTTTTGTACGAAATCTCCTTGATTCGTACGAAACCTGTGTTTCGTACGAAATCTCTTGATTCGC
This sequence comes from Scalesia atractyloides, assembly GCA_947069175.1. NCBI lineage: Eukaryota > Viridiplantae > Streptophyta > Magnoliopsida > Asterales > Asteraceae > Scalesia > Scalesia atractyloides. Next base: position 31,145,039 of record CAMTDV010000022.1, read on the forward strand.
AAAAAATCCTTCTTCTTGGAGAACGTGTGTAGACTTGATGTTTACAAGACTTATCAGTATGCACATATGCAACTGATTAACACAGACAAGCTAAGATGTCATACTAGATCAAGATAGAAGGATATCTCGATCTATTCGACACGACCAAACCTATACAACACTTGAGCAAATACCATACAATTACAACTGTAATTAAGAACAAGCGACAGACACAAAACTGTATCAACAATCGGCAACGCCCAAAAGTATAAAGTACTGGGCTAGGCCCAATTGCATAAAATATATGGACAAAGCCCAAAGGTATAAATTACATGGGTTAGGCCCAAACACATAAAAACATGGGCTAGGCCCAATGACATAAATTACATAGGCTAGGCCCAATGACGTAAAGACATTGGCTAGGCCCAATGACATAAATTACATGGGCTAGGCCCAATCACATAAAGATATAGGCTAGCCCCAATGACACAAATTACATGGGCTAGGCCCAATGAATAAAGACATGGCCTAGGCCCAATGACATAAATTACATGGGTTAGGCCCAATCACATAAAGACATGGGCTATGCCCAATGACATAAATTACATGGGCTACGCCAGTGACATGAAAACATGGGCTATGGCCCAATGACATAAACAACATGGGCAAGGCCCAATGGCACGTGTGCAGGGCACGAGGACATCTGAAGGGCAAGGCCCGGTTCACACACGATCTAAGAATAACAATATATATATGTATATATATATATATATATTTGAGAAATAAATGTACAAAAATATTAATCGAACAAACCCAACTACCAACACTATGATAACATTAAAAGTTGTTCTAAGGTATTAATGAAATCATAACAAGAGTTCAAGATGAACAACTGGTACAAGGTCCAATGAGGACTAGGTGTCTAATAAACTTAATACACATGTAGGTTACACACGTGTACAGACACCGAACTGGAATAGTACCACGTACGGAACTCAAAGTTGTGAGTTCATGTCCCTCTTTTCAATTATTTCAAAGTTTTGATTTAAAACTATCGAGGGAAAATACATGTCATAAAAAATAGTATGTTAGCTATGGGTTTAGTTGATAACACGATATATTGTGCGTAAGTAGGATGATGACAATAGTAACCATTAATCACATAGTGACCAAGGTGCAAAAGATGTAGATCTATTGAGTTTGAGACGCGCTCAACTCCTAGTTGGTATACTCTTCGGAGTGCTTTTGTGATCCCAATGATGTCAAAGTTGTCTCGGTTTGGTTACTTACTTATGACACATATACGTCAGGGTGCTCACGACACACTGATAGATCCTTAAAACTCCATGATGCTAATAACATACACAGATTTCATTACAGAATTTCAAGGATGACGTTATATACGGAAACATTAACTAAATGAACTCGCCAACTTTTGTTGACTTTTAAACTTACATGTATTTCAGGATGCAAGGCATGAGCTGGTGATGCATATCGGGATATGGGAAAAGTACAAAACAACGATGTGCCATCTTTTGGAGGGTTTGCCTCTTATATCCCAACTTCGTATGGGTATATAGGGGTCAAACCTCATTATGCAGTTATGATGAAAACAATATCTTATTTTGAAGTAATGTACTTTGAATTATGTTTATGATGACAAGTTGAAAATGGATAAAACTATGAACTTACTTTTGGTTGGTTGTAAAAAATTGGAATGAAAACTTATATCGGCATGGCATCGCTATTGACTTATATTTGTTTACTAAATTGGATGCAATGATTACTTAATAGTCACATACTTGCGCTTACGCTATGACCAGGGTGTGACATAGTAGGGATTCAGATGATCCTATTAAATTATGTAATGAATTGAGATGCAAAGAATTGACGGAGAGAATGACATCAACGGAGTTTTCAATCACTGAAATGAAAGAAATGATGAAGCAGATGTTACAAAATTCTCAAAGCCAACCATCAACATAACAAATTACCAATGAGCTATGGAAATCTTTCAATCAATAATTCTAGCTCAAAGAAATTTGGCTGACATCCACCATGAAACTCACATGAAGCTAATCAACTAGATACAAAGACACTCAAGCTGACATCAAGGCCATTAAAGAACATTTGGTGAAGACTACCAGCTCTGCCCTTGCAACAATCCTTCAAGAAGAGATAGAGGATGATGCCAAAAAGGGAGAGAGTAATAAACTGAGAAAGTTGCACCCAGATTCAAAAGTGTAACAAAAGCAAGGGTCTACTGCAACCACTGCTTCAAACCAAACTTCTGCTACAACATCAAATGTTGGTGTTCAAAAAGGGATTGATGAGACCCTTAACAAACAAGCAGAAGAGATTGATGTAGAAAATCAGAAAAGGAAAGATACACTGGAAGGCTTCCAAACTCATTGAATATGAACAGACTAAGCAGATGGAAAAAGAAGACATTGGCACTTCAAAAAGAAGAAAGTCAACAAGAAATGTCAGGCAACTAATAACCACCTCTTTTAAAACCACTGACATGCCTACAAGTGTATCCTCCGCTCCAATCAAAACTAAACCAACACTACCTCTTCAAAAGAAACAAAAACCTTCACCTAAGAAATCATCTCCACCACCAACAGATGTTGGTACAACAAATGTACCAATAGATGTTACATCACCACCATCAAACCAACCAACATATGTTGTTACATCAAATGTATCAATAGATGTTACATCAACCTCTGCCATGATCACATTTCCTACATTAACTCAGCCATTATCTAGACCACCTAGAATTCTAACACGACCACTTTCACCTCAAATCAAATTCCAATGCAAAAGGAAAACTTCTGTTGTTGAAGATGATGCTGAAGGGATTCCATCACCAATCCCTTTGTCATCAAAACCTATCACTTCATCACTATCCTGATCATCTTCATATAAAACCACTTCACTTCCACCCATTTATCAACCACCATCCATTATACCTTTTGCTACCAAATATCCTCTAGAACTGATGGTTGTGCAAAAAAAATTGAATCATTCTTCACAACAGAGGATATCTCAAAGCTAGACTTTCCATCTCTCTTTGGTTACAGGAAGCCAAGAAATTGAGATGAATATCTAAAGTTGAAGGCCAAACAGGGTAAAAACATAGCCAAAGAGAAGAGCAAGGGAAATATGATAAGGCTACTCAAGGTATTTTGCCTTATGAACTGAGCAAAGTGAGAAAGATTGAAGACTTTGCCAAAGAGATGAGTAAGTCTATGTCAGAAATGCCTGTAAATGCTGAGCTTGATGAAGAACTGAAATAGGATTACCTTGACCACATTATGCAACACAAACCTTACAAAGCTACCAGAGCACAGTTCAAAGATTGGTCATCAAATGATCTCAAAGAAGAAATTCACAGAATACAAGCAATGCTCAAAGATCCTCTACATAAGCCAACACCACCTGATTGGAAGAAAAACATGCAGATGGATCAGAATAGAGCTTAAAAGCTGAAAAGGACGAAACAAGAGCTGGTTACCGCAAATTATGGTAGTGCAAGGTCAGTTGCTAGATGGTCTGAGTCCAGGGTTATAGATACTTACAGAAAACTGGAAGAGCTTAGAAAGAAAGATCCTACAGTTCCAAGAAAGCCAGACTACCTAACAGATGTTATCTCTCATCAGACCCAAACCCTTAAAAAGTAGTCCTTATCCTCTATCTTACCCACAATTGCCTTACATCAAGTAAAAAAGGCAAAAGCAGATGGAAGAGGATGATGAACAAAGGTTTGAAGAACACAGAAAAGAGGGAATCAAAAATAAATTACTCTATCACACTGATGCTGCAAGTGAAAAATTAAAGAAACAATCTCTAAACTTGTAAGCAAATCACTGCAACCAAGCTCAATAATATGTCTTCCCCCATAAAGGCCTATTGATTCAAAAATTCTAAAAAGGATGTCATCCCTAGACACCCATGAATTGACTCTGCTCAGATCAAATGGCAAGTTTCAAAAGCTAAAAATGGATGATGCATATGGTCTGGATGAAGATGACCTATAATATCTATTGAACCTTGAATTACAAAGGGATTTTGAAGACATGTTTTCCATGGACTTTGAACTACATTTTAAAGGGCAAATCAGGGAATTACTGTTGAGAAATAAAGATCAGCAATAAAGAAGGGTTTTGGCATCATCTGTTCTAGGGGGAGATTGTTTGATCTATTGAACCCTACAGATAATTGAAAAGCCAAAACAATCAATAACATCTGATCCTTCATAATAAAGATCTACTACTCTAAACTCTACTGGGAATAAAGAACTATTCACAAGATCTGTTAGGATAAAGCTCTGCTAGAAGTAAAGGTCTGTTAGAGACAAACTCTGATAAAGAACCAAAGAACTGTTATGGAAAAGGTCTGCTGAAAACCAACAGAGGATCTCTTAGTAGTTATCAACAGACTTTATATTGTATTTTAATGTAACAATGCTTAGGTCTAGAAGTGTTTAGAGTGTGTTTAGTTTGTTAAATGTCACTTTCATAGTGACGTCAGCCAAAGATGCTAAGTGGTTTGAAATGTACTATAAATAGAAAAGTGATAGATAGAACAGTACAGGCATACGGACAAATTAGAGTGATCTTAGGCTGAGGGCGAGTTTGTAAATTGCATGCATACGTGATTATAAAAGCATGTTAATATAAACAATCTTTCTATTGTTGTGATTTCAAAGTTTACACAATTTTGCTTGCACTGTTTCATTGTTATCTATCTTCTTACATTGATTTCATCTAAACAATCACATCAATATCAAAATCAAATCCTAACAAAATCTTTCTTCTGATTGTCAATTTCACACGCCTTGATAGTGGCATTCAATTCAATGAGTGTGACATCATTCAAGTTCTTCATCGTTTTGATCATGGCAACATCAGCATCCCTGTTCTTTGGAAGAGAGTTTAGAAGTTGATGATTCATACCACTATTTGTAGTAGTGATTTAAGCACTTATCATTTGAGAGACCAACTTAACAAACCTTCTAATATGATTTTCTATTGTTTCACCATAAATTTGATTAAAAGAGTTGAATTACTGGTTTAGTGTGACATTTGTACATTTTTAGTCACTGAACAATTCCGAAACATTTTCGTATTTAATAAAAGCTTGTGTTTTATTTGCGAGATTGTATATTTATCAATAATTATACAATACCAGACATTTTTATACAATAAAATCTTGCATTTTATTGGAAAGAATGCAAAAATGTCTATCATTACACAAATTCGGTCATTTTCGTGTTCGATGAAGTTTTATACTTTATATACAAAACGTGTAATCGTACAATCTAACGAACCGATATCCACGACATTTCCGGACAAAATCCAAGTTACACATGCCTTAACGCCTTTATATAACCTAATATTAGGTTAAGAGGTGTTAAAATGACAAAACGCGAAAATACAAGTCCAAGGGCCAAAATTGTCAAAAAAAAGTTTGTTTTATCACCAAGTTTGCCACCTATCTCCAATTTTTGACACCTTGCACTCATTTTGCCACACTTAATTTGGTGTTGACACATGTTAGGACACTAATCCACAATTGGTAACACTTGTCATCACCTCCTTGATCCTAAAACACTATAAACACCCTTTAATTCATTCATTTTTTTTCACACCACTTCAAAACAATTCAAAGCAAAGTGTGAATTTCTTCTTTCTATCCTTCTTGGAGCTTGTTTTCAGCCTTTGGAAGCCTCCTATCTTGAGTTCTGAAAGTGTTCTTCAACACAAGTATGTACTCTTCCTAGTTCTTTCGTTAGTTTAGCTATTTTGAGCTAAAAGTCACACAGTTTGGCTTCCTGCTTGACTTTCAGTTCTGACCATTTTGGTTGAGTCAAAGTTCAAATTGAACTTTGCTACGTGATCGTAATCACGAAGGTATTAATCCCTTGCGATTGCACCTTCTGAGTACCACGTTTAGTAGGCGACGAGTCAAAGTTGTACGAGTTAAAAGTAAAAAAGTATTAAAAATGCATTTTACGACGAAAACGTTTCTGGGTATTAAAACTTAAGGTTTCAACAATCGATTTTATAACATTAGACATCTTTAAACATGTCTAACTCATCATTTCTAGTTTAGTGCTTATTTCTTAGTCGTAAGTCGAGCGGTTTTACTACCGCTTTAACTTTCGAATCTGACCCGTATGGTCAATCTTAGGATTCAACCAAGCGCATTTTTATGACCATAATAATTTAGGGAATAACCCATTGAGGTTATACCTTATAGTCATATAGTTTGGTTAGTTATATGATGAGTCGATTTTATGTACTTTTAAAATGGCAAAAACACCCTTTTGGCGCATAAAATGGTTTTAAACATGTAAGACCATAGTTTTGTCATCTAAACTAATATTATAACATAACCAAACTTGTTTTGACATGTAAGACTCATCATAGGACTTATTTAACCATCCAAACCCATAGTTACGCTTACGACCGTTAAAGTGGTGTAAACCATTTTAACAAGTCGTAACGGGTCAAAGCACTTAGAAACTCTTCCAAATTAGAATGTAAGGTATTATAAACCACATCATATGAGTCCCAACACTTGTTTGGTTTATAAGACCTCATTCTATGCAATTCTCTGATTAAAGTCTCGACACACTAACATAGTATTTCGATACATTAGGACACACTTGAACTCTTCAAATCCTTGAGCTTTGTTTGATCATTTGAAAAAGACATTTACGCAATCCCAAGTGATTACATAGCCCCCTCTTTTACGTTTTCAAATGTTTTGGGGTGATTCATATGTGCATATCATTACTTTCTTGTTTTCATGACATTATACATGTTTTGCTTATCTAGTACATATAGTACATGATTTCAAGACAATTTTGCTTCGTATGTTGACTTAGCATACCTTAGTACATGATTCAAAGGCACTTTTTGTTTCGTATGTTAACTTAGCATACCTAGTACATGATTTCAAAGACATTTTTGCTTCGTATGTTGACTTAGCATACCTAGTACATGATTTCAAAGACATTTTTGCTTCGTATGTTGACTTAGCATACCTAGTACATGATTTCAAAGACATTTTTGCTCGGTATATTGACTTAGTATGCCAAGTACTGATTTCAAAACATTTTCATGACACGCTTACATTGTTCAAGATAAATTGGTGCGTTGAATATACAATGATACATTCATTAACATTGGTCACGCTAGCCGGTAGTATGTAATGGTACCATAGGATTGACAATCTCGTTCCCGCTTCCTAGGTTTGTTTGGAAGTGACTTTAGGGAATGACAGAATCCGATGAACATTTGATAAACCTTTGTCTTTATAAGGGTTTATCCGACAGTTAACAAGGCTTGAATGTATTCGCCAACAATCCATATATATGTGTCTACACAATAAAAACAATTGATTTATAAGACAAGAGTTTTTGTTTAAACAAGACCTTTGTTTATTCAAAACACCTGTTTTATACAAGAGATTTTAACAAGACAAGACATTTTGGTTATTTCATACAAGACATTTATTTTATGGTTTAAACAAGACTTTTGTTTGCCATACAAGACATTGGTTCATACATAGACATTTGTTTATAAAAGACATTTGGTTTATAGATGGCATTGGTTTATACATGACATTGGTTTAATCAAGACATCTCAATTGTTGGCTCATGGTAAATGATTTAAATGAAAAGACATGCGTAATATGATAAAAGCAAGGTGGATACGTCGCTGGTACTTCCTATATATAAGTGTTTTCATTATATTACACAACGTAGCATTATATAAACTACTTCAATCAAAATACAAGACATGACATATTTCATACAAGGCACGGGTTTTAGTTATTAAGTTAACCATGCATCATTTATTTTAAATCATTTGATTTTTATATGATTTCATAAAAGAATCATTTTTGTAAAGGATCATGGCTACTTTTGTAATAGTTGAACATTTCTTTTAACTATCAAAGCTATGAATTTTCATCACAAAACCTATGTTACTCACAGGCAATTTTATGCTGACATTTATTTTCACATATGTTTTAGGAGCTAATGTTTGACTTTGAGCATGCTACACATAGGACAGACTTGGGCCTTAGTGACTTTAAAATTTGCAAGACAATTGTTATGTTTTTTATTTCATTCTCCCAAGACAATGTAAACAATTAAATTCAATAATACAAAACTTTATGCACCATGTGTTGTGAAACAATAGTTTTGTGACATGACTCCACGACATTTCCACCACGGTTTGTGTTTTATGTGATCGGGGTGTTACATCTAGCATGTTATCTCTACTCGCCTTCATGTCAGCATTCCCTTCATACAGATTCTTGAGCTCGTTCCACACTTCCTGAGCATTTTTGCAATTTCTAATGCAATAGAAATATCTTGTCCATATGGCATTGTTAGGATTGTCGAAGCCTTTTCATCTTCTTCCTCAATATTCTGATCTTGTACTGATCACAGATTCTTAGGTTTTGGAATTTGAGACAATGTATCAGCCTCCATAGAGTACATGATAGTACGAGGGTCATCTATAATACATCTCCATACATCAGGTTCCTTCGCCTTATAGTATTGTTCAAATCTAAATTTCCAATCATAGTAGTTATCACCATAGAGCAGTTAGGGACTTTCGTAGCTGTACCGATGATTTAATCCAACTCCCGATGAAGAGCCAAGGTTTGTGATTGAATAGCAGCTAGAGTGGCATTGGTCAGATCCGTTGTAGTCATCAGTCCATTCATGTTAATCATTTTTAAATTACTAAATAAACTTAAGGTATGTTAAAATTTTGTTAACAGTCTAGTAGTTTCGGAACAGTAACATTTCGAAATCAGTCCACAATTCGAAAACTCAGTATAACTCAAAACAGTAGCTTTTTTCAAAAACCCAGAACAACTGAAAAAGTAACTTGTTTAAAATCCTCTAAACTCAAAAACCTCAGTGACTTTTCAAAACTGAGTCACTCGAAAAGTCTATTCGAAACAGTGTTACTCGAGAACGTGTTCGAAATCAGCTCCAGCACTTCGAAAAAAGTAACTTTTAGAAAAAAACTTTTTCGAAAAGAGCTTTCCGAAAACCTGCAAAACAGAAAAAGATCAGATAATAACAAACTTCCGAATAATCTGATATTCGGATATATTCGAAAACTTTAGCTTTATTCTCCAAATCTGTTAGACTTGGAGCGAAAAATCTATTAAAAGATTTACGAAATCTTCCAAGCAAAACATGGTTATCTTTAACGAGGCATCAGATGATGTATTAGACATACTCGAACATTTATCGAAGTCACTTGAAACTAATGCTTCTGTATCATCAGAAGATGTAATAATCTCCTTTGGTAAAACACTTTGATCACAATCAGAATTTGAAACCATAGAATCTAAAATATTAATCTTAGCAACATTTTCTAGAAAAAACCATCAGTTTCAGCAAGCATAGAGTTAATAAAGTTCAAAACATAAAGAATATGTTCATCATATAATGATGCATTCGAATCAACAGTAGCATTCGAATGTGGTTCATCATCCACTTCAGACGATCTTCAACTATCACTAACTCTGCACATGAGCTCGAAATGTTAGTATTTTTACAGAATAACAATTTGATAAATTTTCCTGCGTGCCCCCTTTTGACATCTTAACCGATTCATTTTCAGATTCCGATCCATCAACTGACTCATTTGAAACATTCTGAGCTGAATTCATGGTCTTAACAAAGTCTATGGGTTTTTTAAAATCAGTTGATCTAGCATGTTTTGGTTTGAAGGGTCCCAAGAAACATGATCACTTGGTTTACCATACATAATATTTTTCTCATTTTCTAGATCTTGCTCGGTGGTGGGCATACAAGAATAACTATGATTATATGGAGGAGGAACCCAATAGTACCCCAAACCCTTCCTTTTTTTCTCTTTGTATGCCAGTTGAACATTACACAAGTTTCGCTACACAAGTTTCGAACAGTGTCACTGGATGTATCAAACTTCTTTATATTTATTTCGTTTTGTTGATACTTGCCAATCAGGAAGTCAAGCTCAGCTCTCACAGAATCAAGTACCATGATTTTTACATTAAGGTTGTTTTTGCACTCATAGACCCAACATTGGTGTTGGTTAAGTTCCTTGTGAAGCTGAGCTATGTCCTTCTTTTGTGTTTCAACCTTTTCAGTAAGAAACTTGTTGCTTCCTCTAAGGCTGATGCACTTAGTCATTGCACTATTGTAATATTTAATCAGAATAAGGTTATGGGCTCTTATATGTGAAAGTTTACTTCTACAAAGATCAGAACATAGAGTGTTTACCATGTTAGAGAGCGATTTTGGTTATAAGTCTGAGCCATCATGCAGTGATTTGTTGGTGCTGCTTCAGAAAGTTTGAGTGTTTCCACTTGTGCCACTGCATCCGACCAGCTAAATCCTTGCTGCTCTTGAACTATCAAAGCATTTCACGCTCCATTCCTTTTGAAGTTGAAGATGTTAACGAGGTGTAATGGGAACTTGTCTCTAGTAGGTCCAGAACACAGATTTGACATTAGACATCGACTATATTTCTTCTGGAATTTTTCAACTCTAAATGCCACTATAGCCATATTCCATGACACATCCAGCTCCTCCATATCTTCTTCAACAACTTGGCTAATGTCAGTTGCTAAAAAAAGATGGAGGCAAAAGATCACCTACTAAGAAAGCATGTATATTGTTAATCATGGAAGCAGCAAGGGCCAGTTTTTCTTCATTTTCTTTGGTCAAGAAAGCTGTCTTTTTTGTAGTAGTAGAAGAAGTGGCGCCTTGAGATGGGGACGGGGTTGCAGGGCTATAGACCATGTTTGGGAACTGTGGTTAAGTTCAAGGTGCAGAACTGTTGACACAAACTAGCTGGGTTGGAAGAGAGATCCCATACACGTAGCTGGATTTAGGAGTTTGGGTTAATGGGTTCTAAACACGTTTGGAGTAGCATTAGGGTTTTGATTGCAAACTGGACTAAACACAATATTGGGATGAGTTTGAGAGACTAGAGCAGCATTAGAACCAGTCAATCCTATAGCCATCATGCTACTTTTATGATTCAAATCTCTTTGTTGATTGTTCAATTTCACACGCCTTGATAGTGGCAATCAATTCAGTGAGTATGACATCATTAAAGTTCTTTATCCATTTGATCATGGCTACATCGGCATCCTAGTTCTTTGGTAGAGAGCTTAGAAGTTGACAATTCATATCACTATTTGTAACGGTAATTTCAGCACTTATCATTTAAGAGACCAACTTAACTCGAAACAGTAACTTGTTGGAAACAGAAGCTTGTTCGAAACAGTAACTTGTTTGAAATCGTATTTGTTAACAGTCTAGTAGTTTCAGAATAGTAACATTACGAAATCAGTCCATAATTCAAAAACTCAGTATAACTCGAAACATTAGCTTTTTCGAAAACCCAGCACAACTCGTTTGGATGCAGATGTCTATAGCCTACGTCTTAGGGTTATGTCGAGTATGTAATAGGGCTTCGATGTTAGATTTTGTGTTTTATGTGTATGTAATAGGCCACTTCGTACGATATGTTACACACCTCGTACGAAGTGAAGCTCACTTCATACAAAGTGTACAACTGTACGAAGTGGCAAGGCCAACTCGCACGAAGTGTGTATGTCTATATAGGCGAGTTGTGGTCTTGAGTAGCTAACTGTTTTGTTAACTGTGAAGGCGACGCCCTGTCAGGGTTGTCTCAGAATTATAAAACGTTGAACGATATTAATGAAACTGTGCATTTAACAGTAATGATCATATTGTCACTAGTTAATTCATGAATTCTGCACATATTGACTAGATTTCAAGTAAGGTCCTACGCTTATTTAGATGAGCCGATCCCATAAGTGGTATCAAAGCCATGGAGCCTGATTTGAAGACATATGATAAAAATTCAACCTTTGAAGACTTCTTATTCTACTCATTCTTCTTAATTTTTCACATTTGAAATGAATTCATGGACAAAATGAATTGATTTTTTAGTATAACACGTAAAAACCCGTTTAGACAAACCCTTGAAAGAACTAGAGCTTAAAAAAACTGAGAACATGTCGAAAATAGCAAAAAACGTGAAATTTTAGACACACCTCGCACGAACTTAATAAACACTTCGTAAGAAGTGACCATCCACTTCGCACGAAATGACTGTCCACTTCGCATGAAGTGACATTTTTGCTGAAATTGTTTTACCATTTCACATGAAATGATTTCCAGATCATACGGAGTGATTAAACCTATTATCCAGTTCGCACGAAGTGTTACTGCGCACACAATCCACTTCACATGAACTGGTCTTTGTTCACATTTTTCGTAGAAATGGAAAACGAATTCTTTAACGCATTTACTTCATTTGCCATTTCGAACGCAGCCCCCCAAACCTTAAACTTAGAGAATGAAATGGGCATGATGGCTAAGCAACCGAAATTGATGTATCTTGAAGATTATAAGGGATGGCATGAAAAATTCACGAATTGGGTTCAAGCAAATTATCTCGACCGTTGGTACATGATAGAGGAAGGGTACAAGATTCCGATGGGAGAGAATGGTTTATAGAATGGATTAATGCAGTATAATGAACAAGAAAAAGCGTTACTTTCTCGTGAAAAGAAGATGATGAATATCTTACAACAGGCGATTAAAGAAGATATTTTCACGCTTTTACAACATGAAAATTATGCTCAATCCATCTAGAATGCGCTCAAGGTCAAATTTCAAGGCAGTGCACAGATGATTAAGAGCAAGCAGGCACTATTGAAGAAAGAATTCGATATCTTTCATTCATTAAAGGACGAGTCGATGAAACAGATGATCGAGAGGTATTGTCACCTCGTAGTCAAAATGAAACGATTGGGGGTTAACAAAGACAATGAAGAGCTGGTAGATAAGTTAGCTGATGCACTACAAGAAGGCGAAAGGTCAACCTATCTCATGATTTTAAAGAATAGTCCTGACTACAACAGCACGTTGAGTATTGCAAAATTTATTGAGAAGCTTGAAGGTCATGAGTTGGATTTACAAAGATGGAAAAATCCAAAAGCGCACATGCACAACAAGATGTTAATCTGTACTTTAAAGGAAATGTTAATGCCAACAATCAAAGCCCAAAGATTCAAATGACTTTTAGTGCTAACAACTCTTCAAATACTTCATCAAGCAGTAGTACTGGATTTACCTCATTTTAGAGCTATGATCTGAATACTCCTAGTACTCCACAATCATCCTAGAGCTCTAACAACTACAACAGTAGCCATAACAACCAATCAAATCAAAATCAAAGGGTTCTTCAGTGCAACATAGCTGTGAATTTGGCAAATGCACAAGACTTCACTAAAAATACAGCTAAGCAACATATGGCTCTACTCGCATCTGTGCTTATCTTATAAGAGCCTTGTAGCCGGTAAGATCAGGAATCCTGACATGATAAAAGAGGATTCCGATCAAATCGACTCTGAAGAACTGGATTTAATACACATTAAAGGGTGTATGGCCAGTCTAGTTAGAAGAGCTCATCGTTTTATGGAAATAACAGGGCGTAACAGTTTGGGAGACCATATGGTAAACTAGGATTTGATAAAGCAAGGGTGACATGTTTTAAATGGCGAGAGAAGGGTCACTTTATACGTGAGTGCCTGAACCGCGAAGTCCAGGGTAATCACAATCCGTTTGTAGATGATTACTACAAGAAAGCGATCCATCACAAGACTTCGCCTCCTCAAAGTACATCAAAGCTTATTGCTATTGAGGATTGTTAGGAAAAAGCTAACAGAGCACTTGTGGTGACTCAAGAGGATGAGGGATTTAACTGGAATGATTATATTCCAAAAAGGAGAGTTTGGCATTTGTGAGTCCCAAAACAGATTCGGATCACAATGGTTGATTGTTTTCACCCAAACAACTATGGGTTAGTTGTCTGAATGTGTAAATACTAAGAAAAACCAAGCAAAGAAGATGAAGAATCTTGTTTGGATCAAACAACTAGTGTGGAATATGAAATCCCAATAACATGTAATCAATAACAGCACCTGGATATTCGGATGAAAGCACAATAGGAAAAATCACAACACAAGAAGATCACCAAAATCTGTCCAAGAAACTTGGACATACATTCATTGTTCATAGTATTTATACAAGCTGATCATCCAGTGTAATAAATAATTAAGCTGGACTATTAAATACGCCGCCTACTCCAAGATTCACACAATTACGCTTTTGACCCTTCAACATTGACTAACTAATACAAACTAGCTCAAACTATTCATAATCAAGCCTCAACGGTCTCAAAAGTTCTAACAATATCCCCCCTAGACCGTTGCGTGCTTGGGTTTCTTCAATCTTGCTTACGAGCTTCTGGGTCTTCGGTGGGTCCTTCATCCTTGTCTTGTGCAGCTTGAATGGTAAGTCGATCTGTGGTTGCTTCGATTGTTTCTTCAGAGCTAAGATTAACAATAGCTTCACTTGAGGGTTGTTGTAACTCCGTAGTGGCTTCATATGTGAATGAAACCGGAGTTTGATGGTGAGATGCAGCTTGAGATGGTGAGGAGGCTTTCTGTTGTGATGATGACTTATGCTTTCTCTTTCTTTTTCTCGCCTCCTCCTTTTCTGTTTGCTTCTGAATTCAGAGAACAATTTCCATCATCTCTATTTCCTATCTCGAGCTCATTCCACAGCCCTTTGGAATAGCATTCCTTCTTCTCTGTACTCATTTTCGGCTCCAACGTGGATTTTGTGACCAAAGAGAATGTTGAGATCGGAGAGGCAGAACATGAAAACATCCATCGGGTCTAGAATTCGAATATCTTCATTAGACACTAATCGGATCACTGCTTCTCCTATCTTCCCATCGTAAAACCATTTCTTGAAGTGTGTAAGCATGACAGGCTATTCAGGTGGAATTTTGACTTTTGTTTCGACCTTAGCAGGATCAGTTACTCATGTAACCATCCCTTTTCCTGTGATGGGATCTTTTGTCGTCTTTGACACTCTTCTTCGAGGTCGTTGCGTCTTGAAAACTGTGAAGCCCCGATTGCATTCTCTTAAAATGAGTCTTTCAAAGTCAGCTCCGATGCTGCTGTTGGTCGGGTTTATCAGGTCTAGCCTCCCCAGTTCTCGAATGTCCCATCTTGGAAGGCTTTTCATGTCAGCTCCGGTCTTAAAATGCTGAATAACACCACCTCGTCTCTTTACGATGAACATCCCTTTGAGATTGTAGTACTTCCAGCTTATTATTCTATCAGTGACTTCAGATTTTTGCAACGGTGACCACCTGAATCTGGAAGCTTTTCCCTTTCTTTTCTGAACCATTCTGGATGCATCGGAGTTACTGCTTCACCGTCCTCAGTTTCATAAATTGTATCATCTTCCAAACCCCACTCAACAAATCTCGCTGGCATTTCATCTCTGTGAACCTCATCCTCTTCACTTTCGTCATCCTCAATGACGTTCACAGCCGATTCTAGGCGCTTTTTCTTCCTTTCTGCAACCTCAGCTTTTTGTCTTTCCTCTTCAGTCTTAAACTTCTCATAATAAAAAATATCAGTAGATGAGAACATCGGTGGTATGTCCACTTTGGTGCAAAGTTCTCTGATCATACGATACATCTTTTCCATCCCATCTTGCTGAAATCTCACAAATCTCGTCTGTTCTTTGACGTATGCGTGAAGCTCTTTGTTTTTCTTTCTTTGTTCCCTCAGCTTCTCATGAATAACGTTAGTGTTGCTCACTTGATGTTTCAACAGACAGATTTCCTGAGCTGAACCTTTCCCGATGTCATTTGCTAGCTTATCGTACAAATCCTGAAATGGACGTGGTCGTCGAGGAGCTTGTTGCGGCATTTGTCTTGGTTGTTCCTCTGTCGAAGATCCTTCCCCAGTTTTCTTACGCTTCTGCGGGGGAGATAGACTTTAGGCTTCCGGATCGACAATCAACTGATCTACAAACTCGTCTAACTGCTCTTGCTCGGTGGTGACCGTCACCGGTGTTTCGGATTCTGTCATATGACGTCTATTTCTTCTAGTTTCTCTATTTTCTCTTTCTTCGACCTCATGAATCGCACGAAGATCTTCTATATGCTCGTGATGTTCTCTGGTGCCTCCAGCCCTGAAACTGCTTTCCATCAATCGTTCTTGAGGAGCACTATCTTTCCGTTTCTTCAAGGAGTCCCCTTCTTTCATGATTTTCTTTCCTTTATTCTTTTTAACCAGCTGCTCGGTTTCCTCTTCTTCCTCCTCTACTACCTCATCACTATCTCCTTGTCTCCTTTTCTTAACCCATTCTCTGTATTTCTCATATGCTGCTTTTACCACAGGGTATCTTTCCTCCCTATACATCCACTGATGTAACAGCACCCATTCCTCAGTTTTTAGCTCAGTAATTTGATGCCCTGTTGGCAGCTGGAACTTGTGTAGGTCGCCGTCATGAGGAAGATTTGGATGTTGGTCATTGATGAGGAGCTAAACAAAACGAGGGTACATGGCCCATGTGGAGGAATTAGCATTATCAACCATGCAATAAAAAATGAGACCAGAGATATTGAATGAATGTTTCTTGCAGAGGCTAAGCATAGCAGCCGACCATTCCAAGTTCAACCCGTCATATCCTCGTTTCCTATGTGCCAAGCTCATAGCGAATACATGAAGAATGAATCTCCAGTCCTTGGTAAGCCCCTTTATTTTGATCTCATTTTTCTCTCTGAAGTCTCCAATATACCTCATCCCTTTGAACCCATCTAGAATGTTGTCCTTCTTCATTCTGAGCAAATCACTGTTCTTGTCTCCAAGACTGAGGACTCTGCGTATGTTCTCCTCTGTAACTACGATCTTCTTATTTCTGACTGTAGCTGTGATTCTTTTAATTTCGTTTACGGTTGACACTTTGGCTGTCTTCCAAAACTCTTCGATGTGGATGCTGTAGATGATCGGATCGGCTTGTACAGCGTAGCTGATCCTACTTGAATTTATCCACTCTGCTACATCTTCAAAATCAATTGGAGGTGGGACCAGCTTGCATGGCTGATTATGCTTTCGAGTTTTATCCTAGATAATCTCCTTCACCATTTCCGAAATCGAAAACAAGCTAAGTTAGATTTATGTTCATAAAAATATATATATATATATATATATATAAATAAAGTATAAGTATATATAAATATATTTAATAATATAAAAAAATACAAAAGAAACTGATAAATCCGCGAATAATTACGCTGGGTAAAACAGCTTAGTTCGCCGGACACAAGACTAAGCAAGAGACTTAGATACACCTATTATTTACGCTGCACACGACTAGCGGATTTAAACTTTGACATGAGAATGAGTCCAGCGAAGAAGATTATCTACGCTAGATTACCGGCGTAATTGTCAATTACGCCGGTTGCTTGAACTCGCGTTCAAGACTTAAATCCGCTGGCTCAGGTTTGTGATAATTACGCCAAATTCAAAATTATCTATGCTACATTCATAATAAATACGCTGACTTCAAATTTTTCTTGATAAACCCCTTAAAACCGGAAAACTAGATTCAAATGAAACTATATACACACATCAGTGACCGAAATCAATGATTTAAACACAAACAAACATAGAACAAAGCACATTTGAATATCGAAACCATACCGATGTCGATTCTTTCAGATTCACTTAAGAGAAAATTGAAAATGGATGTGGGTTTTGTTAGTGATAAGAAGAAGATGAAGATGAATTTGAAAAGGTTGCGCAAAAACGAAATTGAATTATATATATACATGATTACCTTCCAGCGTATTTATTAAGTACGCTGGAATATTAAATACGCCGCGTTGAGATGTTTGTAAGATATCTTCATCTTTAAGAAAACTTAGAAACAAATACGCTCGAAAATTTTAACTTTTCTTGAAAAACGTGTCCCTTTTTGATAAAAATAGTGCAAGAATTTTAAAATTAAACTTAAGAGAAAAGAAAAATTGCAATCTGGATCCTGAAGTTGTTTTTTTTTAGTCTGGAAGCCTCCTTTTTCACACAAAGTTTATGCTAACTGACTTGAATCCTGTGACATTCCTGTAAAAGATCATGCTGGTAACACTTCGTTCGTTTAAGATAAAAATTAGATATATAAAATGATTAAGGCACAAGAAAAACTATCAGTATGTTTGTCCTTTTAAATCCATGCACCTATCCTTCAACATGCGATCGGAGAGCCTTTTTATCATGTTGTGGTAATATTGACAAGAACTTCAATGTTCCCCACTCATGCCAACACAGTCAGAATGTTGTGCTCGTGAGTCCCACGTCAGGACATACACCCGCGATCAAGGTATGCGCAGAGATTCCTCATAACTGGTGACTATACTGACTTCATTCGTTTTTGAGATTTCAACGTTAGACAGTTGGTGTTCAGGTCAGTACTTCCGTACAGTAGAGAGACCAAGGTCTAACGAGGGCTATGGTAGATACCAGATGCGGTACGATTTAAGCACTTGAATAATTCTCAATGAGAGCTTCAATTGTGTAGGGTTTTGGCCGCATAGGCTCTTTTTGACAAGATATCATAGCTATGTCTAGGTCAGCATATGTCTGGATGCAGCAGAAGAGCAACTATGATATCCCCGAATGATTAGCCAATATAAAGACGTGAAATCTCGGACTTTGGCAATCTATCAACTCAAGATTTAAGACCATTAAGCCATACGCCGCAACGTGTTACCCGCAAGTTGCATAACATTGTGGGTATTCAGAATTCTTGTGTGATCATTAGAGTTTATCTCCGTTTCGCACTTTACTTCAAGGTATTGATGAATCTACCGACACGTCGTTGCTTGAAGCCTTAATCTTTTTCTGTTTTAAGATCAAAACAAAGGTGTTAGCAGTTTTTCTATCATTTCTCGTGCAGGTGCAAAAGAAGAGATTCAGTCTCAACAATATTTTCTGGAAAACTTCCCCCCTTCAAATTTTATTTTCGAGAATCCATTGCTTAACAAGAAATTTTAACTTTGCAGAAAATCTTTTTGCTGGTCACATTTTATGAGATTGTTATTTATTATGAAAACCATTATTATTATTATTATTATTATTATTATTATTATTATTATTATTATTATTATTATTTTATTATTATTATTATTATTATTATTATTATATTATTATTATTATTATTATTATTATTATTATTATTATTATTATTATTATTTTTACCAAAAATCAGTTCCACTCAAGGAAGTTCACAATTTCCAACCAGGTTACCAACTGGTTGAATCGAGCTTTATCGAAGGCTTTCGTAAATATATCAGCTTTTTGTTACACTGAATCCACTGGCACCACTTGGATGTATCCTTTCTCGTACGCATCTCTAATCGCATGAATGCGATGTGTTTCGTTCTGGAGTGGTGGATAGGATTCTTCACAATCCCTAGACATGCTTCATTGTCGATGAATATTAGAGTCTTCATGATGTTGATCCCATAATCCAACAACTGATTATATATCCAAAGGACTTGTGAACAGCAACCGTAAGCTGCCGTGTATTCAGCCTGAGCGGTAGATGTAGACACTATTGTCTGCTTTTTGCTCTGCCACAAAATAAGACGATTTCCCAAGAATTGACAGCCTCCGGAGACAGATTTTCTGTCTACTTTGCAACCTGCATGATCACTGTCAGAGTAAGCTATTAGATCAAAATTACTATCTTTATGATACCACAAACTAAGCTTTGGAGTTCCTTTGAGATAGCGAAAGATTCTCTTGACGGCAGCATCATGCAATTCTTTGGGATTCGTCTAAAAGCGGGCACAGAGACAGACAACCCACATTATGTCAGGCCTACTAGCGGTCAGATACATTAACGAGCCAATCATTGAGCGATAGAGAGATTTGTTCACTGGCTTTCCTGAAGATCTGAAGTGAGTTCCGTCTGAGCAGCAAAAGGAGTGCTTGCGGATTTGCAGTCATTCATGCTGTATTTGGAAAGAATATCTCTGATATACTTAGCCTGATGAATGAGAATACCATCCTTTCATTGCTTCACTTCTAGTCCTAAGAAAAACGTGAGTTATCCCATCATACTCATCTCGAACTTCGCTTCCATCACCTTCTCGAATTCTCTGCAAAGGGCTTCATCTGTTGACCCAAAAATGATATCGTCTACATAGATTTGAACCAACATCACATCTTCTCCAATCCTTTTTGTGAAGAGAGTCATGTCAATTTTGCCTCTTGAGTATCCACACTCCAGACGATATGTTAACAAAGTCTCGTACCATGCTCTAGGAGCTTGGTGAAGACCATAGAGAGCTTTGTCAAGCTTGTAGTATTTTGTTGGAGAATGAGGATCTTCAAAACCTGGAGGTTGACAAACATAAACTTTTTCTTTCACTTTCCCATACAGGAAAGCACTCTTTACATCCATTTGAAACACCTTAAAGTTTTTAAACGAAGCATAGGCTTAGAAGATTCTGATGGCTTCTAACCATGCAACAGGTGCAAAAACTTCCTCGTAGTCAATCCCCTCTTCTTGTCGAAACCCTTGAACCATAGCCTTATTCTTGATAACTACACCATGATCATCCATCTTATTATGAAACACCCACTTGGTACCAATTGGAGACTTTCCGTCTGGTAGGTCAACGAGTTCCCAGACATTAAGTTTCCGAAATTGTGCCAATTCTTCCTGCATAGCTTGTACCCAACTTGAATCTTGAATAGCTTCTTCGATATCCCTTGGGACAGACTGCGAAAGAAAGGCTGCATACAGTCCTGTGTTGATGGTATGTGTTTGACCTTGTTTTCGAACTCCATCTTCAACAGAACCGATGACATATTCAATTGGATGGTTTCGATTGGTCTTGTACCCTGCATTGGTGTGAGTTTCAAGTTGTTGAGGTAGATTAGAAAAGTGTCCATCGACGTAGATGATTGGAGTTTCGTCTTCTTTGGGTGGTTCATCCACAGCCTGCTGTGAAGAAGAATTATCATGTGTAGATGCATTCTTACCAGGTGTGTCACCATTTACTTCGAACACAGGAAGAGTAGGAGAGGCAGAGGCAGGGGTGAAACGAGTTGTAAAAGGAGTAAAACCAATGTCTGAGGCATCAAACAAAGGTTCCAACGGAGTGGATTCGGCATGTTCAGATTCAGTGATGGGTTCATTGATGCTGAAAGTGTTGAATATAATATCCACGTCATAAAACCAGTTCGGAGCGCTTCCAGTGTTAGTGGATTTTCCTTCTTGAAAATCAACGTAGTATGATTCAATCACCATCTTGGTTCGTTTATTGTAGACTCGATATGCCTTTTGAGAAGATGAATAGCCCATGAAGTAGCACACGTCACTGACTGCTTCAAACTTGATGAGATTGTCTTCAGTGTTGAGAAGTGTGCATGAACACCGAACGGTTTGAAGAAATCTATCAGAGGCTTCCTTTTGAAAAGTAGTTCATAGGCTGTCTTTCCGTGAGGTTTGACGATAAGAACACGATTCAAAACATAGCATGCTGTGTTGACCGCTTCAGCCCAGATGATTATGGGAAGCTTAGAATCGACAAGCATAGTTCTTGCAGCTTCGATGAGAGTTCTGTTTTTGCGTTCTGCTACCCCGTTTTGCTGAGGAGTCTGGCAGCGCTGTATTGGAGGCGAATTCCCTTATCTTCACAGAAGGAGACAAACGTATGATTTTTAAATTCAGTCCCGTTGTTGCTTCTGATGGAGTTGACTTTCAGCTTGATCACGTTTTCAATCATGGGAATGAAGCTCTTCAGAATGGATGTCGTTTCGCTTTTGGCTTCAAGAAAGAATACCCATGAAAACCGTGAGAAATCATCTGTAATCACCAAACAATAAGATCTTTTAGATACACTTTTAACGCTAATTGGGCCAAGAAGATCCATGTGAAGTAATTGTAGAGGAGCAGATATTGTATTCACTGCTTTGGACTAATGAGGCTTTTTATGCTGCTTTCCTTGGGCACATGCGATGCACTTTTCTGAAAAAGGAAAATATTTCATAGGTAAACGTCTTACTAGATTTAATTTAGAAAGTTTATTTATGTTCTTAAAATTCACATGCCCCAAACGCCTGTGCCACAGCAGTGATTCCGATTCAGATGCTTTTGACATAAGACATGTCATTGGCTCATTTGATTTGGCATTCTTCATATTTGGCACGTAGGTGTTATTTTGATGGGGAGCTCTAAGCATGATCATCTCTTTTGGGACGGAGTAACCGGGTTTGAGGAATAAGCACTCTGTGTCATTGAACAGCACCGCGATTCCTTTGTCACAGACTTGTGAAACACTCATAAGATTGTAACACAATTTTGGAACATAGTTCACATTCTCCAAAGTGAGTGCTTCTCACACGACGTCACCCATTCTGACGATTGTTCCTCCCTTTTCGTCTCCGGCAAAGGATACAAAGTCACCATCAATAACTCGAAAGTTGGTAAGCAGATCCTTCAGCCCGGTCATGTGCCTGGAGCAACCGCTGTCAATGTGCCATATATACTCCATGAGCATCCGAAGCCATTTCTGAATTTTATTCTGTTATACAACAACAACAACAACAAAAATATGTACAATTAGCTAGTTTTTGGAACCCAGACTTGCTTTAGATTCGTTCTATCATGATTTTGAGCAAGAGTGTTGTCTTTTCTTTTCCAAAAACAGGTTGAATCAACTATGTATTTTACGGATTTCTTTAAACTATCAAATTGATCAGTAAAACTTTTAACTAGATCTTGACTAGGTTTAGAAAATTTCTTGCTTTTACAATGTTTCGTCGTATGTCCTAAATGACCACAGTGACAACATTGTTTTTGACTCGATTTTTTCTTCCTGGGTGCTGAGTGTGAAGATGATGTATGTGATGAGAGTCTGGAGCATCTTGAGGAGTTTGATGATGTAATGTGGCTTGAATCTTTAGCTCTCTTCAGTTTCTCTTCAGGATGATATTTATCTTCAATGTCGACTTCAATGTGCTCACTGTCTAATGAGGAATTTGATTCTTGACTTTAATCTGACCTTTCTTCATCGCTTTCTGAAGTTGTTGTGCTTGAATCTTCAGTGAAATCTTTATCAGTCTCTGATGTACCTGCAACTGATGGAAAAATTCTGGAATTTCCTCTGTAAGGAATTTTCCAAAACTGTTTTCTTTAACTCTGGCACAAATACAGGAGATTCAAGCATAACATTTTCATCATTGAGAGCAAAGTTTAGGTCATGACCCTCAACCTTGGCAAACCCTTGGTTGCGAGCCTTAAGTGTAGGCACATTGCCATTACAGTCATCCTGAATTGTCAATTTAGGCATACAGCCATTACAATCATCCATCCTAGATAAACTATTACAGTTATCTCGAATAGAAATTTTGTTCGTCTTATCACAATTCCAGGCGAACCAGTTAACAGTTGAATAACTGTCGCCTGAATAGCCTATTCCTATTTTCATCCCTCCACAATCATCTTCCCCATCGCACACATCTTCCTTACTCTCGTACAGATCTGCATTACTTTCAGAAAGGTTAGTGTTGTTTTCGGATTTATAGAAAATACTTTGATCCAAAAGTTCATTTTTATTGATTAAGTCGTTCTTAGGATGAGGAGATGGCATAGGAACATAATTTTTATTGTGCGGAGGAGGAAATAATTTTCTTTCGTTTCCGAATTTATCTTTATATCCAATTCCATCCTTTATGAAGGTCGGTCGTTAGCAGTTTACAATGTTAAGCAGTGCTTTTTGGCTAATTTTCCATTTATCAATAATGATTTGCAACTTATTGTTTTCATTTTGAGATTTTTCTAGCTTTTCGGTCAAATTATTTATGACAAAATCTTTTCTGAAAACAAATTCCTTTAGAGTCTGCATTTCAGCTATGGTTGAATTCAACTTTCGTTGATATGCAGCCTCATTTTCTTTCAGTTCTTGATTTATTTTCAAAACTTTTTCTTTTTCTTTAATTATATCACGGTTGAGTGATTTGTAGTGTGCCACGACGTTCAAACATGGTTTTGAGCACAGCTTTGCTTTAAATTCATATGGAATGTTGTTTACCAAATCCTTATCTTCGGCTTCTGATTTCGTGGCGGTAGAGGATGTTCCAACCGCTGCATTCTTGCTGGTACTGATGACTTCTTGAACAACAGGCTTCGACTCATTCATTTCAGCTTTCTGTTGTCTCTTCTCTGAGGCAGGAGAGATGATGCTTTTCAAACCAGTGTCATCTTTTGGAATCTTGGAGGTTTGTTTTTCAACACCATTTGAAGCAGACGTGGTAGAGACAGTGGTAATGTTTGCCATGAGGGCCTTGTTTACTTCACCTTTTGCCTCAGCTATCTCCTCCGACCAATCATAATCTTCCACCACTAAAGCCTTATGATTATTCTCAGCAGCATTATTATTTCCTTCAATGGCAATCGGCCTCCTTGTCTGGTTGATTTCGGTATTCTCGTTCTTCAGCAACGGACACTCTCTTTTGAAGTGGCCCAAGTCTTTGCAATTATAACATCTAAGCTTGGATTTGTCAAATCCAGCTTTTCCAAGAGCCAACCTCTTTCCTGTTTTATCTTGGAATTTCTTCAACCGTAGAGTGATCATTGCCATCTGCCTTCAGATCCATCTCCTCCATGTCGTCTGGATCTACTTGATACATGTCCTCTGCTGTTAGGAATTCTCTCTTCAACTCTCCTGACATAAGCGCCTCATAGCTACTTAAGAAAGTATTAAAAAGAGCTACATGTTCTGTGGAAATTTTAAGTACTTAACTGTCACTGGCCACGATGGTCTTCTTAGAAGATTACGAGGCCTTCACAGAGTTTGCGGAAGCATTTGAATAGGATTCGACAGCACTTTGGGGATTTGATCTACATGAGGTGACAGGAGCAAGAAATGCCATATTCTTGGGGACCGATGTTGCAGCAGCTTGCTGAGACGTCTTCTGAGAATATCCAGTTTGATTCATCTCTCGTTTCACGATGTCCAATTCAAAGGCTTTTAAAGTGTTAATCAATTCTGAGAGAGTAACTTGAGTTGTGCTGGTGAGGAAAGTTCTCTTAATCATCATGCATTGAAGACTCCATTCTTTTGGTAGAGAATCTAGCAGCTTCTTGATCGATGCATAATTTGCAACTGGGTGTCCCACCTTCTTCATCTTGGTCAACACCCCCAGAAATCTGCTTATGTGGTCGGACAAGCTTTCGCCACGAATACTTCCAAACATATCATATTCTTTCTGCACCATGTCTTGTTTGTTCTCCCTGAGTTCCTCATTGCCTTTATAATGATCGATTAGAGCCAACCGCAGTTCATGTGCCTAGGTGTATTCTTCAAACAGATTGTTATCATCCTTTGACAGAGCCATAGTGAGAGCAGCGTGAGCCCTCCTGTCACGTTGAATGAGTGTCCTATCTTCATCTGTGAATGTTGAAGGATCTTCATTGATAGTACGAATGTCGTCACGTATTATCATGGGAACATGCGGGCCCACAGTGACTGACATCCATTAAGTATAATCGGTATACTAAAAAAGGACTTGATCTGTTTTTCCAGCTGCTGAAATCTTCCGAGCCTTTCAACTTTGGTGGCCTTGTAGCGGTTCCAGTTTCTAGTTCGGCTTGAGCAATCGGATTGAGTTGATTGAGAGACACGATGGATGAAAGATAATCAATTACGTTGAGATTTATTGAATCAGAGAACAATTACGCTCGCTAGAAGGTAAATACGCTGGACCAGAGATTAATTATGCTGCACTTGGAAACAATTACGCTGATGGGATTGGCGATTTTGTCCTGCAAAAAGCTAAATCTGCTGGATATTTGAAAACAAGCAAAGGTTTAGTTAATTTCGCTGAAACCATGATAAAATCGCTGAGGATTAGTATCACTGATTTCGAAGTCGCCTTCGAGTAAATTCGCTGGACAATTACGCTGCAAATTTTATAACTCTGCTGATTTAAGAAGCAACATAGTTGTTAACTACGCTAAATTCAAGTTAAATACGCTAGATTCAAAATAAATACACCAACTTCAAATATATCTACGCTAGCTTCAACATTAAATACGCCCAGAAGGGTTTTAGTACGAACACAAACCCTCTAATCACCCAAAAACGACCCAAAATTCATGTTTCTTTGTAGCTAAATGACCAAAATGTTTACCAAACTACTGATTAATAACAACTCAAAGATTAAACGCACCAGATCAAGCCATTTTAATCCCAAAAATTTGAAAGACCATGAAACTTTGAGAACTTTTGTAAAACCTTCAAAACTTGACAAATCTTAACAAAAACTCAAACAATCAAGAGCACAAAGGCTCTGATACCAAATTGTGAGTCCCAAAACAGATTCGGATCACAGTGGTTGATTGTTTTCACCCAAACAACTATGGATTAGTTGTTTAAATGTGCAAATACTAAGAAAAACCAAGCAAAGAAGATGAAGAATCTTGTTTGGATCAAACAACTAGTGTTGTATATGAAATCCCAATAACATGTAATCAATAACAGCACCTGGATATTCGGATGAAAGCACAATAGCAAAAATCACAACACAAGAAGATCACCAAAATCTGTCCAAGAAACTTGGACATACATTCATTGTTTATAGTATTTATACAAGCTGATCATCCAGCGTAATAAATAATTACGCTGGACTATTAAATATGCCGCCTACTACAAGATTCACACAATTACACTTTTGACCCTTCAACATTGACTAACTAATACAAACTAGCTCAAACTATTCATAATCAAGCATCAACGGTCTCAAAAGTTCTAACAGCATTGCTTGCTGAGATAATAGAAGAACCAGTGTTTGATGAGGTTGTTGAGGAAAGTTTGAATGAAAAATGTGAGGTTGTGTTTGATGAAACGCCTAATAATAGTGCTGAAGAGTTTGCTGAAGCAACTTATTATGAACGTTGTGCTGAGAAAAATATATTTCATCATGCTTTTAAATCTGTGATTCCTCCTGATGTTTATAATTATTTTGTAGGTTTCTTTGGAGGTTCAAGCCAATACCAATGCATTCCAAAGACAGAAG
The DNA here is from genome assembly GCA_947069175.1 of Scalesia atractyloides. Taxonomy (NCBI): domain Eukaryota; kingdom Viridiplantae; phylum Streptophyta; class Magnoliopsida; order Asterales; family Asteraceae; genus Scalesia; species Scalesia atractyloides. Next base: position 31,172,048 of record CAMTDV010000022.1, read on the forward strand.
AATCCAAGAAGCCAGTTGAAGAAATTGTTGATGTCACAAAGGAGATGAACGGTGAAAATCTGAAGGAAATAGCTAACAAAACCATGATGGCTCAATTACAAGAGGTAGTTCCTAAGGAGAATTATGAAGTGAAAGAGTCAGTTAATGAGTTGATTAAAGAAGAGGTTAAGTTTGCAATCAAAGAAGTTGAGAAACCATGCACAAAATGCCTGGAGCCGTGCAAGGAATGGTCAGAAAAGGATTTAAAATTTAAAGAATTAAAAAAACAGACTGATAACTTGTTAAGTGACTTAAGAGACCAAAGTTGCTTATGATAAACTTAGTAAATCAATCAAGCAATTTCAAGAAGTCAGTGAAGAGGGCATGGCAATAAAATCAATGCTAAAAGCTACAGTAATGATGAACAAATGCAATTCATATCCACATAGACACCACTGCTATGCTTAAAACTAAACTTGAAGCCATAAAGATTGAGTCTGAATGAGTCAACAAATTGTTGATTAGCTACTCAACGTCCTCATATGTGATTGATCATATTCTTCCACAACAAATTAAGAAAACCAAACTGGAAGAAAATGATTCTAAAAAACAAAACAAAGGTCTGGGTTATAATACGTGTCCACCCCCAATGTGGAAAAATTATGCTAAAAAGTATCCAGATGGGGGTGGAAAAGGCACTTAATTTAAAGCTAAAAACTAAAGAAAAAGAATACGATCTTCCATAAAACGTTGATTTGACTTATGAATGTTAGTCAGATGTTGTGAAAAACGTTGTCGAAAATGTTTTAGTAAATGCATCTGGTAACACTGATTTTGAAAGTGCCGAGTCAATTTTGGAAAATTCTGAATCATGCTCTCATTCTGAAATGAAGAAAATTTTCATAAGAATTACATTTCAACATGGGAAACAGTCTGAATGATGATCCTAATGCGGTAGTTTACAAAACGAATGGACTGGACAAACCGTATTCTGATGAGAAATTTCCAATTCAGAACGTGAATTTTGATAAATTTGATAAATTGCTCAAGTTGGTCGAAGTTAGTCTTTCTGATCTTGAAAAGCAAAATTCAGCTTACTATTCAAAACCAAAGAAAGTTTTTAATAATTAGCATCGAAAGGGAAGGGATTATCCTGAAACCAAAGGATTAGTTTGGTTTTGACAAGAAGGAAAACAACAAGGTTTTGAAAACCAGATTAAAAAAAGAAAATTGAATTTGTTTTCAGAACAAGCACTGTTAATGAGAAAGAAAGTCTGACTAAAGAACAATCAAATGATGAATTTTATGCTGAAAAGAAACACTGTGAACAGGCTTTGGGTTCATCTGATGAAAATGATAACAAGACATGCTACAAATGCCACAAAGTCGGGCATAGTGTGAAGAAGTATACAGAAGATGTGAAACAAAACCTGTTTATAGTGTGAAGAAGTATACAGAAGATGTGAAATAAAAAAACCCCTGAGTTTGCATCTACACAGATCTTGAAAAGAAATAATGAATCCAACAAGACGTGAAACCAATAATTTAAAACGCTTCAAAATTTGAAGTTGGTGAATCGTCAATTAAGAACAAACAAAAAGATTCAAAATTTTACCCTAAAGGCATTTTTGAAAACACAAAATTGGGTGGTTAAATCTAAACCATGTTCTGCAGAAGTAAAGACAACACCTTTTCCAACAAAATCGGAAGTTAAACCTAAGTCAAAGGTTGGACAGGATGTTAAAGACAAAGATGAATGGACCAAAGTTTGATATCCCAAATCCACCCAAGACCAAGAAGGCTTGGGTTTCAATATTTAAATAACTACTTAATAACATGTGCAGGGGCTTCCAAGGCCAATCATTTCTAAGTGGATAATGGACAGTGGAGCTTCTCGACAATGATAGGAATGTTAGCCTTGCTTTACGATGTGAAATCAATACATGGAGGCTATGTAGGGTTTCGCGGGTACGCAAGGAGGAAGAATAATTGGAGAGGGAATACTCACGAATGGTGTGGTACCTTTTGACAATGTCAACTATATCGATGAATTAGAGAATAACTTGCTAAGCATTTCACAGATATGCGATAAGAAGTTTACAACTCACTTTACGGATAAAGAATGCCTAATTCTGAAGCCGGGATTCAAAATTCCGAGATGTGGATTCTCATGCGCGCTCCACGAGAAATGATCTTGTGGTCGGTGGCGGTTCTAGACGGAAGCTTTAGGGATAGAAAGAACGAAGTAGACGTGTAAACACAGAATTAGCGGAAGCTTTTCAATTCATTCATTTATACCGAAAGAGTATACATCTTGACTGACTGGCGGAGTTCTTGGAGAGAATCCCCCATCAGTTCCCCTAAGGGAACTTCAAAAAACTTACAAACAATGAACACACAACACCTATTTATAGACATGACAGCTCGTGCGAACCAAGCATGTTGTCACTCGTACGAATGAGTCATCCGTACGAGGGGTCATCCGTACAAAGCACAAAGTCACTCGTACGAGGCACATGTCAGTCGTACAAGCCAGTACTTGTTCACATTTGGGTTGTGTGTTCGTCTTTAATCTATACAATATTCAATACACACTCTTTCTAGCCTATTCGTACAGTGGCGGCCATAAAATGCATCAACAATTTCCTCCTTGGACGTCACTGTCGAAGCTTGAACTTGAAATCTGAGAGCTGTGTTTGAATATTCTGCAACTTGAATCGGGTAGTTTTTTACGTCGTAATTCCCCCTTTGATTGAAAATCCGGGCTTGCATTGTCTACGTTAAAGCAACATTCCCCCTGAAATAATTTTCTCCAGAAATTGATCTTCAGATTGTTGTTTGCATGGTTCAGAACCTCCTCTGATTTGCTTGATCTACAAATTTTCTTGAATAATCACCAACTTGAAATTAAACAACGCAGTTTCTCCGTTTCGACGTTTAAGCATATCCGCGTTCAGTTTAGCGCACCCCCTTGATGCTCAATCCTCTGATCTTCAAAATCCAATCGGCAATAGACAGAAACTTCGATATACCACCCTGTAAAACTTCAAATCAATAAATATCCGCAAAAATCTTTCGATCAGCAAATCATCGGAAACAAACTATCTAGTGACACATCATATCTGAGAAACATTCTTCGGTAATCACAATCACATTCTTCCTTTTTAGCCACAATAACGGATGTATAGCTGTCTCTGCTAGAATGGGGCACTGAAACTACAAGCCATCCGTGTTTTCTAGCGGTTAGTCCGAAAAACAATTCATTTGCAATGCAGAGTTAATGATAGAATGACGTGTGTACATCCACGTCATCGTGTGTGCTTCCACTTCCACATCGGGGATCAGGTGGTTAGCCCTTGAGCATCAATCTGAAACATGATCGGAAAATTCTGAACATTCTTCGATCACACATCCTGCCGCAATCAGAAACACATTCTTTCTTTCTAGCCGTAAAAACAGATGTATAGCGATCTCCGCTGGAATGGGGCATTGAAACTACAAGACATCCGTGTTTTTTGGCAAATACCAACTAAAAACAGTTCATTGCAGTGCAGAGTTACTGATAGGCAGTCGTGTGTGCTTCCACTTCCACATCGGGGATCAGGTAGTTAGCCCTTGAGCATCAATCTGTGTCATGATCTGAGAAATTCTGAACATATTTTGATCACGACATTCCAAATAATGAGTCTTCGATCCTCTGTGTTTCCCAGATAACCTACCTGGATACTGTTGCAGTGTCACGAATTTCAAAAATGCCGGAATTTTAAGATATACGTGAAAATTTTTATTCCACCTCATTTTTGCAAATTCTGACGTCGAGTTCTTATGGGAATGCGGATTACGGTGGGATTGCAGCATATGCTATTTCAAATTTTGTGGAAAATTTCTCAAAATTTGCAGTTTGATCAAATGCTGACTAAACCTTAAGGCTCATTAATAATCACTACACCAGATGATCAACGTTTTGCGCAGGTATCAGTGACTACTTGACAATCTTCATCCCTTGTGATCGTATCATCAAATCTATACATTGAAGCTCTAGACGGTGTCCCCGAACAACCCGAATTTGACGTTAAAATCTCAAAAACAAATTTGTAATCACCAATTTTTTTTCTAGACACTCGTCTCGTCAATACGATCAAAATTTTTTTATTTTGTATGAGAGTTGCTCATGAGCCATGCTCCGTACGAGCGGTGCTCCATACGAGCCATGCTCCGTACGAGTGTTGCTCCATACGAGCGTTGCTCCGTACGAGCGAAACTGCAGAATCTTCATTTCTTCGAATTTTGACATGATTTTTGCACACATCTTGTCGAAAATCAGTTTCTGACAATCCTATGGTTTCAATTTGACATTATGTCCGTGGATTGTCCATTTATTCGATGTTTTACGTCTATACCCCTCATACATCCAAAATTCATGAGCGTAGGTGATTCATCAACTGTTAGATTGAATGAATCGGTGCCGTAGCTCTGATACCAATGTGGTCCCGTGGTCGGCGGTGGTTCTAGACGGAAGCTTTGGGGATAGAACAGATCCGGCAGAACGAAGTAGACGTGTAGGCACAGAATCAGCGGAAGCTTTTCAATTCATTCATTCATATCGAAAGAGTATACATCTTGACTGGATGGCAGAGTTCCTGGAGAGAATCCGCCAGCGTTTCCCCTAAGGGAACTTCCAAAAACTTACAAACAATGAACACACAACACCTATTTATAGACATGATAGCTCGTGCGAACCAAGCATGTTGTCACTCGTATGAATGAGCCATCCATATGAATAAGTCATCCGTATGAAGGGTTATCCGTACAAAGCACAAAGTCACTCGTACGAGGCACATGTCACTCGTACGAGCCAGTACTTGTTCGCACTTGGGCTATGTGTTCGTCTTTAATCTATACAATATTCAGCACACACATTTTCTAGCCTATTCGCACAGTGGCGGCCATAAAATGTATCAACAGATCTCTATGTCCTTGACATGAGCGTGCATCCACTACTACAAAATCGGCTCAATGTTTTGTATCAAAGGCTACAGAAAAGGATTTGATATTATGGCATCGAAAGATTGGGAATATACATTTACGGAAGATGAATTATTTGGTACACAACAATCTGGTGGAGGGTGTGAATCTGAAGAGTTTCCACTTGAGTGATGATTGTATCAGCTTTAAAAGGGGCAAGCTACACAAGAAATCTCATCCAAGAAAAATCCTAAACTCTATCAAGCTGCCACTAGAAAGGTTACATATGGATCTGTTTGGGCCAGTAAACATCAAAAGTATATCTAGTGATCTATATTGCCTTGTTGTGACTGGCGACTACTCAAGATTTTCATGGGTTCTATTTTGGAAAGCAAAGACGAGGCGTCTGAAATCTAATGCTTCTTTTCAGAAAGTTGGAGAATTTGTACCATCTACCGATAAGAAGGATTCATAGCGACAATGGTACTGAATTCAAAAACAAAAGAATGGAAGAGTTTGCAATGCCAAAGGAATACATCACGAATTCAGCACGTCCTATACTTCGCAACAGAAGGAGTCGTTGAACGAAAGAACCGAACTCTTATTAAAACAACACGCACAATGTTAGTAGATTCTAAACTACCTGTCAGTTTTTGGAGCGAAGTGGTTGCCTCTGCTTGTTACATGCTTAATCGAGTATTAACAATCAAGGATCATAAGAAGACATGCCTTGAGTAGCTTAATCAGCGAAACCAAAATTGGAGTCCCTGTATAGTCATTGACCCAGATTGTAAATTCAGAGCTAAGTCTCTAGAGGGGATTTTCTTGGGATATGCTAGTCCTTTAAGAAGAGTATTTTTACCTAGCATAAACCGGGTTATTCTAGCTCAGCATGTTGACTGCCAGAGATATACGTCACCAACACAGAAGCCTGGTGATCCTTGGGTTTAACTATGAGAGTTTGTGGAATTCTCTCGAACTACCAGAAGAACCTACTAAAGAGGAGCTTGTATTGCTATATCAACAACAATCATCTGCTCAAGAACAAATTCCGAGACCAATAGTGATTTTACAATCACAAGTTGGCACAAACGATTCTGAAGCAGGCTCGAGAAATACTCAACAAGAACCCGTAGTCGAACCAGATGTGAACAACATAACACCTACTTTTGATCAATCCAATGATTCTGATTCTGATAGCGAGCCAACATATGATAATGGAGGATCTAGTTCCGATGAAGGCTCAAAGCAGATAACAAGTTTACTTAATCAATCTGTGGGTCCTAGTAATCAGAATGAAGCATCAACAAGTAATCAGGTTGTTAAACAGAACATTACAAATCTGGAGAATGAAGTGAGTGTCTCTGATGAGGTGATGCTGAGGATGTTGTCATACCACCCTTCAGACAACATTATTGGAGCGTCCCAGGCTGGAGTAAAAACTAGAAATCAGATCAATAAGGATCTAAGTTGTTTTTATACTAAATTGCACCTATTCAAGAAAAATGCTTATATGGTTGCTTTATTTCATACGTTAAGCCTAAAACGTACAAAGAAGCGCTTACCGAAGAAAGCTGGGTAAACGCAATGCAAGAAGAGCTGCAAAAATTCAAGAAACTTAGAGTTTGGAAGCTTGTAGATCTACTTGATAATCATAAGTCAATTAGTACTAGGTGGATCTTCAAATGTAAGAAAGATGATAGAGGTGTTATCGTATAAAAAAAGCTCGACTGATTGTCCAACGTTTTCATCAGAAGAAGGGTATTGATTACACAGAGTCTACGCTCCTGTCGCTCGACTAGAAGCCATCCACATATTCCGGGTTTTTGCGTCATGGAAAGGTTTTAAGGTGTACCAGCTTGATGTTAAGTCCGCTTTCCTATACAACAAGGCAGAAGAGGAAATGTATGTCGGCCAACCACCAGGGTTTGTTGATCTAGTGCATAAAGAAAAGGTTTACTTACTAGATAAGGCGTTGTATGGTCTGCAGCAAGCCCCAAGAGCTTGGTATGAGACACTCTCTCAACATCTGTTGAGCAACGGTTTTATCAAAGGCACTATTAATGGCACCCTCTTCACACGTGAAGTGAACGAACACTTGCTGATAGTACAAATCTTTGTGGATGACATCATATTTAGTTCTACAAATGATGAACTTTGCAAAGAATTTGAAGATGTCATGAAAAAGAAGTTTGAAATAAGTTCAATGGGAAATGAAGTTCTTCTTTGACTTCAGTTCGATTAGTTGCCTGATGGTATCTTCATCCATCAGACGAAGTATGTTCACGATCTTTTGGAGAAATTCAACATGTCGGGATCATCACCATTATCTACTCCCTTGACACTTAATCATGGCATAGAACCAATAATCAAGGAGTAAAGATTGATGAGACCTTGTATAGATTGATGATTGGGTCATTAATGTACCTCACAACATGAAGGTCGGATATCACGTATCCAACATGCCTTTGCACCCGATATTAATCAAATCCATGAGTGTCACACTTGGAGATCGTCAAGTGGATTTTCAGATACTTGAAGGGTCCAAGCACCGGCTTGTGGTATTCGCGAAATGATGATTTCAACCTCGCTTGATATTCTGACTCTGATTTCGGCTGCTGCAAATTAAATGTTAAATCTACAACGTCCGGTTGCCAGTTCTTCGGAACATGATTAGTAATGTTGCAATGCAAGAAGCAAACCACGGTGGCTCTCTCTACTTGCGAAGCAGAATACGTTTCAGCTTCCAGTTATTGTTCCCAAATCTTGTGGATACAACAACAGATGAGAGACTATGGCTTGCAGTTTCTTGATACACCTATATATGTAGATAAAAAGGCGGCCATTGATATAACTAAAAACCCGGTTTAACACTCTCAAACTAAACATATTGAAATTTGACACCACTTTATTTGTGATTGTCATGAGAAAAAGTTGGTTAGAATTGAAAAGATCCACACTAATGAACAAAAGGCAATTTTTACACCAAGGCTTTTAATAAAGCTACATTCAGATATCTTTTGAAACTTAATGGGTTGAAAAATCTGACATCAGGGGATATTCTAGAGGATGTTGAATTCGAGGGGGACGACGAGTTGAAGTGGTCCTCAGCGGTTTAGTCATGTTTTTGTATTTAGAATTTCTTTCTTTAAAAAAAATCCAATAATTTGTTTTTGATTTTAGGGGTGAGAAATGTTACGGAAAGTACAAAAACATAAAAAAATTTAAAAATGTTCAAAAACATGAAAAAGACAAAAAGAGTTTTCGTGTGAAAGAGGAAATGATAGTATATCAATGGACTATCATAGTATGCTAAAGAAATGTAGTGTCAAAATGTTTAAATAGGTCTCACTGATGATGTGCCATTAGGCTTTGCACATTCAGTAGATTGTTTCTTAGATATAAATATAAAGAAAAACTTCTTAATTAGTGATTTAACATCTCTTTGATATATGGTCTTAGTACACTGAAATTTCGTTTGAGAGATTGCCATATTTTGAGATACTAGGTCTTTGTAGATAATTCATATCTCAGGTAGTATACAAGTTCTTCTGATTTTGCGTCAGGAATGGCCTAGAACTTGTAGATTACTTTTGCTTTTAAACCTGAAAACTGCAGCATAATTGAAAGTATCGAAAGATCTAACAATTGTTGTCAAAATATTCCAAATTGGAACGTCACTTTTAAGTCGAGCCTTCATCTCTTTGTCTATATGGTGGTACTAACCTGAGCTCTCAAGGTGTCGCACAACCCAGATAATGATATCAGTTAGATATATTCACCTGTAAGATGAATTCTAGGGAATCTTGATACGGGAGTATATTCTGAGGTGGGAAACACGCTTAAGTCAAGTTCCTAAAATTACCTAACATATCTTGGAACAATTGAGAAATGTGTAGAGGTTTAAGTGGACAAAAATACTGATAATCTAAGTGAATCTATTAAGAACTTAATGTCCAATCAAGGTCAATGGTACTTGTGATACGTCTCAAAAAGTGATATGATCCTCTAACACAAACTCACAAAAATATGTTTGTAAATATAATTGTACATAGTTATTGCATTTCATTTTAGAATAACCCAAAAATATTTTCAGTGTGTTTGGCATAAACTTTTGAAAAATCATAAAGATTTATATTTCTATCTTAGTTTCAACTACCGATGATGGAAAGCGAATCTACAAAGTCCAGAGATGTTGTTTGTTAAGGAAAATATAAGAGCACAACGGGTTGGAAGCTTATCTAACATGAGAAAATGTTTTGAAAGGATAAAAAGTTAATTACTTTGAAATTCAACATTGCCTGAAAACATCAGTTTGTTCACAAAGTGTTCAACCGAGGTCATTAACTTGGACTTGGTAGACAAATCAATTAACCAGGGTCATTAACTTGGACTTGGTCAACTGAATGGGTTATTAAAACTGATAAAATGTTCAAAAAAGTTAAAGTTTTGAAAAAATGTACACCACGTCACACGAATTAGTTTCCAATTCGCACGAAGTGATCACTTCGTACGAAGTGGACCTGGTGCTATATATAGAGCAAAGTTCGTACAAAGTAACCATAATTGTTTGTGCAAAATGAGTGAACTCTTTGTACGATTTGGAGTTTGTGTGCGAATTAAAACGAAGTGCTTCCAAATTTGAATTGAGGAGGTTGATTCACACACCTCTAAAAACGGTGAAGGTATTTGACCGTGAATTGAACGAGAAATCACTATTTTCAGCACCTTGGACATTTGAACGTAGATTTAGGAAAATCTAGCCAGCCATATCTAAAATTGAACATAAATTCATGATTATCGACACTAGTAGTGTGTATTAAAACCTTCAATTTGGTAAAATCATCAAGTTTGAAAAAAAAAATTCAAAACTGTTGTTGGCACGAAGGGTCACTTCGTACGAACACTTCGCTCGAAGTGGAAAATGGTTAAAGTTAAAAATCACTCTGCACGAAGTGGGAATGTTCAAAATGGTTTATATTGTTGCACACTTCATACGAAGTGGAAATTACCACTTCGTACATATACCACTTTGCACTAAGTGTTAGGATATTTTTTCATCAAACTTTTCTACGTGTTGAGATTTTAAGTGTTTGTTGATTGTTTTTCCGCAGGAAAAGAAGTCGTTGTGTGAAAAAATGCACAATACATGCTGTGTTCTAGATGATACTATTACCGAGATAGCTCCATTTAAAGAAATACTAGAGTTTATGGAATGATTGTCAATGACGAAAGCTCTAACTCATCAGCATAAGGTGTATGGATCCCATATCGAATGATTCTAGATCACCATCTAGAGTTTGTTTCTGAACCACTTGCAATCCATTATGTATTAAAGATTGACGATAAAGAATTCGAAGTTAAAATCACCAAAGAGCTAATTCGAAAGGTGTTGGATTTGAAAGATAAAGATGGTGATCCCACGGGCTATCCAGAGAGAATGGTTAATGGATGTTTCTATCTGTAACATTTGTCAAAAACGGGTTTCCAAAACCCGCTCCGTTTTGTAATCGAATATCAAGTTATAAATGTCACGTTGTGTATTTATGGTTATTTTGATTTTTAATGACACATAATTAATAAACAAACTAAACTATAAAAATTATTTTTGATAAAAAGTGAAAACAAAATAAATAAAAATGAAATGTTGCTGCCGGGACTCGAACCCGGGTCAGCCGGTTTATAACTTCAAAGATTTACACACACACACATCACCACTCTGCCACTTGTTTGTTTTCTGTCAACTTAGGGAAACAAATAACTCTTATACACAAACCTAGTTAAACCGGTTGCGCCAACTGAGAAACCGAAATCGGCAATTCAACCGTCTAATCGTTTGATTAATCGCACATTCAGGTTTATAACCGATGAACCGACAAATTCTAATCAATTCAGACTTGAATTGACTTGAATTCTGATGATGATGGGTTTTATGACCGAAACTATCCCACAATCTGAATTACTTCAATCAAGACCCCTCTCGCGACTCAGAAACATCATACAAACCTTCCATTTCACTTTCGTCATACATTCAGTCCATCAGAATGCTTAAATCAACTCGTCGGAAATTTCTGCAAGATTCGCCGGAAAACCGTATTCATCATCAAAACGGTAATTCTTTCAATACCGTTGTAGTCTAACAATTGTTAAGCTATTTCTAACTTAAACCTTTCAATTGAAATCGAATTCAGACACCGTTATCAGATAATTCCAAGTCAGAAAATTTCTGGAAATCTTTATTTCCGTCTGTGAAACGGTAAGGACCTTCAATCACACTGTTAACGTTTGTTTATCACTTCAATTCCACGATTGGCTAATCAAAATGGTTAATTGTTTGGTTCAGTTGAGGTGCACAAAAACAGAGCTGACGCATTGCCGGAAACTCTACGATAAATCATTCCTACGGTATGTTTACTTCCAACACCGTCTCTGCTATTTCATTTTAGTCTTATGAATGTTTGATAATCGTAAACGCAAGAAACGGATTAGTAATTCAGTCGACTGTAATTTGAATGAAGAAGACGAAGTTAGTTAAGTTATAAGTTTATTTAAAATCAGTAATATGAACGGGTTAGACACACAGTCCAGCGGTGGACTGTGTGCAAAATATACGCGCATGTGACGAGTTCGATCCCTGATACACGCACTCCCTATGTAATAAAATGCCTTTTTGTTTAAAACTAAACCGGGTTAACTCCGTTAGTTGTTAAGTATAATAAAAATTGGTATATTAAACAAGTTAGACACACAGTCCAGCGGTGGACTGTGTGTGATGTTAAAGCACAAGTCCCGGGTTCGAAACCTGTTACTGGCACCGGGTTGTTGAATTAAAATGTTTTTGAAATTAAAAGAATTTTGGTTAAATCGAATTAGTATATAAATATAATTAAAAACAAGATTATTTCGGGTTAGACACGTAGCTCAGTTGGTAGAGCTGCGTGCACGCGTACGGGAGGTCTCGGGTTCGAGTCTCGCCCAGCGCATTCATGCACCCTGACCGAACCGGTCAACAGGTCAACAAGTCAACGGTCAACGCAAAATAAACAATTTTTTTTATATTTTTATTTATTTAATTTAATTTAAAAATCAATTAAAAATACTTAAAAATAACATTTTCAAAGATAGAAAATAGCCTTAAACTCACAAAAATATATCTAAAAATTCCATTAAAATCCTTAATAAAATCCACTCATTTACTATATTTTTCCGTTATTATTTAGGTTAGTAATTCTCGTTGTTCAATTCTCCCGACTCATGCGCATCTCATCATCTCCAATTAAACGCACCCAATGTAGTGAATCGTTACAAATTCCCCGTTTAATCACGTTTTGGGGTGTATCATGTGTCTTGTTATATATATTATACTTAAACCATTGTGCATACATCATATCATGAACATGTGTATTCAGCTTGTTTCAACTGTTTATGTGGTTATTGTTAGATTCAATTTATTATTTTCAGTACATGCAATTTCATAGGCCGCCGCTCCCCATTACATTATGAGCGTTGAGCATGTTCCCCATTACATTATGAGCGTGAACCTGGCGTGCCAACATACGATCGGCTCCGTTTGATTGAGCCTTGATCGCACAGACATTTATCATTTTCAGTACATGCAATACGATCGGCTCCATTTGATTGAGCCTTGATCGCACAGTTTCATTTATATTCTTTATCGTATGATGTTGGTATGTTAATGTATGCTATCATATGTTATTGTATGTTGTAGTTGTGATTGCTATTGCCACTGCTTGATTATTTACATTTGCTCATTCATGATTATGCACAATTTTTCATTGATAAACTAATAAGTAAATCAATAATAAATGTTTATCTAACAAGGTTCACTCGCAAACTTATGTTGACCCAAAAACCCCCATTTTTACACATGATACAGGTGAACCAGCTGCAGCCAGAAACACTTAGGATTGGACTAGAAGAATAAAATGATTTAGAGTTTGGAATTGTTTTGTTTGGTTATTTTTCTTTGTATTGTATGGACATGTTTGGATATTTGGGAATGTAATTTTGACTTTAATAAATATGAAACATATTAGTAAATATCATGAGCTTTGGTGATAACCTAATTATGCCCCGACTCTTATTCCGCTGCGGGTCGGGGTGTGACAGATTGGTATCAGAGCCATGACTATAGGGATATAGGATAGGTTATTAGACCCTTAGAGCCTATACTATAGTTGATTAGAAACTTATAAGATTTTTGTGTGTTACATGCCAAATTTCATGATGTTTATATGTTTTATGTTAAATGTTACATTCAATGTTATGCAAGCATGTTCATAAGTATATATTATCATATAATGCCTATCATGAATCATATACTCATAACATATCACATCCATGAAAGCACACACCACATCATGATTGCTTTTACAATGATTTTTGTGTTTTCAAATCTCATCAAAGTGAGTTCTCATGACGGGCATGTAGTAACTGGAAGGGTACCAGTACCGGTAGTCGGAACGTCCTGTCTAGGCTGGCATTCGTATAAATCCAAAATAAAGGACCAGTTTGCCTACCTGGGGACTAACGATGAGAGTACGAAGTACCTATTAGGCCAAAGCATGCTATACCAAACATCGTGTGAGCTAACCCCACTTTGAGTTGTCATTGTGTCTACACCTGGACACATTCCGACCATACATCTCGTAAACATATTTTGTGGTTTGCATTCGGGTGATGCAAGTGTTAAATCGCCAATACTAATGTGAATCCTACCAAGCCAATAGCCATGGGGGCCCACATGACTATATAGGTGAAGGTATGGGGGACATTTGAGGCCCAACATGAGCAAACCCAAGACATCCTACGGATGTAGTTGCATTATTGATATTTATGTTATTTTCATTTTCTTAAAGACACATGACACCTAAAAAGACTCCATAAACTCACAATCTTCTTATGTATGTTCCTGTAGATGTCGTCCAGACAACAACGAAGGGGTAAAAGATCAGGAAGGTCTCAGGAACGCTTGGCCACACAAATCGCGAAACAAATGGCCACGATACTGCCTGACATTGTGGTCCAAGTACAACAAGCCCTCGCTACAAATCCTACTAACCCTCCCCAACAACATGACCAGAACATCGACAACCCTCCTACCAGCAAGTTCTCATACAAACATTTCAAGTCTTGTGATCCTCCTAAATTTGAAGGGACCGAAGGTGTCACTGCTCTCTTACATTGGTTTGAGGAAATGGCAAAACACCTTCCTCAACTGCGATTGTCCTGAGGATCGCAAGGTTCGATACGCCACTGGCAGACTATTTGGGGTAGCTCTCACTTGGTGGAATACTGAAAAAGGGAAGAGGGGAATTGATGATGCAATGGCCTTAACTTGGGAGGAGTTAAGGGAAATCATGACTAGGCGTTTTGTCCTAGGAGTGAAATTAAAAAGTTGGAGGACGAATTTCATTCTTTAAAGCAGAAGGAGGGAGACCACACCACCTATAACAAGAGGTTCTTAGAGTTGAACCAAATGGTTCCAAATTTGTTTACCCCAACTTATCGTCTGATCGAGCATTATATTCGAGGACTTCCCTCGAAAATTCAAGATTCAGTTCTCAGCATTTCACCGGTAACACTTGAAGCTGCTATGGAGCTAGCGACTGAACTGACCGAGAATCGAATTCGCAACGGGAAGTTTAAAGAAGAGAAAAAGAAAGCCCCTGTGAGGGTCAAACTACAAACCATTCCATCTCTTCCTCTAAGTTTGCTAACAAGAGGAAGCGCAACACCAGAAACTTCGCCATTACACAAACCAACTCCCCTATTCCTGCTGCACCCATTACCCAAGTCGCCCCTTCACCTGCACCATACAAAAGACCATACTCTGGCCCGTTACCAAAATGCAACCGCTGCAATATCACCATTCTCCTGATTATCCTTGCCAATATTGCACCGGCTGTGGTCGCGCAGGTCATACTGTTCAAACCTGCCGCATGCCTCAGCGAACAAACCGCCACCAGCCTGCAACCCAAACCCACCAACAAATAATGGGTCAAGCCCAACAACCCCTACTATTACCACCCACCCAACATTTAGCCCAAACATATTACCAACCCAATTATCCTATGGGTCAACCTAGCGGGCTTGCTTCAATTGCGGAGACCCAAGCCATTTCAGTAACACGTATCAAGGTTGGTAAACATTATTCATGCTCAGGCCTAAGCCAACCCGGTGAATCAAGCGAACTAAGCTCCTCCACCTGCAAGAGGAAGAGTTTTCAATATCAGTGCTAACCAGGCCAGAGCTGACGGCAATGTGGTTAACGGTACGTTCCTTATAAATGGTAGATATGCATCCATATATTTGATACCGGTGCGGATAGAAGTTTTGTGTCCTTAGAATTTGAACCTATCCTAAACCAAAATCGTGATAAGCTCATGGAATCCATAACGGTAGAAGTTGCTGACGGGAAGCCGGTCTCATTAAACTCTATTATTCGCAACTGTACACTCACCTTAAACGACCACGATTTCTCAGTTGACCTTATTCCTATGAAACTGGGAAGTTTTGATATCATAATCGGTATGGACTGGCTTAGTCAACATCAGGCAGAAGTTGTATGTCGCGAAAAGTTTATACGTATTCCTCTTTCAAACGGTCAAACTCTTCGAATCTTTGGAGAAACCTCGTCGAAAGGGCTCAGCTTAATGTCTTGTCTTCAAGCTCAAAAATATCTTTGCAAGAATTATGTTGCGTTTTTAGCTAATATCATCAAAAAGGGAACCATGGAGAAGAAACTTGAAGACATTCCTGTAGTAAAAGATTTCCCGCAAATTTTTCCTGACGACATTTCAGGACTTCCTCCAGTTAGAGAAGTCGAATTCCGTATTGATCTGATACCTGGTGCTACACCAGTTGCAAAGTCTCCTTATAGGTTAGCCCCCTCTGAAATGCAAGAGCTAGCCAGTCAATTACAAGAGTTGAATGACAAGGGATTCATACGTCCTAGCTCATCGCCTTGGGGTGCACCTGTCCTTTTCGTAAAGAAGAAAGATGGATCTTTTCGTATGTGCATCGACTACAGAGAGCTCAACAAATTAACAATCAAGAATCGCTATCCTTTACCTCGCATTGATGATCTTCTTGACCAACTTCAAGGTGCCAACTGCTTTTCAAAAATCGACCTTCGATCTGGCTATCATCAACTTAGAGTACAGGAAGAAGACGTCCCTAAGACTGCTTTCCGAACTCGTTATGGCCATTATGAATTCATGGTCATGCCATTTGGTTTAACCAACGCACCAGCTGTCTTCATGGACCTAATGAACAGAGTCTGCAAACCTTATCTTGACCGATTTGTTATAGTCTTCATCGACGACATTCTTATTTATTCAAAGTCTAAGTCTGATCATGAGCGTCATCTTCGACTCATCCTTACACTTCTAGAGAATGAAAAGCTTTACGCCAAATTCTCCAAATGCGAATTCTGGTTAAAAGAGGTGCAATTCCTCGGACATGTAGTCAATGACAAGGGAATACATGTCGACCCCTCGAAGATCAAAGCGGTACAAGAATGGCAAGCTCCACGTACACCAACTGAAGTAAGATCTTTTCTTGGTTTGGCTGGTTATTATCGTCGTTTCATTTCAAACTTCTCTCGCATTGCTGTACCACTCACTGCTTTAACTCATAAGGGAAAACCTTTCATATGGGGACCCAAGCAAGAAGAAGCCTTCCAAACCCTTAAACAAAAACTCTGCGATGCACCAATCCTCACTCTTCCTGAAGGTTGTGATGATTTCGTGGTCTATTGCGATGCGTCAGGGCAAGGATTAGGCTGCGTTCTAATGCAAAGAGGAAAAGTTATAGGTTATGCTTCGAGAAAACTCAAGACGCATGAGAAGAACTACACCACCCATGACCTAAAACTTGGAGCCGTTGTGTTCGCTCTTAAGATATGGAGACATTATCTCTATGGTACTAAGTGTGAAATATACACTGACCACAAGAGCCTTCAACATATCTTCAATCAAAAGGAGTTAAACATGAGGCAACGAAGATGGGTCGAACTTCTAAATGACTAGGACTGTGAAATTAGATACCACCCGGGTAAAGCAAATGTAGTGGCTGATGCACTTAGTCGAAAGGGTTATGCGAACTCCATCTGTCTTCTATGTTCGCAAATTATAACCGACATTAAAGATCAAATTCGAGAATCCCAACACGTTTCAATAAGAAGATGATGTACGAAAGGAAATGTCCTGTGGAGCTGAGCTAAAAATTGAAACTAAATCTGACGGTATTCTGTATTATCTAGATCGTATATGGATTCTAACCACAACAGTCTTCGTGAAATTCTTATGAAGGAAGCTCATAAAACGCGATACTCTATACACCCAGGAGCCGATAAGATGTATCAAGACCTACGATATACCTATTGGTGGCCTGGAATGAAAAAGGATATTGCTGTTTTTGTTTCTAAGTGCCTTACATGTTCCAAGGTGAAAGCTGAACATCAAAGACCCTCAGGACTTCTGATCCAACCTGAAATACCTGTATGGAAGTGGAAAAATATAACCATGGACTTCATTACCGGGTTACCTCGCACTTCTGGTGGGTATGACACTATATGGGTAATAATTGACCGACTTACAAAATCAGCTCACTTTATTCCTATCCGCGAAGATTTCAAGAACGAAAAGCTAGCTCGTATTTATATCAGCGAAATCGTAAGCCGACATGGAGTACCGTTAAGCATTATTTCTGATCGTGATGGTCGTTTCACTTCACGAACATGGCAAGCAGTACAAGCCGCTATGGGCACGCGATTAGATCTCAATACCGCCTATCACCCTCAAACTGATGGTCAATCTGAACGCACCATACAAACTCTTGAAGATATGCTTCGAGCATGTGTCATAGACTTCAAGGGAAATTGGGACGCTCATCTGCCATTAGTTGAATTTTCGTACAACAACAGCTATCATTCAAGCATCGGCATGGCACCTTTTGAAGCCTTATATGGTCGTAAGTGCCGATCTCCTGTATGTTGGCACGAAATTGGGGAAGCTCAAATCACTGGTCCAGAATTGATCCAAGAAACCACAGACAAGATCCATCAAATCCGAAACAATCTTTTAGCGGCCCAAAGTCGTCAAAAGAGTTATGCAGATAAACGACGGAAACCTTTAGAGTTTAACATTGGTGATCATGTACTTCTAAAAGTATCACCGTGGAAGGGAGTAGTTCGTTTTGGTCAAAAGGGCAAGCTAGCACCACGCTACGTAGGACCTTTCAAATACTCGAAAGAGTAGGACCTGTAGCATACAAGCTTGATCTACCAGAAGAACTCAACAGGATTCATCCCACATTCCACGTATCAAATTTGAAGAAGTGCCACGCTGATGAGAACCTCCACATTCCGCTGGAAGATATTCAGATTGATAAATCTATGCATTTTATTGAAAGACCTGTAGAGATCATGGACTTCGGAGAAAAACGTTTACGAAGAAGTCGCATTCCAATTGTTAGGGTACGCCGGGAGTCGAAACGGGGACCTGATTTTACTTGGGAACGTGAAGACTCAATGCGCGAAAAATACCCAAATCTTTTTCCTACTACTTAAATTTCGGGACGAAATTCCTAAAAGTAGGGGATACTGTAACATTTGTCAAAAACGGGTTTCCAAAACCTGCTCTGTTTTGTAATCGAATATCAAGTTATAAATGTCACGTTGTGTATCTATGGTTATTTTGATTTTTAATGACACATAATTAATAAACAAACTAAACTATAAAAATTATTTTTGATAAAAAGTGAAAACAAAATAAATAAAAATGAATGTTGCTGCCAGGACTCGAACCCGGGTCAGCCGGTTTATAACTTCAAAGACTTAACACACACACACACATCACCACTCCGCCACTTGTTTGTTTTCTGTCAACTTAGGGAAACAAATAACTCTTATACACAAACCTAGTTAAACCGGTTGCGCCAACTGAGAAACCGAAATCGGCAATTCAACCGTCTAATCGTTTGATTAATCGCACATTCAGGTTTATAACCGATGAACCGACAAATTCTAATCAATTCAGACTTGAATTGACTTGAATTCGGATGATGATGGGTTTTATAACCGAAACTATCCAACAATCTGAATTACTTCAATCAAGACCCCTCTCGCGACTCAGAAACATCATACAAACCTTCCATTTCACTTTCGTCATACATTCAGTCCATCAGAACGCTTAAATCAACTCGACGGAAATTTCTGCAAGATTCGCCGGAAAACCGTATTCATCATCAAAACGGTAATCTTTCAATACCGTTGTAGTCTAACAATTGTTAAGCTATTTCTAACTTAAACCTTTCAATTGAAATCGAATTCAGACACCGTTATCAGATAATTCCAGTTCGCCGGAAAATTTTTGGAAATCTTTATTTCCGTCTGTGAAACGGAAAGGACCTTCAATCACACTGTTAACGTTTGTTTATCACTTCAGTTCCACGATTCGCTAATCAAAATGGTTAATTGTTTGGTTCAGTTGAGGTGCACAAAAACAGAGCCGACGCATTGCCGGAAACTCTGTGATAAATCATTCCTACAGTATGTTTACTTCCAACACCGTCTCTGCTATTTCATTTTAGTCTTATGAATGTTTGATAATCGTAAACGCAAGAAACGGATTAGTAATTCAGTCGACTGTAATTTGAATGAAGAAGACGAAGTTAGTTAAGTTATAAGTTTATTTAAAATCAGTAATATGAACGGGTTACACACACAGTCCAGCGGTGGACTGTGTGCAAAATATACGCGCATGTCACGAGTTCGATCCCTGATACACGCACTCCCTATGTAATAAAATGCCTTTTTGTTTAAAACTAAACCGGGTTAACTCCATTAGTTGTTAAGTATAATAAAAATTGGTATATTAAACAAGTTAGACACACAGTCCAGCGGTGGACTGTGTGTGATGTTAAAGCACAAGTCCCGGGTTCGAAACCTGTTACTGGCACCGGGTTGTTGAATTAAAATGTTTTTGAAATTAAAAGAATTTTGGTTAAATCGAATTAGTATATAAATATAATTAAAAACAAGATTATTTCGGGTTAGACACGTAGCTCAGTTGGTAGAGCTGCGTGCACGCGTACGGGAGGTCTCGGGTTCGAGTCTCGCCCATGCACCCTGATCGAACCGGTCAACAGGTCAACAAGTCAACGGTCAACGCAAAATAAACAATTTTTTTATATTTTTATTTATTTAATTTAATTTAAAAATCAATTAAAAATACTTAAAAATAACATTTTCAAAGATAGAAAATAGCCTTAAACTCACAAAAATATATCTAAAAGTTCCATTAAAATCCTTAATAAAATCCACTCATTTACTATATTTTTCCGTTATTATTTAGGTTAGTAATTCTCGTTGTTCAATTCTCCCGACTCGTGCGCATCTCATCATCTCCAATTAAACGCACCCAATGTGAGTGAATCTTTACAAATTCCCCGTTTAATCACGTTTTGGGGTGTATCATGTGTCTTGTTATATATTTTATACTTAAACCATTGTGCATACATCATATCATGAACATGTGTATTCAGCTTGTTTCAACTGTTTATGTGGTTATTGTTAGATTCAATTTGTTATTTTCAGTACATGCAATTTCATAGGCCGCCGCTCCCCATTACATTATGAGCGTTGAGCATGTTCCCAATTACATTATGAGCGTGAACCTGGCGTGCCAACATACGATCGGCTCCGTTTGATTGAGCCTTGATCGCACAGACATTTATCATTTTCAGTACATGCAATACGATCGGCTCCGTTTGATTGAGCCTTGATTGCACAGTTTCATTTATGTTCTTTATCGTATGATGTTGGTATGTTAATGTATGCTATCATATGTTATTGTATGTTGTAGTTGTGATTGCTATTGCCACTGCTTGATTATTTACATTTGCTCATTCATGATTATGCACAATTTTTCATTGATAAACTAATAAGTAAATCAATAATAAATGTTTATCTAACAAGGTTCACTCGCCAACTTATGTTGACCCAAAAACCCCCATTTTTACACATGATACAGGTGAACCAGCTGCAGCCAGAAACACTTAGGATTGGACTAGAAGAATAAAATGATTTAGAGTTTGGAATTGTTTTGTTTGGTTATTTTTCTTTGTATTGTATGGACATGTTTGGATATTTGGGAATGTAATTTTGACTTTAATAAATATGAAACATATTAGTAAATATCATGAGCTTTGGTGATAACCCAATTATGCCCCGACTCTTATTCCGCTGCGGGTCGGGGTGTGACACTATCGATGGGTTATAAATGCCATGTGAATTCTACGAATTTCAAGAAAGAAAATCTGGGCAGGCCATACAAATTCTTTGTACACTCGATCATTCATGCTTCCAGTCACAGGAAGGGCGGTTACGATGATATTCTCAACTACCAGATGTGTATGGCTGCTGCACTAACGCTTAATCTGCCATACAACTTCACAAAGTTAATCTTTGAGCAGATGGCGTCGAACACTACAACAAAGAAGTTTCTCAAGTACCCAAGGTTCTCACAAATGATGTTGGATGTCTTATTTCCGAACCTAGAAAAGAAAGAGGATGATGAGCTGAAACTGAATCATATGGTTAAAGAGACACTGATCATATTGAATCTATATTTGGAACAAGATTTAGAGTCAGTTGCAAAGCCAATGTATGGAGCGATTAAAGATAAAAATTATGTTGCACCTCCAAAAGGCAAGTGGAGAAAAGATACTAGTGGGTCTGAGAAGGATGAAGCAGATTGTCTTGAAGAGCTTATTCTAGGAGAAGTAGTTGGTACGAGAAAGAGGAAAAGAAAAGGAAACAGGCAACTCCAAAGAAGAAACCAACACAAGCTTGTCAACGCACAACTATCCAGACTATGCTTCGTGATGAACAGTCTGAGGAAGAAACACAAGTTAATGATCAAGTTGCTGAGAATGTGAATGTTCATGAGAAGTCTTTTCTGCTACATCGGATAATGATCGTGAGGTTAATGTTGAGAAGATTGCACCAAATGTTGAGAAAGAGGTTCTCAAGGGTGATAATGAAGATAGCTTAAATGATAGTACTGATTTGGAAATAGCAGCAGCCAAACAACAAGAAGAACAATGATTACAACAGCGTAAACGTGAAGAAGTTGGAGATGATGACGTGTCATATGTTCCTTCGGAGACTAAGGAGGTGATTGAGAGGCCAGTCAGGAAAACAAGACCTGCTAAAAGCAAAGCGTCTAATGTGCTGAAAAAGATAACAGGATCTCCTATGGCATAGAAAGCATGACCAAAGTATAAAAGAGCTACGAAGACACCGGAAGATGAAGTTGTGGCTGCTACAGAGAATGTTGAATATGTTATTCCACCATCACCAACTCATATCCAACAACCACCAATGACACCACTATTTCCCACATCACCATTACAACAACCACCTACATCACCACAACCACCTTCAACACCAGAACATACAACACCTCAAGTACAACAGAGAACTCCACAAGCTGATCAAAGACTCCAATCTTTCCCAAATATTGATTTTGAAGGAATTCCTTATTCTAACTTTAAAGGAGGTTTGGATGGTGATTTCTTTAATGAAACTAAAATTCCAGAATTAGAAAGCAGGATCAAGTTTCTTGAAGATGATCGAAAGAATTTGGAAGCAGTGTTGTCAAGTTTTTGACTGAGAATGAAAGATTGAGAAGGTTGGTTACTGATTATGAAGCTGAACGAATTCGAAGTGATAAAAGATGGATATGTTTCAGAAGATCTTATCTAAGAAGTTGAGTATAGACTTTGAAGCTGAATCTGAGTTAATTGAATTGAAGAGGCTAAACAAAGAGTGGCTGAAAGAGCACGCAAAGCCAAAGAGGATGCTGGAGCAGCTGGTAAAGGCAAAGATGATGAAGGTCCTATTATTGTTCCAACAGAGCCCGAACCAGAGGTTGTAGTTTAAACTGAAGCTAAAGTTGTTATTCCAACAGAGCCCGAAAAATAAGCTGAAGTTGAAACTGAAGTTGAGTTCGTTAACTATGTAAAGATTGGTGAACCTGTTGATGTTTTTGGGATATCAGCAAAGCAGTTGCACTTAGAAAGAAAGAAATTGGAAGCTGATAAAGAGCTTGAAGAGCTAGAAAAAGAGATTGATGAGAATGTTGATACAGATGTTGACGGTGATGGTAAAAAGGACAATGATGACAAGGGTAATGACGATGACAACACCCAGGGTGGAACTGGTGTGAAAGTGGGGGATGCTAAAGTGAATGAATCGTTTGATTAGATACATATTTGAGGATAATGTGAATGAAGAGTGAGAAGATGATAGACAGGGGGAGACGAAGGACCTTTTACATGATACTGAGCAATCCAGAACCCTCACAGTTGCACCATTAATAGTTGTTCCGGATGTGCCAAAAGCGAAGATTTTCTATCTAGAGCAAGATGTTGAAGAAGGAGAATTTATACATAATTACACCAAGGAAGAAATGGCCAAAATGCTAGGTGTCGATGAAGAATCTCTCGAATTTGACTTTGAAGATGAACTTAACAACATCGGCGCATCAAAAACCTGAAGATTATGTGTATAAGTATGTAGCTGAAGCTGATAACTACAACAAGGTTGTCGTGGAGGATGATTCGGATGATGAAACAGAAAAATATGACGGCGAAGGTACAGATGATTTCATAACCTTCCAAGAAATGTTTAATGAAGCTACAGATGAACAGTTGAAGCGTAAAGTTGAAGAGTCAGTGAAAGAAGAGATTAGCGAAATAAGAGATAAGTGAAGCTAAGAAATCGTGGTTTAAAGAATTGCCCAAAGAAAGGAAGTTTAGACGTCAACTAGCTTTCTTTACACGTGACCAAGATAAATCCTTGGGGATATTCTCAGTTAGGGATGGATTGAAGATTTGTACATATATGCGATCTAGAGATAATTTGGATTATAGTATTTTAGATACTTATCTGATATGAAGATGTTACCATGTTGGGATGTAGAAGAATTGGTGCATACTAAGATGATAAACTTTGAAATGACACTACATGATCAACGATTGTGGAAACTGATCAAGTACAAAGCTACTCACGGTTTCAATCACTGGAAACCGCATATTCCAAAGAAGAGAATCAAAGTTGATCTGGTGACTAAAAAGAAAGATGTAATGTTGATTGTTAAATGCCACACACATATTGAGCATGTTTCCATCTCTTCTCGAGAAACAAGTCCGGCTATTCACGGAAGTGAGAAGCAGATGATTAATCATTGCTTCGGAAGAAACGTTAAAGAGAATTGAACAAGATTTCTATCAATTCTTCATGTGGTGGCAATGTGATGAAGAAACAGGTGAGGCGGTGATAGTTTTAAAGAATGAAGGTTTATGGAGAATGATACACATACTAGACCCGATGTGGCTAGTTAACTGTTCTAAGAAAGATGTAGAATGTTTGGTCTTTAACAAGATATGTTACAAAGTTAGAGAAAAAGTTCAAGCGATGCAGTATCAGGGAGGGATCAACGTTTGTTGTGCTCATGGAATTAATTCTGGAAGATTGTGGCAATCAAAGTGGAGAGAGTTGGAAGGTAAAGAATTTATGAAACAAGTCAGAAAAAAAAGAAAGGATTGATGCGGTTATAAAGAAGGCCTCAATCAGAAGGTTACAGTTTATCAAGTGGGCACTGGCTACTGATCAAACACCGATTCCATTTGAACAACACAGAAAGCCGAGGAAGAATTTCTTTGGACGCTGAATGTTGAAGTTATAAAGTTTTTTGTAGACTTACCAAGACTGCGGCAATATCCAAGGGGGAGTTTGTTGATGCAGATGTCTATAGCCTACATCTTAGGGTCATGTCGAGTATGTAATAGGACTTTGATATTAGATTTTGTGTTTTATGTGTATGTAATAGGCTCCTTCGTACGAAGTGTACAACTCGCACAAAATGTGTATGTCTATAAATAGGCGAGTTATTTTCTTGAGTAGCTAGTTGTTTTGTTGACTGTGAAGCCGAAGCCCTGTCCAGTTTGTCTCAGAATTGTAAAAGTTGAATGATATTAATGAAACTGAGCATTTAAACAGTAACAATCATATTGTCACTAGTTAATCATGAATTCTGCACATATTGAATAGATTTCAAGTTAGGTCCTATGCTTACTTGGATGAGCTGATCTTAATCAGTAACTTGTTCGAAACAGAAGCTTGTTCAAAATAGTAACTTTTTCAAAATCCTCTAAACACAAAAACCTTAGTGACTTTTAAAAACAGTGTCGCTCGAAAAGTCTGTTCGAAAACACTTCGAAAACAGTTGTTTTTCAAAAAAAACTTTTTCAAAAAGAGCTTTCCAAAACCTGCAAAATAGAAACAGATCGCATAAGAATAAACTTCCGAATAATTAGAGATTCTGATATATTCGAAAACTTTAGCTTTGTTCTCCAAATCTGTTAGCCTTGGAAACAGTAATCCCGAAAAATCTGTTAATAGATTTTCCAAAATCTTCCAACAAAACAGGGTTATCTTCAACGAATTTTTCAAGAAAAAGCAGCAGATCTTCAAAGATTTTCCGGACAGCATTCCACAACGATCTTCAATAGCTTTTTCGAATAACACCAGCAGATCTTCCGAATCAGCAGATCTTTCACAGTAGTCTTCAAAAACAGCACCACAGCCAACTTCCGAAAACTTTCAGAATCAGTGTGATATTACAAACATGTTTAACATGATCTGATACCAATTGTAAGTCCCAAATTTGGATCACTACAGCGATATAACAACTAGCATGGCTGATTGGCGGAATCAAACATTCAAACTTGATTCTTAGAACAAAGATGAATGACAATGGAGATGAATAAAGATGAATATATTAACAATAAACTTCAACTAGCATACCAAAGGTCTGATACAAGCTTGCAGTAAAACACAAACAACAAACAACCTAAACCAATGAACTAACATCTGTATTTATAGGAGAGCCAAGCCCAAGAACTCCCCCTAGACCATTTCACCCACATACAAGCAGTTTCACCAACAGTCTTTTCTTTTTCTTGATCAGGTTCTCCTAAGATACATTCAACTGCCGTAAAACAAAAGGTATCATATCTGTCATTAGTTTTTGCTATTAAAGAAAAGTTTTCACCAGTTAGGTCCTTGGGTAGACTACTCCAATCAACAAAGCCTTGAGTGAAAAAAAACTTTGTTGATTGGCTTTAGCAGATGAAGGAGCAAGAGTGGCAAGAGGTGCTTGAACATGTAAGACAGGCATTTGAATGCATTAGACTTGAGGAACAGGTGTTTGGATACACTACACAGGGACAAGACTAATGTTTTGTGAAAAGGGCATTGTTTTGAACATTTGGTGCAGGGGTATTTCAGGAACTTTGATAGAAGTTTGTTGAGTGTTTGATTGAGGTCTTTGATTGGGATACGTTATAACCGGTGCAGAATTACTTGTTTGATTTCTGCACTCCTTAGAAAAATGACCTAGCATATAACACTTAAAACACTTTATCATGGACTTATCCAACCCTACCCTTGATCTCCCATTTAATCCTACATATCTCCTACCAGTTCTTTTATAAAAGTTATTTGCTCTTATACTTAGTAGGGCCACTGGTGCAAAATATCCATATCCTCAAAGTATGTGGGATCAATACGTTTCAGATCATCAAGGACCAATGGCAAACTATCAGGACCATGACTATCATCTTTTGCTGTGAATGCATAGCTTGAGGAATATGGGTCAGAATGATTCTAGTTGATATATCAATGTAATGATCAAAACTCTAATCATTTGGTAATCCTAAAGATGATCTTTCCAAACTCCAAAGTGTCGTGTTTCCAAAAACATAATCTTTTGACACTTTTCCAATTTCCTTGAGCTCCTTTTTCTAGATAGGCTCTCTCTCAAATGTCAAGAACTTTCCATGAAGTTGAGTCAGGGTCAGGTCCTGAAGTAAGTGGTTGTTCTCATCACTATGGCTATTGTGGCCCACTTCTAGGAAGTGATCTAAAAAATAGGTTACTTAAAGTTGATTTAGGAAATTCCTTGTTTACCAACGTTAATTCACTTGTTAAACATTAAAACCTCTCAAACTATTGTGTAAGGGTTTCTCCCTTGACGTGTGTGAAAGTCTCGTATTGTTGTTTAAGGACTTCTCGAGTGTTCTCGATCACATCCTTCGTTCCACCAAACTACTCTTTCAACGCATCCCATAACTCTTTACCATTGTTTGCAACGTAACAGGATGGCATAAATTTCATTTCATAGAGTCATGGCCACAATGCTAAAGGCCTTTGCATCTAGCTCATTTTTTTGGAAATCTTGCTCTTAGTAATTTTCCAGCTTCTTTGGCTCTTGAACACTCGGGTTTCGGCACTAGGTACCATTGGAATGTGAGGTCCAAATATAACGGACTTCAACACCTATTGTTCTATTGAGCAAGCACATGTACCATACTACATTGCCACATATTATACTCAGATTTGACATGCATAGGAGGCTTGTTACTTAAGCCAGTGTTATGGGGATCATTTTGTTCCATCTCTTTTGTTCTTTTGAAGAAAAATAGAGGATGTGTGAATACTTTTGAAATCAACACTTTACAACTCTAAGTTACGAACATAATGGATCATTGTGAGCTCATCTTTAAATATTAAACTGATTATGAAATCAAGTTTAATGTGACCAAGCTCTGATACCAATTGCAGGTTCTGAGTTTGATATTTGAGGTAGTTTAAGCAAAACAAGAACAAAAAACTTATAAATTAGAAGACAAATAATGCAAACATACAAGTAGGAAGATATATCAAAACTGCTTTGTATTGAAACCCAATGATTATAATAACAATCTAATGATTTTACAATCTCTCCCTCAGCCTAATCACTCACAATTATATTTGTACAAAACAGAATGTGTGTGAAGTGATAAATAGATCTCTAACAAGTGAGATCTATTTATACAAAGTACAAAAGATCGGTTTGCAATCAGTTGACATCACCCTGATAGTGCATCTAACATTCCTAAAAAAGATTCCACAAATTTTAGCAAACATCTTCCGAGATCTAACATTTGCTCTATCACATGGAAAGTCTATTACAAAGCAAGTTGTTGTATTGATGAAACCTCTGATCTTCAAAGCGATGTTGCTTTGTTTCAAACATCTTATTGGACTAAATAGATGTTTGGTCTTCTTGAACAAAGTTTTGCTTCAACAGGGCTTTGGCCTTGATCGGTGCTTGGTTTTTCTTCAATAGTGGTTCCAAGGCTTGAATAGATGTTTCCATGTCTTCAACAGATTTTCTGATTTGTGTTCAAGATTCACTATCTTTGGGAGGAGAATGCTTCATCTACAGTTTATTTCCTGATCAGATAGGTCATGTTTTGGCTTTTGAATATCATATGTTCTTTTGTAGGTCCAACAATCTCCCTAGAATAGATGATGCTAAAACATATGTTTATTGAATAAACCTCTATTTTATCAACTTCTCCCTGATTTGGCTTTTGAAATAAAGCTCAAATGATTTAGGGAGAGAGTCATCTGGATCCCTTTCAAGTGGCAGGCTAATTAGATCTTGCAGATCTGTAACATTTAGCCCAAACAGTGAGATCTTTTTCACTTCTCACTTTCACGGCTATAAATAACATATTTCTCGTCTAATACCTTCTCGCCATCTCGTCTAATATCTTCTCACCATCTCGTCTATTAATAGAGGGTCGTGGAGGTCGGAACCAACTTGTCCTTTGGTGGTTTTCAACACCATCCATAATCTACCGCCCAGCTCCTTAGATGGGTAGCTATGGTAGTGGAAATCACTCTAGGAGACAAACGCAACATGGGGAGAGGATCTAACCATGGTGGAGACTATCGAGGAAGATCACGCAATACAAGGGTGGATGGTCCAATTGATAGTGATGGAAACAACTAAAGGCTGATTACCACAGATTCACAGAGGAGGATCATACCAAGCCATACAGGCCGCTGACCATAACTGAGAAATCAAAATTCAATTTGTAGATCGCTCAAGCTCCTTTTTCCCGCAAAAACTAAAATGCCAAACACCATAAGGAAGTATGAAGGAACCACCGAGCGTGATGACCATCTCCTTGGGTTCTACACTATGGGAGGAGTTGAAAGGTCGATACTTCCACTTCGGTGCCACAGGTTCGCGTAAACCCTCACAAGCGCGACACATGTGTGATTCAACAGCTTACCAGCGGGAAATATTGACAGCCTCATGGAATTGATTGACAAAGTCTCTCAAAACTTCAGCCAACAACGGCGTTACAACTGATATTTTACAAGTCTATAGGCATGACAACGAATCGTTGGGGGATTTCATCACAAGATACAACAAGGAATCACTTTATGTCAAAGAGATTGGGAGGAACATTATGCGCTCGGGTTTTGTACGAGGCGTTCAATACAATGAACTCATACGCTGCCTAACAGGGCATGATGGGATGCCAAAAACGTGGAACGAGATCATGACTTGAAGGATCTTTGCATAAACATAGAAAACAGTTATTTGGTGGGAAGTAGTGAGTTAAATTACAGGGCCAAAATAGATAAAATGACAAAAGGGGGAAGGCCTCAATTTGGTCAACAATACAATGGTCTCCAACTCAGTCGTATACAAGGTGTTTTCCACATCAGATCACCAACAACCCACATCCCACAACAAATCAAAGGGACACAAGATCTTAGACACCATTTATTAACACACCGTCCGAAGTCCTCACAACATAAGTGGTAGATTTCTAGAGCTCGCGACCCATCAAAAACTAAAAGAAGCTTATTCCAGACAAATTATATGAATTCCATTAAGATAACGGTCATGACAAAGACTATTGCTTCTATTTGAAGTCTGAGATCAAGTCTGCATTGAAGTCTGGGAAGCTTACACATCTAATCAAGAATGTGCAAAGAGGTGTCTACAACCTAGACACGAGACATTATGGGGGACCACCAAAGAAGCATATTAGAAACCTAAACATGATAATCGAGGGGGGAGACGTGGAAATGTTGCTCAAAAAGGCAAAATGAGCAATCCGAATCCTTGTGCAAACAACAAGTAGTCTTTTCAATTGTCAAATCTTTAGCTCAAAAGGCCCCTGGTTATCACAGCTTTCATAGGTCACTATTGATCCAGTTAGATCTTCCTCAGTATGGAGAGTATTTTAGACATCACGTATGAGCAATGTTTTAGTCAGTTGGATGCGGAAGAGCGAGCCCACTTGGAGCCTGTTGACGCCCCAATTTCTAAGTTTTTAAATGAAGTGATGAATCTAATTGGGCAACTTTCATTCATGGTCACGCTAAGTGATGGGACACATTCGAGAATAGAAATGGTGGACCTCTTTTTCCCCTCAGTTATCTCTAAACATGATGTCATCTTGGGTAGGGAAGTCCACGAAAGCTTCAAGGCATTACCGTCCACCACGCACGACTCGGTTGGCTTCCCCACACCAACCTGGTAGCCACAACTCGGCAAACTATGAATGCATATTCATGGAGGGGACCCGCCCAGAGAAAGCATTAAAGCCATCCGCCAGAGAAGAGCCGAAAAATGGGTCCTCAATCCTAAATTCTGAAAATCGACAATAATTATAGCGCCCATGATTTCTGACAATAATGCTCATCAAGAACATGGATGTCCTTGCATGGCAATACTATAGTATGGTGAGGGTATCACAGAGCATGCTCAACACCGCCTGAACGTTCCGAGTTTGTTGAGCCAATTATTCGGAAAAGGCAAAGCATGGGTGCAGAGAAAACTAAAGCATTGAATGCATAGGGCATATTATTGAACGCTGGAATCATCCGCGAGACTAGGTACCAAATGTAAAAACCAGAAAAATTACAGGCTAATCCATATGACCTCATCACTATTTATTTAATTAGTTACATGCTTTTAGACTTGATTACGTGTTAACGGAGTCCATAAAGTCTAGCAATGTCCGAGAAATGCATGGGTTATTGCATATGATATCATCGGTATCGTCTTATCGCGTGACAATAAAACTTTTATAACAAGCATGGGTGATTATTCGGTAAACGTTTTCATGTCAAAATTGTTCCATTTTGCCTTGAACATTAATCGATGCCATTATGACGTGATCGCTGTGAAAAAATATATAAAAACGTAATAGGTAAATTTTGGTATCATATTTCCGTTTTTTAACACGTATATGTCAATTTTATCATAAATAACCACTATAATCATAATTTTTAACCAAACTATGTGTTTTGTGTGGTTAATTAGTGTCTAGTAGTATTACGGCCCTAATATGCAACATTAGGATAATTAACCTAAAACACCACACTAATCACACTTAACCGTTAAACTAGAGAAAGATATGATGATGTTGACTTTTACTCACCAAACCATATGCCCCCTATGTTACGGCCAAGAGACCCCCCCTTGGTTCTTGTTTGAATGGTGTATAAAGGCATGGCCTCTTGACATGTTATCATTGTACAATGATTATGGGTGGAGATGTTTTACAAATTACGTTATACACACATTATAACTCATTTGAACAACATTCAAAACAACACAACACATCCTCTATTGTCTCCATCAAAAACTAATGCTAAAACCCTGGCATTCTTCACCATAAAATACTAAAAATAACCTAGGATCAAGCCTTGTAAAGAGATATTAGAAGGGTTTGGAGCAAAAATTAAAGTTATATCTCATTACCTAGCCTTCAATTTACCCATTTTAAGGTGTTTTGCTTGTAATATTATTCTTTCACTTAGTTGATCTTTAATTTTGTTTGTGTAACACCCTGTAAAATTGTGTCCAATAGTATAGTGACACGTGTTTGTATTTTAAATATAGTCTATTAAAGACCAATAAGGACTAAAGACGTTAACATGCTCAAACTAAGCCTCTGAGTGACGATACGATGTCAACATGCATAAATAACAGCCTCTGAGTGAAACTATTTGTAAGATGACCAAAATGCCCCTTCGGTGCATAGTTTGTCATAAAAGATAAAATACACATATAAATGATATCCTACTGATATCATATCATAAATAAACTATTTTTTCCAGAATACTCATGATTTCAAACTTAAATTGTAACACCCCGACCACGTAAAACAACGAACCGCGACGGAAACGTCGGGGAGTCATGTCACAGAAGTATTGTTCACAACTCATGGAATTTAAAATTATGTTTGATTAAGTTAAATGTTTACATTGTATTGGGATAAACAGAAACAACACATAAATAACTTGTCTTTCATGTTTTAAGTCACTAAGGCCCGCGTCCATTCCTACGTGAAGCATGCATCATATTATCAAGTATTGATTCCTGAAACATATGTGAAAAGAGAGTTAGCATAAAAATGCCGGCGAGTACATAGGTTTTGTGAGCGTGTTAAATTCATGACCATGTATACATATTGCAACACCTCGTCCGACTACAAGAGTCGTTAAGTGAAAACCTCATATCAAAAGTGTTTGATATTGCAATACAATTAACCAACTAAAACAAGTTGGTTAGAGTTGTGAAAACCTTGTAGCCATGAATCTTGACAAAAACATTTCTTTTGTAAAAACCTTGTAATAGATTGATTCAAAAGAAAACTTCGTATGGTTTATATCTTTAAGTGAAAATCATTGCGTGACATTGTTCAAAGCAATTTATCCGTGTTATAAACCATTTGTCCGTGTTATAAATCCATCGTCCGTGTCATAAACCAATTTTCCATGTCATAAACAAAATCGTCTGTGTTTTTATTTGTGAAAACTTTTGATCGTTCTTTAATGAACACATTCAAACCTTTGTTGACTATACCACCAAAGGGTATCTTTAATAGACCACCAAACGGTCTCTTTAACTAGACTAACAAATCAACAGTTGATTTGTTAATCAGAGACAGTTTTTGTCATTACCGAAACTTCCACCAAATCTAGTGAACAGTCCGATAATGGGATTGTCAGTCCTATGGTACCATAACATACTACCGGTCGGCTTGGCCAAAGCTAATAAATGTCATTCGTGTTATGGATAACACATCAACAAGTTGTTCACATTATTGAAATCGTATGGTTTTATATATAAACCATAGACATTGTTTTTGAAAACTTGAAAATGATTTAGCAAATATGAGTCACCCCAAAACATTTGCAAAACATAAAAGAGGGGAACTATGTATTCACTTTGAAAATCGTTTTGTATTTATAAACCATGTATATTGTTTTGAAATCTTGAAAATAATTATAGGCACATATGAATCACCCCAAAACATTTGAAAATGTAAAAGAGGGGGGGCTATGTACTCACTTTGAAAATCATTTTGTATATATAAACCATGTATATTGTTTTGAAATCTTGAAATAATTATAGGCACATATGAATCACCCCAAAACATTTAGAAAAATGTAAAAGAGGGGGCTATGTACTCACTTGCGATTGCGAAAGTGTTCTTGATCAACGAAATAAACAAAGCTCAAACGTGTCTAATGTGTTATATTAAATATGTTAGCGTGTCGGGACTATCAAATGGGAGATCAGATAGAATGAAGTCTTATAAACCAAACGAGTGTTGGAACTCATGTGATTTGGTTTAACAAACTTAACATTCTGATTTGGAAAGGATCCTAAGTGCTTTTGACCCATTATGACTCGTTAAGGTAGTTTATGCTACTTTAACGGGTCATTAGCATAAACGCGTGATCGTCCTATGATAAGTCTTAAATGCCCAAACATGTTTGAAAATGTTGTAACATCATTTTATATGTCAAAAATTTGGCTACATGTGTTTAAAATGGATTTATTCGCAAAAGGGCATTTTGGTCATATTTTTTAAGAACATAGAAGTAACTTATCATAACACTAACCAAGCGATGTGACCATAAGGTATAATCTCAGTAGGTTATTCCCTATACAACTATGGTCACAAATATGTGTTTGGTCGGATCCTAAGATCAACCAAACGGGTTGGATTCGAAAGTTAAAGCGGTGGTCAAGACCGCTCGACTTACGACCCTAAATAAGCACTAAACTAGATGTGACGAGTTAGACATGTCAAAATATGTCTAACTAAATTTATAAAACTGATTTGGTATCAAAACTTGGTGTTTTGATACCCGAAAATAGTTTCGTCGTAAAATGCACATCATGTGCATTTTTTGTTTTACCGAAACTTTAACTCGTCACTTCGACTAGTAAACGTGGTAATCAGAAGGTGAAATCGCTAGGGATTATAACCTTCATGATTACGATCATGTTGCAAAGTTCAATTAACTTTGACTTGAACAAATATGGTCAGAACCAAAAGTCAATCAGGAAGCCAAACTGTTTGACTTTTAGCTCAAAATAGCTAAAAAAATTAAAGAACTAGGAAGAGTACTTACTCGAGTTGAAGAACACTTTCGGAACTCAAGATAGGAGGCTTCCAAATGTTGGAAACAAGCTCCAAGAAGGATAGGAAGAAGAACTTCACACTTTGCTTTGAAGTGTTTTGAAGTGGTGTGAAAAAAATGGAAGAATCATGGGGTATTTATAGTATTTTAGGATTAAGGAGGTGATGACAAGTGTCCTCAAGTGTGGATTAGTGTCCTAACATGCGTCAACACCATATTAAGTGTGATAAAGTGAGTGCTAGGTGTCAAAAATTGGAGATAGGTGGCAAACTTGGTGAAGAAGCAAAAATATTTATTATTTTTTTGACATTTTTGGCCATTGGATTGTATTTTCACTTGTTTGTCATTTTTAACCCTTTTAACCTAATATTTCGGTTATATAAAGGTGTTAAGACATGTGTAACTTGTATTATGCCCGAAAATGTTATGGATGTCGGTTCGTTCAGTTGTACGGTTACGCGTTTTGCAAATTGCGTAAAACGTTTTAACGAACACGAAAATGATCGAAATTGTGCAACGATAGACATTTTTGCACTCTCATCAATAAAATACAAGATTTTATTGAATACAAAAATATTTGAAAATAAAACACAGGGTTTCACTGAATACGAAATTTTTTGTAATTTGCAATAATTGAAAAGGCACAAATGTCACAGTCTCCCCTAGTTTTGGAAATTTCATCCCGAAATTTAATTTGAAGAAACTTTATGAAACAGATGTGGATATTTCTCTTTCATCTGATCCTCTCATTCCCAAGTAAATTATGGGCCACGTTTGGATTGCTAGCGAACTTTAACTATCGGTATACGTCTACGCTTGAGTTTCTTAACTTCACGGTCCACTATCTCCACATGTTTCTCGACAAAGTGCATAGTGTCTTCAACATGAATTTCGTCGAGGGGAATGTGGAGGTTTGTATCGGCTAAACACTTTTTCAAATTGGACACGTGGAGTGTTGGGTGAATATTCCCAAGTTCAGGATGTCGCTCAAGTCGGTAGGCCACCTTTCCGATTCTCTCAACGATCTTTAATGGTCCAATATATCGTGGTGAAAGTTTTCCTTTCTTTCCAAATCTAATCACACCTTTCCAAGGGGATACCTTGACAAGGACGTGATCACCAACTTGGAATTCTAAGGGCTTGCGTCGTTTGTCCGCATAACTCTTTTGACGGCTTCTAGCTGTCAGAAGTTTATCGCGAATTTTCTTGACTTTGTCTGTTGTGTCGTGAATAAGTTCTGGACCAGTGAGCTGAGCTTCACCGACCTCATTCCAGCAGACAGGTGAACGACATTTTCGACCGTATAGATATTCGAAAGGCGCCATATTGATGCTGGCGTGATAACTTGTTGTAGGAGAATTCGACCAATGGTAGATGTGAATCCCAACTACCACCAAAGTCGATCACACATGCTCTAAGCATATCCTCCTGTGTTTGAATTGTCCTTTCAGATTGTCCATCTGTTTGAGGATGATAAGCAGTGCTCAAATTGAGTTTGGTTCCCATGGCAGATTGCATGGTCTTCCAAAAGTGAGATGAGAATCGAGCATCTCGATCGGATATGATGTTCAAAGGAACACCATGACGAGATACAATCTCATCAACGTAGATCTTGGCGAGTTTGTCAGCAGATAGATCCTCACGAATTGCAAAAAGTGTGCTGACTTTGTTAGACGATCGATGATTACCCAAATGGCATCAAGACCTCTAGGTGTGCGCGGTAGTTTAGTGACGAGACCCATCGAAATGTTCTCCTACTTCCATATCGGTATTTGTGGTTGCTCAAGTAAACCAGATGGGCGTTGATGTATGCCTTAACTCTAAGACAAGTTAGGCATTTAGACACATATAAGGCAATGTCCTTCATCATACCCGGCCACCAATACTGGGTACGGAGATCCTTATACATTTTGTCTCCACCAGGATGGATTGAATAACGAGACTTATGAGCTTCGTCCATCAATAAGGTGTGGAGATTGTCTTGACTAGGAATCCACAAACGGTTCTTGTAGTAGAGTAATCCGTTATCTTTTGTTTCGAGTTGAAGTTCGAGATTTTGTGGCAATTCATTTTTCAACAAGCTTTGGGTCACACATGTATGTTGTACTTGAAGGATACGTGTCTGGATATCAGATTGAACTCGAACACAATGAAGTTTGACACGTTCCTTACGACTAAGCGCATCAGCCACAACATTCGCCTTACCAGGATGGTAGCGAATCTCGCAGTCGTAGTCGTTCAGAAGTTCGACCCGGCGTTGTTATCTCATGTTTAGCTCCTTTTGATTGAATATGTGTTGGAGACTTTTGTGGTTAGTGAAAACCACACATTCCGTACCGTAAAGGTAGTGTCTCCAAATTTTGAGAGCAAAAACTACGGCTCCTAACTCAAGATCATGAGTTATGTAGTTCTTCTCATGGATTTTCAATTGTCTTGACGCATAGGCTATAACTTTGTCTCTTTGCATGAGAACACAACCAAGGCCTAGGTTTGATGCGTCACAATAGACAATGAAATTGTTGTTGCCGTCGGGTAAAGATAAAACAGGAGCATTACAAAGTTTTTGTTTCAGTGTTTGAAAGGCTTCCTCTTGTTTGGGTCCCCACTCGAAAGGTTTATTCTTCTGAGTCAAAGTGGTGAGGGGAATTGCGATCTTTGAAAAGTTCGCAATCAATCGTCGATAGTATCCAGCAAGACCAAGAAATGAACGAACTTCGGTAGGAGTAGTAGGTGTACTCCAATGCCTAATCGCACTGATTTTGGCGGGATCTACATATATACCTTGTTCGTTAACAATTTGTCCCAAAATTGAACTTCTTTTAGCCAAAATTCACATTTGGAGAATTTGGCGTAAAGTTGTTCTTTCTTCAGGAGTTCCATCGTTAGACGGAGATGTTGTTCGTGATCGGCACAAGACTTAGAATAAATGAGGATGTCGTCGATGAAAACAATGATGAACTTGTCTAAATAAGGTTTACAAAGCCTATTCATTAAGTCCATGGAGACGGTAGGAGCATTCTTCAAACCAGAAGGCATGACAGTGAACTCGTAATGGCCGTATGTTGTGCGAAAAGCAGTCTTGGGAATATTTTCTTCGAGTACACGAAGTTGATGATACCCAGAACGCAGATCAATCTTAGAAAAGCAGGTCGCACCTTGTAGCTGATCAAAGAGATCATCAATGCGAGGTAGGGGATTTCGATTTTTGATTGTGAGTTAGTTGAGCTCAACGATAATCGATACACATACGGAAGGATCCATCCTTCTTTTTCACGAATAGGACAGGAGTGCCCCAAGGTGAAAAGCTCGGACGAATGAATCCCTTGTCTGAAAGTTCTTGGAGTTGCTTTGACAACTCTTGCATTTCAGACGGTGCAAGATAGTAAGGAGATTTAGCAATTGGGTTGGCCCTAGGTACAAGTTCAATACGAAACTCAACTTGACGAATTGGGGTAAACCACGTAGCTCTTCAGGTTACACCTCAGGATATTCCCGAACAACGGGGATTTCCTGAACATTTTGCCATTGCCTTTTTCCTCTATGATATGTGCCAAGAAGGCTACATAATTCTTTCGTAGGTATTTTTGGGCCTGGGTACAGGTCATGAGTTTTAGGCTACTAGAGGATTTCTCTCCGTGAACTTCTAAGGTTTCGCCAGACGAAAGAGGTATACGAACAACCTTGTCGAAACAGATCACCTCAGCATGGTGTTTGGTTAACCAATCCATTCCTATGATGATGTCACAACTCCCGAGTTGCATTGGTGTGAGGTCAATGGGAAAAAGGTGGTTATCCAAGTTCAATTGGCAATTACGAATGACATAGTCGAGCACAAGGGTTCACCACTAGCTATTTCCACTGTTAAGGGTTTTCCTAGTTTAGGTCTAGGCATCCTTAGAAGAAAACATGAGGGAAAATATGTTGGATTGACATTGGATAATCAAGAGAGATGTTAGAAATATCGACAAAATATAAGGATAGTGGTCATTCGTTCGTTACTTAAAAACAAACAGACGACACATGGCGACTAATCAAAGTAAATGGGTCTTTATAATGTATCGCGAAGACATGCTTTAGCCTATAAGTGGACACTCACCCCAAGAGTTCCCAGGTAAGAGTGACTGGTCCGATAATGCGGATTTGTATGAACACTCTATCCTTAGACAGAAAACTCAGGGTACAGGCATCAACCCTTCTAGATTGCACGTGTTCACATTAATAAAACCCAAACTTTGACGGGATTTTGAAAACTTACAAGGCTTTAAGCCAAAATAAATCATCTAAAGATAGATGATTGATTTTCAAAACGAATTTGTAACTTGTATATTTCTTTTGGTAATCACCTAAGGATAGGTAATGGTATTGTTTTAATAATCTAAATGCAAGATAACTCGCATTAGGGTCCTAGGAAGGTTATGGTCTAGGTAAAAGCATTACTAATAACCTAATTCCCTATACATAAGCTCCGATACCAATCTTTGTGTAACACCCCGACCGCGTAAAACAACGAACCTCGGCAGAAACGTCGGGGAGTCATGTCACATAACTATTGTTTCACAACTCATGGAATTTAAAATTATGTTTGATTAAGTTAAATGTTTACATTGTCTTGGGATAAACAGAAACAACACATAAATAAATTGTCTTTCATGTTTTAAGTCACTAAGGCCCGTGTCCATTCCTACGTGAAGCATGCATCATATTATCAAGTATTGATTCCTGAAACATATGTGAAAAGAGAGTCAGCATAAAAATGTCGGCGAGTACATAGGGTTTGTGAGCGTGTCAAATTCATGGCCATGTATACATATTGCAACACCTCGTCCGACTACAAGATTCGTTAAGTGAAAACCTCGTATCAAAAGTGTTTGATATTGCAATATAATTAACCAACTAAAACAAGTTGGTTAGAGTTGTGAAAACCTTGTATCCATGAATCTTGACAAAAACATTTCTTTTGTAAAAACCTTGTAACAGATTGATTCAAAAGAAAACTTCGTATGGTTTATATCTGTAAATGTAAATCATTATGTGACATTGTTCAAAACAATTTGTCCGTGTTATAAACCATTTGTCCGTGTTATAAATCCATCGTCCGTGTCATAAACCAATTGTCCATGTCATAAACAAAATCGTTCGTGTTTTTAATTGTGAAAACTTTTGATCGTTCTTTAATGAACACGTTCAAACCTTTCTAACTATACCACCAAAGGGTATCTTTAATAGACCACCAAAGGGTCCCTTTAACTAGACTAACAAATCAACAATTGATTTATTAATCAGAAACAGTTTCTGTCATTACCCAATCTTCCACCAAATCCCGTGAACAGTCCGATAATGAGATTGTCAGTCATATGGTACCATAACATACTACTGCTCAGCTTGGCCAAAGCTAATGAATGTCATTCGTGTTATGGATAACGCATCAACAAGTTGTACACATTATTGAAATCGTATGGTTTTATATATAAACCATAGACATTGTTTTTGAAAACTTGAAAATGATTTAGCACATATGAGTCACCCCAAAACATTTTCAAAACATAAAAGAGGGGAACTATGTACTTACTTTGAAAATCATTTTGTATTTATAAACCACGTATATTGTTTTGAAATCTTCAAAAGAATTATAGGCACATATGAATCACCCCAAAACATTTGAAATGTAAAAGATGGGGGGGCTATGTACTCACTTTGAAAATTATTTTGTATATATAAACCATGTATATTGTTTTGAAATCTAGAAAATAATTACAGGCACATATGAATCACCCCAAAACATTTAGAAAAATGTAAAACAGGGGGCTATGTACTCACTTGGGATTGCGAAAGTGTTCTTGATCGACGAAAGAAACAAAGCTCAAATGTGTCCTAATGTGTCAGATAAATATGTTGGCGTGTCGGGACTACAAATGGGAGATCGGATAGAATGAAATCTTATAAACCAAACGAGTGTTGGAACTCATGTGATATGGTTTAACAATCTTAACATTCTGATTTGGAAAGGATCCTAAGTGCTTTTGACCCATTATGACTCGTTAAGGTAGTTTATGCTACTTTAACGGGTCATTAGCGTAAACGCCTGATCGTCCTATGATAAGTCTTAAATGCGAAAACATGTTTGAAAATGTTATAACATCATTTTATATGTCAAAAATTTAGTTACATGTGTTTAAAATGGATTTATTCGCAAAATGGCATTTTGGTCATATTTTTTTAAGAACATAGAAGTAACTTATCATAACACTAACCAAGCGATGTGACCAAGGGTATAATCTCAGTAGGTTATTCCCTATACAACTATGGTCACAAATATGTGTTTGGTCGGATCCTAAGATCAACCAAACGGGTTGGATTCGAAAGTTAAAGCGATTGTCAAGACCGCTCTACTTACGACCCTAAATAAGCAGTAAACTAGAAGTGATGAGTTATACATGTCAAAATATGTCTAACTAAGTTTATAAAACTGATTTGGTATCAAAACTTGGTGTTTTGATACCCGAAAATAGTTTCGTCGTAAAATGCACATCATGTGCATTTTTTGTTTTACCAAACTTTAACTCGTCACTTCGACTAGTAAACGTGGTAATCAGAAGGTGAAATCTCTAGGGATTATAACCTTCGTTGATTACGATCACGTTGCAAAGTTCAATTGAACTTTGACTTGAACAAATATGGTCAGAACCAAAAGTCAATCAGGAAGCCAAACTGTTCGACTTTTAGCTCAAAATAGCTAAAAAAAATTAAAGAACTAGGAAGAGTACTTACTCGTGTTGAAGAACACTTTCGGAACTCAAGATAGGAGGCTTCCAAATGTTGGAAACAAGCTCCAAGAAGGATAGGAAGAAGAACTTCACACTTTGCTTTGAAGTGTTTTGAAGTGGTGTGAAAAAAATGGAAGAATCATGGGGTATTTATAGTATTTTATGATTAAGGAGGTGATGACAAGTGTCCTCAAGTGTGGATTAGTGTCCTAACATGTTTCAACACCATATTAAGTGTGGCAAAGTGAGTGCTAGGTGTCAAAAATTGGAGATAGGTGGCAAACTTGGTGAAGAAGCAAAAATATTTATTATATTTTGGACATTTTTGGCCCTTGGACTTGTATTTCACTTGTTTGCCATTTTTAACCCCTTTAACCTAATATTTAGGTTATATAAAGGTGTTAAGACATGTGTAACTTGTATTATGCCCGAAAATGTTGTGGATGTCGGTTCGTTCAGATGTACGGTTACGCGTTTTGCAAATTGCATAAAACGTTTTAACGAACACGAAAATGATCGAAATTGTACAACGATTGACATTTTTGCATTCTCATCAATAAAGTACAAGATTTTATGGAATACAAAAATATTTGGAAATAAAACACAGGGTTTCATTGAATACGAAATTCTTTGTAATTGTGCAATGATTGAAAAGGCACAAATGTCACATAAATTATATTCAAGTTCTTTTTATATGATATGAAATTACCGAAATACCCTTATGTGGCATAGTTTAAATTTAAAACCATAACGGGTATAAAAGTTGATATCCTACTTATATTACAACTTATTTAAAATATAATGGCATATAGAACTTGTCCATGACTTATCCGGTTACCCGATATCGCTGATATGCGTATGTTTAAGTATATGTAACTAATTTACGGAAATTAACCGAAACGGGTCTAACCTTGCAATTTAAACCTAAAAATCCCGAATGTTTATAGCTTATCCATATTACACAAGTCAACGTACTTGTTGGGATTAAACTACATTCTATCCAATCATCGTTTAATCTAGCGTTATACGTATTCGATCAAGTACGCTAGTCGGTCTAAGTCTATGACTTAAATAAGACCGTTAGTATTTAATTGGTTAGCTTATGCCATAATCCAGACTAGAGACATTCCTGTAAATGCTATCTGCACTTAGCTCATTTTGAATATGGCTGGGTTATAATCTTGCATTTTTAAACAAGGCTAATTCAGGTAAATACTCTCGACTTATTTCCCCTATACGGGCTTGGGTTATGGTAAATTATTACCGCTTGGTCGAAAATGGGATTAATCGAATGCCGGATTGTGGCTAGTAAATCTGCATATTCCGTTTTAATCAGTTTTTTTTATAACTTAAACATCGAGGGTTAAATTACCGTGTCCTGGATATCCTCAGCTCGTTACATTAGATAATGGCCACGACCTTAGCTCGGGGTGTAGGCACACACCTGACAGACGCTAAATGAAAATTACCCAAGACGTTGGGGATAACTCCTTTGTGAGTTCTATGTGGTGTGTATTTCATCATGTCTCGGTCTCTGTACTGGGCCCTGAATGTATGGACAAACATGTGAATCTGTTAACAAGGTTGCAATGCCAACTTTCCCAAGTTATAAAATGATTTTGTGCTGATACGCAGTTAAAACAATTTTTGAAATGTTTTCAAAATGAGTCACTTGGGTGTATTTACCAGCGAAAGCTGACGTATTTTCAAAAGGCTAAGCTTGCAGGTACAATACAAAAATAGGCTGGAAGTGCTCGGTAGTGATAGAGGATCTTGCAAATCCTAGATCTGCCCTAAAGTCTGTTTTATATTCTTTCTTGTACATTTTATGATCCGCCTGTGGATCTTCTATTACTAGCCTGTATATTATTTTGTATTTCCGAACATTTGTTTTGTAATAGTAATTTTACTCTAAGACTTCCGTTGTGCCATGTTTAATTGACAATGATGTTATCAACTGACGTCACCATACTCCCTACCCAGGCCCACTGGTGTATGGATTTGGGTTGGAAGTCTGGGGTGTGACAGGTTGGTATCAGAGCCAACGTTTGAGAGAATTAAACACTATCCTTCTTGTGTTTGATCTCAAACTTACACGAGCACATTCCTTAGACTTCCGAGTCTAGGCATTGACCTAGGA
The DNA here is from genome assembly GCA_947069175.1 of Scalesia atractyloides. NCBI lineage: Eukaryota > Viridiplantae > Streptophyta > Magnoliopsida > Asterales > Asteraceae > Scalesia > Scalesia atractyloides. The sequence goes on from CAMTDV010000022.1 coordinate 31,215,288, forward strand.
TTACTCATTTCATTATTAAGTTATTAGGATTGTTTTTGAATTGATTTTTAACAGGAAAATGCCACCACGTGTACGAGGACAAAGTGGGAGAGGAAAAGGTCCAATCAGGGGAGGACCATCGGGGCGCATTCCCCCTCAACTTCAAAACTCAGATGCCTACCAAGAATCAGGAGATTCATCTCCTTGGCAACCAGCGAGACACTATGTCACTCATAGACACTCGCCCCCACATTCCCAAAATTCTTACCACTTTCACCACTCCTATCATTCACACCATTCTCATCATTCCCATTCACACTCTTATCATGAAGAATTTAACCCTAACCACTACTTTAACACGCCTCCAGCCGATCAAAATCAGTTGGACTAGCCAAACCCTATGGACGAGGACTCCCACCTGGAGATGCCGTCGTAGGGATCGAATACGCATCCCATAGAAATTTCAAGCGATTCGAACTCTTATGCCGATCGCCCTACCAAGGTCCTAATGAGCGAGGACAATATTGGAGCCAATTTACCTTCGCCAAACTCCTTCTCATCACTCTCAACCACCCCAATACAAGAAGATGTCCACATGGAACCGGTGGACCAGCCGCAACCACCACCTGAACCACCAAGGAGGAAGCATGGAGCACGTATGTCAGTACGTGCAGGACAAAGGTCGGGATCGCTGCCACCTTTGCCCAATTCCTACCCCAAAATTTTACGAGGACCCACAAATGGGTGGACCCTCTAACACCTCACCTGTGGTGGAACCAACACACACACCTACAGTTCAACCACCACCATCGGGTTATAGTAACCCGATCCCCACATATCCAGATACGTCTGGATATGATCCTTTAAACCCGTCTACACGAGTAGACTATCAAGCATGGTCACAAGACCCCTATATGCAAGAAGTTATGCACAATGCACTTTACCCTCTCCTTTCCCACCTAGTTATCCATCGACTGGATATCCAACTTATGGATACCAGTATCCAGTTATGCCACAACTACAACCTCCGTCGCCACTTGAGGCCATTAATGAGGCCTTAGAAAGAATGAAAGAAATGCAGCAGCAAGCGGAGAAAACGGAGAAGAAGACAAACAAGTTCTTCAAGAAACTCTCCAAGTTGGTCAAAGGAAAGAAAGACGACTGAAGTATCTTCTAAGTATATGTAGTCCCTGTGAGGACATTGTTATTTCTTTAGTACCTGTGTGGACATTTTTATTTCTTTAAAAGTCCTTGCATGGACAGTTTATTTCATTTTTCTAGTATTGCAATCTCAAATTTGGAATTTAATGAAGTATTTTGGAATTATATATATGTATTCATCCTCTTCAAACGAGCGTCTCGATTTTACTCGAAATTTATGCTCTGCGATATAATTCCAAAAAGATCTTAATGGTTTTGATTAGCCAAGTGGCACAGACCACACATTTGGCCAAATTATAAATGATAGTTAAGTACAAGGGGTCTTCTATCAGGATAGTTAAGGGAAGTTATCCTTCTATCCAGGGGTGGTGGACTTAAGTTCAAGCCTCCAAGTCATTAAGGTCAGTGCGACCGGGACTATTAATCAACCATTAAGGTACTCTTATGTTAACATTCAGGAATGTTCATACTCCTGGTAGTGTGACTTGAGGAACCACACAAGCCTTTAAGGTTATGGACTATGTCCTAACCTTATATAGCCTATGTGATCAAATTTGATCCCGGCTAATATCATCAGTGCGATGATTAAAACATCCATTAGTATGTATTGCCCTTGGGGCTCTGATTAAACATCCATTAATGATGTATTGCCCTTGGGGCTATGATTAAAACAACCATTAGTGATGTATTGCCCTTGGGGCTATGATTAAAAAATCCATTAGTGATGTATTGCCCTTGAGGCTATGATTAAAACATCCATTAGTGATGTATTGCCCTTGGGGCTATGATTAAAACATCCATTAGTGATGTATTGCCCTTGGGGCTATGATTAAAACATCCATAGTGATGTATTGCCCTTAGGGCTATGATTAAACATCCATTAGTGATGTATGCCCTTGGGGCTATGATTAAAACATCCATTAGTGATGTATTGCCCTTAGGGCTATAATTAAAACATCCATTAGTGATGTATAGCCCTTGGGCTATAAATTAAAACATCCATTAGTGATGTATTGCCCTTGGGGCTATGATTAAAACATCCATTAGTGATGTATTGCCCTTGGGGCTATGATTAAAACATCCATTAGTGATGTATTGCCCTTGGGGTTATGATTCAAACATCCATTAGAGATGTAGTGCCTATGTAGCCAATTTATGTCCATTAGTGACAAGCCTATGTGTCATATGTTATTCCATTAGTGACAAGCCTATGTGCCATATCTTATGTCCAATAGTGACAGGCCTATGTGCCATATTTCATGTCCATTAGTGACAGGCCTATGTGCCATATTTCATGTCCATTAGTGACAAGCCTATTTGCCATATTTTATGTCCATTAGTGACGGGCCTATGTGCCATAAATTTTATGTCCTTCGTGATAAGCTTAAAAGCTAAATATAATTATCAAATACGACAATGGCAGTTGTGACCTTACGATCCACTGTCTAGTAATATATGGACTAAGTCCAAAATTGTAATTTGCCTTTAATGGTCCTTTTGTGACCTAGGCCAAATATAGATATGTTAAGCGTGAGAGTTGTGATGCTATTCACACTAGAATAGGCAGTGGATTATTATATCCAGTGTTTAAAATCATTATGGTTGACATACCATGGCTAAGTGAAGCTTTATTGGTGTATAGAACCAAAGCTTAAGGATGGCTAACTCAAATGAAGCACAAAGTAGCCACTGGAATGTGGATTCTAATAAAGCCGAAAACAGAGATATCGATAATGATAATTTTCAAGCTCGCATTGGCACGACAGTTGAAAATGCCAGGGGAAAGGCCATAGAAAAGCTTAGAGAGTCGAGTGCCACTCGCTCTAGACCATTATCGGTTACCCCATCCTCAGCTCATAAGAGAGCTCCGTTCACTCTTCAAATGCGAAGAGTGAACCAAAGAAACTGGAATTTACTGATAGGACCCTCTCTTAAAGACGGATGTACCTACAAATACTTTGTCTCCTGTAAACACCGAGACTTTAACGGGGAGAAAGGAGCTTAGAAGCTTTGAAGTGGCTTGACGAAATGGAGACAATAGTATACATCAGCAACTGTGCTGATAAGGATGTGGTCAAATATGTATCACATTCCTTTAAGGGCGATGCCCTAATCTGGTGGAAAGCCATGATTCAATTCCCTATCTAGGTTAGTTTCCTATTTGATTACCCCGGACCCCAAACGCATTGCGTGTTTTATTAATGGGTTAGCGCCCGAGATAAAGGGCATAGTAAAGGCTGCTCAGCCTACTACCTATAGGTCTGCTGTTGACCTATCTCTCTACCCTTGATCTAGTGAGACAAAAGTCAGTTAAGTCTGAAGCTGACAGGAAAAGGAAGAGAGAAGATGACAACTCCCATAGGTTTAATAAGAAGAATAAAGGGAGATTCGGGTTCAAACGGAACCAAGGCAAAACGGTTGTGATGCCAACATGCAAAACTTTCAATCGCAGACACTGGGGATAGTATAATTTTTGTTCACAGGCCAAACCCTGTGGCATCTGTAAGAGAAAAGGGTATAAACCCTGGAATGTAAAGATCTTAAGGATGACGTCTGCTACGTCTGCAATGAAAAGGGGCATATTAAGACTAACTGCCCTAAGATTCTTAAGAATAATAATGCAAATCTTGGAGAGGCCAAGAAGGGGAATGCTCGTGCCTTTCAAATAACTGCAAGAGAGACTGTTAATGACGACAATGTCATAACAAGTACATTCCTCATTAAAATATTTATGCTAGAGTTCTTTTTGATTCGGGTGCAGATAGATCTTTTGTTGCCATAAGTTTGTAAACTATTAAACCTACCCATAAGAACTCTAGATAAAACTTATGAGATAGAACTTGTTGATGGAACGATAGAAACAGCATCTTCCATTCTTGATGGCTGCTCTATATCCATTAAGGATCATTCCATCCCTATCTCTCTTCTGCCAATGAAATTGGCGGGGTTTGATGTTGTCTTAGGCATGGATTGGTTATCTCATAACCAAGCCAACATTGCCTGCGATAAGAAGCTCATGAGATAAAGACCCCATCTGGTGAAATGATCACCATCCCCGAAGACTCACACTATGGACTGCCAGACAATGTGTCGTTATTTAAGGCATCCAAATGTTTGAGGAAAGATTGTGTCATCTACATGGCACACGTTACTATTAATGAGCCTAAGCCAATCATGGAAGACCTACCAGTTATTTCTGAATATTTAGATGTCTTTCCTGAAGAATTACCTGGCTTACCTCCAGACAAGCAAGTGGAGTTTAGAATAGATATCCTGCCAGGATCAGCACCTGTTGCCAGAGCTCCATATAGGCTAGCACCAACGGAAATGAAGGAATTGAGGACGCAGCTAGACGAACTCTTGGAGAAAGATTTTATTCAGCCTAGTTCCTCGCCTTGGGGAGCTCCTATCCTCTTTGTAAAGAAGAAAGACGGTTCGATGCAAATGTGCATCGATTACCGAGAGCTAAACAAGTTAACAATAAAGAATAGGTATCCTCTGCCCTGGATCGATGATTTATTTGACCAACTTCAAGGGGCTAGTTACTTCTCCAAGATTGATTTGAGATCACGATATCATCAACTGAAGGTTAGGAGTGAAGATGTTCCAAAGACAGCCTTCAGGACCCGTTACAGTCACTTTGAATTCCTAGTGATGCCTTTTGGGCTCACAAATGCACCTGCAGCATTCATGGATCTCATGAATAGAGTCTGCAACCATATTCAGATAAGTTTGTCATTGTCTTCATAGACGACATACTTATATATTCTATAATCAGGCAGATCACGAGAAACGTCTTCGGTGCATCTTAGAACTGCTAAGGCAAGAGAAGCTTTATGCTAAATTCTCTAAATGTGAGTTTTGGCTTAGAGAGGTCCAGTTTCTTGGACATATGGTAAGTGAGCATGGCATCCAAGTGGATCCCGCCAAAATTGAGGCCATAATGAACTGGGAAGTTCCCAAGACCCCATCGGAGATTCGTAGTTTCTTAGGATTGGCAGGTTACTACAGGAGGTTCATTGAGAACTTCTCGAGAATAGCCACTCCTTTAAGTACCTTGACCCGTAAGAATGTTAAATATAATTGGGGTCCAAAACAACAAGAATCTTTTGAGATTCTGAAATACAATTTGAGCAATGCTCCTGTGTTATCCCTACCGGAGGGTGTTGAAGATTTTGTAGTCTACTGTGATGTATCGCACACTGGCATGGGTTGTGTGCTAATGCAAAAAGGCAAAGTGATTGCCTATGCATCACAACAGTTAAAAGTGCACGAAAGAAATTATACCACCCACGATTTAGAATTGGGTGCCATTGTATTTGCACTAAAACTATGGAGACATTACTTGTATGGCACCAAGTGTAATATACACAGACCATAAAAGTCTCTAGCATTTGTTCAATCAGAAAGAATTGAACATGCGACAACGCCGATGGATGGAAACACTTAATGACTATGATTGCGAGATTCGCTACCATCCAGGCAAAGCAAATGTAATTGTTGATGCTTAAAGTCGCAAGGAACAGGTTAAACCTATAAGGATTAACGCCAAAAGCATTAAGCTTAGAAATAGCTTAAGTGAGAAGCTATTAGATGCGCAGAAGCAAGCCCTATTAGAGGCTAATATCCCTAATGAGGGATTAGGCGGAACTATGGATCAGTTAGCGCCTGGAAAGGATGCAATCCTTAGATTCAATGAAAGGATATGGGTTCCATTCTTTGGAGGACTTAGAGATCTAATCCTCCAAGAAGCGGAAAACACAAGATACTCAGTTCACCCGAAAGGTGACAAGATGTATCAAGATCTAAAGAAGAATTATTAGTGGATGGGTTTGAAGAAATCCATAGCCACCTATGTAGCCAAGTGTCTGACGTGTTCGCAAGTTAAGGTCGAACATCAAAAGCCATCAGGACTTCTACAACAATTGGAAATTCCCACATGAAATGGGAAATGGTAACTATGGACTTGATTACCAAGTTACCCAAGACCAAAAGTGGAAATGACACTATTTGGGTCATAGTGGTTAGACTGACCAAGTCAGCACATTTCTTGCCAATCAAAGAAATGTATAATTCAGACAAATTGGCTAAGTTGTATGTGGACAAGATTGTGTCCCTGCACGGTATGCTGATATCTATTATATCCAACAGAGATACTAGATACACATCTCACTTTTGGAAAAGTTTCCAACAATCTTTAGGCACACAATTAAATTTTAGTATGGCTTACCATCCGCAGACTGATGGTCAAAGTGAGCGTACTATCCAGACACTGGAAGACATGCTTAGGGCATGTGTGATTGATTTAGGTGGAAGTTGGGATGACCACTTACCCCTAATAGAATTCTCCAATAATAACAGCTATCATACTAGCATCAAGGCTGCTCCTTTTGAGGCCTTGTATGGGAGAAAATGTAGAACGCCCGTGTGCTGGGCAGAAGTTGGGGAAGCCCAACTATCAGGACCAGAGATTGTCCTGGAGACCACAGAAAAGATTGTGCAAATCCGTGATCGTCTCAAAGCTGCCAGGGATAGGCAGAAGAGTTATGCTGACAAGAGGCGTAAACCTCTTAAGTTCCAAGTAGGGGACAAGGTCATGCTGAAGGTATCACCCGGTGTGATGCACTTCAGAAAGAAGGGCAAGTTGAGCCCAAGATATATTGGACCATTCGAGATAATCGAATGTGTCAGCACTGTAGTGTGACATCCCGGTTTTTCAGATATCTTAAACGCACTACTTCACGGTTATTCATTCCTACGCTAAATTGATTCAGAGATTTAATTTACACTCTTGAAATAATTACGCTAACTTTGTGAACTTATCAAGTGAACTACGTGCTATGTGTATTAAACGTTTATAAGTTCGGTGAGTTATTATGTTATGTTTTGATTTCGTGATTTTTAGTTATAAAAATATATATATAGTAAATATATAGACGAATCGAACCGAGCCGCGAAACGAGTCGACCTCATTTCCTTGCGACTCAAGGGATTAACCAAAACTTGAGGTTCAAGTTAAAGACCCAAACCGCCCCACCCAAGCCCTTTGCGGCCACAAGGACCAAACCGCAAACCCTTTTCCTTTTCTTTTCCTTCTTGCACTATATATGCATGTGTTATGTTTCAAAAAAAAAACACACACACACAAACCCTAGCTCTGAACCAGCCGACGGCAGCCTTCTCCCCACTCTTCCTCTCGGTAGCGACAGCCTTCCCACTCTTCCTCTCGGTCGCGATCTTCTTCAACATCCGAATCGACTCCCATCTCGTTCCCAGTTCATTAATCTTCATTGTTAAAGGTTAGGGTTTGTCATTGTTTTGCAAAGTCATATTAGGGTTATAAACTCTTGATCATGCTTGTATGTAATGGTAGAATCATTATTATGAAAGTGTATGATGTTAGTTCGATAAATTATGCGAGTTTACGATTATGATGATTAGTTGGAATCAAGAATCATTAGGCTGCGTTTTGTGATAAAAACCATATATTATGATTAGGGTTTGCATGAGTATGATGTACATGATGATATATGATTGTGCAAATCCGTGATCGTCTCAAAGCTGCCAGGGATAGGCAGAAGAGTTATGCTGACAAGAGGCGTAAACCTCTTAAGTTCCAAGTAGGGGACAAGGTCATGCTGAAGGTATCACCCGGTGTGATGCACTTCAGAAAGAAGGGCAAGTTGAGCCCAAGATATATTGGACCATTCGAGATAATCGAATGTGTCAGCACTGTAGTGTGACATCCCGGTTTTTTCAGATATCTTAAACGCACTACTTCACGGTTATTCATTCCTACGCTAAATTGATTCAGAGATTTAATTTACACGCTTGAAATAATTACGCTAACTTTGTGAACTTATCAAGTGAACTACGTGCTATGTGTATTAAACGTTTATAAGTTCGGTGAGTTATTATGTTATGTTTTGATTTCGTGATTTTTAGTTATAAAAATATATATATAGTAAATATATAGACGAATCGAACCGAGCCGCGAAACGAGTCGACCTCATTTCCTTGCGACTCAAGGGATTAACCAAAACTTGAGGTTCAAGTTAAAGACCCAAACGCCCCACCCAAGCCCTTTGCGGCCACAAGGACCAAACCGCAAACCCTTTTCCTTTTCTTTTCCTTCTTGCACTATATATGCATGTGTTATGTTTCAAAAAAAAAAAACACACACACACAAACCCTAGCTCTGAACCAGCCGACGGCAGCCTTCTCCCCACTCTTCCTCTCAATCCCCACTCTTCCTCTCGGTCGCGATCTTCTTCAACATCCGAATCGACTCCCATCTCGTTCCCGGTTCATTAATCTTCATTGTTAAAGGTTAGGGTTTGTCATTGTTTTGCAAAGTCATATTAGGGTTATAAACTCTTGATCATGCTTGTATGTAATGGTAGAATCATTATTATGAAAGTGTATGATGTTAGTTCGATAAATTATGCGAGTTTACGATTATGATGATTAGTTGGAATCAAGAATCATTAGGCTGCGTTTTGTGATAAAAAACCATATATTATGATTAGGGTTTGCATGAGTATGATGTACATGATGATATATGATTGTGCAAATCCGTGATCGTCTCAAAGCTGCCAGGGATAGGCAGAAGAGTTATGCTGACAAGAGGCGTAAACCTCTTAAGTTCCAAGTAGGGGACAAGGTCATGCTGAAGGTATCACCCGGTGTGATGCACTTCAGAAAGAAGGGCAAGTTGAGCCCAAGATATATTGGACCATTCGAGATAATCGAATGTGTCAGCACTGTAGTGTGACATCCCGGTTTTTCAGATATCTTAAACGCACTACTTCACGGTTATTCATTCCTACGCTAAATTGATTCAGAGATTTAATTTACACGCTTGAAATAATTACGCTAACTTTGTGAACTTATCAAGTGAACTACGTGCTATGTGTATTAAACGTTTATAAGTTCGGTGAGTTATTATGTTATGTTTTGATTTCGTGATTTTTAGTTATAAAAATATATATATAGTAAATATATAGACGAATCGAACCGAGCCGCGAAACGAGTCGACCTCATTTCCTTGCGACTCAAGGGATTAACCAAAACTTGAGGTTCAAGTTAAAGACCCAAACCGCCCCACCCAAGCCCTTTGCGGCCACAAGGACCAAACCGCAAACCCTTTTCCTTTTCTTTTCCTTCTTGCACTATATATGCATGTGTTATGTTTCAAAAAAAAAACACACACACACACAAACCCTAGCTCTGAACCAGCCGACGGCAGCCTTCTCCCCACTCTTCCTCTCAGTCGCGACAGCCTTCCCACTCTTCCTCTCGGTCGCGATCTTCTTCAACATCCGAATCGACTCCCATCTCGTTCCCGGTTCATTAATCTTCATTGTTAAAGGTTAGGGTTTGTCATTGTTTTGCAAAGTCATATTAGGGTTATAAACTCTTGATCATGCTTGTATGTAATGGTAGAATCATTATTATGAAAGTGTATGATGTTAGTTCGATAAATTATGCGAGTTTACGATTATGATGATTAGTTGGAATCAAGAATCATTAGGCTGCGTTTTGTGATAAAAACCATATATTATGATTAGGGTTTGCATGAGTATGATGTACATGATGATATATGATTGATAAATCTGTTCTTGATCGTTTATATTTAACGTCTCGATTGTTTAAGCGTGTTATATTGCGATAAAATGTTGAAATGAGGATGCTGAATGGTGTTTACAGCCAACTTCAACTGGCTGTAACTTGGTTATTATTTATCGAAAAACGGATTTTCTGAAGCCTAAAACGTATATTTTTGAAAAACGCTTCTAATGGCACTGGATTCATATTTTTCTGAGGTCGTTTGAAATTTTTAAGTGGCCAATTAAGTGCAGTAACTGAAGCTGTGAAAATTCTGAAAATTTGTTAGTTGTTTATCGAGTCGGATCTCATAATCTGTAGAGAGTCGAATCACGAAATTTGTACAGCAACTGGAGATGGAAATTTCCGGGAAACTCCCATTGGAATTTTGTTAATTGGATGAACGGTGATTTTTAAATAAATTCTCCCGTGGACTGCAGTCAGAAAGCGACGAATCTGACTGCAGCCTAGTATATTAATAATTATGAATAATTAGTAAAGTCTTAGGACTTGAAAAATTTACATAAAATTCTAAAGTTTAGTTGTCACCTTCTGTAAAAAAATTGGAATTTTTGGAACGTTGGAACTATTTTATAAAGATCCTCGAAAACATCCTAATTATGAGTATACAAGCTGAAACTTGATAACTTGCGAATGTGTGTACCAAAGTGTTGCATGGATTGAATTGTGTTCATGATAGGTTGTTTTGATCACTATGTTGGAATGATGATACTTGCATGCATGATTGGGTTTTAGGATTTTTTTATTGTGTGTACCGCATTGTGTGTTAGTTATGTGTAGGGTCTGTATTGGTGTGTTCACACACTAACTTTAAATCAATTGACTTGTTAGGACGCAATTAACGGTCCCATCATTTGCTACTTCTGTGTTACACTAACCGAGCAACTAAAGGTGAGTTCACGGCCCCTAATTTTATCCGGTTTTAAACAACAGGGGGAGAAACATGTATACACTCTACAACTCTATCTCTTTACGTTATACGAAATTAACGTCATTAAACTATTCGGTAACTAAGTTAATGTTAATGTACGTTATGGTCACTAAGCAGCTATATCACACAAGTCCTCGACAAACTCTCGGATCGTTAGTATTGGGTTAGATAGCGGGGAAATTATAAGTAGTACTACTGGGCCCGACAAGCCCCACCCGAGCTAGTCGCGCTAGCCGACCGGGTATGGTAAATCGGGTGAATAATTTGGCCTAACTTCGCCATGGTCAGGGATAGGCCTGGCAACACGGAGGCACAACAGTCAGCTTCGATCGCGAACACTTACGTGACATAACTTTAGGCTCGCTACCTAATGTTAACATTGAACTTAATTACGAATCAACGATATTATTCCGGGTTAGGGATAATGGAACCAACAACATTATTATTCCGGTTAGGAATAATGGAACATCATTATTATTCCGGGTAAGGAATAATGGAACCATCAGTATTATTCTGGGTTGGGAATAATGGAACTAAATCGTTATCCCAGGTTAGGGATAACGGGGGAAACAAACTTATAACCGAACAAATGAACTTATGAAAACCTGTGAACTCACTCTTCTTTAATGTTGACACTTGTTTCTTTACATGTTTCTCAGGACGCTAGGAACTCTAGGTGCACTCACTTGCATTGATCAAGACATCTTTTTATCGAGTCTCATTTATGAATATTGTTTGGGTTTTTCTTTAGTTTTGCGTTTGTGTTGGCGCCCGTTCCTTTACCTTACTTTAATGCTTCCGCTCAACTTTAAAAACTAATGCTTCCGCTAAACATTGAAACCAAACTAAGACAATTTAAAATTAACTATGAATGGTTAATAAAATGGTTTTGGAAATTGTATAAACAATTCTATAGAGTCGTTCGACGTTACTAGTGTCTCAGATTCTGGTTTGTTCACACGCTCGCGGTAAAACTCCGCAAGTGGAAATTGAGGGTGTGACAGATTGGTATCAGAGCCTCTAGCTATAGAGAACTAGGTTTGCATTAAAAGTAGACCTAAACTATAGCTGATTACACGACACTAGACTTAGTTTGGCACTGAACTGTGATATCTTTTATGTGTTGTACTACAACTATGTTATGTAAAATATAAATGCATATTGAAATAAACGCAACTCGTAACTAACTACACAACCAACAGGCAATGTCATCATCATCATCATCCGACAAACTTTTGCAACCAAGGGCGCCGGGGAAGGCACCTATGGTGGAACCCTCACCACCTCATGGCGTGGAGACACGCTCAGCTGTGAGAAAAAGGCTCACTCTAGGGGAGGAGGAGTCATCATGCCCGACCATCGCTCTGCGGTCGAACCGGTTAACTCGTTAGAAGTAGGGAGCGACCTACTTAGAGATATGATAAGAAAGCAACAAGAACAACTAGAGAGAATGCATGAAACCATCCTAGCACAGGGATGGATGATATGACAATTAACAGGTAAGACTGGATCGCTCGAGGAAGAGCAACATGAGAGTAAGATAGCTCGTAACACTTTAGCTAGAGATCTTCGTGCTGAGCAGCTAAGGGCTAACTGGCTCGAAGACAGAGTTCTTGAGTCTAGCTGGAGAATTCAAGAACTAGAACAGAATTAGGCACCTGTACCAGTACCCGCACCAGCACCGGCCCTACAGTGCCGGTAGAGGAGGATCCAGGAGATCGAGGAAGACCCAGCTGTAGAAGCTGGAAACGCCGGAGGATGACGGCAACGATAGCGATTTGGGGGATGGAGACGTAGAAGACTGACACGTCTCGCTTATTCCATTTGCTTTCCTTCAGTCTATTTATTTTCCTACTTATGTTTAAACTTGAGATTTTATGGTAAACTAATATGTTTGGTTGGCATTTTGTAAGACGTTGAAATTTTATTTAATCGAATATTTCTTTTGACTGTTTAATTTATTTGGGTTGACATAATTTGAGGAATTATTTAAGTATGAAACAGGATAACTATATTGGATATATAGACTTATCGGTGTGTGTTTATGTTGTCTTACGAAGATCTAAAATGGCAACTGGACGTCGCGGAAACCTCAACATGACGCCCGAAGAATTAGCCGCAATGATCCAAGAACACGTGAATGCTGCTCTAGCAGGTGTTCAAAACCAACCAGCAGCAGGAGGGGGTCTTAACCCCTACAAGATGTTTCTTGATGCGAAGCCGAGAAAATTCACGGGTGCGGAAGGACCCATAGGACTGGTCCGCTGGATTGAAAGTCCGAATCCGTGTTCGAAATGTGCAATTGTCTGGAGGCCAACAAGGTCAAGTATGCTGCCTCAACGTTGGAGGATGGGGAACTAACTTGGTGGAATGCACAAGTCCAAACGCGTGGACTTATTGCTGCAAATGCAATGGCCTGGGTCGAGTTTAAGGCCCTAATCAAAGAGGAGTACTGTCCGCGAGACAGGGTTCAACAGTTGGAGCAAACATTATGGAACCACAAGATGGTGGGATCTGAAATTGAAGCATACACAGCGAAACATCATGACCTGGTATTTCTATGTCCCGATCTGGCCAACACCGTGGAGAAACGACTCGAGTTTTACCTTGGGGGTCTGGTCCCCGAGATCCAGGGTATGGTAATGGCTAGCAACCCTGCGACTGAGCATCAAGCAATCAGGTTGGCGCACAAACTCACCGATAAGGGGTGGAACAAAAGAAGTTGCCATCTCGGGGTACGACTGAAGTTGCCCCTGATAATAAAAGAAAGTTTGAAGACTCGTCTGCTCGACAGTCTTCGTCAGCCCAGTCACAGCAAGGGAACCAGAAACGGTTCAATAATTTCAACAGTCACCGGGGTCACAATAATCAGCCCGCCAACAACAACCAGAACACAAGCGGCTATGTAGGTCGAAAGCCGCAGTGTAATCACTGTAACCTTCATCATCACGGCCCTTGTCCGGAAATCGCTGCCAACGATGTGGCAAGGTGGGACATGCGGCAAAGGATTGTCGCGGGGAAGTCATGTCCCGACAAAATCAAAATCAACACCAGGGTCAGCAGCAGTGTATTAACCGGGGGTGCTATCAGTGTGGTAGCACTGCCCACTTCAAACGAGACTGCCCACAGCTTCGTAACAACAACAACAACGATGGTGGGAACAACAACAACCACAACCACAAAAACAACAATAACAACAACAACAATGGAAATGGTGGCACAGGAGGTGCCAAAGGGCGTGCATTTACGCTGGGCCGCGGAGAGGCCAGAAACGACTCGAACGTGGTCACCGGTAAGTTTCCCCTTAATGAACATTTTGCTGCTGTGCTTTTTGATACGGGTGCGAATAGGAGTTTTATATCTGAGTCTTTTAGGAAGAACCTAAATCTCACGCCCAAACCCTAGAGACCCCTTACGGTCATAGAACTAGCCGATGGTAAATCTGTAGATGTGACCCATATAGTACCCGGCTGTCAACTCAAACTCGCGGGTCACACCTTTACCATTGATCTGATGACAACTACCCTGGGTAGTTTTGACGTGGTAGTCGGAATGGACTGGCTATCCGACGTCCGAGCTGAAGTTCTCTGTTTCGAAAAATCTATCCGTATTCCGCTCTCTAACGACGAAATCTTGACGGTGCAAGGCGAGAAGGCAGGCGCCGTCACAAATATCCTCTCTTACATGCAAGCACATAAGTATCTTCGGAGGAAGAACTCCTTCGCTTTGCTTGCACTGGTTACCGAACAGCCTAAGGACGAGAAACGTATAGAAGACATCCCGTCGTCCGTGATTTTTCCGATGTATTTCCAGAGGAGTTACCTGGTCTTCCACCACATCGACAAGTGGAGTTTGAAATCAAATTGGCGAACCATGCAACTCCTATCGCCAAGGCCCCATACCGTTTAGCTCCAGCCGAGTTGCAAGAGCTGTCTACCCAACTTCAGGAACTGTTAGAAAAAGGATTTATCCGACCTAGTACTTCGCCATGGGGAGCTCCAGTCCTTTTTGTCAAGAAGAAGGACGGGACCTTCCGCATGTGCATCGACTACAGGGAACTCAATAAGGTTACTGTCAAGAACCGATACCCATTACCTCACATCGACGATCTCTTCGACCAACTTCAAGGGTCAAGCTACTACTCCAAGATTGGTCTACGGTCCGGTTATCACCAGTTACGCGTCAGGGAGGAGGATATCGCTAAGACGGCATTTCGTACTCGGTATGGCCATTAGGAGTTCTTGGTCATGCCCTTCGGTCTCACCAACGCACCCGCGGTGTTCATGGACCTCATGAACCGTGTGTGTAAACCATATCTCGACAAGTTTATCATTGTGTTCATCGATGACAAACTCATCTACTCTAAAGGTGAAGCTGAACATGCTGAACATCTACGATTACTGCTGGAATTACTTCAACAGGGGAAACTATATGCCAAGCTTTCAAAGTGTGATTTCTGGATTCGAGAAGTTCAGTTCCTCGGGCATATCGTGAATGAAAAGGGTGTCCACGTCGACCCCGACAAGATTGAAGCTATCAAAAACTGGGAAGCACCCAGGACACCGACAGAGATCCGCCAATTTTTGGGTTTGGCTGGTTACTACCGACGTTTCATCGAGGGATTTTCAAAGATCGCGCAACCGCTTACCACCCTCACCCAGAAAGGCACCAAGTATGCTTGGGGTGACAAGCAGGAAGCGGCATTTCAATTGCTGAAGTAGAAGCTTTGCAATGCACCCATTCTGTCCTTGCCGGAAGGGACAGATGATTTTGTAGTATATTGTGATGCTTCCATTCAGGGATTGGGATGCGTACTCATGCAACGTGATAAGGTCATCGCGTATGCGTCCCGACAATTGAAGGTTCACGAGAAAAACTACACAACACATGACCTGGAATTGGGAGCAGTGGTGTTTGCGCTTAAGATTTGGAGACACTACCTATATGGAACAAAGTGCACAATCTATACAGATCACAAGAGCCTCCAACACATCTTTGACCAGAAGGAGTTGAACATGCGACAGCGTCGCTGGGTCGAACTCTTGAACGATTATGAATGTGCCATTCGGTATCACCCGGGTAAAGCTAACGTGGTAGCTGATGCCCTCAGTAGGAAGGAGCACTTGAAACCTCGTCGGGTACGAGCACTACAGTTCACCATTCATTCAGGGTTACCCGAACAGATACGCGACGCGCATTAGAAGCAGTTAAGGAAGAAAACAACAAGGCCGAATCGGTGGGAAAAATGGAACGCGATTGGGAAGTAAAACCCAATGGAGCTCGGTATTTCATGAATCGTATATGGGTACCTCTCTACGGAGACCTCAGAAAGCTAGTCATGGACGAAGCTCACAAATCCCGATACTCTGTCCATCCTGGTTCGGATAAGATGTATCAAGACCTTAAAGCTGCGTACTGGTGGCCCAACATGAAAGCTGATATAGCCACCTACGTGAGCAAGTGTTTGACTTGTGCGAAAGTCAAGGTAGAGTATCAGAAGCCATCGGGGCTACTTCAACAACCTGAGATCCCAGTGTAGAAATGGGATCAGATCTCGATGGACTTCATCACTAAACTCCCGCGAACTTTGGGTGGTTGCGATACCATCTGGGTAATTGTGGATCGTTTAACTAAGTCCGCACACTTTCTAGCGATTAAAGAAACAGATAAGATGGATAAGTTGACTCGCATCTACATTAAGGAAGTAGTTTCTCGGCACGGAGTGCCAACGTCCATCGTCTCAGACAGAGATGCTCGTTTCACGTCCAACTTTTGGCAGTCACTTCAGAAAGCGTTGGGTACACGCTTAGATATGAGCACAACTTATCACCCTCAGACTGATGGTCAAAGCGAAAGGACCATACAGACCTTGGAAGACATGCTTAGGGCATGCGTGGTAGACTTCGGGAATAGTTGGGAAATCCATCTGCCTTTAGTGGAATTCTCGTATAACAACAGTTACCATACGAGTATATCGGCAGCACCGTTTGAAGCATTATACGGTCGTAAATGTAGATCACCGGTCTGTTGGGCAGAAGTCGGTGACAGTCAACTCACAGGCCCTGAGTTGATACTTGAGGCTACTGAAAAGATTGTACAAATCAGAAACCGCATGGCGGTGCACGAGATCGACAGAAAAGCTACGCTGATCAACGACGCAAACCACTCGAATTTCAAGTAGGTGACCGCGTCCTACTGAAGGTGTCACCCTGGAAGGGTGTAATCCGTTTTGGGAAACGAGGAAAACTAAACCCACGGTACGTAGGCCCGTTTGTGATCTTGAAACGTATCGGACCCGTAGCTTATCAATTAGACCTTCCTGCCGAGTTTCACAACGTTTTTCACGTGTCAAATCTGAAGAAGTGTCTATCAGATGAAACCTTAGTCATTCCATTGGATGAGATTCAAGTGGATGAACAACTGCACTTTGTGGAACAACCTATCGAGATCATGGATCGTGAGATCAAGATTCGAAGGCACAACAAGATTCCGATCGTCAAGGTTCGTTGGGACTCTAAGCATGGACCGGAGTTCACGTGGGAAAGAGAGGACCAAATGAGAAGCAAATACCCACACCTTTTTGCAGCTGAGCAGCAAGCTAACGATACCACCAACTAAATTTTCGGGACGAAAATTCTTTCAACATGGGGATGATGTGACAACCTGGGAATTTCTTGTAATTTCGTGTACCATTGTTAACGAACTAAATCTTTGTGCGTGGCACTCTAAACCTGTGCGTTGCATTCTAAACCGCGTTTACTCAATTTTCGGGACGAAAATTCTTTCAACATGGGGATAATGTGACATCCCGGTTTTTCAGATATCTTAAGCGCACTACTTCACGGTTATTCATTCCTACGCTAAATTGATTCGGAGATTTAATTTACATGCTTGAAATAATTACGCTAACTTTGTGAACTTATCAAGTGAACTACGTGCTATGTGTATTAAACGTTTATAAGTTCGGTGAGTTATTATGTTATGTTTCGATTTCGTGATTTTTAGTTATAAAAATATATATATAGTAAATATATAGACGAATCAAACCGAGCCGCGAAACGAGTCGACCTCATTTCCTTGCGACTCAAGGGATTAACCAAAACTTGAGGTTCAAGTTAAAGACCCAAACCGCCCCACCCAAGCCCTTCGCGGCCGCAAGGACCAAACCGCAAACCCTTTTACTTTTCTTTTCCTTCTTGCACTATATATGCATGTGTTATGTTTCAAAAAAAAAAAAAAAAACAAACCCTAGCTCTAAACCAGCCGACGGCAGCCTTCTCCCCACTCTTCCTCTCGGTCGCGACAGCCTTCCCACTCTTCCTCTGGTCGCGATCTTCTTCAACATCCGAATCGACTCCCATCTCGTTCCCGGTTCATTAATCTTCATTGTTAAAGGTTAGGGTTTGTCATTGTTTTGCAAAGTCATATTAGGGTTATAAACTCTTGATCATGCTTGTATGTAATGGTAGAATCATTATTATGAAAGTGTATGATGTTAGTTCGATAAATTATGCGAGTTTGCGATTATGATGATTAGTTGGAATCAAGAATCATTAGACTGCGTTTTGTGATAAAAACCATATATTATGATTAGGGTTTGCATGAGTATGATGTACATGATGATATATGATTGATAAATCTGTTCTTGATCATTTATATTTAACGTCTCGATTGTTTAAGCGTGTTGTATTGCGATAAAATGTTGAAATCAGGATGCTGAATGGTGTTTACAGCCAACTTCAACTGGCTGTAACTTGGTTATTATTTATCGAAAAACGGATTTTCTGAAGCCTCAAAAGTATATTTTTGAAAAACGCTTCTAATGGCGCAGGATTCATATTTTTCTGAGGTCGTTTGATATTTTTAAGTGGCCAATTAAGTGCAGTAACTGAAGCTGTGAAAATTCTGAAAATTTGTTAGTTGTTTATCGAGTCGGATCTCATAATCTGTAGAGAGTCGAATCACGAAATTTGTACAGCAACTGGAGATGGAAATTTCCGGGAAACTCCCATTGGAATTTTGTTAATTGGATGAACGGTGATTTTTAAATAAATTCTCCCGTGGACTGCAGTCAGAAAGCGACGAATCTGACTGCAGCCTAGTATATTAATAATTATGAATAATTAGTAAAGTCTTAGGACTTGAAAAATTTACATAAAATTCTAAAGTTTAGTTGTCACCTTCTGTAAAAAAATTGGAATTTTTGGAACGTTGGAACTATTTTATAAAGATCCTCGAAAACATCCTAATTATGAGTATACAAGCTGAAACTTGATAACTTGCGAATGTGTGTACCAAAGTGTTGCATGGATTGAATTGTGTTCATGATAGGTTGTTTTGATCACTATGTTGGAATGATGATACTTGCATGCATGATTGGGTTTTAGGATTTTTTTATTGTGTGTACCGCATTGTGTGTTAGTTATGTGTAGGGTCTGTATTGGTGTGTTCACACACTAACTTTAAATCAATTGACTTGTTAGGACGCAATTAACGGTCCCATCATTTGCTACTTCTGTGTTACACTAACCGAGCAACTAAAGGTGAGTTCACGGCCCCTAATTTTATCCGGTTTTAAACAACAGGGGGAGAAACATGTATACACTCTACAACTCTATCTCTTTACGTTATACGAAATTAACGTCATTAAACTATTCGGTAACTAAGTTAATGTTAATGTACGTTATGGTCACTAAGCAGCTATATCACACAAGTCCTCGACAAACTCTCGGATCGTTAGTATTGGGTTAGATAGCGGGGAAATTATAAGTAGTACTACTGGGCCCGACAAGCCCCACCCGAGCTAGTCGCGCTAGCCGACCGGGTATGGTCAACGGGTGAATAATTTGGCCTAATTTCGCCATGGTTAGGGATAGGCCTGGCAACACGGAGGCACAACAGTCAGCTTCGATCGCGAACACTTACGTGACATAACTTTAGGCTCGCTACCTACATGTTAACGTTGAACTTAATTACGAATCAACGATATTATTCCGGGTTAGGGATAATGGAACCAACAACATTATTATTCCGGGTTAGGAATAATGGAACATCATTATTATTCCGGGTAAGGAATAATGGAACCATCAGTATTATTCTGGGTTGGGAATAATGGAACTAAATCGTTATCCCGGGTTAGGGATAACGGGGGAAACAAACTTATAACCGAACAAATGAACTTATGAAAACCTGTGAACTCACTCTTCTTTAATGTTGACACTTGTTTCTTTACATGTTTCTTGTAACATTTGTAAAAAACGGGTTTTCCAAACCCGCTCCGTTTGTAATCGAATATCAAGTTATTAAATGTCTCGTTGCGTATTTATGTCCATTTTAATTTTTTAATGATGCATAATTAATAAACAAACTAAACTATAAAAGTTATAATTGATAAAAAGTAAAAAATAAAATAATTAAAAAGAAAATGAGGCTGCCGGGACTCGAACCCGGGTCAGCCGGAAAGAACTCCAAAGACTTAACACACACACACATAACCACTCCGCCACTTGTTGTTTTCTGTCAACTCTAGGAAACAAATAAATCTTATAAACAATCATGAAGCGACCTGATTACGCTGACTATAACCGAAATCGGTCACCAAACGTCCAAAGACGTTTGATTGATCGTGGTTTACTGAGTTTAACTGATGCGCCGACACCTTCAATCAAGTTTGCTTTGAATGAACTTAAATTCAAGAATGGATCGGTTTTAGTAACCGAAAACTTTCAATTCCTGAATTACTTCAATCAAAGACCCCTCTCGCGACTCAGAAACATTCTACAAACCTTCAATTGCATTTTCGCATAACTTTCAGTTCGCCGGAGAAGCTATTTGGACTCGCCGGATCTTCGCCGGAAAACCGTGTTTTCCATCAAATCAGTAAGTCTCGCAATTCTTTCGTTGTCTATCAATTGCTAAGCTATTGCTAACTCAAACCCTTCAATCGGAATCAATTTCAGACGTCGTTATCGGATAATTCCCGCTCGCCGGAAAACTTCTGAAAATCCTTATCTTCAGCTGTAAAACATATAGACATTCAAACCTTCTGATAACTCTTGCTTAATACTTCAATTCCTCATTTAACTAATCAAAACTGTTAATTTATTCGTTCAGTCTAAATCCGTAAAAACATAGCCGACGACTTACCGGAATTCTGAGATAAATCGTTCTCCGGTATGTTTACTTCTAAATATCGTCTCTGCCATTTCATATTAGTCTGTTGAATGTTTGTCAATCGAATTAAACAAGATACAATAGTGTAATCGCATACTGTAATTTTGTAACGAAGAAGACGATGATAGTTTGATTATAAGTTTAATAAAATCTGGATATTATCTCGGTTAGACACACAGTCCAGCGGTGGACTGTGTGCACATACATATCACACGCCGCGAGTTCGTTCCTTGACACACGTATGCTCTGTAATAAAAATGTTTTGTTTTTCTAACTGAACCGGATCCTTGTCGCCGTTAGATGTTAAGTATAATAAAAATCTATATATTGACCAAGTTATACACACAGTCCAGCGGTGGACTGTGTGTAACATTAAGTCACAGGTCCCGGGTTCGAGACCTGTTGACGACACCGGTTCGACGATTTAAAACATTTTTGAAAATAAAAGAATTTTGAATAAACTGAGTTAGTATATAAATATAATTAAAAACAGAATTATTTCAGGTTAGACACGTAGCTCAGTTGGTAGAGCTGCGTGCACGCGAACGGGAGGTCTCGGGTTCGAGCCTCACCCGGCGCATACAGTTACACAATAAAACCGGTCAACAAGTCAAAGTCAATAGTCAACGGTCAACGCAAAAGTCAACATATTTTTATATTTGTATTTATTTAATTTAATTTAAAAATCAATTAAAAATACTTAAAAATAATGTTTTTAAAGATAGGAAATAGCCTTAAACTCATAAAAATATATCTAAAAATCCTATTAAAATTATTAATAAAATCCACTCATTTACTATATCTTCTGTTATTATTTAGGTTAGTTAATACTCGTTGTTCAATCCTTCCAACTCGTGCGCATCTCATCATCTCCAACCAAACGCTTGAGTGAATCTTTACAAATTCCCCGTTTTAATCACGTTTTTGGGGTGTATCATGTGTCTTACCATTTATTATATTTAAATCATTGTGCATACATCATAACATGAACAAATGTGTATTCAGCTTGTTTCAACTATTGTGTGGTTATTGTTTAGATTTAATTTATTATTTTCAGTACATGCAAATTTCATAGGCCGCCGCTCCCCATTACATTATGAGCGTTGAGCATGTTCCCCATTACATTATGAGCGTGAACCTGGCGTGCCAACATACGATCGGCTCCGTTTGATTGAGCCTTGATCGCACAGACATTTATCATTTTCAGTACATACGTTTATCATAGGCCGTTCGTTTCCCTTTTTTGTTATTGTATGTTATTGTAGGTTATTGTATGTTATTGTATGTTATAGTTTGTGGTTGTTATTGCTACTGTTTGATTATTTACATTTGCTCACTTATGATTATTGCACAATTTTTCCTTGATAAAATAACAAGAAAATCAATAATAAATGTTTATCTAACAAGGTTCACTCGCCAACTTATGTTGACCCAAAAACCCCCATTTTTACACATGATACAGGTGAACCAGCTGCAGCAAGAAACACATAGGATTGGCCTAGAAGAATAAACTGGTTTAGAGCTTGGATTGTTTAGTTGGTTATTTTTCTTTGTATTTGTATGGACATGTTTGGATTATTGAGAATGTAATTTTGACTTTAATAAATATGAAACATATTAGTAAATATCATGAGCTTTGGTGATAACCCAATTATGCCCCGACTCTTATTCCGCTGCGGGTCGGGGTGTGACAGATTGGTATCAGAGCCATGACTATAGGGATATAGGATAGGTTATTAGACACTTAGAGCCTATACTATAGTTGATTAGAAATTTTTAAGATTTTTGTGTGTTACATGCAAAATTCATGATGTTTATATGTTTTATGTTTAATGTTACATTCAATGTTATGCAAGCATGTTCATAATGTACATATTAGTATATAATGCCTATCATGAATCATATTCTCATAACATATCATACCAATGAAAGCACACATCACATCATTATCATGATTGTTTTTACAACGATTTTTGTATTTTCAAATCACATCAAAGTGAGTTCTCATGACGGGCATGTAGTAACTGGAAGGGTACAAGTACGGTAGTCGGAACGTCCTGTCTAGGCTGGCATTCGTATAAATCCAAAATAAAGGACCAGTTTGCCTACCTGGGGACTAACGATGAGTGTACAAAGTATCTATTAGGCCAAAGCATGCTATACCAAACGTCGTGTGAGCTAACCCCACTTTGAGTTGTCACTGTGTCTACACCTGGACACATTCCGACCATACATCTCGTAAACATATTTTGTGGTTTGCATTCAGGGTGATGCGAGTGTTAAATCGCCAATACTAATGTGAATCCTACCAAGCCAATAGTCATGGGGGCCCACATGACTATACAGGTGAAGGTATGGGAGACATTTGAGGCCCAACATGAGCAAACCCAAGACATCCTGTGGATGTAGTTGCATTATTGATATTTATGTTATTTTCATTTTCTTTAAGACACATAACACCTAAAAAGACTCCATAAACTCACAATCTTCTTATGTATGTTCCTGTAGATGTCGGCTAGACAACAACGAGGGGGTAAAAGATCAGGAAGGCCTCACGAACGCTTGGCCGCACAAATCGCGAAACAAATGGCCGCGCGTGCTTCCTGACATTGTGGTTCAAGTACAACAGGCTCTCGCCACAAATCCCACTAATCCTCCCCAGCAAGATGACCAGAACATCGGCAACCCTCCTACCAGCAAGTGCTCATATAAACATTTCAAGTCTTGCGATCCTCCTAAATTTGAAGGGACCGAAGGTGTCACTGCTCTCCTCCACTGGTTTGAGGAAATGGAAAACACCTTCCTCAACTGCGATTGTCCCGAGATCGCAAGTACGATACGCAACCGGGAGACTATTTGGGGTAGCTCTTACCTGGTGGAATACTGAAAACGGTAAGAGGGGAATTGATGATGCAATGGCCTTAACATGGGAGGAGTTAAGGGAAATCATGACGAGGCAATTCTGTCCTAGAAGTGAGATTAAAAAGTTAGAGGACGAATTTCATTCTTTGAAGCAAAAGGAGGGAGATCACACTTCCTACAACAAGAGGTTCTTAGAGTTGAACCAAATGGTCCCTAACTTGTTTACCCCAGTTTATCGCTTAATTGAGCATTATATTCGAGGTCTTCCCTCGAAAATTCAAGATTCAGTTCTCAGCACTTCACCAGCAACACTTGAAGCTGCTATGGAACTAGCTACTGAACTGACCGAGAATCGAATTCGCAACGGTAAGTTTAAAGAGGAGAAAAAGAAAGCCCCCGTTGAGGGCCAAACTTCAAACCATTCCACCTCCTCCTCTAAGTTTGCTAACAAGAGGAAACGTAACACTAGAAACTTCGCTATCACACAAACCAATTTCCCTATCCCTACTGCACCCATTACCCAAGTTGCCCCTTCACCTGCACCATACAAAAGACAATACTCTGGCCCATTACCAAAATGCAACCGTTGCCAATACCACCACTTTCCTGATCATCCCTGCCAACATTGCACCGGCTATGGTCGCGCAGGTCATACTGTTCAAACCTGTCGCATACCTCAGCGAATGAACCGCCACCAGCCTTCAACCAAACCCACCAACAAATAATGGGTCAAGCCCAACAACCCCTACTACTACCACCTACTCAGCATTTAGCCCAATCATACTACCAACCCAACTATCCCATGGTACATCCTATGCTGGCTTGCTACAATTGTGGAGACCCAAGCCATTTTAGGAACACTTGTCCAAGGTTGGTGAACATTATTCATGCTCAAGCCCAAGCCAACCCGGTGAATCAAGCTAACCAAGCTCCTCCACCTGCAAGTTGAAGAGCTTTCAACATCAACGCTAATCAGGCTAGAGCTGACGGCAATGTGGTTAACGGTACGTTCCTTATCAATGGTAGATATGCATCCATGTTGTTTGATACTGGCGCGGATAAAAGTTTTGTGTCCTTAGAGTTTGAACCCATCCTAAACCAAAATCGTGATAAGCTCATGGAATCCATAACAGTAGAAGTTGCTGACGGGAAACCGGTCTCATTGAACTCTATTATACGCAATTGTACTCTTACTCTAAACGATCACAATTTTCTAGTTGACCTTATTCCAATGAAGTTGGGAAGCTTTGACATTATAATTGGTATTTACTGGCTCAGCCAACATCAGGCTGAAGTTTTATGTCGCGAAAAGTTTATACACATTCCTCTTTCAAACGGTCAGACTCTACGAATCTTTGGAGAAACCTCGTCGAAAGGGCTCAGATTAATGTCCTGTCTTCAAGCTCAAAAATATCTTCGCAAGAATTATGTCGCGTTTTTAGCTCATGTCGTCAAAAAAGGGAACCATGGAGAAGAAACTTGAAGACAATCCTGTAGTAAAAGATTTCCCGCAAGTTTTTCCTGACGACATTTCAGGACTTCCTCCCGTAAGAGAAGTCGAATTTCGCATTGATCTTATACATGGTGCTACACCAGTTGCAAAGTCTCCTTATAGGTTAGCCCCCTCTGAAATGCAAGAGCTGGCCAGTCAATTGCAAGAGTTGACTGACAAAGGATTCATACGCCCTAGCTCCTCGCCTTGGGGTGCACCTGTCCTTTTTGTGAAGAAGAAAGATGGATCGTTTCGCATGTGCATCGACTACAGAGAACTCAACAAGTTAACAATCAAGAATCGCTATCCATTACCTCGCATTGATGATCTTCTTGACCAACTTCAAGGTGCCAGCTGCTTTTCAAAAATCGACCTTCGATCTGGTTATCATCAACTTAGAGTACATGAAGAAGACGTCCCAAAGACCGCTTTTCGAACTCGTTATGGTCATTATGAATTCATGGTCATGCCATTTGGTTTAACCAACGCTCCAGCTGTCTTCATGGATCTAATGAACAGAGTCTGCAAACCCTATCTCGATCGTTTTGTTATAGTCTTCATCGACGACATCCTCATTTATTCAAAGTCTAAGTCTGATCATGAACGACATCTTCGACTCATCCTTACACTCCTAGAGAATGAAAAGCTTTACGCCAAATTCTCCAAATGCAAATTCTGGCTAAAAGAGGTACAATTCCTTGGACATGTAGTCAATGACAAGGGAATACATGTCGACCCCTCAAAAATCAAAGCGGTACAAGAATGGCAAGCGCCACGTACACCAACTGAAGTAAGATCATTCCTTGGTTTGGCTGGTTATTATCGCGTTTCTTCTCGAACTTCTCTCGCATTGCTGTACCACTCACGGCTTTAAATCATAAGGGAAAACCTTTCATATGTGGACCCAAACAAGAAGAAGCCTTCCAAACCCTTAAACAAAAACTCTGTGATGCACCAATCCTCACTCTGCCTGAAGGTTGTGATGATTTCGTGGTTTATTGCGACGCGTCAGGGCAAGGATTAGGCTGTGTCCTAATGCAAAGAGGAAAGGTTATAGCTTATGCTTTGAGACAACTCAAGATTCATGAGAAGAACTACACCACCCATGACCTAGAACTTGGAGCCGTTGTGTTCGCTCTTAAGATATGGAGACATTATCTCTACGGTACTAAGTGTGAAATATACACTGACCACAAGCGTCTTCAACATATCTTCAATCAAAAGGAGTTAAACATGAGGCAACGAAGATGGGTCGATCTTCTAAATGACTATGACTGTGAAATTCGGTACCACCCTGGCAAAGCAAATGTGGTGGCTGATGCACTCAGTCGAAAGGGTTATGCGAACTCCATTCGTCTTCTATGTTCGCAAATCATGTCTGACATTAAAGATCAAATTCGAGAAGCCCAACATGTTTCAGTAACGGAGGATGATGTACGAAAGGAGCTGTCCTGTGGAGCTGAACTTAAAATTGAAACTAAATCTGATGGTATTCTGTACTATCTAGATCGCATATGGATTCCTGACCACAACAACCTTCGTGAATTTCTTATGAATGAGGCTCACAAAACACGATACTCTATACACGCAGGAGCTGATAAGATGTATCAAGACCTTCGATACACCTATTGGTGGCCTGGAATGAAAAAGGATATTGCTGTTTTTGTTTCCAAGTGCCTTACATGTTCCAAGGTGAAAGCTGAACACCAAAGACCCTCAGGACTTCTGGTCCAACCTGAAATACCTGTATGGAAGTGGGAAAACATAACCATTGACTTCATTACCGGGTTACCTCGCACTTCCGGTGGGTATGACACTATATGGGTAATCATTGACCGACTTACAAAATCAGCTCACTTTATTCCTATCCGCGAAGATTTCAAGAACGAAAAGCTAGCTCGTATTTATATCAGCGAAATCGTAAGCCGACATGGTGTACCGTTAAGCATTATTTCAGATCGTGAT
Organism: Scalesia atractyloides; assembly: GCA_947069175.1. NCBI lineage: Eukaryota > Viridiplantae > Streptophyta > Magnoliopsida > Asterales > Asteraceae > Scalesia > Scalesia atractyloides. Next base: position 31,242,479 of record CAMTDV010000022.1, read on the forward strand.
GGTCGTTTCACTTCACGAACATGGCAAGCAGTACAAGCCGCTTTGGGTACGCGATTAGATCTCAGTACCGCTTATCATCCTCAAACTGATGGACAATCTGAACGCACCATTCAAACTCTTGAAGATATGCTTCGAGCATGTGTCATAGACTTCAAGGGAAATTGGGACGCTCATCTACCATTAGTTGAATTTTCGTACAACAACAGTTATCATTCAAGCATCGGCATGGCACCTTTTGAAGCTTTATATGGTCGTAAGTGCCGATCTCCAGTATGTTGGAACGAAATTGGGGAAGCTCAAATCACTGGTCCAGAATTGATTCAAGAAACCACAGACAAGATTCATCAGATTCGAAACAATCTTCTAGCGGCTCAAAGTCGTCAAAAGAGTTATGCAGATAAACGACGAAAGCCTTTGGAGTTTAACATTGTGATCATGTACTTTTAAAAGTATCACCGTGGAAGGGAGTAGTTCGTTTTGGTCAAAAAGGCAAGCTAGCACCACGCTACGTAGGATCTTTCAAGATACTCGAGAGAGTAGGACCTGCAGCATACAAGCTTGATCTACCAGAAGAACTCAACAGGATTCATCCCACATTCCACGTATCAAACTTGAAAAAGTGCCTCGCTGATGAGAACCTCCATGTTCCTCTGGAAGATATTCAGATTGATGAATCTATGCATTTTATTGAAAGACCAGTAGAGATAATGGACTTCGGAGAAAAACGTCTTCGACGAAGTCGCATCCCAATTGTTAGGGTACGCTGGGAGTCAAAACGGGGACCTGAGTTTACTTGGGAACGTGAAGACTCAATGCGCGAAAAATACCCGCATCTTTTTCCTACTACTACTACTTGAATTTCGGGACGAAATTCCTAAAAGTAGGGGATACTGTAACATTTGTCAAAAACGGGTTTTCCAAACCCGCTCCGTTTGTAATCGAATATCAAGTTATAAATGTCTCGTTGCGTATTTATGTCCATTTTAATTTTTTAATGATGCATAATTAATAAACAAACTAAACTATAAAAGTTATAATTGATAAAAAGTAAAAAATAAAATAATTAAAAAGAAAATGAGGCTGCCGGGACTCGAACCCGGGTCAGCCGGAAAGAACTCCAAAGACTTAACACACACACACATAACCACTCCGCCACTTGTTGTTTTCTGTCAACTCTAGGAAACAAATAAATCTTATAAACAATCATGAAGCGACCTGATTACGCTAACTATAACCGAAATCGGTCACCAAACGTCCAAAGACGTTTGATTGATCGCGGTTTACTGAGTTTAACCGATGCGCCGACACCTTCAATCAAGTTTGCTTTGAATGAACTTAAATTCAAGAATGGATCGGTTTTAGTAACTGAAAACTTTCAATTCCTGAATTACTTCAATCAAAGACCCCTCTCGCGACTCAGAAACATTCTACAAACCTTCATTTGCATTTTCGCATAACTTTCAGTTCGCCGGAGAAGCTATTTGGACTCGCTGGATCTTCGCCGGAAAACCGTGTTTTCCATCAAATCAGTAAGTCTCGCAATTCTTTCGTTGTCTATCAATTGCTAAGCTATTGCTAACTCAAACCCTTAAATCGGAATCAATTTCAGACGTCGGTATCGGATAATTCCCGCTCGCCGGAAAACTTCTGAAAATCCTTATCTTCAGCTGTAGAACGGTATAGACATTCAAACCTTCTGATAACTCTTGCTTAATACTTCAATTCCTCATTTAACTAATCAAAACTGTTAATTATTCGTTCAGTCAAAATCCGTAAAAACAGAGCCGACGACTTGCCAAATTCTGAGATAAATCGTTCTCCGGTATGTTACTTCTAAATATCGTCTCTGCCATTTCATATTAGTCTGTTGAATGTTTGTCAATCGAATTAAACAAGATACAATAGTGTAATCGCATACTGTAATTTTGTAACGAAGAAGACGATGATAGTTTGATTATAAGTTTAATAAAATCTGGATATTATCTCGGGTTAGACACACAGTCCAGCGGTGGACTGTGTACACATACATATTACACGCCGCGAGTTCGATCCTTGACACATGTATGCTCTGTAATAAAAATGTTTTGTTTTTCTAACTGAACCGGATCCTTGTCGCCGTTAGATGTTAAGTATAATAAAATTCTATATATTAACCAAGTTAGACACACAGTCCAGCGGTGGACTGTGTGTAACATTAAGTCACAGGTCCCGGGTTCGAGACCTGTTGACGACACCGGTTCGACGATTTAAAACATTTTTGAAAATAAAAGAATTTTGAATAAACTGAGTTAGTATATAAATATAATTAAAACATAATTATTTCAGGTTAGACACGTAGCTCAGTTGGTAGAGCTGCGTGCACGCGAACGGGAGGTCTCGGGTTCGAGCCTCACCCGGCGCATACAGTTACACAATAAAACCGGTCAACAAGTCAAAGTCAATAGTCAACGGTCAACGCAAAAGTCAACATATTTTTATATTTGTATTTATTTAATTTAATTTAAAAATCAATTAAAAATACTTAAAAATAATGTTTTTAAAGATAGGAAATAGCCTTAAACTCACAAAAATATATCTAAAAATCCTATTAAAATTATTAATAAAATCCACTCATTTACTATATCTTCCGTTATTATTTAGGTTAGTTAATACTCGTTGTTCAATCCTTCCAACTCGTGCGCATCTCATCATCTCCAACCAAATGCACCCAATGTGAGTGAATCTTTACAAATTCCCCGTTTTAATTACGTTTTTGGGGTGTATCATGTGTCTTACCATTTATTATATTTAAATCATTGTGCATACATCATAACATGAACAAATGTGTATTCAGCTTGTTTCAACTGTTGCGTGGTTATTGTTTAGATTTAATTTATTATTTTCAGTACAAGCAAATTTCATAGGCCGCCGCTCCCCATTACATTATGAGCGTTGAGCATGTTCCCCATTACATTATGAGCGTGAACCTGGCGTGCCAACATCCGTTTGATTGAGCCTTGATCGCACAGACATTTATCATTTTCAGTACATGCAATACTATCGGCTCCGTTTGATTGAGCCTTGATCGCACAGACATTTATCATTTTCAGTACATGCAATACGATCGGCTCCGTTTGATTGAGCCTTGATCGCACAGACATTTATCATTTTCAGTACATACATTTATCATAGGCCGTTCCATTTTTGTTATTGTATGTTATTGTAGGTTATTGTATGTTATTGTATGTTATAGTTTGTGGTTGTTATTGCTACTGTTTGATTATTTACATTTGCTCACTTATCATTATTGCACAATTTTTCCTTGATAAAATAACAAGAAAATCAATAATAAATGTTTATCTAACAAGGTTCACTCTCCAACTTATGTTGACCCAAAAACCCCATTTTTACACATGATACAGGTGAACCAGCTGCAGCAAGAAACACATAGGATTGGCCTAGAAGAATAAACTGGTTTAGAGCTTGGATTGTTTAGTTGGTTATTTTTCTTTGTATTTGTATGGACATGTTTGGATTATTGAGAATGTAATTTTGACTTTAATAAATATGAAACATATTAGTAAATATCATGAGCTTTGGTGATAACCCAATTATGCCCCGACTCTTATTCCGCTGCGGGTCGAGGTGTGACATTTCTCAGGACGCTAGGAGCTCTAGGTGCACTCACTTGCATTGATCAAGACATCTTTTTATCGAGTCTCATTTATGAATATTGTTTGGGTTTTTCTTTAGTTTTGGCGTTTGTGTTGGCGCCCGTTCCTTTACCTTACTTTAATGCTTCCGCTCAACTTTAAAAACTAATGCTTCCGCTAAACATTGAAACCAAACTAAGACAATTTAAAATTAACTATGAATGGTTAAACAAATGGTTTTGGAAAACGTATAAACAATTCATATAGAGTCGTTCGACGTTACTAGTGTCTCAGATTCTGGTTTGTTCACACGCCTCGCTGTAAAACTCCGCAAGTGGAAATTGAGGGTGTGACATGTAGCTTATAAGCTCAAATCCATGATGTATTCCACATATCTAACCTTAAGAAATGTCTAGCTGATGAGTCGCTAGCAATGTCGTACAAGGATGTGCAAATTGATGAAAACCTGAGGTTCGTTGAGAAACCAATTTCGATCGAGGATTGACAGGTTAAGAAGCTCCGAAGGAAAATGATACCTATAATAAAGGTTAAGTGGGACGCTTTTAGAGGTCCAGAGTATGTATGGGAGGTTGAGTCCACTATGCGACAAAAGTACCCCCATCATTTTTAATAGAATCTCGAGGTCGAGATTTCTTTTAAGAGGGGATGAGGATGTAACACCCTGTAAAATCGTGTCTAATAGTATAGTGACACGTGTTGTATTTTAAATATAGTCTATTAAAGATCAATAAGGACTAAAGGCGTCAACATGCTCAAACTAAGCCTCTGAGTGACGGTCTGATGTCAACATGCATAAATAACAGACTCTGAGTGACTGATATGTCAACATGCTTAAATCATTAGCCTCTAAGTGACTGATATGTCAACATGCTTAAAACTTGGCCTCTGAATGACTGATATGTCAACATGCCCAGCCTCTGAGTGACATTGGAGTCAACAGGCTTATAATAAGCCTCTGAGTGATCCTTTACAAAGTCCTGACTCTTATATGTGCCAATGATTGGACGAGAGGGTTCATTTTGTAAATATGTTAAAGTTGGATCATGGAGGGATTAAAAGTGTCAACATGTTAATTTATACCTCTGAGTGACCTTTTAACGAAACGAGAGCTCGACAATGTAAGGGCATAATCCCAGGTATGCCAAGTATTGGCTACGGTGGGCTAAAAGTGCCAAAAGGTGTTTTAAAAGGTTTTTAGAAGCTTTATAAAGTTAAGGGGCTAAAAGTGTCAAAGTTTGAAACTAGCCAAAGGGCGGTCGCGGGCCGCAAGAGACCAGGCCTGGGTATCTCGTGGGGCGCAAGAAAGGCACTGTTGCAGAAAGTTTTGCTTGGTTGCCAAACAAAGCTCCAAAAACCATTAAATCGAAACTATGGCTTCCCAAACTGCTATGCCACATTTTGGGACACTTGTAAGCTTCCTCTTACACCCCTAAACACCTAGCATCACCTCCTTTGAGTTCTCCAACTGTAAATAGGTGCTTAAGTTCACAATTTCAACTTGCACCTTTCTCATTCATACACTCTTCTCCCTCCTCTGTAAGTTCCTAGCTAAAAGAACATCCAACTTAGTTCTCTTACATTCTAGGAACCTCTTGTAAGTGTTCCTTGCTCTTGCATTTTCGTTTATAGGCTTTTATAGCCAAAAATTAAGACCATTATGGTCCAGCCATTGTTCGAAATGAACATGGCTAAGTGATCGTAATAAGGTAGGTGTTAGTCCCTATAAAGGGCACCTCCTGAAGATCACATTTGCTAGACCAATTGACAGGTCAAAGTTATGATATTAAAAAGTCAAACAGGCTATTTTTCGGATGAATCATGAAATGACCTTATATATGTTATGAAACCTGTTTTGACACTTAAACAAGTTGGTAATAACTATTAGAACACGTAAGAACATGTTCGGCTCGTCAATTTCTGTTCTAGGGTCGGTTTGCAACCGAAAGTCGCGAAGTTTGACTTCTGCTTTGACTTTCGATTCTGACCCGATTTAGATTAGTTACCTACTGATCTATTGTAATATAATGTAGCGTAACCCTATGAGGTTATATTACATGATCATAATCCGAATCCAAGTTTATGTGCAAGTTCCGTAATTATGTCTTTTTTTACTAAAATTGCCTTTTTACATAAAACAAGGTTTTAAATGATAATGAATTTGAAAATGAGTTTCCTACTGATGTAATATTATAAGTAGGATTAATTGCGATGTTAAACCAAGTTATAAACTGAGTTTTCAAGCAGGTCCTTAAACTATGTCGACTAATGACGATTTTAGCCCCTATGGCTCATAAAATAGTTTTAATCAAATCTTTTCAAGGTAAATCATTTACCTACTGATATGTTATATTAAATAACATATACTGATATGTTATATTAAATAACACATTAAAACATTTTAACTGACCTTAACATTAGTTTTCATAAGACATCGCATAACATGTCATTTTACGACATAACCGTCGTTTCGGCGCATAGTTTGGTTTTAAACCATATTGATTGACCAAGACTTGATACCTACTGATTTTAAAACTTATTTTAAATATATATACAGTAGGTACATGTTATAAACTCAGAATCCCAAATAATTTATAAACTATGTGTAAAATGACCAAAATGCCCTTTCGGTGCATAGTTTGGTCATAAAAGAAAAAATACACATATAAATGATATCCTACTTATATTATATCATAAATAAACTATTTTTATAGTATACTCATGATTTCAAACTTAAATTATATTCAAGTTCTTTTTATATGATATGAAATTACCGAAATGCCCTTATGAGGCATAGTTTCAATTTAAAACCATAACGGGCATAAAAGTTGATATCTTACTGATATTACAACTTATTTAAAATATAATGACATATAGAACTTTTCCATGACTTATCCAGTTACCCGATATCGCTGATATGCGTACAGTTAAGTATATGTAACTAGTTTACGAAAATTAACCGAAACGGGTCTAACCTTGTCATTTAAACCTCAAAATCCCGAATGTTTATAGCTTATCCATATTAGACAAGTCAACGTACTTGTTGCGATTAAACTACATTCTATCCAATCATCGTTTAATCTAGCGTTATACGTATTTGATCAAGTACGGTAGTCGGTCTAAGTCTATGACTTAAATAAGACCGTTAGTATTTAATTGGTTAGCTTATGCCATAATCCAGACTAGAAACATTCCGGTAAATGTTGTCTGCACTTAGCTCATTTTGAATACGACTGGGTTATAATCTTGCATTTTTAAACAAGGCTAATTCATGTAAATACTCTCGACTTATTCCCCTATACGGGCTTGGGTTATGGTAAATTATTACCGCTTGGTCGGAAATGGGATTAATTGAATGCGGGATTGTGGCTAGTAAATCCGCATATTCCGTTTTAATCAGGTTTCTTTGATACTTAAACATCAGGGGTTAAATTACCGTGTTCTGAATATCCTCAGCTCATTACATTAGATAATGGCCACGACCTTAGAGCGGGGTGTAGGCATACACCTGACAGACGCTCAAATGCAAATTACCCATGACATTGGGGATAACTCCTTCGTGAGTTCTATGTGGTGTGTATTTAATCATGTCTCGTCTCTATACCGGGCCCTGTATGGTATGGACAAACATGTGAATTTGTTAACAAGGTTGCAATGCCAACTTTCCCAAGTTATAAAATGATTTTGTGCTGATACGAACTTAAAACAATTTTTGAAATGTTTTCAAAATGAGTCAGTTGGGTGTATTTACCAGTGAAATCTGACGTATTTTCAAAAGGCTGAGCTTGCAGGTACAATACAAAAATAGGCTGGAAGTGCTCGGTAGTGATAGAGGATCTTGCAAATCCTAATCTGCCCTAAAGTCTGTTTTGTAGTCTTTCTTGTACATTTTATGATCTGCATGTGGATCTTCTATTACAAGTCTGTATATTATTTTGTATTTCTGAACATTTGGTTTGTAATAGTAATTTTACTCTAAGACTTCCATTGTGCCGCGATTAATTGACAATGATGTTATAAACTGACGTCACGATACTCCCCACCCGGGTCCACCGGTGTATGGATTTGGGTTGAAATCCGGGTTGTAACAGTTTGGTGTTCACTTGCTCAAGAAAGCTCACCAAAAAGGGGATGTTAACCAATGTTTCGCTAAAACAAGTAAACCCATGGATAAAATAAAATTTATAAAAAGGTTATGTATCTGTATGTATAGCTGTAGGTTGTACATGGGTTTGTATTGTTGGGCCTACAAAAGAAGAGATGATACTCAAAAGCCAAAACATGATCCACTGATCAAGAAATAAGCAAAAGATTGTACCAGTCTCTCCCCAAAGATAAGGAATCGTGAACACCTAATCAGAACATATGTGGGATGCACTGAAGGAATACTTTGGTGGAACAGAGGATGTTATCGAGAACACTCAAGAAATACTTAACCAGCAATATGAAACCATCACTCATTTCAAAGGGGAGACCCTGACTCAGCAATTTGAACGATTTTCATGTCTTATCAGTGAATTAAAGTTTAATAAAGAATTTACTAAAAAAACTTTAAATAATTGATTTCTGAGGTCTTTGCCTGAAAATTAGGACACTATAGCGGGTGATGAGGACATCCCCAGATTTCAAGGACATGAGCCTAACCTAGATACATGGAAAGCTCCTAACCTTTGAGAGGGAGCTTGTCCAAAATAAAAGGCTCTAGGAAACTATAAAGGTGTCTGATAGTTACATTTTTTGTAACACAACACTTTTGAGTCAGGAAGGATCATCTTCTAAAATGGGAAATGATCAGAGTTTTGATCATTTTATGGACATATCAACTCTGATCAACATTCCATGAGTTATGTTTTTGCAAAAAATGATGTTAGTCATGTCAATGTTAATTTCATTTGTACTCGATGATCTTAAACACATAGACCCAATTGACCTAGAGGAGATGGACATCTTGCACTAGGTAGTCCTGCTCAGTCTAAGAGCTAATAATTTTTAAAAATGAACTAGTATGACTTACCTAGGATTAAGTGGGAAGTCAAAAGTGGGGTGGGGTTGGATAAATCAAATATTAAATGCTTTAAGTGTAATAGGTTAGGACACTTAGCTAGGGAATGTAAGAGTCAAACAAGTAACTTTGCACCAGTGATCACATACCTTAGTCAAAGATCTCAACAAAATACACAACAACAATTTTAACACCAAAATGCCCCAGGGCCTAATGTCCAAAACACATCCCACTTTGCACAAAATCTGAATCTTGTACCTATGCATTATGTCCCTGCACCACATGTCCCTTAGGTTCAGTATGTCCAAATGCCAATTGCACATGTTCAAGCACCACAAGCTACTCCTACTCCTGCACTAGCAGAGCCTAGTCAATAGAGTTTCTTTACACAAGGCTATGTTGACTGAAGTAGCTTGCCAGAAAAAAATTTAACAGATGAAAATTTTTCTTTAATAGCAAATGACTGTGATGAACATGAAAACTTTTGTTTTATGGCTATTGAGGATGTTTCAGGTGAATAAGATCTAGTTCAAACTGTTGGTGGTGAAGAGATCGCTGGTGAAACTACTAAAAGCTCTGGTCAAATATCTGTAAGTGACCAAGTGCATATAGAGAGGATGGATGAGAGAAATCCCAAAAGTTCCACTGATTGCATCAGTGTGGATCAAATTGAATTGGTTGCCTCTAAGGTATCACCTCAAACTCTTAAAGAGTTATGTTTAGATAAATGCATCATAGCTTTTGCTAACATAAAAGAGGTGAATGAAAATTTAGAGAAAAGGTACAAATCAGTGAAATAGTTCTTGAAAACTAAAAAAGGATTTTAAAACAAGAATTGTTGAAAAAAGACCTTGAAATAAGCAGTCTGAAACATGAAGCATGTATAACCAAGGACCAACTCCAGTCAATAATATAAAAATATCAAAACTGTAAAAAGGAGTTGGAATCCACACAAATCACCTGTGAAAAATGGGTTGAATCATGTCATGGCTATGAGATAGTTCTGGAAAAAAATGAAAAACAATATGAAGTTTGGTGTTGGTTATAGAAAATATGACCAAGAACATCAAGACCAAACTTCTATTGACTCTGAACTGGTTGAAGTCATACCAACCACATCAAAAGGTAAAGAAATCAAGATCATTGAACCTCGTGGCAAGAAAATAACTCTTGAAAAGCCACTAAGTTCCATTCAATCTGAGAAGCAAAAGTATGAGTTTAAACCTACTTGGTCAGATGAATGTGATGTTCTTGAGAACTTTAAACCAAATGACTTCAGCAACCTAAAGTGCCTCAATCCACCTAAGATAAAAATCATTTCTGTTACCAACTCCCAAACTGATGTTAAAACATCTATTTCAGAACGGAGAGATAAGGGTCAAAGGAAAGATAAGGTTCCAGCCATGCTGTGTGAGTTTTCTAGAAAAAGCAAATCATTAGGTAAAAAAGTTGTTTCAAGTTAAAAGCCTATGATATCAATAGAGTTACCAGCATATGTGAATCCACTCTTGGGTGCACCATTTCGTAAAAACTCAACCATTTGACCCAATAATACTCTTTCCTTAAACCATATGATGTAAATCTAAATAGGTCAAGAAAGAAAACAAGTTTCAAAATGGATGATGGACCTATTAACAGGGATCAACCATCTATTCCCAAAAGAGTTGATTCTTTTCAAACATCAGTGACACAAAATTTGAACCAATTTCCTAAACAAAGGATTGGTCAAACATGTGTTGCACCACAAAACCCACTCCCTAGAGGCTATGGGCAACCACCATGCTACAGGGTACCTTATAGGTATGTAGAACCTGTGCACCAGCCTCAAAAGCCTAGGGCAAACACACACCCTCACGAGTGCACACATCTCATTGGGAATGGTCAACCACTAATTGACCCAAATGTGCTTGCACTTGTAGAAGGTCAAAAACAACTGTTTAAAATGGTGCAAAAACTTCTTGTGACAAATGACCAATCCAAACGTGTAATTACAGTGGTTGAGACTCCAAAATCCAAAGAAGATAATGCTTTGGATAATCTGCAAGATTGACCCACTCACCACTATCTACAAGGAACCATTGTTGGTAATTTAAAAATGCAAACAAGGTTACCTTTGCATTTAACTCTATACAATTAAAAGAAAGAAAATTGTTTTGAAAATGCACCAAAAAATCTTTTTAAATATTACAAAGTTATCTTAAAAAACAGAAAACTAAAAATTGTTGGTTCAAAAATCAAGAAAGATTGCTAATAATCAACAAAATCAAAACTTTGTTTAAAGGAGTAACAGATCTGTTCCTTTGGTTCAGAAGTCTGTTTAAGCTAATAAAACATTGTTCAAGGAAAAAGAGTTGTTAATTCATAAAACCACTGTTTAACTCCAAAGTCTAACAGAGCCACTGTTCCATCACATCTCACCACTGTTTTTACTCAAAACTTTGTTTAACCCAACAAAGGTTTCAAACAGATGTTTTCAAAACTCTATTGACCAAAAGTCAATCAGATTATTCAAAACACTGATTTTGTTACCCAAAGGTCTGTTGAGCACAACAGAAGTTTCAAACAGATATTTTGAAAACAAATCTTTCATATCTTCTTAAAAGGATTTCCTTATTGGGACCCACTTTCTAAACACTGATTTGCTACGACAAATAGCAACTGACCACGTGGACCAAAAAGGTAACTGTTTTCCAGGCTGGCATCCCTGATCCATTAACCCTATATAAACCTGTGAGAAACAAAGTTTACACTTATCCTCCATTATTGATGAATTCAAAAGCATTTCAAAAGAGAAAAAATCATATCTGCTTCCATCAAACTCTTCTTTCAATCAAAAGATCATCCGTATAAAAGATTTTCAAAAGATTTGACCTAAAGTTCATCATGGCTCTCAATTTGAAAACCCCTCACAACTACTTACCGTATCTTGTAAAGCACAGCAAGATTACGGACTTCCACCTCATCATCAACATCATAAATTCTTCAAATATCTTTACATCCTTACTACAGACGCACCCATCTATCTAATCACCCTCAGAGAATTTTGGGCAAATGCAAAGCTCACACTACAAAACAAAAGGCCCTTTCTCATAACCTCCACCATCAATAAAGAACATGTGCAAATCATTGCAGAATCCATCTCCAACAAGTTTCGATTAGAGGAATTGGCAGGTATGGAAACTTTCCCCAAAAATGACTCACAAAATGAGTTAATAGAAAGGGGTTATGAAGGTCAGTTGGTGGGAGCAACACTTTATAAACTAGTGTTCCCACTAGAAATGAAATTCTTTTTCTATACACTCTTAGTTTGCTTGTCTGCAAAGACCACTGCTTTTAATGAAATGCCCCTAAAAACTCGGTATTTGGAGCATGCTATTTTGAGAAATACAAATCACAAGCTATCCTAGACATTGTTTATGGATTTAGTTAGCAAGCTTAAAAGCAGTCAAGAAAAAAGCCCACTGCTCCTGGTGACCATGGTACCCAACCCATCACTGCAGATCCCACACCTTCCATACAAACCACTTCCATCTCCATCCCCAAACCCAAAAGAAAATCAAAAAGAAAGAATCTCTGGAGGTTAAGATGCCACATATACCTGGTGTAACACAAATGCAGCTAACATCTGTTATTACTTCGTCACAACACATACAAACATCTCCACCCATCCAAACTCCTCACTCATCCTCAGAAAAGGAGAGTGTTGTAAGCTCATGGGACACAAATCAAGGGGAAATATATCACTTGAATATCTCTACTCAAGCCCCTCCCCGGGGCAGCTTCTTTTTCAACACCTCCACTCACTACAACATTTCCATCAACACTACAAAAATTGCTTGATACAATTGATACATCTGACTTGCATATACCTAGTTCCTCTCAGCAACAAATCACAGAGAGTACATTTCTACAAGTGACTAGGGCTAGTTCTAGGATCATTGTTATCCCATAAGTAGAGGAGGCAACGCCTCCTCTGTCCAAAGAGATACAGGCTGGTATTTCAAGTGGGGTGGTTGCTACAACTGTAGAGACAACAGTCTCATAGTTGGACAGTGGTTAACCATTAAGACCCCCTTGAAGGCAACAAATGTTGAGACAATAGTCTCTTCACCAGTTGGAAGTCCCCAGTACCAAGAACAAATGGGCACTTGGTCTAAAACCAAGTTTAACCACCTTAGGTGGGAATTCAAATGATCATGTTAACTCAGGTGAGGGATTGAACTATCAGGATTGATGGAGAGGGTCACAAATTTGGAAACATCTGTTGGAGAGATCAAAGACACGATGAAAATTTTGATCAAATCCAGACTCCACCAACAAATGCAGACATTGCAAAAGAAATGTGGCTCCACGTCCAACCATACCTACATTTTCAAAAGCAAGTTGCTGAAGAAAAATATTCCATGCAAATAGAATTGGTCAGACAAACAGTGGATGCCAAGTACCAAGAGACTCAAGCAGAAGTTAAAGCCATCAAACACTTTATCTTTGAAAACACATTCACACTCTCACACTCCTTAAATATGATGATGCCAAAAGGAGGGGGAGGAAGAAGAATGTATGAGGAAACTCCTAGACCTGGTCAAAAAGGCTAGAAAAAGTCTTGTCTTGCTGCACTAAAAAGCAATAGAAAAGAAGAAATTGCCAATGATGTTGAAAAGCAAAAGAAAAGGGATAGAAGGTAACCAAACATGCAGATAACAATGCAGGAAATAACTGAAAAGAAAAAGGTTCAAGATAACCAAGGTTCTTCAACATAGGTTACAACAAGCACTGTTGTATCTATCCAAACCATTGCTACACCTATCACCACTCAAACCACTGTTCCCACCTCCACTACTCCAACGACTGCTTCCATTACCAAAACATTTGTTGCCACTACAAAACTGACAACATACGTTATAACCACTCAAACACCACCATCACCACCAACACACAAGTCCCCCAAAGGACTTCTTAAAAGAAAACCAACATCACTACCTCCACACCACCATCAAAAACACCCACACCTGAAACCAGAACCAAGAGAACTAAATTTATTGTCCAAGATGATGATGAAGAAACTTCTGATGCATACCCTATCAAAACCACAACCACCACTACTACACCACAGCCATCCATTACTACAACCATCCATTACCACAACCACTACTTTCACTACCATTTCACCACCCACAAACCTCCACTTAACCCACTTGAGTTAGAAAATGTATCATAAGAGATACAATCTTTCTACTCCACAACTGACATCAGCCAACTTTCATTTGGTTCCCTCAAAAGATATAGAAGCCTGAAAAAGTACAAGAGTACCTTGAACTGAAAGTCAAACAGGCCGAAAGGATAGTTGCTTACAAAAGCAAAAGGAAAAGTGATAAGGAGGCTTAGCAAATCATGTCTACAAAATTCACTAAGGTGAATAGACTTGAAGACTTTGCTAAAGATGCCAGTCAAAAGGCTTCCAAAGGACCGGTAGCAACCCTGATATCAAAAAGGAATTAAGGGAAGATTATCTGGATTTCATCATGCAAAACAAGCCTTATAGTGCTTAAAAAGCTCAATTCTCTTGTTGGTCTACAGAAGCCTTCTAGAAGACATTACAAGGATTGAGATGTTAAAGTTTAATCTAGATATCAAGCCAACTCCTCCCAACTGGGCTGTAGGTAGAAAACCTTGTGGTCAAAAAGTAGTTGAGTTAAGAAGAATGAAAGAGGAGTTGGTGGCAGCTAAATAAGCACAATGCAATCATGGCTAGGGGATGAACCAACAATTAGGGAAACTTACAAGAAACTAGAAGCTTTAAGAACTAAAGATACCTTGGTCCCCAAAAGGCCAAATTATAAAGATTTACCTGTCAGTTCCAAAGCTAACACATCTGAACTTCCATCTACAAAAAAATTTCTTCAATGGTAAAAACCATCTCAAAAGACAAAAGGGTATGTCAGCAGAAGATTCAAAAAGATTTGAAGATGATAACATAAAGGAAGGGATCAAAAATGTGATTATGTATAGGCATCCTGATGCCAATCCAGCAGAACTGTTAGGGCAAATCTAGGGAATGCATATTCCCTCACCTTTTCCAATAACATCACTCCTAGTAACCCCTGCTATCTCTAAAATTCTAAAGTGTTCCTCAGACAAAGCCAGCCACAAATTAACGATAGTCAGGGAAATTGGAGAAGTGAAAAAGACTTCAATGAACAGTGTGATGAGTTAAAAAATTGAAGATCTAAGAGATCTAATGAATCTTCCACTTGAAAGGGATGTTGATGACATGCTATCTGAAAGATTTGAAATGCAATTTTAATCCCAAGTCAAAAGCATGATGAAGAGGAATAAAAGTTGATCTAATAAACATATGTTTTGGCATCATCTGTTCTGGGGAGATTGTTGGACCTACAAAAGAACAGATGATATTCAAAAGCCAAAACATGATCCACTAATCAAGAAATAAGCAAAACATTGAACAAGTCTCTCCCCAAAGATAGTGAATCTTGAACACCTAATCAGAACATCTATTCAAGAACAAAGCAAACATCTAATCAAGATTTGGAACCGTTGTTCAAGAAGAAAGAACATTTGTTGAAAGCTAAAGACTATTGAAGACCAAATCACTAATGAAGTTAAAGGTCTGATGAAGAAAACCAAACATTTGTATGGCCAAACAGATGTTTGGATAACTATAACAAAGGATAGCTTAGACAGTGGTTTCTTAATGTAATAGTATCTATCATATCAATGTTTAGACTAGTTAGAACAGATAATATGATTTGCACATATATTTGTAACATCTTCTATTAGGTATGTTAGATGTCACTATCTGGGTGACGTTAGCCATTCACTGAACAAAGCTTTCATACTTAGTATAAATAGATCACACCTATTAGTGATCTATGTATCACACGCATCACCTTTTCGTTTATACGAATGGATTTGTTAAGTGATCGGCTAAAGGGGAGTCTGTAGATTCAATTGATTTGTAAAAAATTTAAATCAATGGTGATTAATAAAAAACAATCATTAATGATGACTTCTATTTGTTCACTAAGTAGCAAACTCATATCTAACATGTATGTGGCTCTTATTTGATTTGTGAATTATAAGTGTTTGTATGTTTATATTAAAGCATGATATTTTTTATGGGAGAGTTATGTTAATATGAGGGATTATGCTTATGTTTTATGAGGGTTGTTAATGATGTTTGAGGTAGATTATGGTTAATATGTTAAGATATAAGTGAATATCTTTTAAAGGTAAATCTTTGGTGTTGACATTTGGAAGGTGATAAAAGTGGGTTTATGTATGTTCTAGTATGTTAAGTTTATTTTTGTTCTAATATATCTTAACATGACAAAATTGATGAAAATGGGTTACTAAAGTGTGTATTGTGCTTATTAGTAAAGTTGGCATAATGTTGTTTAATATTGATAAAGTCTATGTTTTACTAGGTTTACATGTTAAGTGCATATTTAGTGATATATGACTTTTTAT
The DNA here is from genome assembly GCA_947069175.1 of Scalesia atractyloides. NCBI lineage: Eukaryota > Viridiplantae > Streptophyta > Magnoliopsida > Asterales > Asteraceae > Scalesia > Scalesia atractyloides. The sequence continues at coordinate 31,258,619 of CAMTDV010000022.1, forward strand.
ATGATGGATGGTGGTTTGGAATGTTTAAATTGCATTTTAACATAATGATCACTAAATTTGGTGAACTTGTGGGTTTTGTGATAGATTTGGTAGTTAAAACAAAGACTTTGTAGAATCTTAAACAAAATGTTATTTTATATAAAAATCATGTTTTTCCAACACATATAAGTATTTTTAGTATAAATATGTCGTTTTTATGAAAATTGAGTTTTTGAGATAAACGGCCAAGTCTTGATGTTTTATGGGAAATTATAGATACTTTTAAATATAGGTATTTCAGATAGAAAAAATATATATTTTTAAGTCATAATAAAAATATTTTTTGGAATTTATTTTCCGCAAACTGGTTACTAAATCGTTTGGAGGATTAATTTACGAGTTGATAGATTGAGGATGAAAATTAGATTATTTAGCTTAGTGTTTTGAATGTTAAGAATGTGTATATGTAAATATATATTTTAACATGCTTAGTGGGAACGATGAACATGTATGTAATATATATGTTATATGTATTATGTGTTACGTGTTCGATATGGATATATACATGTGGAATATGTGTGGAACATGTTTATGTGGTTAAGTATATGTTCCTAGTATATGTATATATATATATATATATATACACACGCACATATCTATGGTGAAGTTCTAGAGTGAACACTAGTGCCTTTGCGAACCGAGTGTACAAATCCTGGCCATTGATTTACACATGTGTATGGCTAGGATTTCATCATCAAATCGTAAAATACACTATTGTATTTCATCATCAAATCCTGGCCATTGATTTACACACGTGTATGGCTAGGATTAGTTCGCTCAGTTCGTAATTATACTAGTGTTCAATCTTGAACCTAATCCTACATATATATATGAGAATGAACGTGGATTGTTAAAGTGCACATTATATGTGAACGAATTTATGTTTGTATTTATATGTAAATACGAATGATCAAAACGTTTGTGTCAATGAACGGGTTTTCGGTAAATATACATCAATAATATTAAAGATGTTATTTTGGCAGTTTATCATGCATCTAATATATATATATATATATGGATAGAACATGAGAAAACTACATATAAATGAGAAAACTGAAAAACATGCCAATCTAAATCCACCCTCCCCCATCTAAATGAGAAAACTAACTCATTTACTATTCTTTTATCCTTTTAGTTCACGATAGGATAAAAAAAGATCAAGGCTTAGATGACATGTTTATCATCCGCGCTATAAACACCTAACCAACTAAAATTGTTGAACCCATACAAGAACTGATGATTGTAATAGCCAAAATATGTTATCCTGATCTAGAAATAAACAAGACATGAAGATCTACTTCTCACAAAGATAGTGAATCTTAAACACTAACAGAGCATATGTTTGAAGAATTCAAATAACTGTTAAAGAGACTGAAGCTCCACTAACAAAGAACAACGGTCTGTTGAAGACCAAAAGCTCTATTGAAGATAAATTGTTGATTAAGAAGACTAAACATCTGTTGAGGCCTAAACAGATGTTTAGTATCAACACACAGATGTTTCCTAAGGCAAATGTCCATATTGTAAAAGAGTGTGTAAAAAAGTTGTTAGAAGTCTTCGAACAGAGCTTAGAATTCATCAAACGTTTCTAACATCTGAGAATCATTTTTGTTAGGATTGTTAGATGTCACTATTAGGGTGATTCAGCCTTGGTGACTAACAAATGTTTATACTTACTATAAATAGATCTCACCTGTTAGAGATCTATTTTATCACTTTCATCACATTCTTTTGTAAGAACAAATATTAGTGATCATGCTGAAGGGGAGTGGTAGTCATATTTTGTAATTGTAATCTTTTTATTATTAAATACAGTATAACAACTTTACGTGTTTGTGATTGTGTTTAATTCCATTTACATTCATCTCATTTCCATTTATGGCAGTAACACTTCATTGTTTCATTAAAAGCACACACAAATACACACTCAGATCCTAACATTTATGAATGCATATTCATATAGACACACTTAGCCATGAATTGACATTGCTCAGAGCAAATGGTGAAGTTGAAAAGATTTCCATGAATAGTGCCTTTGGCCTGGAGAATGAAGATCTGTAAGACCTATTGGGCCTTAAACTTGAAAGGGATCCAGAGGTTCTTTACTATATGAAATTTGAATTACCATTCAAAAGCCAGATAAGAAATATTGAAAACACCGTGAAATTCTCAACCAACATTATAAGACTTTCAGTTATGTTAAGGGAGAGACCTTGACTCAACAATTTGAGAGATTCACATCTTTGATTAGTGAATTAAAATTGGTAAACAAAGAATTTTTCAATTTCACTTTGAGTAATAGGTTTATTAGGTCACTACATGAAAAATGGGACATAAATGTTATTGTCATGAGAACCACACTAGGAATCAAGGACATGACCTTGACTTAACTTCATGGTAAGCCCTTAACCTTTGAAAGAGAGCTTATCCAGAAAAAGAAACTCCATGAAGGGAACTGAAAAGTGTCTGATGTCTATGTCTTTGGCAACATAACACTTTTGAGTCAAGAAGAATCGACATCTAGAATAGTAAATGATCAAAGTTATGATCATTTCATTGACATGTCCACTAGAATTAACCCTAATTAATACTCTCCAAACGTTGCTCTTACAGCAAATGGTGATGGTTAAAGTCCTGATAACTTGTCTTTTGTTCTTGATGACTTGCAGCATATTGATCCTACTGACTTGGAGGAAGTGGACATTTTGCATCAATTGGCCCTAATCAGTGTTAGAACAAACAACTTCTACAAAAGAACTGGTAAGGAGTACCCGGGGTTACATGGAAGCTCAAGGGTAAGGTTGGATAAATCCAAGATAAAATGTTATAAGTGTAATAGATTGGGTCATTTTGCTAGGGAGTGTAGAAGTCAGTAAAGTAATTCTTCACCCATGATAACATATCCAAATCAAAGACCTCAATCTAGCAATCAACAACACTTTTATCAAAATTCCGAAAATACCCCTATACCAAATGTTCAAAACAATGAACATTTTGCTCAATCTTTAAACCATGTCCCGTGCAATATGTTCAAACCATTGTTCCTCTGGTCCAGTATGTTCAAGTACCAATTTCACATATTCAGGCACCACTAACTACCCCAGTCCCTGCAACTGCATAGGTCAAACAACAAAGTTTCCTTACTCAAGGCTTTGTTGAGTGGAGTAATTTGCCTAAAACAAATGAAAATTGTGCCCTTATGGCAAAACCTGTAAAGGAACCCGTGAATTTATCTCTCATGGCACTTGAATATATTAAAGAAGAAAATGAGCTTGAAGAAGAAATGACTGAGGCTTAAAATGATGATGTTGAGAAGGTTGTGCATAGGCTGTAATAAAGAATGATCCATGGAACCTAGTGAAAGTGATTATTATTGTGCATTGATTGCTACTAAGGGAGCTTCTCCATGCTTTGATAGTTTATCCCTACTCTTAAATTTTTCTGCTCATAGAGGGGTGATATATCATCTAGTAATGATTCAAAAGGTAAGGTGTTAGGTTCAGGAACTGTTCAAGTGTGACATCCCGGCTTTTCAGGTATCTTAAACGCGCTACTTCACGGTTATTCATTCCTACGCTAATTTAATTCGAAGAATTAAATTACACGCTCGCAATAACTACGCTAACTTTGTGAATTCATTGGGTGAATTATGTGATATGTGTTATTAGGCGTTTGTAGAATTATTACATCACGTTTTGATTTCGCGATTATTAGTTATAAAAATAAAAATAAATAATAAATAAATAGCCGAACCGAACCGAGCCGCGAAACGTGTCGACCTCACCTCCTTGTGGCCCAAGGAACTAACCTAAACTTGCGGCCCAAGCTAATGACCCAAACCCCCCCCCCCCTTGCGGTCGCACGCCCCCCCCCCCCCCCCACTCCCTTTCTCCTTCTTTTTCCCTTGTGCTATATATATACATGTATGCATGAGTTATGTTTTAAAAAAAACAACAAAAAACCCTAGCACCAAGAAAGCCGACGGCAGCCCCCCCCCCCTCTCGATCGCACAAGCCTCCAACCCCCGATTGATTTCCAATCTTGTCCCGGTTCGCTAATCTTCATCGTTTCAAGGTTAGGGTTTTAATTGTTTTACAAATCACATTAGGGTTTGTGTAATCTTGATCATGATTATATGTATTGTTAGGATCATTGGTATAAAAATTGTTATGATTTATGATTAGTTCGGATAATTGTGCGAGTTTTTGCGATTGTGATCTTAGGATGAATACAAAAATCATAGGCTGCGTTTTAGCGATAGAAATCATATTATATGATTAGGGTTTGCATGAATATTGATGTACATGATGGTATGTGACAAATAAACCTGTTCTTGATCATTATTACTTAGCGTCTTGATCGTTTAAGCGTGTTCTATTGCGATAAAAGTCGAAAACAGGTTGCTGAATAGCATTTACAGCCAACTTCAATTGACTGTAACCTGATCATTATTTACCGAAAAGTGGATTTTCTGAAGCCTAAAACGTGTATTCTTGAAAAACACTTCTAATGGCGCTGGATTCATATTCTTCTGAGGTCGTTTACTATTTTTAAGTGGTCATTTAAGTGCAGCAGCTGAAGCTGCATAAATTCTGAAAATTTGCTAGTTGTTTATCGAGTAGGATCTCATAATCTGTAGAGGGTTGGGTCACGAAATTTGTACAGTAACTGGAGACGGAAATTTCCGAAAAACTCCAACTAGAATTTTGTTAATTGGATGAATAATGAATTTTAAATAATTTTTCCCGTGGACTGCAGTCAGAAAGCGATGAATCTGACTGCAGCCTAGCATATAAATGTTTATAAATAATTGGTAAAGTGTTAGGACTTGAAAAGTTTACATAAAATTATACAGTTTAGTTGACACCTCATGTAAAAAAATTGGAATTTTTAGAACGTTGGAACTATTTTATAAAAATCCTCGAAAACAGCCTAGTTATGAGCGTACAAGCTGAAACATGATAACATGCGTATGTGTGTACCAAAGTGTTGTATGAGTTGATCTGTGTTTATGACAAGTTGGTTTGATCACTATTTTGGTATGATGATACTTTGCATGCATGATTGTGTTTTTGAATTTGTTATTATGTGTGCCGCATTGTGTGTTAGTTATGCGTAGGGTTTGTATCAGTGTGTTCACACACTAAATTTAAATCGATTGACATTTTAGGACGCAATTAGCGGTCCCATCATTTGCTACTTCTGTGTTACACTAACCGAGCAATTAAAGGTGAGTTCACGGCCCCTATTTTATCCGGTTTTAAACAACAGGGGGAGAAACATGTATACATTCTATAACTCTATCTTTTTACGTTATGCGAAATTAACGTCGTTAAACTACTCGGTAACTAAGTTAATGTTAATGTACGTTATGGTCACTAAGCAGCTATATCACGGAAGTCCTCGACAAACTCTCGGATCGTTAGTATTGGGTTAGATAGCGGGGAAATGATAAGTAGTACTACTGGGCCCGACAAGCCCCACCCGAGCTAGTCACGCTAGCCGACCGGATATGGTCAACGGGTGATTAATTTGGCCTAACTTTCGCCATGGTCAGTGATAGGCCTGGCAACACGGAGGCACAACAGTCATCTTCGATCGCGAACCCTTATGTGACGTAACTTTAGGCTCGCTACCTACATGTTAACATTGAACTTAATTACGAATCAACATTATTATTCCGGGTTAGGAATAATGGAACCAACATTATTATTCCGGATTAAGAATAATGGAACTATATCGTTATCCCGGGTTAGGGATAACGGGGGAAACAAAACTTTTAACCGAACATGTGAACTTATAAAAACCTGTGAACTCACTCTTCTTTAATGTTGACACTTGTTTCTTTACATGTTTCTCAGGACGCTAGGAGCGCTATGTGCACTCACTTGCATTGATCAAGACACGTTTTTTTATATCGAGTCTCATTTACGAATATTGTTTGGGATTTTTGGTTTTGGCATTTATGTTGGCGCCCGTTACTTTACTTTAATGCTTCCGCTCAACTTTGAAACTAATGCTCCCGCTAAACTTTGAAACTAAATTAAGACAATTTGAAAATAATTATGAATGGTTAAACAAATGTTTTTGGAAAACGTTTAAACAAATCATATAGAGTCGTTCGATATTACTAGTGTCTCAGATTCTAGTTTGTTCACACGCCTCACAGTAAAACTCCGCAAGTGGAAATTGAGGGTGTGACAGATTGGTATCAGAGCCTCTAGCTATAGAGAACCAGGTTTGCATTAAAAGTAGACCTAAACTATAGCTGTTACGCGACACTAGACTTAGTTGGCACCGAACTGTGATATCTTGTTATGTGTTATACTACAACTGTTTTATGTAAGATATAAATGTATATTGTGATGCACGCAACTCGTAACTAACTACACAACCCAACAGGCAATGTCATCATCATCATCCGACAAATCTCGACAACCAAGGGCGCCGGGGAAGGCACCCATGGTCGAACCCTCACTACCTCATGGCGTGGAGACACGCTCAGCTGCTAGGAAAAGACTCGCTCTAGGAGGGGAGTCGTCCTCCCGTCCGACCACCGCTATACCGGTCGAACCGGTCAACTCGTTAGAAGTAGGGGACGACCTACTTAGGGATATGTTAAGGAAACAACAAGAACAGCTAGAGAGAATGCAGGAGACTATCGAAGCACAAGGATGGATGATACGTCAACTAACTAGTAAAACTGGAAGGCTCGAGGAAGAGCAACATGAGAATAGGAAAGTTCGAAAAATTTTAGCTAAGGATCTTCGTGCTGAGCAGCTGAGGGCTGACTGGCTCGAATATAGAGTTCTTGAGTCCAGTTGGAGGATTCAAGAACTGGAGCAGAATCAAGCACCTGTCCCAGTACCTGTCCCAGCACCGGCCCCTCCAGCGCCGGTAGAGGAAGAAGAGGAGGATCCAGAGGAAGACCCAGAGGAGGATCCGGAGGAAGACCCGGAGGAGGATCCAGAGGAAGAGGAGCCGGAACAGGAACCGGTTGTTGAAGCTGAAAACACCGCAGAGGATGACGGTAACGATAGCGACTTGGGAGATGGAGACGTAGAAGACTGACTCGTCTCGCCAATCCCCGCTTTGTTTTCTTTAGTTTGTTCATTTTCCACTTATGTTTGAACTTGAAACTTTATAATTAAACTGAGATGTTTGGTTGGTATTTTGTGAGACATTGCAACTTATTTAATCGAATGTTCCTTTTTATTGTTTAATTAGTTGGGTTGACATAACTTGTGTGATGATTGAAGTGTGGATTATGATAACTATATTGGATCTATATACTTATCGGTGTGTTTTTGTGTTGTCTTGCGAAGATCTGAAATGGCAACTGGACGTCGCGGAAACCTCAACATGTCACCTGAAGAATTGGCCGCATTGATCCAAGAACACGTGAATGTTGCTCTGGCAGGTGTTCAAAACCCACCAGCAGGTAACCATTATTAAATTTTCATGGGAAAATCTAATAGTTGGGCTAGTAGACTTTCTCGCTGACTACCTATCCTCTGTCTTCAGGAGGGGGTCTTAACCCTACAAGATGTTCCTCGATGCGAAACCGAGCAAATTCACGGGTGCAGAAGGACCCATAGGACTGGTCCGTTGGATTGAAAAGTCCGAATCGGTGTTCGAGATGTGCAATTGCCTTGAGGCCAATAAGGTCAAGTATGCTGCCTCAACATTGGAAGATGGGGCATTAACCTGGTGGAACGCACAAGTCCAAACGCATGGACTTATTGCGGCGAACGCAATGGCCTGGGCCGAGTTTAAGGCCCTAATCAAGGAGGAGTACTGTCCGCGGGACAGAGTTCAGCAGTTGGAGCAAGCGTTATGGAACCACAAGATGGTAGGGTCTGAAATTGAAGCTTACACGGCAAAACATCATGATCTGGTGTTCCTATGTCCCGATCTGGCTAACACCATCGAAAAACGACTTGAGTTTTATCTTGGGGGTCTGGTCCCTGAGATCCAAGGCATGGTAATGTCTAGCAACCCTGCGAAGGAGCATCAAGCGATCAGGCTGGCGCACAAACTCACCGATAAGGCGGTGGAGCAAAGGAAGTTGTCATCTCGGGGTGCAACTGAAGTTATCCCTGATAACAAAAGAAAATTTGAAGACTCACCTGCTCGACAGTCTTCGTCAGCCCAGCCACAACAAGGAAACCAGAAACGGTCCAACAATTTCAACAACAATCGGGGTCACAATAATCAGTCTGCCAACAACACCCAGAACTCAAGCGGCTATGCGGGTCGAAAGCCGCAATGTAATCGTTGTAACCTCCATCATCATGGCCCTTGCGCCAGAATCGCTGCCAACGATGTGGCAAAGCGGGACACGCGGCAAAGGATTGTCGCGGGGAAATCATGTCTTGACAAAATCCAAATCAACACCAGGGTCAGCAGCAAGGTATTAACCGAGGGTGCTATCAGTGCGGTAGCACTGCCCATTTCAAGCGAGACTGCCCGCAGCTTCGCAACAACAATGGTGGGAACAACAACAACAACAACAACAACAACCACAACAACAACAATAACAACAATGGAAATGGTGGCACAGGAGGTGCTAAAGGTTGTGCATTCACGTTAGGCCGCGGAGAGGCCAGAAACGACTCGAACGTGGTCACCGGTAAGTTTCCCCTTAACGATCATTTTGCTACTGTACTTTTTGATACGGGTGCGGATAAGAGTTTTATATCTGAGTCTTTTAGGAAGAACCTAAATCTCACGCCTAAACCCCTAGAGACCCCTTACGTCATAGAACTAGCCGATGGTAACTCTGTAGATGTGACCCATTTAGTAACCGGCTGTCAACTTAAACTCGCGGGCCACACCTTTACCATTGATCTGATGACAACTACCCTGGGTAGTTTTGATGTGGTAGCCGGAATGGACTGGCTATCCGACGTCCGAGCTGAAGTTCTCTGTTTCGAGAAAGCTATCCGTATTCCGCTCTCTAACGACGAAATCTTGATGGTGCAAGGCGAGAAGGCAAGCGTCGTCACAAACATCATCTCTTACATACAAGCTCAGAAGTATCTTCGGAGAAAGAACTCCTTCGCTTTGCTTTCACTGGTCACCGAGCAGCCTAAGGACGAGAAGCGGATTGAAGATATCCCCGTCGTCCGTGACTTTTCCGATGTGTTTCCATTGGAGTTACCTGGCCTTCCACCACATAGACAAGTGGAGTTTGAAATCGATTTTGGCGAACCATGCGACTCCTATCGCCAAGGCCCCGTACCGCCTACCTCCAGCAGAGCTGCAAGAGCTGTCTACCCAACTTCAAGAATTGTTGGAAAAAGGATTTATCCGACCCAGTACTTCGCCATGGGGAGTTCCGGTCCTCTTTGTCAAGAAAAAGGACGGGACCTTCCGCATGTGCATCGACTACAGGGAACTCAATAAGGTTACCGTCAAGAACCGATACCCATTACCTCGCATCGACTATCTCTTCGACCAACTTCAAGGGTCAAGCTACTACTCCAAGATTGATCTACGGTCCGGTTATCACCAGTTACGCGTCAGAGAGGAGGATATCTCCAAGACGGCATTTCGTACTCGGTATGGCCATTATGAGCTCTTGGTCATGCCCTTCGGTCTCACCAACGCACCCGCGGTGTTCATGGACCTCATGAACCGCGTGTGTAAGCCGTACCTCGACAAGTTTGTCATCGTATTCATCGATGATATGCTCATCTACTCTAAGGGTGAAGAAGAACATGCTGAGCATCTGCGATTATTGCTGGAACTACTTCAACACGAGAAACTATATGCCAAGTTTTCGAAGTGTGATTTCTGGATTCGGGAAGTTCAGTTCCTCGGGCATATCGTGAGTGAAAAGGGTATACACGTTGATCCCGCTAAGATCGATGCTATCAAGAACTGGGAAGCACCCATGACACCGACAGAGATCCGCGAATTTTTGGGTTTGGCTGGTTACTACAGACGTTTCATCGAGGGATTTTCAAAGATCGCACAACCGCTTACCACTCTCACCCAGAAAGGGACTAAGTATGCTTGGGGTGACAAGCAGGAAGCAGCATTTCAATTGCTAAAACAGAAACTTTGCAGTGCACCCATTTTGTCCTTGCCGGAAGGGACAGATGATTTTGTGGTATATTGTGACGCCTCCATTAAGGGATTGGGATGCGTACTTATGCAACGTGATAAGGTCATCGCGTATGCATCCCGACAGTTGAAGGTTCACGAGAAAAACTACACAACACATGACCTGGAATTGGGAGCAGTTGTGTTTGCACTTAAGATTTGGGGACACTATCTATATGGAACAAAGTGCACAATCTACACGGATCACAAGAGCCTCCAGCATATCTTTGACCAGAAGGAGTTGAACATGCGACAGCGTCGCTGGGTCGAACTCCTGAACGATTATGAATGTGCCATTCGGTATCACCCGGGTAAAGCTAACGTGGTAGCTGATGCCCTCAGTATGAAGGAGCACTTGAAATCTCGTCGGGTACGAGCACTACAGTTCACCATTCATTCGGGATTACCCGAACAGATACGCGATGCGCAGCTAGATGCAATTAAGGAAGAAAACATCAAGGCCGAATCTGTGGGAAAGATGGAACGCGATTGGGAAGTAAAACCCAATGGTGCCCGGTATTTCATGAATCGTATATGGGTATCTCTCTACAGAGACCTCAGAAAGCTAGTTATGGACGAAGCTCACAAATCCCGATACTCTGTCCATCCAGGTTCGGATAAGATGTATCAAGACCTTAAAGCCGTGTACTGGTGGCCCAACATGAAAGCGGATATAGCCACCTACGTGAGCAAGTGTTTGACTTGTGCGAAAGTCAAGGTGGAATACCAGAAGCCATCAGGGCTACTTCAACAACCTGAGATCCCAGTGTGGAAATGGGATCAGATCTTGATGGACTTTATCACTAAACTCCCGCGAACTCCGGGTGGTTGCGATACCATCTGGGTAATCGTGGATCATTTAACTAAGTCCGCACACTTCCTAGCGATCAAAGAAACAGATAAGATGGATAAGTTGACTCGCATCTACATTAAGGAAGTAGTTTCTCGGCACGGAGTGCCAACGTCCATCATCTCAGACAGAGATGCTCGTTTCACGTCCAACTTTTGGCAGTCACTTCAGAAAGCGTTGGGTACACGCTTAGATATGAGCACAGCTTATCACCCTGAGACGGATGGCCAAAGTGAAAGGACCATTCAGACCTTGGAAGACATGCTTAGGGCATGTGTGGTAGACTTCGGGAACAGTTGGGAAATCCATCTGCCTTTAGTGGAATTCTCATATAACAACAGTTGCCATACGAGTATTCAAGCGGCACCGTTTGAAGCATTATACGGTCGCAAATGTAGATAACCGGTCTGTTGGGCAGAAGTCGGTGACAGTCAACTCACAGGTCCTGAGTTGATACTTGAGGCTACTGAAAAGATTGTGCAAATCAGAAATCGCATGGCAGCAGCACGAGATCGACAGAAAAGCTACGCTGATCAACGACGCAAACCGCTCGAATTTCAAGTAGGTGACCGCGTCCTACTGAAGGTGTCACCCTGGAAGGGTGTAATCCGTTTTGGGAAACGAGGCAAACTAAACCCACGGTACGTAGGCCCATTTGTGATCTTGAAGCGTATCAAGCCCGTGGCTTATCAATTAGACCTTCCCGCCGAACTCAGTGGAGTTCACAACGTTTTTCACGTGTCAAATCTGAAGAAGTGTCTATCAGATGAGACCTAGTCATTCCATTGGATGAGATTCAAGTGGATGAACAACTGCATTTTGTGGAACAACCTATCGAGATCATGGATCGTGAGATCAAGACTCGAAGGCACAGCAAGATACCGATCGTCAAGGTTCGTTAGGACTCTAAACGTGGACCGGAGTTCACGTGGAAAGAGAGGACCAAATGAAAAGCAAATACCCACACCTTTTTGCAGCTGAGCAGCAGTCTAACGTTACCACCAACTAAACTTCGGGACGAAATTCTTTCAATATGGGAATGATGTGACAGCCTGGGAATTTCTTGTACCATTGCTAACAAACTGAATCTTTGTGCGTTGCATTCTAAACCGCGTTTACTCAATTTTCGGGACGAAAATTCTTTCAACATGGGGATAATGTGACATCCCGGCTTTTCAGGTATCTTAAACGCGCTACTTCACGGTTATTCATTCCTACGCTAATTTAATTCGGAGAATTAAATTACACGCTCGCAATAACTACGCTAACTTTGTGAATTCATTGGGTGAATTACGTGCTATGTGTTATTAGACGTTTGTAGAATTATTACATCACGTTTTGATTTCGCGTTTATTATTTATAAAAATAAAAATAAATAATAAGTAAATAGCCGAACCGAACCGAGCCACGAAACGTGTCGACCTCACCTCCTTGTGGCCCAAGGAACTAACCTAAACTTGAGGCCCAAGCTAATGACCCAAACCCCCCCCCCCTTGCGGTAAAACGCCCCCCCCCCCCCCACTCTCTTTCTCCTTCTTTTTCCCTTGTGCTATATATATACATGTATGCATGAGTTATGTTTTAAAAAAAACAACAAGAAACCCTAGCACCAAGAAAGCCGACGGCAGCCCCCCCCCCCCTCTCTCGATCGCACAAGCCTCCAACCCCGGATTGATTTCCAATCTTGTCCCGGTTCGCTAATCTTCATCGTTTCAAGGTTAGGGTTTTAACTGTTTTACAAATCACATTAGGGTTTGTGTAATCTTGATCATGATTATATGTATTGTTAGGATCATTGGTATAAAAAGTGTTATGATTTATGATTAGTTTGGATAATTGTGCGAGTTTTTGCGATTGTGATCTTAGGATGAATACAAAAATCATAGGCTGCGTTTTAGCGATAGAAATCATATTATATGATTAGGGTTTGCATGAATATTGATGTACATGATGGTATGTGACAAATAAACCTGTTCTTGATCATTATTACTTAGCGTCTTGATCGTTTAAGCGTGTTCTATTGCGATAAAAGTCGAAAACAGGTTGCTGAATAGCATTTACACCCAACTTCAATTGACTGTAACCTGATCATTATTTACTGAAAAGTGGATTTTCTGAAGCCTAAAACGTGTATTTTTGAAAAACACTTCTAATGGCACAGGATTCATATTTTTCTAAGGTTGTTTTCTATTTTTAAGTGGTCATTTAAGTGTAGCAGCTGAAGCTGGGTAAATTCTGAAAATTTTCTAGTTGTTTATCGAGTCGGATCTCATAATCTGTAGAGGGTTGGGTCACGAAATTTGTACAGTAACTGGAGACGGGAATTTCCAGAAAACTCCCACTGGAATTTTGTTAATTGGATGAACGATGATTTTTAAATAATTTTTCCCGTGGACTGCAGTCAGAAAGCGACGAATCTGACTGCAGCCTAGCATATATATGTTTATAAATAATTGGTATAGTGTTAGGACTTGAAAAGTTTACATAAAAGTCTATAGTTTAGTTGACACTCATGTAAAACAATTGGAATTTTTAGAACGTTGGAACTATTTTATAAAAATCCTCGAAAACAGCCTAGTTATGAGCGTACAAGCTGAAACATGATAACTTGCGTATGTGTGTACCAAAGTGTTGTATGAGTTGATCTGTGTTTATGACAAGTTTGGGTTTGATCACTATTTTGGTATGATGATACTTTGCATGCATGATTGTGTTTTCAAGTTTGTTATTATGTGTGCCGCATTGTGTGTTAGTTATGCGTAGGGTTTGTATCAGTGTGTTCACACACTAATTGATTGACATGTTAGGACGCAATTAGCGGTCCCATCATTTGCTACTTCTGTGTTACACTAACCGAGCAATTAAAGGTGAGTTCACGGCCCCTATTTTATCCGGTTTTAAACAACAAGGGGAGAAACATGTATACATTCTATAACTCTATCTTTTTACGTTATGCGAAATTAACGTCGTTAAACTACTCGGTAACTAAGTTAATGTTAATGTACGTTATGGTCACTAAGCAGCTATATCACGGAAGTCCTCGACAAACTCTCGGATCCTTAGTATTGAGTTAGATAGTGGGGAAATTATAAGTAGTACTACTGGGCCCGACAAGCCCCACCCGAGCTAGTCGCGCTAGCCGACCGGGTATGGTCAACGGGTGATTAATTTGGCCTAACTTTCGCCATGGTTAGTGATAGGCCTGGCAACACGGAGGCACAACAGTCAGCTTCGATCGCGAACTCTTATGTGACGTAACTTTAGAATCGCTACCTACATGTTAACATTGAACTTAATTACGAATCAACATTATTATTCCGGGTTAGGAATAATGGAACCTACATTATTATTCCGGGTTAGGAATAATGGAACTATATCGTTATCCCGGGTTAGGGATAACGGGGGAAACAAAACTTTTAACCGAACATGTGAACTTATAAAAACCTGTGAACTCACTCTTCTTTAATGTTGACACTTGTTTCTTTACATGTTTCTCAGGACGCTAGGAGCGCTAGGTGCACTCACTTGCATTGATCAAGACACATTTTTTATATCGAGTCTCATTTACGAATATTGTTTGGGATTTTTGGTTTTGGCGTTTATGTTGGCGCCCGTTACTTTACTTTAATGCTTCCACTCAACTTTGAAACTAATGCTCCCGCTAAACTTTGAAACTAAATTAATACAATTTGAAAATAACTATGAATAGTTAAACAAATGTTTTTGGAAAACGTTTAAACAAATCATATAGAGTCGTTCGATATTACTAGTGTCTAGATTCTGGTTTGTTCGCACGCCTCGCGGTAAAACTCCGCAAGTGGAAATTGAGGGTGTGACATCAAGCTGGTAAGCTAAAATTTGAAAATTTTTATCTTATTGACAATCTAAAGTTAACTCGATTAGTGTTTCACATATGAGTGACTAAAGATATGGCTCATTCTTCACTAAGAAAAGTTGTAAGATTGTTTGCTCACAAGAGTGGCAATGTTTATGCAGTGGACATGTTAAAAGATAACCATGTTCCAAATGTGTATTTGTTTTATATTGCATCAACGAAAGAAATAGAATTGTGGCATAGGAGGTTGGCACATGTTAATCTACAAACCATTAACATGCTGTCAGGACAAAATCTTGTAAGAGGTCTGCAAACCAAAGAAAATTTATATGCGATGAACACATCATTTCCAGATTAAAAAGAAAGCAACACAAAATGTCACACAAATCAAGTGATGAGTCCAAAACAACCCAATGTTTGCAAATGCTTCACATGGATTTGTTTGGCCCTGTAAAAATCACGAGCTTAAGGAAAAAAGAGATATTGTCTTGTAATAGTAGATGATTTTTCTAGGTCTATATTGACTTATTTTTATACTCTAAAGATGAGACTGCGGGCTTTGACGGACTTTGTCACAAAAGCTGAAAAACAATATTGGGGAGGGGTATGGTCCCAGAATACCATCAGAATGACAGCATGTCGTTTGATAAACCTTGCGCACCTTGCGCAACGGTAAGCTAGACCGGAAAGCGAAGTTCTTATTATACCTCACGCAAGGATAGAGAGCAAATACATCTAAACTTCATTTAACATCCTTGCGCGGAACCGCGCGCAAGGACAGAGAGCAAATAGTTAAGTCTGAAGTAAGAAAGCTATCAAAACTCTTTAAGTCTGGTGCAAAGACATCTCCGCGCGCAAGTAACAAAGAACTAAGCTAAAGGAATCTTTTCTGTTATAACTAACTGGACAGGTGGCATTAGATCAAGGCTCCACAGCGCTAGATCTTCTAGAAGCATTAAATGGCAATCGTGTGACGTGGCAACATCTGGGACATCTATCTTGCCCTCAAACGTCAGCTTAATCTTCATGAAGATCTAAAGTATATCACTTTCCACGTGGCTCTTCCCCAATGATGGATCATTTCCTAATCCGTGTGCATGGATGGAGATGTAACCACTAACGGTGAAAAAGATTCTGTTATAATTCCGTTACATCCTGACACCTAAAATCCTTGGCTATAAATAGAAGACTTGAGGTACAAGCTATTCATTCACTCCTCAATACTTACACTTCATCTTCTACAAGTCATTGTACTTATTCTCACGCCGGAGGTTGGTCACGGAGAGAACCCCCCCCCTCTCCCCGTGGCGATGCTAACGATGGTTTTCTGTTTTGCAGTGATTCCAGACGAAGTTCTGTCCATCGACGATCGAACAGGAGATAAACCCTCATATGTAGAAACCATGTCCATGTACTTAGATTTATTCCAATAGATCCCGGTTTGATGTTTCTTCATTGGCGCCATCCGATTTCTCCTTTTTTAATCTTCGTCTCTTGTTTGTTTCTTGCAACTTTCCGTTTTCATGACTGATGGTCCGTCCAGTTTGCCACAAGGTCCTCGGGCTGAGTTCAGCAACACAGTTCATGTTTCTCGGGTCGAGGGACAAGTGGAGGAACGATTCTCCAGGATGCTGTTGTTCGTCACGATTCTGGTCGTGTGAACATTCCAGTAACTCCGAGGGTTCAAGCTGACACTCCTTTTGTTCAATTCGCGTCAATATTACCTCCTGGTGAGACTCCGATATCCTAGTTTGTCAAATATCAAACCGCTCTAAATGTTGTTTATGCGCAACTCTATGCATAAACCAACACATCGGCTGCACTAGTGCAAATGCCAACGACTCACCTGCATGCTTCGCTTGCACCACGAGTGTTGAGTTACGATTCACCGACTAGAGCGTGTGTACCATCACATGTCTCTGCAAAAGAGACAGAAACGTATTCTCAGTCCAAGCCCAGATATGAGTCAAATACCCATAGGCGAGCAGCAGTCCATTCTCGTCTAGGCCCGCCTCCATCTCAGGGGCGAGACACCCAACACGAAGAATATAACAAAACTTATGACAAAGGTGACAGTGCTAGCGTGTTTAACCGATTGCAAAAAGATCATGCTGCGTACAAGCCTAAGTCACGTGCCATATATAATCCAGAGGTTGAACATGATTATAATCTGATCTATAGACCGGCTGAAGTAGTAGAACAATCCAAGTTTGCGAAGGAAATTGAGTTGGCTCCGCTTGAGCGCGCAAAGTTACCTTCCAACATGTGAAAATTTAATGGTATGACAAGTCCAGATGATCACATGCACTTATTTACCAGCGCAGGACTCATTGGGGGATGGACGTTGCCAATGTGGTGTTATTTGTTTGTTCAAACCCTCACAGGCGCTGCACACGTATGGTTTGACAACCTGCCAACAGGTAAACTTACTTCCTGGAATGATCTTAAGGATAAGTTCTTAACTCACTTCAGCCAGCAGCGGCGATATGTTAGAGACTCTTCAGATTTATGAACATCTGGAGAAGAGATAACGAAAGTTTGGAAGATTTCATTACTCGTTATAACAAAGAGGTCCTTGAGATCGGTGATGTGCATGAAGACCTGATTCCCACATAGTTCAAATACGCATTCGGTGTGATGAAATGATAAAGGTTTTATCAAGAAGTGTATGTCTCCCAAAAAGTTAGGAAAAACTTATGTCTCCCAAAAAGTTAGGAAAAACTTATGGCGGCAGCCAAAGTTTATGCTCAAACTGAGCGCAACTTGAGTTCCAATAGACCTCCCATGCCTCAATATCGCCACAGGATATGAGCAGAAGTATTGGTAAGAAAAACAAGAAGATTTGGAAAGAGTTGAACTAGAACTCTTTTCCTTATTCGACAATCGATGCGTGTGCCACAATCAACAAAATAACTACTCAAAGGGCGATAAAACAAGAAAATCGAGACAGGCAGTGGACACCTCTAACAAAAACTCCAGCGAAAGTACTTAGCATTGAGAATCATCAGTTTAAACAGCCACAACCAATGAAAAAAAGGTAAAGATCCAAACCTTTTCTGTGATTATCACAAGGATACTGAACATACTACCGATAATTGCATAAGCTTGCGTACCAAGATAGAGAAAGCATTGAAGAGTGGGAAGCTCACTCATCTGCTTCAATATGTGCGCAAAGAGGTTCGTCAGATTACTCGCGGTGATGAAGGCCCGATTAATAAGAAGATGAAGCAAGATTTTGTTAATATGATGCAAGGTGGCCCACGCGCAAGCGTTGTCATAAGAAAAGTTATACGACACATTGGTGCGAGCAGCAAGTAATTTTTTCCATAGTTCCTAGTGGTCCTCAAGAAGAAAGACCGGTAGTAATAACTGGCATTTTTGGCCATTATCGTACCGATTATATGTTTGTTGATCCGGATAGTTTTATGAATATCATTTATGAGCAGTGTTTTAAGCAGCTAGACCCAGATGATAAGGCGCGCTTATAACTGGTTGATTTTCCATTAACCGGTTTTTGTAATGAAGCCATTTTTCCTCTCGGGTAGATCTCTTTACCGGGCACTCTTTCAAATAGGAAGCATTCGCGCACGGTTCAGGTCAATTTTATGGTTATGCCTGCAACATCTCGCCATGACGTATTACTTGGCCGTCGCACACAAAGGAATTTCAATATGATTACTTCGACTCCTCATGCTGCATATGGTTTTCCAACAGAAACCGACATGGCAATTATGTATTCATAGAAAGAAGTTATGTCCATAGATGAGGAACCACCGGCGAAAGTTGCGAAGCCATCTCCAATTGGTGAACCAGAAAAATGGGTGCTTAACAGCAAATACCCTGAGCAAACGGTGTTGTTAGGCCCCGCCATGACCCCCATACTTAGGGCACAACTTAAACAACTTCCTTTTTGCAATATGGATATTTTTGCTTGGTCACCGGCCGACAAGACAGGGGTACCCAGGGACGTTGCGGAGCATGCGCTACAGACGTTTCTATCTGTGGAACCAGTTATGTAGAAAAAGCGCAATTTTGGTACAGAGAAAACTCGTGTAATGAATGAACAACTTTCTAAGCTTCTCCAAGCTGGTATTCTAAGAGAGGTGCGCTATCAAACTTGGGTAGATAATCTAGTTGTGGTCCAAAAACACAACGGTGGATGGCGCATGTGTATTGATTTCAAAGATCTGAACAAAGCGTGCCCGAACGACTGTTACTCTTTACCAGAGATCGATAAGAAAGTGGATTCTTTCGCTTTTTTTCGTTGGAAATGTTTCCTAGATTGCTACAAGGGCTATCATCATATCCAAATGAAAAAAAGAAGATGAGGATAAAATAGCGTTCCGCACGGACAAATGGATCTTTTGTTATACAAAAATGCCCTTTGGGTTGCGAAATGCGGGAGCGACTTATCAACGCCTAATGGACCACGTCTTTGGTGAAGACATAGGCATGACCGTTGAAGTATACATTGATGACCTTGTCATTATGAGTCAAGATGAAGAAATGATGTTGACAAATATTCAAAAAACTTTCGCGTCCCTCGCAAGGTTAACCTGAAATTGAATCCCGAAAAATATTCATTTGGGATGGAAGAAGGGAAATTCTTAGGTTTTATCGTTACACGAGACGGCTTTAAGGTCAACCCAGATAAAGTTGAAGCAATCCAGCGTATGCCTTCACCGTCAACCATTAAAGAAATGCAACGTCTAGCCGGTCAATTGGCTGCGCTGAACCGATTCCTAGCGACTCACCCGACCAAATCCTTTCCATTCATCAGCACATTACAAAATTGTATAAAACAAAACAAGTTCCAATGGACTCCAGATGCAGAGAGAGCTTTTCAGCAAATGAAAGAATGTTTGATTCAATTACCTTGTGAATGGGGGATCGGCTCCTCCGATGAGCAACCGGTCTGACCTAACTCAACTAGCAGAGGCGGAATTCATTGCTAGAGAGGATGACAAACGAACAAGTGAGATCTACTATTTAACTGCTCTTAATGTATTGATTGACGTGCAAAGTACAACACAAGTAAACAAATCAGCAGGGCTTCGCCGTACCAACTGGACTTACACTAACTAGCTCTGACACAACACTCCTCTATTTATAGGTCGACATGAGTCGCACTTGAGTGTGTAAAATAGAGACTGTGACTCGTGCGAGTGGCTGCCTTGTACGAGTGACAGAGTGTCACTCGAACGAGTCAAGTAATTCAGTCGTACGAGTCTTCTTATAAAACATATAAACTAAACAATAACATTTACAATCTGACGTTTAAGCCCTATATACAATATCGACATATCCTAGACAGCAATAGACATAATGCACCAACAAACTCCCCCTTGGATGTTGCCAGCAATCTGGATAGTCTTCTAAAAATCTTCATAAAATCTGACGTTTAACGACCAAAAAACCGCTTCGGTGGCTTGCGACGCTCCTCAAAAGCTATTGTCGTTTGAACTGTTGGAGGAGGTAGGTTAACTGTATTGCCAAACTGAAAACTTCTCAGAGACACTATGCGAGCTCACTCTTCAATCCTTGTTTCATTCTTTTCCTTCTTCTTTTGCTCAGTCTTCTCCAGCTTCCTCCAAGCAGTGTTCCATGTCGATCCAGAATGTATATCATTTGCGAAACAGACATTAACAACCTTCTGAAAACGGAGTGCTTGTTCTTTGTCTTTATCTTCGTAACTGATCTTACTGTAGAACAAACAATCTATATCTTTCCTCGTACAATTTACTAGACACATTGGGATCTAGTACTCGAATGCCATGCCATAGCCCATATATTCGGTTGTGAGCTATGACGGCTTCGGTAAGCTCATCAGTTATCTTCCACTAATCATCATCAGGGTGCACGCATATCACAACTTCTCCTGTGTTAGAATCATAGTGCCACCACTTGAAGTTTTTGTGGAAATCCTGCTCCATCTGAATCATAGGCATATTTTTCATTACTTTTGGCCTCATCACGATGAGCGTAACATCCTTTTCTTTAGTAACTGGATCTATCATTGTAATATGCTTCGGAAAGTGAGGTGTCCAGTGTACAAATCTATGCAAAGCTTCAAGCTTAATCAACTTCCATAGCCTTTGGTCGTGGAATTTCATCTTCAAATTGATCATCTTTCTTTGCACCAGCTCTTTGATATCCCAATAAGGCAACGATTTGATATCGCTCAAATATCTGAAGTACTGGATTCCAAACTCCCTTTTGATCACGTAGACGATAAGTTCTTCGATCCAACCCCAGCTGATAATTTTCCCTAGAGAAATATCTACATCACGAAGGGACGCTTGAATTTTCGCTCCGCTAGTGAACTATTGAACCACTTCTTCCTCATTTCAGCAATTTCAGCTCTATTTAACTGTTGAGGAATTGTTCCCTGTTTAGCAGCTTCTTCAACTTTACGTTTCAACACATCGGCATTTTCCGCTTCAAACAGTTCAGTGAAAGTTGGGGAGTCATCTATACCCTGATCGGCAAGATTAGAAACATCGTCATCAGAATCATCCTCCATGACAACTCGATCATAATCATTAGCTTCTTCAACATGTTCGAAGATATAATCATTTGGCTCGAAAGCGCTAATCTCATTCAGCTCATCTTCGAAATCAAACTCAAACTTTTCTTCATCCACGCCTAACATTTCTACAATCTCTTCCTTGGTGTAGCTGTGGACAAATTCTCCCTCCTCAACATCATGCTCAAGATAAAAAATCTTTGGATTACGCATGACAGTAACGATGGATGTATCATTTACCGTGAAGATTCCTGCCTACTGAGCATCAGAAGGACCTTCAATTCTATCCTTACCACTTTCTTCAGTCGTTTGATTCGCAGAGTCGTCTAAATACACAGAATAATCAATCTCTTCATTTAAACCAGATTCGGTTACATAAATACCCGCACCACCTACATTATATCATCATCACCGCTATCAGAATCAGAATCACCAGATAATACATCATCGAAATCTTCATCCTCTTTTTCAGCATCTTCATCAAATTCATTAGCCACTGCCTCAATCTCTTTTTCTAACTTTTTCTTCTATAGCCAATCTCGATGTCTCATAGAAAGACCTGTCGTATCAATATCCACATTTTTAGGCTTTCCGATCAGAATAAACTTATTTGAGACTGTATACACACTATATCTGTAATAACTGGCACAGATGCAGCTTCTGGCTCAGTTGTGACATTCACAAGATCCTCAACCACTTTGGCTTTGCCCTTGCCTAGCGCATCTGATAGTTCTTTAGCAAAACGTTCTCATTCAGCTACACGCTCTCTGGCTTCAGTGCGTTCAATCTCATCTATCTCCGCAACAATATTAACTCCCAGCTTTTTCGTCAGAATTTCTCAAACAATTTCATTCTTATATCACTTCTGAGACGTTCCTCCTCATATTCAGCCATTCGGATTCGTAAACGCTCATTCTCTGACATTATGCTGGCGAGCATGGATTCTAGCTGCTGTTCATCTTCGCTAAGCACATTAAGTTGCTCCTGTAACTCCGCAATTTTGACAGTGTTTAACATGACCTGTTTCTGTAGATCTTCAATGCGCGGGTCATTAAACATGTATGTAGAAAAGTCTTCACCCCCTAGAATATCCCCAAAATCAAAATCAAAATCAAAGTGAGGCTGGGACTGCGAAGTTTACGGCTACGGCTGTGGTGTCAATTGTGGTGGAGTTTGTGGAGTCGGTTGTGGTGTTGGTTGTGGTGGCGGCTGTAGAGTAGCCTGACATGGTGGAGATGGTGGTGCAGATTGTCTTGGTGGAGATGGTGGAATTTGCGGAGTCGGTTCAACAACAACCTCTTCTTCGACCTTCTACTCTTGCACTGTCTCTTTAGATTTCACAGTAGGAGACTCAGTGCTTCTAACTGCTTGACATTTGAAACATCGTGTCTTTTTCTTTGCTGGTGTGCGTACAGGAGTGTCATAGTCTGAACCCGAAGGTATATTCGTTGTGTCGTCCTCTCCTGCCGCTTTGTGCTTTTTCTCTTCAACTTTTCTCTTTTTCTCAGCCAGACGCTTTGCTTCTATCTTTTTGGCTCTCTTTCTTTCACCTTCTCTTCTATCTTCAGAATCAGTGCTAGAAGATGATACGTCTTCAGCCACTTTATCTCCACCAAATGCTTGCCTCCCAATGTTTGCAGCAATATCTTCAATATTTTCTTCAATTTCTGGTTCATCTCTTAACCCAGAACTTACAGCTGCTTACTTTTTCTTTTGAGATGTAGAAGTAGAAGATGTAGTTGTCGCCTTTTATTTGTACCCTTTTCTCCATCTTTCACAAACCAAGAACTACGCTTCACAACAAACCCGTCTAACGCAGTCAGCTCCTCATTCTCATCCCCACTGTCTTCCTTTCTCCATTTTCCCGGTGCGGGAGCAATGTAATCTTTGTCAACGATAGCACCAAAAACTGGCTTGGCATTTGGGAATGGCTTAAGATGCAAATTCATCTTCTTAAGGGTCGAGAGATCCATGTGTTCCAGCTTTAACACGTCATCCTTTTTCTTCTTCAAGTTCAGGAGCAGGTGATCTAGCAGCATCTGTATAAAACGTGGGTACTTTAGGAACTTTTCCCTCTGAATATTTTGCACCATCAGCATGAATATAACCTTGGAAAAGTTATATGGAAGATTCAGAATCAACGCAGTAATCATGTACATTTGGTAGCCGACCAAATCATCAAACCCTCCCTTACGGTGACTCAAAGCATGAATAACAACATGTGCAATGTATCGAAATGGTGCACTAGGGTTACCCTTCTTGAAAGGTGTGCATTCACAAATCCGGCATAACCCATGTGGTAGAAACATCCCTTCACATATACTCCGAAAACCCTGTCGGATCATCTTCATTGTCTTTAAAATCCAAAACCTTCCTGATCAAATCTTCCGTAATCTTCACCTGTATATATCCTCATCATCAATCTTCACAGCTGTAACTATCGCATTCTCCTCGGAATCAAACTCTGTTGCGTTCCAAAAATATTCCACATGAGATCTATATGCAGTATGTCGATCAGTGAGCGCTTTGGTAATCGGGATTCTGCTCAAAAAATCTAACACATCTTGATAAGCAGCAATCTCCAGAATAGATTCATCAGGCAGACAACATATGTTGTGGAACGGAGAGAAAGACGTTTTCTTGACCTGTACACATAAAGAGTTCAAACCGTTAGAAAAATTTTCACAAATTTCAACTTTGAGAATCACTCGTACGATCCATACATTCGTACGAGTCAACACTTAGACAATTTTACAAGTTTGGATCAAATCATCACTCGTACGAGTCACTAATTCGTACGAGTTACTAAGACTTAGACATTTTCAAAATTTTGATCAAACTCCATTGTACGAACAACGCTTCGTACGATTGAAAATAATACTTAGAACATTTTTGAACACTCCGCTCATACGAGTGGTCCTTCGTACGAATTGTAAACCGTTCCAAATAACACCAAGTTTAAACCGAACTTAAAACGTGTTGTTTTTAACAAATTGATGGTTGATTTATAGGCTATTGGGGCCGATATTGACGATTTTAAGTTCAATTTTAAGTTTTACCGGTCAAATTTCCCTAAATCTACGTTTATGTCCGTTTGGTCTAAATCTGGCATTATAACGGCTAAAAACAAGCAATAATACCTTTCCCATTGTAAGAGGTGTGCGAATCAACCCTTTCAATGTACTGGTACAATGTAAATGTCAAGAAAAGTGAAGTATAGAACTGGTTCGCACAATTGTTCTCTCTCAGACGCACAATAACAATAGGTTGGCTCGTGCGAATAAGGAAGCCTTTTATACTAATTCAATATCACTCGTACAAACCAATGGCTTGTACGAATGAACACCAAATGTTACTTAAATGTACTCGTACGAGTTAGTGATACACGTACGAGTCAGTTCTGATACTTTTAAAACTTTTTTATTTTTATGATTTTTTATGAAATTTTATCTGTTAAAAACCCACTCAGTTAACCAAGTCCAAGTTAATGACCCTGGTTATCTGATTTGCCTACCAAGTCCAAGTTAATGACCTTGGTTGACCATGTTTGACCAAAACAGATTTATTTTAAATTGTAAAGTTTCAAATTAATGAACTTTATTACGTTCCGATAAATTTCTTCTCAAGATTAGCTCCCAACCCGTGGTTTTCAGATTCCCTTCAGCAAGACGTCGCCATGACTTCAACTCTCAGTGTTTTCATCATCGGTAGACTAAAACAAAACTAAAATGCTAAGAAAACTGAAAATCTTTTTGGGTTTTGGAATTTTTTTCATAAGAAATAACAAGTAAAGAAATATATTCATAATTTTGTGAGTTTTGTGTTACGAGAATCATATCAAAGTTTAAACAAATCACCAGTACCATTGATCTTGGTATACTCATTAAGCTTTTAACCAGATTTACCTAGATTGCCAATATCCTTATCCACTTAAACCTCTTCTCGTATCTAACTGTTTCAAAATATGTTAAGTAATATTAGGAACATGAAATAATTGTGTTTCCCATCTCATAATATACTCTCGTATTGAGATTCCCATAATTTCATTTCACGCGTGAATGTATCCAATTTATATCTCTAAAGGGGTGAATTGCGAGACCTTGAGAGTCAGGTTAGTACTACTGTACAAACAAAGAGATGAAGGCTTTTAGGTGGTGTTCCTTAAAGGAATCTTTTGAACTGCAAACGTCACAAAGTTTATGACATAATCATTTTTATGCAGCTTTTGTAGGTGAATAATGCATAAAGTATTATACAAGTTCTAGGCCATTGCTGACGCAAAATCAGAAGAACTCGGATAATGCCCGAGATGTCGATTAAATATAAAGATCTAGTCTCATAGAATCTGGCATTTTCTCAAACGAAATTTCGGAGTACTAATTCCATATATCCGAGATATGTTAACCCACAAGTTATTCAGTTTTTCTTTTATGTTTTTATCTTGAAAACAATTTACTGAACGAGTGAAGCCTATTGGCACATCCTCAGTAAGACCTTGTTTAATCATTCCAAATCTTTAGCATATTGTGACTGTCATATCGATGTAATATGATTTCTCTTTTTCACAAAAACTCTTTTTGACTTTTATAATGTTTTTGTATTTTCCCAAAATTTCTCCCCTAAAATTAAAAACATATTTTTAGATTTTTAAGAAAGAATGTACAGAAAAAATCGTCAAACCGATGAGAATCACGTCAAGTAATCGTCATCCTCAAACTCAACCTCATGTATATCCCCTGATGTTCAGATTTCATAAACCATTTAATTTTAAAGGATTTTTAAATCTTGTACGATCAAAGGCTTTGGTATAAAAATCTGCTTTTGGTCATCATTGTGAATTTTTTCAATTCTAACCAACTTTTTCTCGTAGCGGATAAAGTGGTGTCGACTCTCAATATATTTAGTTCGAGAGTGTTGACATGAGTTCTTAGTGATATCAATCGCAGCCTGTTATCTACATATATTGGCATATCAAGAAATTAAAGTCCGAAATCACTCATCTGCTGTTGAATCCATAGTATCTAGGAACAACAGCTGGATGCTGAAACGTATTAGCTTCACATGTAGAGAGAGCGACCACGGTCTGTTTCTTGCATTGCCACGTTACCAAACGAGTTCCGAAGAACTGGCAACCAGCCGTCATAGATTTGGCATTAAGTTTGCAGCAACCGTAATCAGAATCCGAGTAACCCGCAAGATTGAAGTCGTCATGTCGAGGGTACCACAAGCCGGTGCTTGGAAATCCCTTCAAATATCTCATAATACGTTTGACGGTGAGCAAGTGCGAATCTCTTGGATTGGACTGATAACGGGCGCACAGGCACGTTGTATACATGATATCTGGTAGAGAAGTAGTGAGATACATCAAGGATCCGATCATGGAGCGGTATAATGTTTCGACAACTTTGACTCCATTAAGATCTGGACAAATGCCGTGATTAGGAGCTAATGGGGTAGAAGCTGGTTTAGTCCCTTTCATATCGAATTTCTCCAATATGTCATGAACATACTTCGTCTGATGGATAAAGATACCATCAGACAATTGATCGACCTGAAGTCCTAAAAAGAACTTCATCTCCCCCATCGCGCTCATCTCAAATTTGTGCTTCATGACTTCTTCGAAGTCTTTACACAGCTTGTCATTTGTCGATCTGAAGATGATATCATCCACGTATATCTGCACTATAATCAAATGCCCATCCACTTCCTTTGTAAAGAGGGTAGAATCTACAATTCCTCTGATAAAGCCATTGTCTAGAAGATGTCGTGACTACGTTTCATACCAAGCTATCGGGGCTTGATGTAGACCATATAAGGCTTTGTTCAGAAGGTAGACTTTGTCTTTGTGTATAGGATTGACTAACCCCGGTGGTTCGCCGACATACACCTCCTCTTTTACTTTTTCGTATAGGAAAGCAGATTTTACATCCAATTGGTACACCTTGAAACCTTTCCAAGAAGCAAAGGCCAATAATTTATGGATCACTTCAAGACGGGCAACTGGGGCATAGACTTCGACGTAGTCTATCCCATCCTGCTGATGAAAACCTTGTGCCACGAGTCGAGCTTTGTTGCGCACTACAATCCCTCTATCATCACGTTTGCACTTGAAGACCTATCTAGTGTTTATCTTTTTGTGATGATCTGGTAGGTCAACAAGCTTCCTGGGACATCCCGGTTTTTCAGACATCTTAAACGCACTACTTCACGGTTATTCGTTCCTACGCTAAATTGATTCGGAGACTTGAATTGCACGCTCGAAATAATTACGATAACTTCGTGAACTTATCAAGTGAATTACGTGCTATGTGTATTAAACGTTTATAAGTTCGGTGAGTTATTATGCCATGTTTCGAATTCGTGATTTTTAGTTATAAAATATAGATATAGTAAATAGATAAATGAATCGAACCGAGCCGCGAAACGAGTCGACCTCACTTCCTTGCGACTCAAGTAGTTAACCGAAAATTGAGGATCAAGTTTTAGACCCAAACCGACCCACCCAAACCCTTGCGGCCGCGAGCACCCACCCAACCGCAAACCCATCCCCTTTTCTTTGCCCTCTTGCACTATATATACACATACATGCATGTGTTATGTTTCAAAAACAAAAACACACACAAACCCTAGCACAAGAAACAAGCCGACGGCAGCCTTCTCCTTTTCCTTTCTCTCGGTCGCGACAGCCGCCTGCCCACTCTTCCTCTCGGTCGCAAACTTGCTTCAACATCCGATTCGGCTCCCATCTAATTCTCGGATCATTGATCTTCATTGTTAAAGCATTGTTTACAAAGTCATACTAGGGTTTATGAACTATGGATCATGCTTGTATGTAATGGTAGAAAGTGTTATGATGTTAGTTCGATTGATATTGCAAGTTTAGCGATTATGATGATTAGTTAGAATCAAGAACCATTAGGCTGCGTTTTGTGATAAAGACCATATATTATGATTAGGGTTTGCATGGGTATGATGTATATGATGATATATGATTGGAAAACTCTGTTCTTGATCGTTTATATTTAACATATCGATTGTTTAAGCGTGTTATATTGCGATAAAATGCTGAAATCAGGATGCTGAATGGTTTTTACAGCCAACTTCAACTAGCTGTAACTTGGTTATTATTTATCGAAAAACGGATTTTATGAAGCCTAAAACCTAGATTTTTGAAAAAATGCTTCTAATGGCGCTGGATTCATATTTTTCTGAAGTCGTTTCATATTTTTAAGTGGCCAATTAAGTTCAGTAACTGAAGCTGTGAAAATTCTGAAAATTTGTTAGTTGTTTATCGAGTCGGATCTAATAATCTGTAGAGAGTCAAATCATGAAGTTTGTACAGCAACTGGATATGGAAATTTCCGGGAAACTCCCACTGGAATTTTGTTAATTGGACGAACGGTGATTTTTAAATAAATTCTCCCGTGGACTGCAGTCAGAAAGCGACGAATCTGACTGCAGCCTAGTATATTAATATTTATGAATAATTGGTAAAGTGTTAGGACTTGAAAAATTTATATAAACTTTTACAGTATAGTTGACACCTTTTGGAAAATAATTGGAATTTTTGGAACGTTGGAACTATTTTATAAAAATCCTCGAAAACAGCCTAATTATGAGTATACAAGCTGAAACTTGATAACTTGCGAATGTGTGTACCAAAGTGTTGCATGGATTGGATTGTGTTCATGATAAATTGTTTTGATCACTATGTTGGTATGATGATACTTGCATGCATGATTGAGTGTTAGGATTTGTCATTGTGTGTACCGCATTGTGTGTTACTTATGTGTAGAGTCTGTATTGGTGTGTTCACACACTAACTTTAAATCAATTGACTTGTTAGGACGCAATTAACGGTCCCATCATTTGCTACTTCTGTGTTACACTAACCGAGCAACTAAAGGTGAGTTCACGGCCCCTAATTTTATCCGGTTTTAAACAACAGGGGGAGAAACATGTATACACTCTACAACTCTATCTCTTTACGTTATACGAAATTAACGTCATTAAACTATTCGGTAACTAAGTTAATGTTAATGTACGTTATGGTCACTAAGCAGCTATATCACACAAGTCCTCGACAAACTCTCGGATCGTTAGTATTGGGTTAGATAGCGGGGAAATTATAAGTAGCACTACTGGGCCCGACAAGCCCCACCCGAGCTAGTCGCGCTAGCCGACCGGGTATGGTCAACGGGTGAATAATTTGGCCTAACTTCGCCATGGTCAGTGATAGGCCTGGCAACACGGAGGCACAACAGTCAGCTTCGATCGCGAACACTTACGTGACATAACTTTAGACTCGCTACCTACATGTTAACATTGAACTTAATTACGAATCAACAATATTATTCCGGGTTAGGGATAATGGAACCAACAACTTTATTATTCCGGGTTAGGAATAATGGAACATCATTATTATTCCGGGTAAGGAATAATGGAATCATCAGTATTATTCCGGGTTGGGAATAATGGAACTAAATCGTTATCCCGGGTAAGGGATAACGGGGGGGAAACAAACTTATAACCGAACAAATGAACTTTTGAAAACCTGTGAACTCACTCATCTTTAATGTTGACACTTGTTTCTTTACATGTTTCTCAGGACGCTAGGAGCTCTAGGTGCACTCACTTGCATTGATCAAGACAACTTTTTATCGAGTCTCATTTACGAATATTGTTTGGGTTTTTCTTTAGTTTTGGCGTTTGTGTTGGCGCCCGTTCCATTACTTTACTTTAATGCTTCCGCTCAACTTTAAAAACTAATGCTTCCACTAAACATTGAAACCAAACTAAGACAATATAAAATTAACTATGAATGGTTAAACAAATGATTTTGGAAAACGTATTAATGAATCATATAGAGTCGTTCGACGTTACTAGTGTCTCAGATTCTGGTTTGTTCACACGCCTCGCGGTAAAACTCCGCAAGTGGAAATTGAGGGTGTGACAGATTGGTATCAGAGCCTCTAGCTATAGAGAACCAGGTTTGCATTAAAAGTAGACCTAAACTATAGCTGATTACACGACACTAGACTTAGTTTGGCACTGAACTGTTATATCTTGTTATGTGATGTACCACAACTGTGTTATGTATAATATGAATGCATAATAGAAATGAATGCAACTCGTAACTAACTACACAACCTAACAGGCAATGTCATCATCATCATCATCCGACAAACTTTCGCAACCAAGGGCGCCGGGAAAGGCACCTATGGTGGAACCCTCACCACCTCATGGCGTGGAGACACGCTCAGCTGCGAGAAAAAGGTTTGCTCTAGGGGAGGAGGAGTCCTCACGCCCGACCATCGCAATGCCGGTCAAACCGGTTAACTCGTTAGAAGTAGGGAACGACCTACTTAGAGATATGATAAGAAAGCAACAAGAACAACTAAAGAGAATGCATGAAACCATCCTAGCACAGGGATGGATGATACGACAATTAACAGGTAAGACTGGATCGCTCGAGGAAGAGCAACATGAGAGTAAGATAGCTCGTAACACTTTGGCTAGAGATCTTCTTGCTGAGCAACTAAGGGCTGACTGGCTCGAAGACAGAGTTCTTGAGTCTAGCTGGAGAATTCAAGAACTAGAACAGAATCAAGCACCTGAACCAGTACCCGCACCAGCACCGGCTCCTCCAGCGCCGGTAGAGGACGATCTAGAGGAGGATCCAGAGGAGGATCCGGAGGAGGATCCAGCTGTAGAAGCTGGAAACGCCGCGGAGGATGACGGCAACGATAGCGATTTGGGGGATGGAGACGTAGAAGACTGACACGTCTCGCTTATTTTATTTGCTTCCCTTCAGTCTATTTATTTTCCTACTTATGTTTAAACTTGAGATTTTATAGTAAACTGATATGTTTGGTTGGCATTTCGTGAGACGTTGAAATTTTATTTAATCGAATATTTCTTTTGACTGTTTAATTTATTTGGGTTGGCATAATTTGAGGAATTATTTAAGTATGGAATAGGATAACTATATTGGATATATAGACTTATCGGTGTGTGTTTATGTTGTCTTACGAAGATATAAAATGGCAACTGGACGTCGCGGAAACCTCAATATGACGCCCGAAGAATTAGCCGCAATGATCCAAGAGCACGTGAATGCAGCTCTAGCGGGTGTTCAAAACCAACCGGCAGGTAACCATTATTAAATTTTCATGGGAAAATCTAATAGTTGGGCTAGTAGAATTCCTCGCTGACTACCTGTCCTCTGTCAGCAGGAGGGGGTCTTAACCCCTACAAGATGTTTCTCGATGCGAAGCCAAGCAAATTCACGGGCGCAGAAGGACCCATAGGACTGGTCCGCTGGATTGAAAAGTCCGAATCAGTGTTCGAAATGTGCAATTGTCTGGAGGCCAACAAAGTCAAGTATACTGCCTCAACGTTGGAGGATGGGGCACTAACTTGGTGGAATGCACAGGTCCAAACGCGTGGACTTATTGCTGCAAATGCAATGGCCTGGGCCGAGTTTAAGGCCCTAATCAAAGAGGAGTACTGTCCGCGAGACAGGGTTCAACAGTTGGAGCAAACATTATGGAACCACAAGATGGTGGGATCTGAAATTGAAGCATACACAGCGAAACATCATGACCTGGTATTTCTATGTCCCGATCTGGCTAACACTGGACTCGAGTTCTACCTTGGGGGTCTGGTCCCCGAGATCCAGGGTATGGTAATGACTAGCAACCCTGCGACTGAACATCAAGCAATCAGGTTGGCACACAAACTCACTGATAAGGCGGTGGAACAAAAGAAGTTGCCATCTCGGGGTACGACTGAAGTTGCCCCTGATAATAAAAGAAAGTTTGAAGACTCGTCTGTTCGACAGTCTTCGTCAGCCCAGTCACAGCAAGGGAACCAGAAACGGTTCAATAATTTTAACAGTCACCGGGGTCACACTAATCAGCCCGCTAACAACAACCAGAACACAAGCGGCTATGTAGGTCGAAAGCCGCAGTGTAATCGCTGTAACCTTCATCATCACGGCCCTTGTGCCGGAAATCGCTGCCAACGATGTGGCAAAGTGGGCCATGCGGCAAAGGATTGTCGCGGGGAAATCATGTCCCGACAAAATCAAAATCAACCCCAGGGTCAGTAGCAGGGTATTAACCGGGGGTGTTATCAGTGTGGTAGCACTTCCCACTTCAAACGAGACTGCCCACAGCTTCGTAACAACAACAACAATGGTGGGAACAAATACAACCACAATAACCACAACAATAACAATAACAACAACAACAATGGAAATGGTGGCACAGGAGGTGCCAAAGGGCGTGCATTTACGCTGGGCCTCGGAGAGGCCAGAAACGACTCGAACGTGGTCACCGGTAAGTTTCCCCTAAATGAACATTTTGCTACTGTGCTTTTTGATACGGGTGCGGATAGGAGTTTCATATCTGAGTCCTTTAGGAAGAACCTAAATCTCACGCCCAAACCTCTAGAGGCTCCTTACGTCATAGAACTAGCCGATGGTAAGTCTGTAGATGTGACCCATTTAGTATCCGGCTGTCAACTCAAACTCGCGGGTCACACCTTTACCATTGATCTGATGACAACTACCCTGGGTAGTTTTGACGTGGTAGTCGGAATGGACTGGTTATCCGACGTCCGAGCTGAAGTTCTCTGTTTCAAGAAATCTATCCGTATTCCGCTCTCTAACGACGAAATCTTGACGGTGCAAGGCGAGAAGGCAGGCGCCGTCACAAACATTATCTCTTACATACAAGCACAGAAGTATCTTCGGAGGAAGAACTCCTTTGCTTTGCTCGCACTGGTTACGGAACAGCCTAAGGACGAGAAACGTATAGAAGACATCCCCGTCGTCCGTGATTTTTCTGATGTATTTCCAGAGGAGTTACCTGGTCTTCCACCACATCGACAAGTGGAGTTTGAAATTGAATTGGCGAACCATGCAACTCCTATCGCCAAGGCCCCATACCGCCTAGCTCCAGCCGAGCTGCAAGAGCTGTCTACCCAACTTCAGGAACTGTTAGAAAAAGGATTTATCCGACCTAGCACTTCGCCATGGGGAGCTCCAGTCCTTTTTGTCAAGAAGAAGGACGGGACCTTCCGCATGTGCATCGACTACAGGGAACTCAATAAGGTTACTGTCAAGAACCGATACCCGTTACCTCGCATCGACGATCTCTTCGACCAACTTGAAGGGTCAAGCTACTACTCCAAGATTGATCTACGGTCCGGTTATCACCAGTTACGCGTCAGGGAGGAGGATACCGCTAAGACAGCATTTCGTACTCGGTATGGCCATTATGAGTTCTTGGTCATGCCCTTCGGTCTCACCAACGCACCCGCGGTGTTCATGGACCTCATGAACCGTGTGTGTAAACCATATCTCGACAAGTTTGTCATTGTGTTCATCGATGACATACTCATCTACTCTAAAGGTGAAGCAGAACATGCTGAACATCTGCGATTACTGCTGGAGTTACTTCAACGGGAGAAACTATAAGCCAAGCTTTCAAAGTGTGATTTCTGGATTCGGGAAGTTCAGTTCCTCGGGCATATCGTGAATGAAAAGGGTATCCATGTCGACCCCGCCAAGATTGAAGCTATCAAAAACTGGGAAGCACCTAGGACACCGACGGAGATCCGGCAATTTTTGGGTTTGGATGGTTACTACAGATGTTTCATCGAGGGATTTTCAAAGATCGCGCAACCGCTTACTACCCTCACCCAGAAAGGCATCAAGTATGCTTGGGGTGACAAGCAGGAAGCGGCATTTCAATTGCTGAAACAGAAACTTTGCAGTGCACCCATTCTGTCCTTGCCGGAAGGGACAGATGATTTTGTAGTATATTGTGATGCTTCCATTCAGGGATTGGGATGCGTACTCATGCATCGTGATAAGGTCATCGCGTATGCGTCCCGACAATTGAAGGTTCACGAGAAAAACTACACGACACATGACCTGGAATTGGGAGCAGTGGTGTTTGCGCTTAAGATTTGGAGACACTACCTATATGGAACAAAGTGCACAATCTATACAGATCACAAGAGCCTCCAACACATCTTTGACCAGAAGGAGTTGAACATGCGACAGCGTCGCTGGGTCGAACTCTTGAACGATTATGAATGCGCCATTCGGTATCACCCGGGTAAAGCTAACGTGGTAGCTGATGCCCTCTGTAGGAAGGAGCACTTGAAACCTCGTCGGGTACGAGCTCTATAGTTCACCATTCATTCGGGGTTACCCGAACAGATACGCGATGCGCAGTTAGAAGCAGTTAAGGAAGAAAACATCAAGGTCGAATCAGTGGGAAAAATGGAACGCGATTGGGAAGTAAAACCCATTGGAGCCTGGTATTTCATGAATCGTATATGGGTACCTCTCTACGGAGGCCTCAGAAAGCTAGTCATGGACGAAGCTCACAAATCCCGATACTCTGTCCATCCTGGTTCGGATAAGATGTATCAAGACCTTAAAGCTGTGTACTGGTGGCCCAACATGAAAGCTGATATAGCCACCTACGTGAGCAAGTGTTTGACTTGTGCAAAAGTCAAGGTAGAGTTCAGAAGCCATCGGGGCTACTCCAACAACCTGAGATCCCGGTGTGGAAATGGGATCAGATCTCGATGGACTTCATCACTAAACTCCCGCGAACTTTGGGTGGTTGCGATACCATCTGGGTAATCGTGGATCGTTTAACTAAGTCCGCACACTTCCTAGCTATTAAAGAAACAGATAAGATGGAGAAGTTGACTCGCATCTACATTAAGGAAGTAGTTTCTCGGCACTACTTCACGGTTATTCGTTCCTACGCTAAATTGATTCGGAGACTTGAATTGCACGCTAGAAATAATTACGATAACTTCGTGAACTTATCAAGTGAATTACGTGCTATATGTATTAAACGTTTATAAGTTCGGTGAGTTATTATGCCATGTTTCGAATTCGTGATTTTTAGTTATAAAATATAGATATAGTAAATAGATAAATGAATCGAACCGAGCCGCGAAACGAGTCGACCTCACTTCCTTGTGACTCAAGTAGTTAACCGAAAATTGAGGATCAAGTTTTAGACCCAAACCGACCCACCCAAACCCTTGCGGCCGCGAGCACCCACCCAACCGCAAACCCATCCCCTTTTCTTTGCCCTCTTGCACTATATATACACATACATGCATGTGTTATGTTTCAAAAACAAAAACACACACAAACCCTAGCACAAGAAACAAGCCGACGGCAGCCTTCTCCTTTTCCTTTCTCTCGGTCGCGACAGCCGCCTGCCCACTCTTCCTCTCGGTCGCAAACTTGCTTCAACATCCGATTCGGCTCCCATCTAATTCTCGGATCATTGATCTTCATTGTTAAAGGTTAGAGTTTATCATTGTTTACAAAGTCATACTAGGGTTTATGAACTATGGATCATGCTTGTATGTAATGGTAGAAAGTGTTATGATGTTAGTTCGATTGATATTGCAAGTTTAGCGATTATGATGATAAGTTAGATCAAGAACCATTAGGCTGCGTTTTGTGATAAAGACCATATATTATGATTAGGGTTTGCATGGGTATGATGTATATAATGATATATGATTTGGAAAAATCTGTTCTTGATCGTTTATATTTAACATATCGATTGTTTAAGCGTGTTATATTGCGATAAAATGCTGAAATCAGGATGCTGAATGGTGTTTACAGCCAACTTCAACTGGCTGTAACTTGGTTATTATTTATCGAAAAACGGATTTTCTGAAGCCTAAAACCTAGATTTTTGAAAAACTCTTCTAATGGCACTGGATTCATATTTTTCTGAAGTCGTTTGATATTTTTAAGTGGCCAATTAAGTTCAGTAACTGAAGCTGTGAAAATTCTAAAAATTTGTTAGTTGTTTATCGAGTCGGATCTAAAAATCTGTAGAGAGTCGAATCACGAAGTTTGTACAGAAACTGGATATGGAAATTTCCGGGAAACTCCCACTGGAATTTTGTTAATTGGACGAACGGTGATTTTTAAATAAATTCTCCCGTGGACTGCAGTCAGAAAGCGACGAATCTGACTGCAGCCTAGTATATTTATATTTATGAATAATTGGTAAAGTGTTAGGACTTGAAAAATTTATATAAAATTCTACAGTATAGTTGACACCTTCTGTAAAATAATTGGAATTTTTGGAATGTTGGAACTATTTTATAAAAATACTCGAAAACAGCCTAATTATGAGTATACAAGCTGAAACTT
This sequence comes from Scalesia atractyloides, assembly GCA_947069175.1. Taxonomy (NCBI): domain Eukaryota; kingdom Viridiplantae; phylum Streptophyta; class Magnoliopsida; order Asterales; family Asteraceae; genus Scalesia; species Scalesia atractyloides. Next base: position 31,295,196 of record CAMTDV010000022.1, read on the forward strand.
GTTAACTTGCGAATGTGTGTACCAAAGTGTTGCATGGATTGGATTGTGTTCATGATAAATTGTTTTAATCACTATGTTGGTATGATGATACTTGCATGCATGATTGAGTGTTAGGATTTGTTATTGTGTGTACCGCATTGTGTGTTAGTTATGTGTAGGGTCTGTATTGGTGTGTTCACACACTAACTTTAAATCAATTGACTTGTTAGGACGCAATTAACGGTACCATCATTTGCTACTTCTGTGTTACACTAACCGAGCAACTAAAGGTGAGTTCACGGCCCCTAATTTTATCCGGTTTTAAACAACAGGGGGAGAAACATGTATACACTCTACAACTCTATCTCTTTACGTTATACGAAATTAACGTCATTAAACTATTCGGTAACTAAGTTAATGTTAATGTACGTTATGGTCACTAAGCAGCTATATCACACAAGTCCTCGACAAACTCTCGGATCGTTAGTATTGGGTTAGATAGCGGGGAAATTATAAGTAGCACTACTGGGCCCGACAAGCCCCACCCGAGCTAGTCGCGCTAGCCGACCGGGTATGGTCAACGGGTGAATAATTTGGCCTAACTTCGCCATGGTCAGTGATAGGCCTGGCAACACGGAGGCACAACAGTCAGCTTCGATCGCGAACACTTACGTGACATAACTTTAGACTCGCTACCTACATGTTAACATTGAACTTAATTACGAATCAACAATATTATTCCGGGTTAGGGATAATGGAACCAACAACTTTATTATTCCGGGTTAGGAATAATGGAACATCATTATTATTCCGGGTAAGGAATAATGGAATCATCAGTATTATTCCGGGTTGGGAATAATGGAACTAAATCGTTATCCCGGGTAAGGGATAACGGGGGGGAAACAAACTTATAACCGAACAAATGAACTTTTGAAAACCTGTGAACTCACTCATCTTTAATGTTGACACTTGTTTCTTTACATGTTTCTCAGGACGCTAGGAGCTCTAGGTGCACTCACTTGCATTGATCAATACATCTTTTTATCGAGTCTCATTTACGAATATTGTTTGGGTTTTTCTTTAGTTTTTGCGTTTGTGTTGGCGCCCGTTCCTTTACTTTACTTTAATGCTTCCGCTCAACTTTAAAAACTAATGCTTCCACTAAACATTGAAACCAAACTAAGACAATCTAAAATTAACTATGAATGGTTAAACAAATGATTTTGGAAAACGTATTAATGAATCATATAGAGTCGTTCGACGTTACTAGTGTCTCAGATTCTGGTTTGTTCACACGCCTCACGGTAAAACTCCGCAAGTGGAAATTGAGGGTGTGACACTTCCAGACTCCCAGCTTCTGGAATTGAAGCAATTCCTCTTGCATTGCGTCCACCCAGCTCTCTTCTTTTAACACGTCTTTCCAATTCCCGGGTTCTACCTGAGAAACAAAACAACAATTAGAAAGTCTGGTTTGTAGTGGAGCAATACGAGTATAGAAATAACTTAGATCCTTGTTGATCTGATTGCAAGTTTGCACTCCCATTTGTAAGCTGCCTATAATATTCTCGGAAGGATGATAAGAAAGCATCCTTGGCATCACTTCACTTGGAACATCTACTTGTGTTTGCAAATTTGTGATGACTTCATCCATAACCGGTACAGACGATGAAGCTTCATTCCTGGCGTTTGATTGATCAGCTTGAGTAGTCAAGAAGCTTTCAATCTGCTCAGATCCTTCATCGGAACTAGATCCTCCATCATCGAAAGTCGGTTCCGATCAGAGTCAGTATTTGGCTGTTGCTGGGCAGATGATTCGGCAGTGTGGACAATGAGTACAGGTACAGCGTCTTGAAGAGTAGAGCTCGGACCTACATCAGACATGTTAGACACATGAAGTGACTAAGAAATCACTAACGGTCTGGTAACTTGTTCTTGATTGGATATTTGATGCTGTTGAAAGAGCAGAACAAGTTCTTCATCTGATGGTACATCTAGCAGGTCGAATGAATTCCACAAACCATCATAGTTAAACAGCCATGGATCCCCAGGTTTCTGCGTTGGCGTAGTATACCTTTGACAATCAACATGCTGTGCAAGAATAACCTGGTTCATACTCGGCAAAAAGATATGTTTCTGTGGAGTAGCATAACCCATGAAGAATCCTTCCAAGGATTTGGCACCAAATTTACCATCCGGGTCTAATACAATACACGGTGATCCAAAAGGCTCTAGAAATGCAAGGTTAGGCTTCTGCTGATTAAGTAACTCAAAACAAGTCTTGTTGTGAGGCTTAACTGTTAACACACAATTCAGTGTGTAACACGCTGATACGACTGCTTCACTCCAGAAATTGATAGGCAATTTCGAATAGGTGAGCATGGTTCTGGAAGTCTTGATCAGTGTGTGATTCTTTCGTTCAGCTACTCCATTTTGTTGTGGAGTATAAGGAGCACCGAATTCATGAAAAATCCCCTTTCGTTTCAAAACTCGAGCATCCGTTTGTTCTTGAACTCTGTACCGTTGTCACTACGGATTCTCTTGATTGGCAAATGATACAGGTTTTCGAGTTTTCTGAAGAGAATCATTAGAGTCTCAAATGTATCATCTTTGCTCTACAGAAAGAAAACCCATGAGAATCTTGAGTAATCATCCATAACGACTAGGCAATATAGATCACCAGAAATGCTTTTGACGTTTACTGGTCCGAAAAGATACTTATGTAACCTCTCTAGTGGTAGCTTGATAGAATTAACAGCTTTCGTGGGTGTGATTTCTTATGCTGCTTCCCCTTTTTACAGCTCAGACAATCATCGGATAATTGAAAATTCTTCAAATTAACACCCTCCACTAGGTCGTTATGCACAAGATAATTCATCTTTCGCAGATGAATGTGCCCCATCTTTCTATGCCATAGTATAAACTCTTTCTCGGTAGCTTTGGAAACAAAGCACTGAACCTTCTCTGACGTTGTAGAAGCGACACTCATATCAAGAACATACAAATCATTTTCTCTCGAAGCTCGCATGAGAATCCATTCCTCCGAAATCTTGAAACCCGGCTTTAAGATTAAGCATTCTTTATCATTGAAGTGCGTTGTGTTTTTTGTCACAAATCTGCGAAATGCTGAGTAGATTGTTCTCAAGTTCCGCGATGTAGTTCACTTTATTAAACGAAACAACTCCATTCGTGAGAATTCCTTCACCGACTATTCTTCCTCCTTGCGTTCCGGAAAAACCTACGTATCCTCCTCGGATCGCTTTAACGTTGTGTAACAACGCAAGCATCCCTGTCATGTGCCCGGAAGCTCCACTGTCCATTATCCATTTAGACATTATAAACCGCCGGAGTCCCTTCACACATGCGGAGAAAAACTATTTAAATAAAGAAACCCAAGCCTGCTTGGTCTTGGGTGGGTTCGGAATGTCAATTTCGGACCTACTTTGTTTTTTACGTTCTTTTTAGACTCGGTTGTGTTTGGAACAGAAGGTTTCAGTTCTACCTTGGACGGTTTGACTTTCGCCACCCATGTTTGCGTTTTCATATTTGCCTTTTTAGCATAAAATTTTGAATCCATTTGACGATATTTGGTTGATGTTTCACCAATTTCAAATTTAGAATGACGTTGAAGAGATGGTTTAACATTTTTATTGGATTCGTTGGTTCTTTTCAAAATTTGCTTTGGCGCAACCATAGGTGCCTTTTGCTTCTCATCCTTGGTAAACCTTGAAGAATGAGAAACAGATTTTGGAGACTCTTGTGAGCAATATCTTGCAATGTGCACAACATTTTTACATTTGTAACACGTCCTACTATCCTTTCGAACAGAGGAATCCAAAACTTGTTTCTTATTCTCTTTCTCTTTCTTGAAATCATCATTAGATTGTGTCCCGATGATTTCTTTTTCTTTCTCTATTGTTGTCCTAAAAACGAAATTGATTTTCTTAGTAAAATTTAGGTTTTGGGACTTGTTGTTCATTCATCGCTTTTGGAAACCCAAACCCGCCCTCCTATTCTCCGGATAATCTTTGTTTCTCTAATGGTAAGGTCTGGTGACACATTTTGATTTAGAGTAATATGATGCATTATGTTTATCTAAATCAGAATGGCTTACCTCCACAAGCTTGAACAATTTATCAACACGATCCAGATTCACGTTCTGGATGGGAAAGTCCTCATCAGAAAATAGTTTATCAGATCCATGCATTTTATAAACTATGACATTTGGATCATTGTTTAAACTATCTTCCGATGTTTCAACATCAGATTCAGACTTGTCAGAATCACTTTATAAAACATTTTCGACCACTGTTTTAACCACCTCAGAATCACATTCAGTTTCAGATGTTGTGTAAGTTACGTCGATGTTTGTAGGCAGCTCATTTGATTGTTCAGTTTTTGGCTTTAGATTGAGTGCCTTTTCCACCCCTGATGGCTTTTTACAAGCATAACTTTTCCACATAGGGGGTGGAACACGATCGTGACTCGCACTCTTGTTTTCATCTTTTTTAGATTCATCTTTGTTTTCAATTTTGGGTAAAATGTGATCAATAACGTAAGAGCTTGTTGAATAACTGATTAAAAACTTGTTAACCCGTTTAGTTTCTATTCTTACCTTCTCAAGCGCACTCTTTAGCTCAGCGATAGTATTTAAGTGAATATTAATGGTCATTTGCTTGTCCATTAATGTCGCTTTGAGCATAGAAAGAGTTCCATCATTTTCTCTGAGTGCTTTTTTATACTATTTAACAGTTCTGCTCAATTTGTCGTACGCTTCTTTAGTTGATTTAAAATCAGTCGACAAATTGTCTGTTAAAGGTATATCGTGTGTCTTTTACAACATTCACTGCATGGCTCAGCAACATGGTTATTCGATCACTAGCTCACTTTTAGACTCATTTACCTCGTTTATGTTTGCCATGCATGCTTTGTCAGTCTCATCAGCCATCTTCTCCATATTTTCATCAACTCCCTGTTCAACATCAGGCTTCTTCTGTTCGTCATAGAATGATCGATGACTTGGTCCAAAGTAACCCGCAAAAGTTTTCAAGATATCATTAGGCAGGAGGTGTTTAAACGCACTGTTTAAAAGTTCCTCCTCTTCTGATGATGTGTGGTAGTAATAATCATCTTTTGGAGCCTCTTCAAAAGATGCCTCCGATTCTTCTTCAGGTTCTTCGATTATCTCAGCAACCAAAGCCAAACTCTCATTCTTGGAAATGTATTTGTTCCAGTTAAAGCCCTCATCTTCTTGAGTTACCACTAGCGCTTTGTCTTTGGTCTCTGGCTGTCTATCTTTGATATGCACCATATGAGTTCTTGGTTGGGGATGGTGGTAGATAGCCTTCTTATAGTAGTCATCGGCAAATGGGTTCTAGTTACCCTGAGCTTCTTTGTTTGGGCATTCACAACCCTTTTCACGACACTCGAAACAAGTAACTTTGGATTTATCAAATCCAAGTTTTCCATCCAAAGTTGATGAATTGTTGGAGAATGTTCATCATTTTCTTCTCATTAATAAACTTCTCTCTTTCAAAATCCGAAAGTTGAGCCAATGTCTTTCGAGACCATTTTCACCAACGGAAGATTGATACTTTTCTTTGATAGCAAACCAACATGTAAAATGATTTGCCTAAACCCAATTCATGAAATGTTCGCTCCAACTATCGAAGTCTTTGAGGTTCATCAACTTTGGCGGTTTCGTCATAGTACCCATTTCGTTTTCGAGGTTCATGTTTTATGTTGCAGTAGTCGTGACCGCTGATGTAGCAAATGGGTTATAAAATTCTTCTGCCATTTATCTGTAAAAATTTAAAAAACACACTTTCCGAAAAAAGTGATTAGTACGAAAAAATTTCTCCGTGTGGATAACAAACAGTTCGTGCGACCAAGATTCGTGCAAATGAACTTATTCATACGGAGGAAGTATTCGTGCGAACAAACTGTTCGTGTGAATAACAATCTGATTCGTACAAGTATGTCTCTCGTACGAGTGGTTACTTCGTGCGAATCACAGTTTCAATTTTAACTTGTAAATTTTAAGAACTTCTGATTACTCATTCGTACAAATGAATTAACTTGTATGATCAGTCGTTCGTGCGAGTGGTCTCTCTACCCGTACGAAACAACTTAGGTCACCAAACGGATGAATTTTACCAATTTTGACATGATTAAGCTCGATTTTAGATCTAAAATTGTTAAGGATTGATTAGAATAGAATTTAACGTGATATCCTAGAATCCTAGTCCAATTTGTCCATAATTTCGTCCAATTCTGAGATCAGTTTGGGAAAGTGTAGAAAGCTGCAACAGTGAATCTGAATCTGAAACAGTTGGTAGCCTGCAGAAACTTGACGTTTGTCAGCAGATCAGGCCTCAAGGCTCTGATACCACTTGTGAATGGGGGATCGGCTCCTCCAATGAGCAACCGGTCTGACCTAACTCAACTAACAGAGACGGAATTCATTGCTAGAGAGGATGACAAACGAACAAGTGAGATCTATTGTTTAACTGCTCTGAATGTATTGATTGAAGTGCAAAGTACAACGCAAGTAAACAAATCAGCAGAGCTTCGCCGTACCACCTGGACTTACACTACTAGCTTTGACTCAATACTCCTCTATTTATAGGTCGACATGACTCGCACTGGAGTGTGTGAAACAGAGACCGTGACTCGTGCGAGTGGCTGCCTCGTATGAGTGACAGAGAGTCACTTGTACGAGTCAAGTAATTCACTCGTACGAGTCTACTTACAAAATAAACAATAACATTTACAATCTGATGTTTAACCCCTATATACAATATAGACATATCCAAGACGTAGGCAATAGACATAATGCACCAACATACCTACTCTCACCGCTCCACGAAAAGACGAACCATTGATTTTATATCTTTCCGCTTCAGACATCGCAGTTGGCGCAGTCTTGCTAGTGGAGCACGCAGGGTTCAAACTCCGATTTATTATCTCAGCAAAATGTTAACCTATCCAGAAATACGATACTCAATGACGGAAAAACATGTATTAGCATTAGTTCATGCATCGCGTCGGTTGGGCAGGTATTTCTCTAGCCATGTGATCACAGTTCTAACAAACTACCATCTGGGTCAAGTCTTGTCTAACCTGATGATTCCGGCTGGTTAGCAAGGTCGGCTATCAAATTGGGGGGGGCACAATATTGTTTATAAACCGCGACCAGCCATCAAGGGCCAGATTTTAGCCGACTTTATTACTGAGGTTCCAAGTAACAAGGCGCAAGAGTGTGAGGCTGTTAGAAATCCAATACCTATCATGGACGATAGCATATGGACCCTACATATTGATGGCGTGTCCAATGATGACGGCGCAGAGGCTGGTCTTCGTTTAATCAACCCCAATAATCATGAATTTACTTAAGCCATCAGGTTGAATTTTAAGAGCACCAACAATGAAGCAGAATATGAAGCGTTTCTCGTGGGCCTTCGTTTAGCAATCAAAATGGGCGCTAAGAATCGGGAGGCACACGTAGATTCTCTTTTAGTAGCCGAGCAAATCAATGGCCTTTATGATGCAAAAGGGGAGACAATAGCCCTGTATCTTGAACAGGCGATGCCTTTGATTAGCAAATTTCAAACTTTTAAAGTAATTCACATCAATCAAGTGAAAACAAACATGTGGATGCGCTTAGCAAATTGGCGGCAACCGTTTCAAACACCTCGCAAAAGAAGTGTGCATCGAAGTGCTGAAAACCCCCTCTATGCCGTTACGTCAAGTTAATGTGGTAGAAATAGGGAATCTCTCTTGGATGTCTCCAATAATCATGTTCTTACAATCTAGCGTGCTCCCAGACAACAAAGCGGGGGCGAGGAAAGTCCAAAACAAAGGGCTAAATTAAGATATGGCAGACGGGAATACTTTTTCGGAAGTCATATCTTGGACCACTCCTTCGTTTGTTGACCCACAAGATGCGTAGTACTTGATCCGCGAGATTCATGAAGGGTTATGTGGAATTCATGCCGGCCCCCACATGGTAGTAGCAAAAATCATGAATGTCGGGTATTATTGGTCAGGCATGCATCTAGACGCAGTTGAGACATTGAGGAAGTGTCCCTCATGTCAACGACACGCTCCCAAAACACTGCGCCCCAAAAATCCTTTAATCCTAGTGACAACAGCGTGGCCTTTTCAGCAATGGGCAATCAATATGGTGGGACCTTTTCCCGATGCCCATGTGTTGTAAAGTTCATAATCGTCACCATTGATTATTTCACCAAGTGGGTAGACGCTAAGCAGCTCGCGTCAACCACTACAACGGTAGTTCGTAAATTTATCTAGGAACACATTATCTGTCATTTTAGTCTACCTTTGCCCATTGTCAGCGATAATGGCCCCAATTTTGCCTCCGAAGATTTACAACGATGGATGAACGAGATGCATATTGAGCATGTGTGTACTTCAGTCACGCACCCTCAAGGCAACGGCTAAGTTGAGAGTATCAACAAAAATATCATTGAAGGAATCAAGGCAAGATTGAACAGCGCGAAGAGGCTACGTTGATGAGTTGCCAAGTATCCTTTGGGCTCATCGAACTATGCCAAAAACTAGCACAGGCAAAACAGCGTTTAGCCTTGTTTAAGGAACTGAGGCAGTGATCCCATCTGAGATTGGTCTCCCATCACCGCGCATGATAGCTATGCAAACCCAGAACAATGACAAAGTGCGCAGGCTTGATTTGGACCTCCTTGAGGAAAGACGTGAAAATGACGCAATCAATGAGGCCAAATACAAATCAAAGCTCAAAAAATATTATAATGCGCGATTTCGCATATGTACTTTCTTCCTGGAGATTTTTTTAAGAGATAATGAAGCATCAAATGCAGAGCGCCCAGGGAAGCTCGCGCCTAAATGGGAAGGCCCATATGTAATCCATGAAGTCTTAGGTAAAGGGGCATACACTCTCAAACGGTTGGATGGCACAAGTGTTCCTAGGACTTGGAATGCGCAGCAATTATGACGATGCTATATGTAATCTTAGCATCTTTACACGCACCGCCCTTGCGCTTTATCAGTTTTGGTGCAAAAGATCGCTACTTACAGATATCTGATGGTCTATGTAATCTTATCAACTTTGTACTACATGGCCCTTGCGACTTATCTTTAATACAAAAATGTCGTTACTTACGTTGCAAGATTACTTATTTACGCCTTGTTACAAATGCGTAAAACTACTTTGGGTATACACAAAAACATTACGGTATAGTACACGTCTCATGAACAAAACCTACCTCAAGTTCAGCCGCAAACCATTGCGCACAGATGGGGTTGTGACTAGTTCATACATGAGTTTATTACCAACTTTATTTGCTTTACCTACACAAAGTAGTTATTTCACACAGATATTGTAACCCAAAACAAATGCAACGGCTATTATTTAGTACATGCCCATTTCGGGTCAAAAGGTACAATAAAATAACTGCATAATCACCAAAACAAAATGCGTGAAACTTGTACGGTTTAAAAAAGTGGGATTACAACAAATGATAGATTCTCTCCTTACACCTATGCCATAAACACAACATGTGGCAGGAACTCACGCTATCCCTCTGCCTCTTCAACTTCTGCGGCTTCATCACGGAAGATGTCTTTCAAATGCTCAATAAAATCATCATGTTGCAGCGCTTCGCTCACCAGATCCATCACAGGTAGTTGTAGACGGTCATACTCCTGCTTCGCCTTAGTAAGCAGCGCTAGTATTGACCCCATGGGTGGAGGAGCAGCTGGTGTCCCAGGTTACGTCTAAAGCACGAGTTACGTGATGAGCACATTCTGCGTAACCTTGAGCATAATCATCATGGCGTGCCGTGACCATCAGCTTGGCCATAGCACTGTCTAGCTCTACCGAATTGAGAATGTAATTCGCAATCTGTAAAGCACAGGTAAATGGAATGAGGATAATGATAAATGGTCAATCAAATAAAAAAATTTAAAGACTTACGTTCACAACCCCATGTTGTTGCATCCAGAGCGTATTGTTCGTTAACGACTCAACCGTACTTTATGCCATAACATGCGCCGCCTCTGAATCCTCAAGCTTCTGCTCCGCAAGCTCGGCACGTTTTTTGTCCACGTATACCTTCACCTCATAGAGTTGCATCTTTTCTTGATCCTCTAGGTGTCGGCGGTGTAGCTCAGCCTTTTCAACAATGGCGGCTTGGAGATCTTTCTTCGTAACTTCAAGAGCCGCCTTAGTCTCCTCCTGATTATACAACAACGATGTAAGTTCTGCTATCTTCTGAGTTCGTAAGATTAGAGTGGCAGAAATTTCTACTTCTTTCTATTCGATGCGCTCTCGATGAGATTTCACCTCCTCGACGGCAGCTATGGCTTCTTCCTTATCTTTTGTGAAGCGCTCTATTTCAGTGCGCAGGCTCACCGCCTCATTCCTCAGATATATCTTCTCATTGTTGTCTCTCTCACAGGCTTCTTTCCACAACTTGCGTTCCTTAGCAAGCGTGGCAGTGGCAACTTCCGTTTTCTTTTTCCATCCCAGCACCGACCACTCCTCCGTTTTCTGCGCGTCAGCGAATTTAGCCTTTTTCGGCTTCAAACTCTTGTCTTTGCGCATTCATGTGTGCCCGCTCAACCGTCATCTCTTTCGTCACAACCTCAAATTTTTCATGATCTTTATTATATTGTGCCACTCACGGATTATTTTGTGGGTATTGGAAGCGGAACTCGCTGCTAATTGTAAATAAGCGAGATAAGTTTGTTCGTAGCTTTGTTCACCGCGCGATTTCACCTCCGCTAGAGGAAAAGCACCCTTAAACCACTCACGGCACACTTGCCAGTGACTAAACTTCTCGCCTTATTTCAACTTCCAGACTGACGTGTGAATGTCAGCAGCACGTTTCTCCGAATAGGATCGATAACAATAGTCACCTAGGGTTCCATCTGGACGAATTAGGGATCCTTCGTCAGAGGGAGTTCCCCAAGTCCTTCGGCACCACCCTCTGACACTTGTTCGGCTGAATGAGTTTCTGGGGGAACGTATCCTTAGCTAGATCATCAACAGGGGTTTCCAGGAGTTCCTCTTCAACCAGAGATTTCCCTTTGGCGCAACTGTCTCCTCAATACCTACGCTTGCCTCCACATCCTTAACACTCAACTCATCACCCTTGCACCCTACGCCTAGGCAGTGTCATAAGTGGGTGATGGCATTTGTACAGTCTCAGTGGGCACGGTAGGAAGTGTTGATGTTAAGATGGGGATTTCATCTTTCCCTATGTAACAAATGCGCCAAAAAGGTTATACAAGACTCGTAAAATATCAAGCGAAAGGTTAAAGTTTTACCTGGAGAAAATTTGTTTTAAGAACATCAAGATTACCACACTTCCCTATGGTTTTCTTTCTGGCGATTTTCTTGGGTGGTTGCGCAACGGTATCATCTTTCAAGAGAGTTCTTTTTTCAGACCTCCTCTTCAGAGGTTCCGGACTTGAGTCCAAGTCAATCGGTTCATCGGGGTTCGCTGATGGTATCTCCGCAGCATCCTGAGGCTCAGGCTTGGGTTTCTTTAGGCCTGTAGGCGCAAGGCCCTCTAAGGAACAGACACCACTACATAGTTAACCCAAGTGTCAAGCACAGAGCACGTACCTTTTGGAGGCTCCGCCTTGGCTATAGCAGCCTTTTTAGGTGCACCAGCACTAGGACCTGCGCGGCTTTTCTTCTTAGAATCTGGGCCGATGCCCATGTTCAGCAACACACCTACATCATTGCGCAGCATACACTAAGCAAATGAAGAATGTAAATAACAAACGGATAGCACTTACTGCTACCTTCAGAAGGAACTGTTAGATCTTCATCTGGGGAAACTCAAAATTCCCAAGTATCTGGGAGTACCAAGTCGGTTCATCTAGCTTTAGCGGAACATTCTTCATCTGCCCATTCTCTCTTTGATATGTTACAATATACAACGCAACCCCTGCATAAAAGCGTAAGCAATGTTTTGCAAGAAGTAATAACATAATAATCAGACTTACTCTTATCCCCTTCCATGTACATGGTTTCTCGTGATGATCAGAATTCCACAACAAACTCGTTTCGTCGGCAATCAAAGCCCTCTCTTGTAGTTGAATGGCCGAGATCTCTTGGATGTCTTGGGACACGATTCACGATCAGAATAGAGATGGTCTCCCACTGGAATATCTTCGGTGTCGTGGAAGTGCATCTTCAAGGGAATGACTCCGGTTTTGATATAAAAAAAAATTATGTTTCCAATCATGATAAGATTTGGGCGGCAAATGCAGCATTTTCTTGGCTTGAATGTGGTGTTGGAACGAGTAAAACCCTAACGCGTAATGAAGTTAGGTAGAAAATCCGGAACCGGATTACGGTTGGATGAATATCCATCGTCCGACACACGAACTCGAAGTGTTTTAATCCTAACCATCCCCATCGGATTCAATTGGGAAATGTAGAATTTGTATTAATCAAGAATGTCCAAGAAAAGTTTTGTCACCGGCAACCTTAAAGTTCTCATCGGCAAAATAATCAAAAACAAGGTTATATAGCCTGGGGGCATTTGCAGCAGTATCACCTTCGGTAGGATACTGGGCACCCCATTTTTCCGGAAAGGGAAACCTGTGACAAGTTTCTTGAAGCTATTCTCCGACCATTTTAACACTAGTAGCATACTCATCGTCTCTTCGCCGGCGGTACCTTCAGGGCTATCTTCGGCCATCATTTTCGATTAATATGCAAAGCAGTGATCAAGAGGGGTTTTGGAAAAAAGACTTTTGGAGGAGATATAATGAGATGGGGAAGTGGGTGAATTTCAATAGCTAAATCGAGTAATTATACTCATCGTATTTAATGCGATGGGGAAACGTGACGCCCCCAAACGCCCGAAAACGAAGCCATAGATGACACGTGGAGGGCAAGTGGGAGTCTGACGGTGCTACGCGGCGTGGCTGCTACTTTTCTGTAATTCATTAATGAAAAAGCACATGACACTGTTGACAGCTTGCCACACAGCCGTCAGATGTCACTTTCATCCCGATTTCTATCAACAACTTGCCTGCCAGTGTGTCAGCTTTATGAAAATTCAAATTTCAAAAACCTTATCCTGAGCAGTGGGTTTCCTTCACCCAGAGGTTTTCTTTTGTTTTTCAGTCATAGAGATCCATAACGACTTACACCCTTTTTAAACAGCGCGCATACTTGATTTTTATTATGGTCCAGTGCTCCACCTACTTGCTAGTTGCGCATAGGAGCAACACTGGACTGGGGGACTTGGAGGGGTATGGTCTCGAAAACCCTGTGCCAGCCAGGAGACCATACCATCAGAATGACGCAAGTCGCTTGATAAACCTTGTGCACCTTGCGCAACGATAAGTCAGACCTGAAAGCGCAGTTCTTATTGAACCTCACGCAAGGACAGAGAGCAAAAACATCTAAACTTCATTTAACATCCCTACGCGGAACCGCGCAAAGGTATAGTTAAGCCTGAAGTAAGAAAGCCATCAAAACTCTTTAAGTCTGGTGCACAGACATCTTCGCGCGCAGGTAACAAAGAACTAAGTTAAAGGAATCTTTTCTGTTATAACTAACTGGACAGGTGGCATTAGATCAAGGCTCCACAACCTTAGATCTTCTAGAAGGATTAAATGGCAATCGTGTAGGCCCTTATTCGGTTATAACCAAATATGATGTGGCAACATCTGGGACGTCTGTCTTGCACTCAAACGTCAGCTTAATCTTCAGGAAGATCTAGAGTATATCACTGTCCACGTGGCTCTTCCCCAACGGTGGATCATTTCCTGATCCATGTGCATGGATGGAGATGTAACCACTAACGATGAAAAAGATTCTGTTATAATTCTGTTACATCTTGACACTAAAATCTCTGGCTATAAATAGAAGACTTGAGGTACAAGCTATTCATTCACTCCTCAATACTTACACTTCATCTTCTACAAGTCACTGTACTAATTCTCACGCCAGAGATTGGTCACGAAGAGAACCCCCCCTTCTGCCCGTGGTAAGGCTAACGGCGGTTTTCTGTTTTGCATGATTCTGGACGAAGTTCTGTCCATCGACGATCAAACAGGAGATAAACCCTCATATGCAGAAACCATGTCCACGTACTTAGAGCTATTTCGATAGATCCCAGTTTGGTGTTTCTTCAAATACGATTTGCTAGTAAAAGTCTTCATTAGTGATAATGGAACAAAGTTTAGAAATCAGGAGTTAGATGAATTCAATGTGTCAAAAGGAATAGTGAAAATTTAGTGTTATAAGGACACCAGAACAAAATGAGGTGGTAAAGCTACAAGAACCATGCTTGCAAATTTTGTTCTTTCGTTGCCATTAATACGGCATGCTATGTTCAAAATAGAGTTTTGATTAACCCCATTCATTAAAAGACTTCCTATGAAATTATGTTTAATGTAAAACCACTAATCTCATTTTCAAAGACTTTGGTTGCTTATGCTTTATTTTAAATCTTAAAGATTCAACTTCAAAATTTGTAGTCAAAGTAGATTGTGGTTATTTCTTGGGATACTATACTACAACCAAGGCTTATAATGTATTTAACACAAGGACCATGACTATAGAAGAGGCTTTGAATGGAAAGTTCAATGAACTTTCTTCATTGAAAATCCATGTAAATCCTACAAAAGTGTTTGATCTAAAATTTAAATTTGAGGATGTTACTGCAAAGTCAGTTGATGAGATGCATTAAAGGATGTTCAACAAGATTACAGATTTGATATTTGTAACACCCCGACTACGTAAAACAACGAACCCGGCGGAAACGTCGGGGAGTCATGTCATAGAACTATTGTTTCACAACTCATGAAATTTAAAATTTTGTTTTATTAAGTTAAATTTTTACATTGTCTTGGGATAAACAGAAAAAACACATAAATAAATTGTCTTTCATGTTTTAAGTCACTAAAGCTCGCGCCCATTCCTACGTGAAGCATGCATCATATTATCAAGCATTGACTCCTGAAACATATGTGAAAAGAGAGTCAGCATAAAAATGCCAGTGAGTACATAGGTTTTGTGAGTGTGTCAAATTCATAGCTTTGTATACATATTGCAACACCTCGTCCGACTATAAGAGTCGTCAAGTGAAAACCTCGTATCAAAAGTGTTTAATATTGCAATACAATTAACCAACTAAAACAAGTTGGTTAGAGTTGTGAAAACCTTATAGGCATGAATCTTGACTAAAACGTTTCTTTTGTAAAAACCTTGTAATAGATTGATTCAAACAAAAAACTTCGTATGGTTTATATCTTTAAGTGAAAATCATTGTGACATTGTTCAAAACCATTTGTCCGTGTTATAAACCATTCGTTTGTGTTATAAATCAATCCCTCGTGTCATAAACCAATTGTCCATGTCATAAACAAATCATTCGTGTTCTTAATTGTGAAAACTTTTGATTGTTCTTTAATGAACACATTCAAACCTGTGTTGACTATACCACCAAAGGGTCTCTTTAACTAAACTAACAAATCAACAAAGGATTTGTTAATCAAAACAGTTTCTGTCATTACCTAAACTTCCACCAAATCCAGTGAATAGTCCAATAATAGGATTGTCAGTCCTATGGTACCATGTCAGTCCTATGGTACCATAACATACTACTGGTCGGCTCGGTCAAAGCTAATGAATGTCATTCGTGTTATGGATAACACATCAACAAGTTGTTCACATTATGGAAATCGTATTGTTTTATATATAAACCATAGACATTGTTTTGAAAACTTGAAAATGATTTAGCACATATCAGTCAATCCAA
This sequence comes from Scalesia atractyloides, assembly GCA_947069175.1. Classification (NCBI taxonomy): domain Eukaryota; kingdom Viridiplantae; phylum Streptophyta; class Magnoliopsida; order Asterales; family Asteraceae; genus Scalesia; species Scalesia atractyloides. The sequence continues at coordinate 31,310,963 of CAMTDV010000022.1, forward strand.
AGCATTTGCAAAATGTAAAAGAGGGGAACTATGTACTCACTTTGAAAATCATTTTGTATAATATAAACCATGTTTATTGTTTTGATATCTTGAAGATAATTATAGGCACATATGAATCACTCCAAAACATTTAGAAAATGTAAAAGAGGGAAACTATGTACTAACTTGGGATTGCAAAAGTGTTCTTGATTAACAGAATAAACAAAGCTCAAACGTGTCCTAATTTGTCAGATGAATATGTTAGCGTGTCGAGACTACAAAGGGGAGATCGGATAGAATGAAGTCTAATAAACCAAACGAGTGTTGGAACTCATGTGACATGGTTTAACAAACTTAAAATTCTGATTTGGAAAGGATCCTAAATGTTTTTTACGCATTATGACTAGTTAAGATAGTTTACGCTACTTTAACCAGGTCATTAGCATAAACGTGTGATCGGGTGGTTAAACATGTCCTATGATAAGTCTTAAATGCCCAAACATGTTTGAAAATTGTATAACATCAGTTTATATGTTAAAAATTTGGTTACATATGTTTAAAATGGATTTATGCGCAAAAGGGCATTTTGGTCATATTTTTTTAAGAACATAGAAGTAACTTATCATAACACTAACCAAGCGATGTGACCATAAGGTATAACCTCATTAGGTTATTCCCTATACAACTATGGTCATAAATATGTGTTTGGTCGGATACTAAGATCGACCAAACGGGTAAGATTCGAAAGTCAAAGCGGTGGTCAAGACCGCTCGACTTACGACCCTAAATAAGCACAAAACTAGAAGTGACGAGTTAGACACGTCAAAATATGTCTAACTAGGTTTATAAAACTGATTTGTTATCAAAACTTGGTGTTTTGATACCCGAAAATAGTTTCGTCGTAAAATGCACATCATGCGCATTTTTGACCGAAACTTTGACTCATCACTTCGACTAGTAAACGTTTTAATCAGAAGGTGATATCGTTAAGGATTATAAACTTCGTGATTACGATCACGTTGCAAAGTTCAATTGAACTTGGACTTGACCAAAATATGGTCAGAACCAAAAGTCAATCAGGAAGCCAAACTGTTCGACTTTTCGCTCAAAATAGCTAAAATAATGAAAGAACTAGGAAGAGTACTTACTCGTGTTAAAGAACACTTTCGAACTCAAGATAGGAGGCTTCCAAAGGCTAGAAACAAGTTCAAAGAAGTATAGAAAGAAAAACTTCACACTTTGCTTTGAAGTGTTTTGAAGTGGTGTGAAAAAAAAATGGAAAATCATGTGGTATTTATAGTATTTTAGGATTAAGGAGGTGATAAAAAGTGTCCTCAAGTGTGGATTAGTGTCCTAACATGTGTTAACACCATATTAAGTGTGGCAAAGTGAGTGCTAGGTGTCAAAAATTGGAGATAGGCGGCAAACTTGGTGAAGAAGCAAAAATATTAATTATTATTTGTTTGACATTTTTGGCCCTTGGACTTGTATTTTCACTTGGTTGCCATTTTTAACCACTTTAACCTAATATTTAGGTTATATAAAGGTGTTAAGACATGTGTAACTTGGATTATGCCCGAAAATGTCATGGATGTCGGTTCGTTCGGTTGTACGGTTACGAGTTTCACAAAAATGCATAAAACGCTTTACCGAACACGAAAATGATCGAAATTGTGCAACGATTGACATTTTTGCATTCTCATCAATAAAATACAATATTATATTGAATACAAAAATATTTGGAAATTTTACACAGGGTTTCACTGAATACAAAATTGTTTGTAATTGTGCAATGATTAAAAAGGCAAAAATTTCAAAGTCTCCCCTACTTTTTGAAATTTGGTCCCGAATTTAATTAGAGGAAACTTTGTGAAATAGGTGCGGATATTTCGCTTTCATTGATTCTCTCATTCCCAAGTAAATTCTGGGCCACGTTTCGATTCCCATCGAACTTTAACTATCGATATACGTCTACACTTGAGTTTCTTGATTCACGGTCCAATATCTCCACAGGTTTCTCAACGAATTTCATAGTGTCATCAACGTGAATTTCGTTGAGGGGAATGTGGAGGTTTGTATCAGCTAAACACTTTCTCAAATTGGACACGTGGAATGTTGGGTGAATATTCCCAAGTTCAGGAGTTAGCTCAAGTCGGTAGGCCACCTTTCCGATTCTCTCAGCGATCTTGAATGGTCCAATATATCGTGGTGCAAGTTTTCCTTTCTTTCCAAATCTAATCACACCATTTCCAATGGGATACCTTGAAAAGGACATGATCACCAACTTGGAATTCCAAGGGCTTGCATTGTTTGTCCGCATAACTATTTTGACAGCTTCTAGTTGTCAGAAGGTTATCGCGAATTTTCTTGACTTTGTCTGTTGTGTCGTGAATGAGTTCAGGTCCAGTGAGCTGAGCTTCACCAACCTCATTCAAGCAGACAGGTGAACGACATGTTCGACCGTATAGAGCTTTGAAAGGCGCCATATTGATGATGGCGTGTTAACTATTGTTGTAGGAGAATCCGACCAATGGTAGATGCGAATCCCAACTACTACCAAAGTCGATCACACATGCTCTAAGCATATCCTCCATTGTTTGAATTGTCCTTTCAGATTGTCCATCCGATTGAGGATGATAAGCAGTGCTCAGATTGAGTTTGGTTCCCATGGCAGATTGCATGGTCTTCCAAAAGGGAGATGAGAATCGAGCATCTCGATCGGATATGATGTTCAAAGGAACACCATGACGAGATACAATCTCATCAACGTAGATCTTGGCGAGTTTGTCAGCGGATAGATCCTCTCGAATTGCCAAAAAGTGTGCTGACTTTGTTAGACGATTGATGATTACCCAAATGGCATCATGACCTCTAGGTGTGCGCGGTATTTTAGTGATGAGATCCATCGCAATGTTTTCCCACTTCCATACCGGTATTTGTGGTTGCTCAAGTAAACCAAATGGGCGTTGATGTTCTGCCTTAACTTTAAGACAAGTTAGGCATTTAGACACATATAAGGCAATGTCCTTCTTCATACCTAGCCACCAATACTGGGCACGGAGATCCTTATACATTTTGTTTGCACCAGGATGGATTGAATATCGAGACTTATGAGCTTTATCCATCAATAAGGTGCGGAGATTGTCTTGACTAGGAATCCACAAACAGTTCTTGTAGTAGAGTAATATGTTGTCTTTTGTTTCGAGTTGAAGTTCGAGATTTTGTGGCAGCTCATTTTTCAACAAGCTTTGGGTCACACATGTATGTTGTGCTTGAAGGATACGTGTCTGGATATCACATTGAACTCGAACACAATGAAGTATGACACGTTCCTTACGACTAAGCGCATCAGCCACAACATTCGTCTTACCAGGATGGTAGCGAATCTCGCAGTCGTAGTCGTTCAGAAGTTCGACCCAGCGTCGTTGTCTCATGTTTAGCTCATTTTGATTGACTGTTGGAGACTTTTGTGGTCATTGAAAAACCACACATTTCGTACCGTAAAGGTAGTGTCTCCAAATTTTGAGAGCAAAAACTACGGCTCCTAACTCAAGATCATGAGTTGTGTAGTTCTTCTCATAGATTTTCAATTGTCTTGACGCATAGGCTATGACTTTGTCTCTTTGCATGAGAACACAACCAAGGCCTAGGTTTGATGCATCACAATAGATAACGAAATCGTCGTTGCCGTCGGGTAAAGATAAAACAAGAGCATCACAGAGTTTTTGTTTCAGTGTTTGAAAGGCTTCCTCTTGTTTGGTTCCCCACTCGAAAGGTTTATTCTTCTGAGTCAAAGTGGTGAAGGGAACCACGATCTATGAAAAGTTTGCGATGAATCATCGATAGTATCCAGCAAGATCAGGAAATGAACGAACTTCGGTAGGAGTAGTAGGTATACTCCAATCCCTAATCGCACTGATTTTGGCGAGATCTACATGTATACCTTGTTCGTTAACAATGTGTCCCAAAAATTGAACTTCTTTTAGCCAAAATTCACATTTGGAGAATTTGGCGTAAAGTTGTTATTTCTTCAGGAGTTTCATCGTTTGACGGAGATGTTGTTCATGATCGGCTCGAGACTTAGAATAAATGAGGATGTCGTCGATAAAACCAATGATGAACTTGTCTAAATAAGGTTTACAAACCCTATTCATTAAGTCCATGAAGACGGCAGGAGCATTCATCAAACCAAAAGGCATGACACTGAACTCGTAATGTCGTATCGAGTGCGAAAAGCAATCTTGGGAATATCTTCTTCGAGTACACGAAGTTGATGATACCCAGAACGCAGATCAATCTTTGAAAAGCAGGTCGCACCTTGTAGCTGATCAAAGAGATCATCAATGCGAGGTAGGGGATATCGATTTTTTATTGTGAGTTTGTTGAACTCACGATAATCGATACACATACGGAAGGATTCATCCTTCTTTTTAATGAATAGGACAGGAGCGCCCCAACGTGAAAAGCGCAGACGAATGAATCCCTTGTCTGAAAGTTCTTGGAGTTGCTTTGACAACTCTTGCATTTCAGACGGTGCAAAACGGTAAGGAGATTTGGTAATTGGGTTGGCACCAGGTACAAGGTCAATACGAAACTCAACTTGGCGAATTGGGGGTAAACCAGATAGCTCTTCAGGAAACACCTCAGGATATTCCCGAACAATGGGGATGTCCAAAATAGTTTTGCTCTTGCCTTTTTCCTCTATGATATGTGCTAAGAAGGCTACATAATTCTTTCATAGGTATTTTTAGGCATGGGTACAAGTCATGAGTTTTAGGCTACTAGAGGGTTTCTCTCCGTGAACTTCAAAGGTTCCGCCAGACGAAAGAGGTATACGAACAACCTTGTCGAAACAGATCACCTCAGCATGGTGTTTGGTTAACCAATCCATTCCGTTAATGACTTCGTTATCAGCACGAGCCTCGTTGACATTGATGTTAAATGTGCATCCACGGGCTAGATTTGCATTCGCGTTCACCGATTTTGGCAGTTGTTTCTAAAGTGACCCATCTTGCCACAGTTGTAGCAAGAACCAGGTGGGAACGGTCGTCTAGCAGGGTTGGCTTGGGGTTGAACAGAGTTCTAAATAGCTAGTTTTGGGTCCGAATGACAAACATTGGCTAATCTAGAGAGATGTTAAAAATATCGATGAAATATAAGGATGGTGGTCATTCGTTCGTTACTTAAAAACAAAGAAACGACACATGGTGACTAATCAAAGTAAACGGGTCTTTATAATGTATCGCGAATTTGTACGAACACTCTAGCCTTAGACAGAAAACTCAGGGTACAGGCATCCACCCTTCCAGATTGCACGTGTTCACATTAATAAAACTCAAACTTTGACGGGATTTTGAAAACTTACAAGGCTTTAAGCCAAAACAAATTATCTAAGGATAGATGATTGATTTTCAAAACGAATTTGTAACTTGTGCCTTTGTTTTGGTAATCACCTAAGGATAGGTGATGGTATTGTTTTAATAATCTAAACGCAAGATAAGTCGCGTTAGGGTCCTAGGAAAGTTATAGTCTAGGTCAAAGCATTACTAATAACCTAATTCCCTATAACCATAAGCCCTGATACCAATATTTCTGTAATACCCTGACCGCGTAAAACAACGAACTGCGACGGAAACGTCGGGGAGTCATGTCACAGAACTATTGTTTCACAACTCATGAAATTTAAAATTTTGTTTTATTAAGTTAAATTTTTACATTGTCTTGGGATAAAAAGAAACAACACATAAATAAATTGTCTTTCATGTTTTAAGTCACTAAGGCCCGTGTCCATTCCTACGTGAAGCATACATCATATTATCAAGCATTGACTCCTGAAACATATGTGAAAAGAGAGTCAGCATAAAAATGCCGACGAGTACATAGGTTTTGTGAGTGTGTCAAATTCGTAGCTTTGTCATACATATTGCAACACCTCGTCCGACTACAAGAGTCGTTAAGTGAAAACCTCGTATCAAAAGTGTTTGATATTGCAATACAATTAACCAACTAAAACAAGTTGGTTAGAGTTGTGAAAACCTTATAGCCATGAATCTTGACCAAAACGTTTCTTTTGTAAAAACCTTGTAATAGATTGATTCAAACAAAAAACTTCGTATGGTTTATATCTTTAAGTGAAAATCATTGCGTGACATTGTTCAAAACCATTTATCCGTGTTATAAACCATTCGTTTGTGTTATAAATCAATCCCTCGTGTCATAAACCAATTATCCATGTCATAAACAAATCATTCGTGTTCTTAATTGTGAAAACTTTTGATTGTTCTTTAATGAACACATTCAAACCTGTGTTGACTATACCACCAAAGGGTCTCTTTAACTAACTAACAAATCAACAAATGATTTGTTAATCAGAAACAGTTTTTGTCATTACCCAAACTTCCACCAAATCTAGTGAATAGTCCGATAATGGGATTGTCAGTCCTAGGGTACCATGTCAGTCTTATGGTACCATAACATACTACTGGTCTGCTCGGTCAAAGCTAATGAATGTCATTCGTGTTATGGATAACACATCAACAAGTTGTTCACATTATTGAAATCGTATTGTTTTATATATAAACCATAGACATTGTTTTTGAAAACTTGAAAATGATTTAGCACATATCAGTCACCCCAAAACATTTGCAAAACGTAAAAGAGGGGAACTATATACTCACTTTGAAATTTTTGTATAGTGTTTTCAAAGAGGGGAACTATATATATAACCATGATATTGTTTTCAAATCTTGAAAATAATTATAGGCATATATGAATCACCTCAAAACATTTAAAACGTAAAAGAGGGGAACTATTTACTCACTTTGAAAATCATTTTGTATATATAGACCATATATATTGTCTTGAAATCTTGAAAATAATTACAGGCACATATAAATCACCCCAAAAACATTTAGAAAATGTAAAAAAGGGAACTATGTACTCACTTGGTTTTGCGAAAGTGTTCTTGATTAACGGAATAAACAAAGCTCAAACGTGTCCTATGTGTCAGATAAATATGTTAGCGTGTCGAGACTACAAACAGGAGATCGATAGAATGAAGTCTTATAAACCATACGAGTGTTGGAACTCATATGACATGGTTTAACAAACTTAACATTCTGAATTGGAAAGGATCCTAAATGCGTATGACCCATTATGACTCGTTAAGGTAGTTTACGCTACTTTAACGGGTCGTTAGCGTAAACGTATCATCAGATGGTTAAACATGTCCTATGATAAGTCTTAAATGCCCAAACATGTTTGAAAATGTTATAACATCAGTTTACATGTTAAAAATTTGGTTACATGTGTTTAAAATGGATTTATGCGCAAAAGGGCATTTTGGACATCATTTTTTAAGAACATAGAAGTAACTTATATAACACTAACCAAACGACGTGACCATAAGGTATAACCTCAGTAGGTTATTCCCTATACAACTATGGTCACAAATATGTGTTTGGTCGGATCCTAAGATCGACCAAACGGGTCAGATGCGAAAGTCAAAGCGGTGGTCAAAACCGCTCGACTTACGACCCTAAATAAGTACTAAACTAGAAGTGACGAGTTAGACATGTCAAAATATGTCTAACTAGGTTTATAAAACTGATTTGGTATCAAAACTTGTGTTTTGATACCCGAAAATAGTTTCGTTGTAAAATGCACATCATGCGCATTTTTGACCGAAACTTTGACTCATCACTTCGACTAGTAAACGTTTTAATCGGAAGGTGATATCGTTAGAGATTATAAACCCTTTGTGATTACGATCACGTTGCAAAGTTCAATTGAACTTGGACTTGACCAAAATATGGTCAGAACCAAAAGTCAATCAGGAAGCCAAACTGTTCGACTTTTGCTCAAAATTAATGAAAGAACTAGGAAGAGTACTTACTCGTGTTGAAGAACACTTTCGGAACTCAAGATAGGAGGCTTTCAAAGACTGGAAACAAGCTCAAAGAAGTATAGAAAGAAAAACTTTACACTTTACTTTGAAGTGTTTTGAGTGGTGTGAAAAAAATGAAAGAATCATGGGGTATTTATAGTATTTTAGATTAAGGAGGTGATGACAAGTGTCCTCAAGTGTGGATTAGTGTCCTAACATGTGTCAACACCATATTAAGTGTGGCAAAGTGAGTGTAGGTGTCAAAAATTAGAGATAGGTGGCAAACTTTGTGAAGAAGCAAAAATATTTATTATTTTTTTGACATTTTTGGCCCTTCGACTTGTATTTTCACTTGGTTGCCATTTTTAACCCCTTTAATCTAATATTTAGGTTATATAAAGGTGTTAAGACATGTTTAACTTGGATTATGCCCGAAAATGTCGTGGATGTCGGTTCGTTCGGTTGTACGGTTACGCGTTTCGCAAAAATGCGTAAAACGCTTTACCGAACACGAAAATGATCGAAATTGTGCAACGATTGACATTTTTGCATTCTTGTCAATAAAATACAAGATTTTATTAAATACAAAAATATTTGAAAATTTTACACAGGGTTTCATTGAATACGAAATTGTTTGTAATTGTACAATGATTGAAAAGGCACAAATGTCACAATATTGTGATTCCTTCTTCACTACAAAGTCTCTTCTACACCACAAAGTTCATCTCTCACATGTCAAACAACTACAATAATTGTTGATCAAAGTCAACAACAAACCACTGATGAAAAATGTGGTCAAACATCTTGTCTAACCTCTTATCCTTTCACTTTTTCATGTGACCCTCATGGACCAATTCCACCACCTCCTTTCCAAACCAATGTTTACCATTATACAATGGCAACAGAGGTTTCACCAGATAATTCCCATTTATGCCCCTCACCTCAAAATCCCATCATTTCATACACTAGCAACCATCCATTTCTCAGATCCCATCCACTAGATCAAACCCTTGGAAACATCAATGATTGTGTGCTCACAAGAGGTCAAACCTCAAACAGTTGCCTATTTGCTAGTTTTTAGTCATAACCCAACCTGTCAAGTACCAAGAAGCTTTGAGAGATAAAGTTGGGTAGAAGCCATGCAGGAATAACTCCCCTAGTATAAAAGATATCAAGTTTGGAAACTTGTTCCATTGCCAGAGGACACATGTCCTATTAACACAAAATGGGTCTTCAAGAACAAAACTGATGAAAGAGATACATTATCAAAAACAAAGCCAAGCTTGTATTTCAAGGGTACAGACAAGATGAAGGCATTACCTATGATGAAAATTTTGCTCATGTAGCAAGGTTAGAAGCCATCAGAATCTTCTTGGCCTTTGCTGTTAACCACAACATCGAGGAGTACCAGATGGATATAAATTGTGCTTTTCTTTATGGAAAATTTTCATGAATTCAATGTGTGCCAACCACAAGGATTTGAAGACACGTTCTATCATGTTTAATGTCTACAAGCTAAACAAAGCTTTATATGGACTGAAACAGACACCAAGAGCCTAGTATGATACTCTATCCACTTTTCTCGTGTCTAGTGAATTCAAAAGAGGTAAAATTTATAAAACTATATTTCTAAAATGGAAAGGGAAAGATGCGTTAATTGTTCAGATCTATATGGATGATATCATCTTTGGACCCACATATAACAAAATGTGTGATGAATTCAGAAAATTGATGACAGCTCAATTTGAAATGAGTGCCATGGGAAAGCTGCAATGATTTCTTGGTTTGCAAAGTTAAGCAATTAGAAAATGAAAGTTTCATTCATCAAAACAAATATGTTAAAACATATAGGTAAATTGATAAAGTCGTATAGGTAAATATAGGTAAATTGATAAAGTCGTATATATTTGGACACAAGTATACCAGTGCAAGTTATAAAAGAGAAACAGCACACCATTAAAATCCATGGCGCTTCCTTTGCAAGTAAACAAAACCCCCTACATACAAGTTATAAAAACATGACAACAAGACTATAGAGATCTGTGGAGACAGAGAGAATGGAGAAAGAGATAACTCTATCTATAATTTATAATCTATATACATTATTAAGGAGGAAGGATGGGCATAAAGGTAATTTCCTATAAAATTTTAAGGTGGCAGTCGAAAAGTCGAGATGTAATTCTTTCGACCTCAAATTTCTTCCATTCTATCCTTCCTTCACGTAGGGTGCCAGTTCCTTGGCAATGCTTTGGTTTCATGGCAGAGAAAAAAGCAAACAACAATTTCAAACTCTATAGCATAGGCAGAGTACATTGTTGTTGCAAGTTACACAGCTCAAATTTTGTGGCTTCAAAACCAACTACTTGATTTTGGAATAACTGCTTTAAAGACAACATTGAAACTTGACGGTCAAGCAGCTGAAAACATTATCAAATATCCTGTCATGTTCGAAAACAAAGCACATTGACATTCGTCATCACTTTTAAAAGATTGTTACGAAAACGGATTGGTCTCCATTCACCATGTTCACACTAAAGATCAACTAGCAGATGTTTTCACAAAAGCATTAGATACATCTACTTTTGAAATCTTGATCTCTAGAATAGGGATGCTAAACATGGATTAAAACAATAAAGTTTTATTCTCAAAAATAAAACATTAACATGTTGTTCAGAAAATATCAAATTTTGTTTAAAAACATTAATATGTTGCTTTGAAAATTATTAAAAATAAATCGTTTCAATGACCAAAACCACTGTTTTAGTGGTTCTAAAGTATGTTTGACCAAAGTCTGGCACATTGTACAAATAACCTATGTTATTCTATCATTTGGTTTCATCATATGTTGACTAGTCAACAGATATGCCAACCACTGATACCCATTTCTAACCTTTGTTGGCATTCAACAGAGGTTTCATACTCCAAATAGACCTTTATCTCTAACAGAGGATTACCATGTAGGACATACCTTGGTACAACAGACCTTTGCAACACATTATTAGATACATGCTATGTCAGCATCACTTTTTCAAAACCCTATAAAAACCCTTATCCATCAGCATTCTCACTCATCACTTTCAAAATCCCAGACTCACAAATTCTCACAATGCATTTCTCTTCATCATCTCATCAACTACAACTATTTAACATACCTCTTAATCTGAAATCCCCAAATTTTACCATTTGTATCTGGTAAAACTTGATATCAACCCTGAATTTCATTCTATCATCGACACCGTCATATCATCCAAATACCACACTATACTTACCATTGATGCACCCATATACATTGACACTCTTCGTGTTTCTTGGGCAAATTATGATGTCCTAACTCGGGATAGAAAGCCCTTAACCATTGTTTCCAAAATTAATGGTATTGACACACAAAATGTCCACTTCCTCTATGTGATAATGATCGGTTATTTTAACTACATAATTACTTGAGATTTTATTAACAGGGTAGGGGCACTTTTCAAGCATTTTGTTGCTACTCCGCCATATACCCTAACTAATTCTCCAGTATTTAGTTAGTTTGATCCCTCCAAAGTGCCTAAAAATTAATAAATAAATTAAAAAAAGTATGTTAGTATGTGATTACTTCATACACTATCTAAAATCCAAATGAAATATAACCAAATGTAGCAGAAGAACAAGTCCATTGTTTTTCTCAATTAAACTTAAAACTGACAAAAATATTAATATTAACAATAGATGATGGAAGCGAACACAAAACCATATTTACCTAATGATAACAACCATCACTCTATCTAATCTAGAATTTTCGATAGCATAACCTACTGGTTTTCAGCTGTACCAGATGGCTCACCATCATCCTTACTTCATTAATGATTTCCAACTTGGAGATCAAGGAAACAAATCCATCACTCAAAATTAGTTAGCGGAAACACAACATCATCTAATTAATAGATAAACATCTAGTGTACGTGCATTGATCACCAAAAACGCACATTTAAACACAAAATATTCAAAAAAAACAAATGGCAGACACCATTTGCCTAAGGCCATGTATTGGCGCTTTATTGGGGCGCGTACACCGTCACAGGTGGAACGGCATTGGGGCGGGGGCTTGGGGCAAATCGCGAGTATGAGCAAGGAGAAAAAGAGATTTTGCATTGCATGGGGAAGCGTGAAAGGGGCGCTAAGGGCATGGAACAACAAGGGGTGACGTTGGAAGAAGGTGAACTATGGTTGGTTAAGAGGTGTCTATCTTGCTCCACTTTTCCTCCCTTTGGAGACCCACTATAGGCCCCCATAACACAGTCTAATGTATATGTTACTTTCCTCTTCACAGAAAAATCAATACTACATTTAAACATGAATGCAATATAATAAAAACACACATATACCTTATAACCCCAGATTTTATGAGCTGATCGTGGATGTTGGACCTACACATTAACAGATGACGAAATGTAGAGTTTTAACAACAACAAAGCAAATCATATGACATACAAATAGAACCTATTACAACACTGTTCCACTCCTCCCCGCTTTGTTCCTCCTGCTTTTGAGTTACCACAAAGACTGATGCAATATAAGCACATGGGAAGAAATATATGCAACTAAACAAGTTGAGTATACAAAAGAGATTGCAGTGACTTTAAGACATACATCACTAATGACCTCATTGCAAGTGTATTCTTAAACTTATTTGCGGATCATTAGCAACATCAATTGAATTCAACACCAGATATAATACATGTAGTGATTCCACATAATCATACCTAAATAAGATGAAACATTGAAACAAATATAAATGTAATCAAATCCCTAATTGTCAACACAAGTGGATTAAAACTTAAAACATAAACAGATCATAAAAATTGGAATTAGCGATCACCTTAACATGAACAGAAGATCCCCCCTCCCTCTCAACAAGCAAAGTAAATCCTGAAGATTTGAATTGGGTTTTGCTTTCTCGACATATATGATACTGATCCGATGCTGCTGCAATCCCCAGCTCACTCCTGAAACAAAAACAAAATTATCAAATAAACAATCAGCAGTCAGTCGTTTGAGCTCTTGTGATAGTTTCATCCACGGATAGTACGCTACGGTTCTGTCGGTTTGATGTGGTCGAAAAATGGTCGGACGCCACAAGTCTTTACGTACCCTCTGTCGTTGTCTTTCTCCCTTCTCCCTATTTAATGGCCTCCATTTTTTGTCCATCTTCTTTAAACGTGGGGTGATAACAAAGACGGAGAGGCGCGTCTTAAATTGAGTGGGCGATGGCAATTCAAAGGGCTTCAAAACAGCTCGCATTCAATTTCTATTGATGAAGGGTTATGGATTGCTCTCAAATGCATTCAATTGTGGTGGTGATGAACGACAAGCAGCGCTTTTACGTGAAGGAAGGATAGAAATGGAAGAAATTTGAGGTCAATAGAATTATCTCTCGACTTTTCGACTGCCATCTTAATATTTTATAGAAAATTACTTTTATGCCCATCTTTCCTCCTGTCTAGATTATAGATAGAGTTATCTCTTTCTCCTTTATCTCTATCTCTACATGATCTCTATAATATTGTTATATTTTTATAACTTGTATGTAGGGGGTTTTGTTTGCTTACGAAAGTATTGCAAAGGAAGGGCCACCGATTTTAATGGTGTGCGGTTTCTCTTTTATTGTAAATCTCAATTATTGTTCTTCTTTAAAACTCTATTTTTCTTTCACCAAATCGAATGAATCAGTAATTGAAATTTGAAATAAAATAAAAAATTGAAATCCTGTCTGGTTCATCCGGAGCTTAACATGTTTTGATTTTTTTTTTATTTAGAAGGTAGAAATGAATATAGATGTTGAAATAAATATTAATTTTGTTGGTAAAAATGGAGGGGAAAGTAGTTAGTGAGATCGTGTTCAATGTGAGAGGGCTCAACTTATTCATTGGAATCTATAATTCTTTTTTCGATTTTTAATCTAGTATATCATGTATTATATAAGCCCAGACGTGTATATGATTTTCAATTCGGTATCATGTTTTCAATTCTTTCTTTTATTTTTCTTGGTCTTGAGATGCACTATCCAACTAAGACCATGTGGTAGTCGGTGAATTTCAAGCTCCTCTTAGGCATGATCCGACATAAGACAGCTTAGTCAGCAAAGGGGCATCATGGAGCTTGAAGTTAAAATGGATGTTGTGGTATAATGTTCGATAATGCCTAATACAATGATTACCCAATTATTAATTTTATTTTTTTTAAATTAAAAGAAATAATACTTTATTAAATAAATAAAAATTACATTATCATTAATTAAAATACGAAAAAATTAAAGACGAAACATACAAAAGTACAAAAATAAAAAACTGACAAACGCTTATAAAATATAGCTCTAAAGTCCGTATTTGTCACGGATATGTTGCCTACGCATTTAAGCTAGGAGCAATGCTTCTCTTTGGAGGTGATCGATCGGTTTAGACATAAAATCGTTGTCTTTATCCATTTGCCTCGCTTCTTGGACCACGACGAACTTTTTGTTTTCGTCGTTTCTTTCTTGCATTGTTTCCAAACTATTTTGATGAGCGAAGAGCCAGCGTTTTTTACGAAAAAACGTCTAAACCACCCCCACTACGGGTGGTCTGATGACTAAATTGAAAAAGGTATGTTATATTGATCATGTTATGAATTTTGTGGCCTGATAAGTGAAGTAATATGCATTCGTTTTGGTTATGAAAAATCTACATGTGATACGGGTATGAATTGCATGAGTTTTTGCATGTGGGAGTGTTTGATCTTAAAGAGTGAATTGCACTTACTGTATATTCAGTGTCTTGTAATTTTAAAAACATAAATTAAATCAAAGTTATTCAATTGTAGAAGATTTAAAGAAAGGCTACAAACTGAGGATGTTAATGTTACCAATTCAAAGACACAAATTAACATGTCATCTCATGTTCAAACTCACATAACTACTTAATACAATCACATGCTAGAGTCAATAAGTCAACAATCAAACAATTGTTTTGACATTTAAGAAACATTCATGAAGTCTAGCTGAGATAAGAGTGGTCAGATAATCTCATTCCTTTGTGGTTTTGTTGATTAGAGACTTGTGAATGTGAGGGATGACACCACCACCAGCAATGGTACCTTTGATTAGTGTGTCAAGTTCTTCGTCACCACGAATGGCGAGTTGCAAGTGACGTGGCGTGATCCTCTTCACCTTCAAATCCTTGCTTGCGTTGCCAGCCAACTCAAGCACCTCAGCTGTCAAGTATTCCAGTATTGCTGCTGAGTAAACCGCAGCGGTTGCTCCTACTCGCCCATTGGCAGATGTTCTTGACTTGAGGTGGCGGTGGATTCTCCCAACCGGAAACTGAAATTATTATAAAAGATCATTTTAATAAGAATTTACAAGTTTAGAGGCGGCATTATGGATAACGAGTCAAACCATATATATATTGTACGGGTCAGATTGACTAAAAATCATATTACATCTGTTGGATGCATTTTAATCGGACAAACAAAAAACTTGGATTTGGTAACATATCAATCAAGTTTAATTTTTAAGTCATGTCAAAACAAACCACCAAAATACATATAGTGCATCAAAATGAAACACAGAAACCATCAACATAATTAAAATGATCAACTTGAAATGTTATAAATTGTGAGTGACTTGTAAACCACATGATAAGTTTCTGCTTCGATAACTTTATTTTACTTTTCCCCATTGGACTCCTCAGCCATGAAGTTTGATATTAAACTATCTAACTAGCACACCATCAAAGAGTGAAATGACCCTTCAAGTTAGTTCAACATAAGCTTTTTATATGACTGTGAGAACCTTTTACCAAAAAACTCACTTGAACCCATATTATACTTGCCCTTAAGTCCGTTAAACACAAAAAAAAACAATGGAAGTTTAAGTCAAACCTGAGACATCTACAAGAGGGACTGCAAACAAAAATGGAAATGAAAAATCCCAATCCAAATCGTCTCAAGTCATGCAACACATAGGACTAGTAACATGAATATGAATAGTTTTAAGTCACTTTAGCTTTTACTTTTACAAAATCTAATTTCTATATACCACTTGATAACTCAAAATAAAAGGTACTTGTTAAAAATCGGTCTTTTCTCAAGTGGGGGGCGAACATCTCTAGACTGCTTTATGATCATTCACAACTGGAACTATTACAGTCAAGTGGGGGCCGTAACATTCAACCTAAAAAAGAACACATCAAAACCCCTCTGCCATACATCAAAATAAAAATATGAACAAGCAAATGTTCAATCAAAATTACAAAAATTGTAACCTAGTTGGAGCAAAAATTATTCTCATTCAAATAAAATGTTTTAACCGATAGGGCTGATTAAGGGAACACAACCACGGTGCAATTTGAAATTAAGATAGGATACCCAAACAAAAAATTAAATTATTTCATCTAAAATAGTCAAACTTGTGTACAAAGATGACAAACAAAGGTTATTTTAAGGGAGTTCACGGTCCAGTTTGGCTCGCTTAAGTTTTAAGCCGGACCCCTGATTACAGTCTTGAAAAAAAAAAATAACCCAAACCAGCCTGGTTGGTTCAAACAGGCTGATTTTCATGGTTTACGGTATAGCGGTTCGATTTTGACAGTTTTATGGTTTAGACAGCAACAAATTTGAAAAGCATACATTTGATATAGATTTTTAAAAGTTAAAAAGGATTGTTTATATACAAAATATCCATACATAAACTTATACTCCTATAAGGAAGACAAAAATGTTAAATAGTCGGTTCGGTTTTCAAGGCCAGTTCCAAGCCATAAACCATGAACCAAACCGGCCGATCTCTTCGGTTTGGGTTTATAAATACCCCTCCCTATGCTATGCTGTACACAGACAAAATCTTAGCACATAAACAACACTAGTTCATGTGATAATAGTCTTATTTGATAACCTGAAGACCAGCTCGAGATGATTTGGAAGTAGGTCTCTTCTTATCTTTCTCCTTATTCGCAGCAGCCGCAGTCGTTTTTCCCGCCAACAAACCCTTTCCTCCTTTTCCCGCCATTCTTATAATTAACAATAAACACAGTCATTACAGATCTAACAAAAGTACAAAACCACACGTGATTTTGAAAAAAGGAACCCTAATTGTTTCTGAGTACATTTGCTTCTACTTATTTGAAAACACACAAAAATCAAAAAAAAAATTGATTTTAAAACTAAAGAATAAGCTATTGAATTGAAATAAATACAAACCTCAGAAGATCGAGAAACAGAAGAAGAAGAAGAAGAAGAAGAAGAAGAGAAAGTGTGCGATTGATTTACTGCTTGAAGTGAGTTCTGGTATCAGAGCTTGGAAATGTATAATTTGTTTGCTTTTGCAGAGTTTGGCGGGAAATCGAGATTTTGGGAAGTTTTCCCGCTTCTAAATTTTCAAAAGGAGAGTTGTATTGGCCAAAGCTATATTAATACGGCCTGGATGGATTTCGTTCTAGCCCAATTACAATTAGTAGTATCTATGTAATTAAGGGGTAGACTAAATGTTTATTTTTATTTACCCCATTTCTATAAAATCACATTAAAATTTGTAATATTTAACCCCTATACAAATCATTGTACTAAAAAATATTCTTTTTATTATAAAACAAATTCAAAAATGTAAAAAAAAAGATTACAGCCCATTTTTAATGTTTGTTTTTAAATTTTTATTTAAAACATATTTTTAAAAGTTTTCAGATATTTTTCTAAAAGACATTTTCACAAATAGTATTTTGATTATATTTTATATTGGACATCTTTAAAACTAAATAATTATATTTTTCTTATAAAAATAAAAAAAAGTTTTGAGTTTTCTTTTCGAAATAAGTCATTACTATGTTTTTTCCTTGTCTATTTTGTATTTAAAGGTCTTACTTTTATAATTTTTAATACTTTAAGTTGTTTATAAAATAATTAACATTTTTTTATTTATTTAAAAAGTAAAAAAGTTTTCTTCTAAAATAGAGTTAGCACATATTAATCACTCAAACCATCTATGTAAGTGAACAAATAAACAATAGGTACTAAAATAATTTTATCAAACTATAAATTAACAATCTATATAAGTTTAAATTTAATTAATGTAAAGAGTGTGTCATAAACAGGTCAAAACATGTTTAAGACTTCTGATCGAAGCGAACACTTCTCTAAAGCAAAACAAATGGACAGGGTTGATTCACAAATATTTTTTTTCTTCTTTGATTAAAAATATATTAAACTGATTGATTTCAAAACTTTTTGTGGATTAATTTGTATTATTGTTTATAAAGACTCAATGAGGATACCTAGGGGTGTTCAGAATTAGTTTCGAGTTCGAAAAATTCGAAATTCGATTCGATTATCAAGAATTCGTTTCGACTTAAGAATTAAAAATCGAGTCATGTAAATCGAACAGGAATTGAATACAAATTATAATTTCAAATTCAATTCGATTTGATTCGAAATTTTAATTTTAATCAAATACGAATTGGGTTTTCTATACGAATCGAATTGGGTAGGTTTTAATTGAATTCGAATTCAAAGGATAATAAAAATCATTAATAATTCAAAATTTTGATATTATATTCGATGAATACCCCTAAGGATACCCCCTTCAAGTCACTAAAAAAACCATTTCAAAATATTAAAATAATAAATATAAGACATTTAAAATACAAACTAGACAAGGAAAAATATGTAGTATAGACTTTTTCAAAAAATTCAAAGCTTTATTATTATTATTATTTATATAAAAACGTTATTGATAATTTGTAAAGATGTTCAATAAAAGAAAGTATAATCAAAATACTATTTGAGAAAGTGTAAACAATATCTGAAAACTTTTAAAAAATATGTTTTTTAAAGAGAAAGTGTAAACAATATCTGAAAACTTTTTTAAAAAAAAATATGTTTTTTAAATAAACATAAAAAACAAACAAAATTTTCGAAAACAAAAAACGTCTATAGTCTTTAATATGTTTTACAGAAAATTCTGAGTTAGAACTTTCACCCCAACAAGGTGCATCATGATCCTCGTCCTCCACCATTTTATTAACCACTTCAAACACATCTGTAAAACTATCCTCGTCCCCTTTCACGTTGCCTTCTTTAGATTCACTCACCGCCGAATTATTCTGCACACCGTCCGCTGGCACCTCCTCAACCGGAGTCTCAACAAATTCCGCATCCCCAACCCCAGCGCAACAACACAATGTGCGACTCATTTTTTTTATGATCATAACCCTTTAAGAATATTGTCACCCATATTTAATGTACCAGTTTTGATATGATATCATATGTAGGTTTTAGTAAAAAATAATCTCTTCCGTGTATATTGATTTTTACGCTCCTTATCAAATCCTGAAAATTAAATTAAAAGAAGTTAAACACTGAGGGCTAGTAAATACCGCGGCCATCTGCTTTTGCTTATTTTGTTTTCCATAATACAACCGCGTTCTATCTAAACCGACAGGTATAAACAAAAAGCACTAGCAGGTAAAAATTTTTGAATGCAAGAGTTACCTGGCATTATACATATGCTAAACGTAAACTACCATTGCGCATTTAGATTCTGTTAATGGATTGTACAAGAGACTTATGCTGGCTATGGAGGTTTTGGCATCTAGAGAGTTGTTGAAAGAATATTTTAGACAAAAAGTTTGAGCAATCAAAAATTTATTGGCATAAATGGGTTTTGAGATCTTTAAGTTGTTGATGCCATTGCTGGATTGAAAAAATAGGGTTTTGCAGTTAAAGAGAGATGTGTGGGTTGGGGTATTATGGGTTAGAGAGAGAATACAAATTTATATATATATATATATAAATAGTCTATAGATATTAAATATTCGTACAACAGTCCCTGTAATGGTAAAACGACGAATATGATTTCATGTGCAAGTTATATAACCAGATTTAACATAAAAGCTAACTAGGTTAAAGCTACAGAAATTTAAAATATTAAATACAAAACACATTAATTTTAAAGACAAAAAACATGATTTGAAATTAGATGTAAAGATAAAAAACAAAACTTGTAATTCAATCTTAGTTTTATTATTTGAAAGTTATGTTTCTCGTTTAAATTTATTAATTATTAATATTAATTGTTTATTTGGTCGATACGTTTTTAATTCTAAATAGAAAATGGTCAATAGGATTAGGAATTACTGTATTGGTTTGTGAATAGTTAGTTATAAAGTAAGGCCCCTTTGATTGGTAGATTTAGGGGAATTGGAAATAGAAAATTTTCTTTAACAAATTATGTTTTGTTGGTTTTCCATTAAATTAGAATTAGGAAAATATTCCATCAAATTATATCAAATAAGGAAATTCAACAATCCTTCACATAATGGAATCTCAAACTTTTCACTGAAATTGATAAGAATTACTAAAAGCCCCTTGTAGTTCTACTTCTCTACTCTCACGGGATCAAGAAACCATTTCCCTATCAGATTAAAAAAAATATCAAAACCATTTCTTTCCATTATACAAAATCCAAAAACGATTATTCAACCAAAATCATTTTTTTTTGTATCCCGTGAATCAATAATATCGAAACCATTTCTTTCCATTCTACAAAATCCAAATATCATTATTCAACCAAAATCATTTTTTTTTGTATTCCGCGAATCAATAACATCAAAACCATTTCTTCCCATTCTACAAAATCCAAAAATCATTATTCAACCAAAATCATCTTTTGTATTCTGTGAATCAATAAATAGATTAAACACATGAATGGGTTTTATTGATCAAATGAACCATAAAAAAATTTAAAAAAATGAAGCCAAATCTTCGTGGCCATCCGCATTCAGAATTTATCGTTTTCTTTTTGCCTTCTTTTTTACAGAAGCTAGATTTGCAATCACAAAATATTTAAAAACCATGTATTGATATTCCACGACATAGAAGAAGTAGAACTAATTAGGTGAAAATATATTATCTGCTAATGGAATTAGTTTAATTCCTTGAATTGAGAAATAAAGCTCAGAAGATGAAACTTGATAGGGAAATCGCAGTATAGCACTAATGAGAAAATTAGGTTTCTCGAAAGGGTAATTATGTGAATTAAGTTTTTTTCTATCTAAATTCCTTTCTCAAATTTACCAACCATACAACTACTAAATTGTTTCAATTAATTCCAATTTATTTGAATTTCAGTGTCATTCAGATTTTTCAATTTCTTCACGTATATTCTCTAAACCAAATGACCCCTAGATGTTTCAAAGAAACAAAGGTAGATTATTTAGTAAAATTAACTTTGGTTGACAAGTTTTAATTTCTAAAGAGAAAGTGGTCGAGTGGGGTTAGGAATTACTGTATGTGTTTGTGAATAGTTAGTTATAAAAATGTTTCAAAGAAATAAAAATAGATTATATATTATAATTAAAAGTAAGGGTTGGTTAATGTACAATTTGTATTAACGTACGCAGCGTAAGAGATTGGTTACAACATGCGAACTTCATTTCATCATGCGATTTTTTATAACATGTTATTTTCTCATTTATACAACATGCTATATTTTCATCTTTCAACATGCGACTTTTTTGTTTTTCAACTTGCGAGTTTTTATATTTTACAACATGTGACTTTTTAGTTATGAAGTTTATAACATGCGAACTTCAAATCCCGTACACTCATACGATAAGACATGTTGTACATTAAACTTTCACAATAAAAGTAACTATATATTTGAAGATCATTAAAGGATGGTTTGGTAATTCGGATGGTTTGTAGGAGAATTTAAAGATAATAATTTGTTTTATTATTTGAAAGTTAAGTTTATCTTTTAAGTTTATTAATATTAATTGTTTACTTGGTTGATAAGTTTTGAATTCTTAGTAGAAAGTGGTCGAGTAGGATTAGGAATTATTGTATGGGTATTATATCTTGTTTTCAGTTGTAGAACAACGATTTACTAAAAATCGGTATACTAACATAAACAAGAACAAGTATAGAAGAAAGATAGAATAGGGAATTCTTATTAATTAAGTTGTAAACATGCAATACAAAGAACCTTTATATATAGTGTTCTTACATTAATACAAAAGACACGAAGAGACGAGAGTTAGAATGTGGATAGTCACCATAATATAGTTTATTTATAACACTCCCTTGACTATCCACGTGATAAAGAAAACAATGTATTATACGCTTGGTGGTGCTAACTCGTTAAAAACCTTACTAGGAAAACGCAGTGGGACAAAACCTAAGCTAAGGGAAAAAGAGTGCAGCGCGTATTTTCTCCACCTATAATTTTGGATCAGGTATGTTGCCTCATTAAAAACCTTACTAAGAAAACTCATTGAGGATAAAACTTGATTAAGGGTAAAAGTGCAACTTGTATAATGCTCCCCCTCATTTTTACATGTATCCTATAAGTGGCTCGTGTCGGGCTTCTTTGAAAGTTGTTCAAAACTTTGTAATCCATTGATGTGCAGCTTGATATGTCGCTTGATCCATAATGGGAAATCCTTCAACGAAAATTGATGTATGATCTTCATGTGAAACTTTAATTAATTCCTCTTGTAAGTAGATAGCATAAGATCCACGAATGTGTTTTGCTGCATTCTCTGTATTTACAAAACTAACCAAACTTGTTGATAGGTTAGATAAATATGATTCCATATCTTGTATACCTTAAGGGTATAAAAATATATGTTTTACCCATTACATTACATTACATTATCTCCTCATTGTACACGAGTTATATCTTGTCAATGAATTTCCTGACATATGCCCGTGTATATATACTAGCAAGATATATTAATACAATTCGAATTTAACTATGGTACTTCTAGACCTAGGATATATGCTTCTTTGATTAGAGATGATAAGAGTCATTTTCTATATCAACTATTTGGACATTATTAAATGTGCTTATACCATAAGATTTGTTCATATGAAAATGTCCACCATCTTCTGGATGTATTATGATTGATGAATAATAATACAAATGTATATTCTACATATTGAGCCATAAATTTGCAGGAACCATCTTTAATTTACAAATTCTTAGTTTAAATTTGGAGCCCAGTTTAATATACCATCTTTAATGATATTATCAACATATACAATAATATGTGTAAACCTCATGTTGTTCTTTTAATGAGAACAAATGGACCAACTACACCATACGTATATATATATACATATATATATATATGTATATATTAGATTATCACTGAGTCGATGATGTATCGAATAATACATCTATTTATCTTGTAGAGTTTGTACAGTTCTAGCGCGTTTTCGTTTCGATTTGTCAAGAATTTATCTACTTTTAATCCAAACACGTTTTGCAGTCTTGGTTCGTGAAAACGGTTGGAAGGATGGGGAAAACGAGCGAAAATGGTGAAAAAACCGAGCGGGGACGTGAATGGATCGAAAACGGAAAACGAAACGCAAAATCAAGGAATTCCACCCGGTCGCGGGGCGCGACCGGTACAAGCATCCTCTCTCGTGGCCCGCGAGAGAGGGTAATTATCTTCCGGATGAAACAGTCGGTCGCGGGGCGTGACCGGACTCCCCAAACTCTCTCGTGGCCCGCGAGAGAGGACTCTATCTAGAAAGTTTCAAAATCAGAGTTGTTTTGGGATTGGTTTTGGTTATATTAGACTCATGATCATAGAAAAACACATCTTGGGCAATTGTGGACGATCTAGAGCAACTTTGGAGCTATTTTCTGGAGGTTTGAAGCAACACAAGGCAGATCTAAGCTGCAGGAAGGTGTTGGTGATCACGGAAGTTAAAGGCAGGAGCTTTGCATGGTTTATCATACCATTCTCGTATTTGATTTCTTGTTTTTGGTCAATCATGCTTTCTTGTTATCAACTTGGTTTTATTCGGTTTTTAAACATGTTGTTAGGCTAGATTTTCTTTTGGTACCTAGGTTTTGGATTATGGAATTATGAAACTTTGATTTACTTTAATTTAGTTTATGGTTTGAATATTTAAATTGGTAAAGTTTGCAACTTTAATAATCTAGTTTAGGGTATTTGCATGATCTTGGTTGTTTGATGATTGTTTAGTTGTTTTACATAAACTTTGGTGAATGTCTTTCATGTAATAGGTTTATGTTATTTTCGTGTTCTTATGAATTCGTGAAGTTGTCGGTAAAATTGGCCAATAAAACCGAGGAAACAATTAGATTAACCATTAAATTAACTTTGTCATTATACCTAATTTGTTAATTGAGAAATTGCAATTAGTTGGCTGAATTAATGTGGTAAACTGTTAGGTTAGGGTTTTGAGAAATTCCCGAGTCTAATTTCCTTGTCATAATTAAATCAGTAAATCTAAACTAGAAAATTTAAGTTGGTCTAGGTTAATTATTGAGAAGTAATTAATAATTAGACACTTTACTATATTGAAAAGATAATTGAAAAAATCTTTAAAACTGGTAAACGAATAAAAAAGCTAGGTTATTGTAGGTGTCTTCCTGAGAAGGGTCGGGAGTCCTTTTTAATAAACCTAAACTTTGATATGTTAAGATCCTGGTAAAATATTCAACCAGACTAATTATTGTTAAATTGGGGGAATAGTATTCTAAAAATTCAACCTGGGTAACTAGTTTATCATCTCTTGTTAAAAGTTCTAATAAGTCCCTAGAAGTTCATAGTTTGGTCATTTATCTTTATTAGTTTTATTTAAATTGACAATTTAGAATTATTAGTAACACCCCCCATTTTAAATATACCTAGTGTGTAATTGAGTCTAAAGTAGTAGTCTTAGCAATTAGAGGGTCCTGTGGGTTCGATAATCCGGACTTACTTAATACTATTCTACAATTGATCGGTTCACTTGCCGGTTAGTAGTTTAGTTTAATTTAGGAGTCTAAAGTATAATTTGAGTCTAGAATTAGGATAATTTGTTTTAATTTAATTAACTACTTTTAGAACATCAGTCGATTATACACATTTGACTCAACTATTTTAGTCTACAGATCTTGTAAACTTTGTAGAACATTTCATGGGATTTTCATATCAATGCTTTGGAATTTACAATCGATCACAGACTTGTTACTATCTTGACTAATTTGTGTATGTATCCACTTTTTAAGAGTTTTACCACATAACTTTTCTCATTTAACATTTATATCTATGTGTTCAAAATTTATATTGTACCAACTCTATGTTTATTGAAATACACAATCACTAGGTAGATCTGAATTTTATATAACAATCATAATGTTCTCGAGAACTTAATTTACATGATTTTGGAAAATTCTAATCCTTCAGGGACTTTTCATGTAAACTATCAGTGTAACAATATTAATTCGACGCATATCAATTTTGTTTATGAATTATCATACTATTAAAATATTGGAAAATTATGGCATTCACCACTTTAGAATGTGCATCTTTGTAATCAATAATGGGTTTTTGCGAAAATGCTTGTGCCACCAGTTTTGCCTTATCTCACTTATTTGATTTTCACATCAATCGCATAAAATAACTAATTGTATCCATCATATATTACAACATCATTTGTATGGACTGTTGGTCCATAAACTTTCTATTTCATTAGAAAATTCAACTCTGCCTTATTTACGTCTTTCTATTTTTATTTTTTGGCCAATCATTTAGATGTTTTCATTCGTAGGCAGATCTTAAACCTTGATCCTCATCGTTTCATTATTTCAAGCACTATATTATATACAAAAGTATAACGACATCGATTTTGTTTCGATTTCATACACTTTTAGACATGATATAATTTACTAAGAGCTCTTTATTTTCAGGTACCTGAGGTTCTTCTGGAACCATCATGTCTAATGTTTCTTCAAGAGACCTTTTTACTATAGCCTCGACTTGACCATCTTCTTCATTACTTGCTCCAATTTTTCGAGAAATTTTTTGCTTTTTGGAATCGACTAGTCTACCATACTTCAGGCGTGCAATAAACTCATTACTAATATATGGTTTGTCCTTCTAGGACAACTAACTTAATTGGAGCATTAGCAGTTGACTATGTGACTTACTTAGTAAATGTATTTAGGTCCATGAACATATCTGGTAATTGATTCTTTAATCTAGGTAAACGAATTATCTTTAGAACTTCTTTTTCACACAATTTAGTTTGAGGATCAATGATAATTCATGCATACTCATTCCTTTTCAACTGCCATTAATCTCCCCCTAATGTTGGAATGTTAATCCATTGAGATGATAACATTTGATTGAACCGAAACAAATATCTCGTTAATACTCTATACATACACATATATACCCAACCACCTTTTAAGGTCCCGTCTTTGTGCGTTTTGGTGAATCAAATTCAATAAATGTCTCACAGCCAAAATCTTTGATGGGACATCTTTGGTTACTGATCAAAAACCAACTATATAGGGAGAAAGTATAACTTGTTGGCATGATGTAAATTAATGTTGTACATGTAAAATCGCATGTACCCAAATGAACTGTTGCTCTTATGATCATTTTCTTTCAATCGGTTGTAGATATTATTGATCATCTCAACAAATCAATTCTTAGATGAACATAAGTTATGCGAAGTTCAATAGTTATTCCAATAATCATTATCATTAATAACTTGGAAACTAAACTCATCATTATTACCAAAACAAGTATACAAATCTGGAATAATATGCTTGCTATCACATTAGCCAAGCCACAATCACACAAACTTTAGGTTCTGGATATGATAATCATTATATATGATGCATCAATTTAAAACACTAAATGGTATCATTTTGGCATATTCATATCCTTTAATTGTTTTTGGAATATTAGAGATTCACACCCCAACTTAGTTGGTAATCAAATTCACTTGAGAGCAAACATTGCATGCACTTATCAAGAATAATCTTGTAGTTCTTCATTAAATTTTACATCGTTATTGATTCGATGTGGTCTAACCGATCATGCCAATTAATAAAATAATCATGATTCATAAAATTTTGGTTTATGATAAATATCATAAGATGTGAGATAATAATATGTTATCATTATAAACTATCATGCTATGTCACTTTGTTTCCTTTTTCACATTTTGTTCTTATAATCACTCCCATAATTTCCACTTCTAGTGGTCAATCTCATTGTGACCACTATTACAATTTTGATAGTTGATCTCATTATTAACTTGGTTATCTTACAACTTCTGATAGCTGGATGTTATTAGTAACATGATCATCGTGATAAGTTTCTCAATTACATCCATGATCCCGGCATTTTCATAGATCTTTTAATCACATGATCCCGGGATTTTCAAAGATCTTTGTAATCACATGATCCCGGCATTTTCAAAGATCTTTATAATCATATTCACTTGATGGAATGTGGTATATGGAGGGGTATGGTCCCAAAAACTCTGCGTCTGCTCAAGGAACCATACCCTCAATGAAAACCTACCACAAGAATAACTTGCGCGCAAAGCGCAACGGTGCGCCATTCTTGATATTAGCAGGTTGCACAACAAACCTTTTGCGCAATGCGCAACAGTACTCCAACCTTGATACTAGCAGGTTGCACAACGAACCTTGTGCACTGCGCAACGGCAAGTTAGACCTGGAAGTGCAGGTCGCACAACGAATCTTGCGCACACTGCGCACGGCAAGTTAGACCTGGAAGCGCAGGACCCTTGACCCTGTCAGATCAAACAACCCTCCAGCCGCGAAGTCCTAAAACATTGCACAAGGCCAAGACTAACATGAGAGCAACTCATAGTCTTGAGAAAAGGACTTAATCCCTACAACTCCGCACTGGTCAGAAAACACTGATAAAGCCACGCGGAAGGGAGAAGTGCAAAGAGGAGTTTACCAAATACAAAGGTACACAGTGGCAGAGCTGTGACCCAATAGTCGCTCAGCAGGTTGTGTTAGACTGCGGCGCATGAACAGTAATACAGAAGACAGACTGTATGCAAGGACGTACACGTGTAACCAACCAAACTCACACCAGCGACTGTCACATGATCTCCACTATCGGCTGATTACAGGTCCAACACCAGGGACAGCTGCCATGACACGTGGCTCCTCTCACCATACGCCAAGCGTACCTCCTACCAAAGATCATTAATGGTCTATGCAGAGGAGACAGAATGGATATCCCTGGTCGTCGGGTCGGGCCCAAGGCCCATCAGCCCATCTCCTACACACCTATCTTCGGCTACAAAATAAGGATTACACCACAAGGTAAACCATTTACATGTTTCTAGCTCACTCACTAATTACTTGCTGATTGCTTATTACCTTGCAATCCCAAATACTTATTCTCACGCCAGAGTGTGGTCACGGAGAAAACCCTCCCCCTTTCTCTCGTGACGAGGCTAACGACATTGCTAATTTTGCAGATAGCTTGAACTTAGATCACCCAAAGAGCAAACGAGAGACAACCTTTTATGTAGAAGCGTTGAGCCTTAACCCAAATATCCCCGGATATTCCTCGTGGTTAACCAGTGTTTTATCATTGGCGCCATCCGGTTTTTACTCACTCTTGCATCCATTTCTCGTTCGTTTTTTTTTCTCAAACCTCATTTTCAAATGGCTGATTTCCCATCAAACACACGACAAGGTCCTCGGCTGAGGGCAAGAACCCAGTTCATGCCCCTCGACCCGACGGACAAGTGGAATAAGGTTCTTTCGGAAACGCCGGTGTTCACCACGACTCAGGTCATGTGAACATCCCGGTAACTCCCGGAGTTCAAATGGAAACTCCCTGTGTACCAATCATATCTATTTTACCTCCGGTGAAACTCCGATGTCTTGGTACATCAAATCTCAAACGGCCCTGAACCGTATATGCGCAACTCTATGCGCAAACTAATGCATCCGCTGCCTGGCGCAGCCACCCACTACTCACGTGCATGATTCGCCTGCACCACGAGTACTCAGTTATAACCGCTGGCCAGAGTGAGTGTTCCATCACACCTCTGTACCAGGGAAACGGAATATTCTCAATCGCTGCCAAAATATGAGTCCAACACTCATAGGCGAGCGTCCATCCACTCACGGCTGAGGCCGCGTCCTCTAGAGGGGCGGGACACCAAGCGTGAGGAGGATAGAACATATGGTGAGGGTGATAGCGCTGGTGTGTTTCATCGTCTGCCTAAAGATCATGCCGCTTACAAGCCTACGCCACAGGCTGTATACAACCTGGAGGCGGAGTACAACTACAATCTGATCTACAGGCCGGCTGAAGCAGTCGAACACTTGAAGTTTATCAAGGAGATCGCGCTCGCCCCACTGGAGCGTGCGAAACTACCCTCCAATATGGATAAGTTTAATGGGTTGACAGACCCAAACGACTACATGCGCTTGTTCACAGGCGCAGGTCTAATCGGAGGCTGGACGCTGCCCATGTGGTGTCACTTGTTTGTTCAAAATCTTACAGGCGTTGTGCGCCTATGGTTTGACAACTTACCCACGGGTAAGCTTACGTCATGGAACGATCTCAAAGACAAGTTCCTGAGGCATTTCAGCCAACAACGACGGTACGTCAGAGATTCCTCTGACGTCATGAACATTTGGCGGCGTGATGATGAAAGCCTTGAAGATTTCATCACCCGCTACAATAAAGAGTGTTGGAGATTGGAAGCGTGCACGAAGACCTGATTCGCGCACAATTCAAATATGTTGTCCGCTGCGACGAGATGATCAAAGTCTTGTCGGGAACTACTGGCCTCCCAAAAAGCTGGGAAAAACTAATGGGGCAGCAAAAGTTTACACGACAGACAGAGCGCAACCTAAACTCAGCAGACTTCCCCTACCCCGATACCGTCCGCAAGAAATGAGTAGGAGTTTTGCGAAGAAGAATAAGAAGAGTTGAAGGGGATCCAACCAAAACCCTTCCTACTCACCAGTCAATGCACGCGCGACGATTAATAAGATTTCTACCCAAAGAGCAATCAAGCAAGATAATCGCGATCGTCAGTGGACGCCACTGACGAAGAGCCCGACGGAGGTGCTCAGCACAGAAGATCACCAATTCAAACAGCCACTGCCAATGCGCAACAAAAAAGGTCAAGACCCTAACCTTTTTTGCGATTATCACAAAGATACAGGGCATACAACTGACAACTGCATCTCCTTGCGCACGGAGATCGAAAAAGCGCTGAAAAGTGGGAAGCTCACCCACTTACTTCAAAACGTGCGCAAGGAGGTGCGCCAGATTACTCACGGGAAAAAGGCCCGAGTAACAAGAAGATGAAAGCATTTGTTCATATGATCCAAGGTGGCCCGTCGCGCAAGCGCGGCCATCAAAAGAGTTGTATGCCACACTGGCGCGAACAACAGGTCATCTTCCCCATAGTTCCCGGGGGCCCGCAAGAGGAACGTCCGGTCGTGATAACTGGAATCTTTGGCCATCATCGCACCGCCTACATGTTCATAGACTGGGAAGCTTTATGGACATCATATATGAACAATGCTTCCAACAGTTGGACCCAGAGGACAAGGCGCGCTTGGAGCCAGTCGACTTCCCATTGACTGGTTTCTGCAACGAAGTCGTCTTTCCACTGGGTCAGATCTCATTCCTAGTAACTCTTTCCGATGGGCGACACTCGCGCACAGTCTTAGTCAACTTCATGGTCATGCCAGCTACAGCGCGCCATGATGTGTTGCTAGGCCGGCGCGCCCAAAGATAGTTCAGCATGATCACCTCCACTCCTCACGCTGCCTGCGGGTTTTCAACAGAAAACCGGGGTGGCCATCATGCACTCGAGGAAGGAGATCATTGTCCATCGATGAGGAACCACCGCTGAAAACACCAAAGTCATCATCCAAAGGCGAACCAGAGAAATGGGTACTCAACAGCAAGTACCCGGAACAAACGTGTTTTTAGGACCGGCCATGACCCCCGCAATCAAGGCGCGGTTAAAACAACTCTTGTTCCGCAATGTAGATGTTTTCGCTTGGTCGCCAGCGGATATGACTGGGGTGCTAAGGAAAATTGCAGAGCGCGCGCTACACACATTCTATTCAGTTAAGCCTATCGTTCAGAATAAGCGTAGTTTTGGTCCCGAAAAAACTCGAGCGATGAACGAGCAAGTTTCAGAGCTCCTTCAGGTCGGCATCATCAGAGAAGTACGCTATCAGACATGGGTAGCCAATCAAGTCATGGTCCAGAACCACAACGGCGGTTGGCGCATGTGCATCGATTTCACAGAGCTAAACAAAGCATGTCCCAAAGACTACTACTCTTTACCCGAAATTGACAAAAAGTGGACTCCATCGCTTCATTCAGATGGAATGCTTTCTTGACTGCTACAAAGGCTACCAACAGATACAAATGAAGAAAAAGGACGAAGACAAAACCGCATTCCGCGCTGACAAGGGAATCTTTTGCTACACAAAGATGCCCTTCGGATTGCCCAACGCAGGAGCCAATACAGCGTTTGATGGTCCATGTCTTTGGAGACGACATTGGCGAAACCGTAGAAGTGTACATTGATGACCTAGTCATCATGAGCCCGGATGAGGAGAAGATGTTGACAAACGTTCAGAAAATGTTTGCATCCTTGCGCAAGGCTAACTTGAAGCTGAACCCGGTAAGTGCTCGTTTGGAATGGGAGAAGGCAAATTTTGGGGATTCATCGTCACGCATGACGGTTTCAAAGTCAATCCTGAGAAAGTGGTAGCGATTTAGCGTATGCCTTCCTCCTCGACCATCAAAGAAATGCAATGATGGCCAAAGATGAAGTCCTTCCCATTCATAAGCACTCTGAGGAACTGTGTAAAGCAAAACAAGTTTCAATGGACTCCGGATACGGAGAAAGCCTTCAAACAAATGAAGGAGTGCTTGATTCAGCTGCCTACGCTCACGGCACAGCAAAAGCACGAGCCACTGATCCTTTACCTTTCCGAATCGGATATTGCTTTGGGCGCAGTCATGTTAGTAGAGCGTGCAGGAGTCCAAACTCCAATCTACTACGTCAGGAAAATGCTCACTGACCCGGAGACAAGATATCCCATGATGGAAAAGCTTGCTCTTGCTTTAGTCCAGTCATCCCGCAGGTTGCGTCGGTGTTTCTCAGGCTATGTGATAACAGTTCTCACAAACTATCACTTAGGCCAAATTTTGTCCAAACCAGACATATATGGCTGTCTGGCGAAGTGGGCGATTGAGCTTGGTGGACACAATTTCGTGTACAAAACACGACCGTGCATGGATACTTCACACAGACGGCTCATCCAATGATGATGGCGCAGGGGCATGTCTCCGTTTAGTAAGCCCCAATTGTCACACCCCGACCCGCAGCGGAATAAGAGTCGGGGCATAATTGGGTTATCACCAAAGCTCATGATATTTACTAATATGTTTCATATTTATTAAAGTCAAAATTACATTCTCAATAATCCAAACATGTTCATACAAATACAAAGAAAAATAATCAACTAAACAATCCAAGCTCTAAACCAGTTTATTCTTCTAAGCCAATCCTATGTGTTTCTTGCTGCAGCTGGTTCACCTGTATCATGTGTAAAAATGGGGGTTTTTGGGTCAACATAAGTTGGCGAGTGAACCTTGTTAGATAAACATTTATTATTGATTTCTTGTTATCTTTATCAAGGAAAAATTGTGCAATAGTCATATGTGAGCAAATGTAAATAATCAAACAATAGCAATAACAACCACAAACAATAACATACAATAATGTACAATAACATATGAACTTGCATGAATATATAAC
Source organism: Scalesia atractyloides (assembly GCA_947069175.1). NCBI lineage: Eukaryota > Viridiplantae > Streptophyta > Magnoliopsida > Asterales > Asteraceae > Scalesia > Scalesia atractyloides. The sequence goes on from CAMTDV010000022.1 coordinate 31,343,454, forward strand.
ATGAATGAAACTGTATATGTTGGCAACATCACGTTCACGCTCATAATGTAATGGGGAACTGACGGCCTATGATGAATGTCTGTGCGATCAAGGCTCAATCAAACGGAGCCGATCGTATGTTGGCAACGCCCGGTTCACGCTCATAATGTAATAGGGAACTGCTCAACGCTCATAATGTAATGGGGAGCGGCGGCCTATGATATTGCATGTACTGAAAATAATAAATTAAATCTAAACAATAACCACACAAACAGTTGATACAAGCTGAATACACATTTGTTCATGATATGATGTATGCACAATGATTTAAATATAATAAATGGTAAGACACATGATACACCCAAAAACGTGATTAAAACGGGGAATTTGTAGAGATTCACTCACATTGGGTGCGTTCGGTTGGAGATGATGAGATGCGCACGAGTTTGAAGGATTGATCAACGAGGATTAACTAACCTAAATAATAACGGAAGGTATAGTAAATGAGTGAATTTTATTAATAATTTTAATAGGATTTTAGATATATTTTTGTGAGTTTAAGGCTATTTCCTATCTTTAAAACATTATTTTTAAGTATTTTTAATTGATTTTTAAATTAAATTAAATAAATAAAAATATATAAAAAATGTTGACTTTTGCGTTGACCATTGACCGTTGACTGTTTGACTGTGACTGTTGACTGTTTGACCGGTTCTATTGTTTGCATGTATGCGCCGGGCAGGACTCGAACCCGAGACCTCCCGTACACGTGCACGCAGCTCTACCAACTGAGCTACGTGTCTAACCCAAAATATTTCTGTTTTTAATTATATTTATATACTGTTTTAATTTATTCAAAATTCATTTATTTTTAAAAAGGATTTTAATTATCGAACCGGTGCCGTCAACAGGTCTCGAACCCGGGACCTGTGATTTAATGTTGCACACAGTCCACCGCTGGACTATGTGTCTAACTTGGTTAATATACTGATTTTTATTATACTTAACATCTAATTGCGAACGGATCCGGTTCAGTTTAAAAAGGAACATTTTAATTACAGAAAGTGTGTGTGTGTCAAGGATCGAACTCGGACGTATGCGTGTTGTTTGCACACAGTCCACCGCTGGACTGTGTGTCTAACCCGTTTATAATATCGATTTTAATTAATCTTATAATCATAATAGACTTCATCTTCTTCGTTAAATTCACAGACAATGATTAATCAACTGTTTCTTGCTTAATTCGATTAACAGACGTACTAATGATTTAATGTAACGGATAGGAAAAATTTCGGGAATGAACATACCGGAATGATGATCTTTCTCAGAACTCCGGCGAAGTCGTCGGCTCTGTTTTTATGAACTTCGACTGAGCGAACAAATTAACAGTTTTGATTAACTAATTGTGGAATTGAAGTACTAAACAAGAGTTATCAGAAGGTTTGAATGACTATACCGTTTCACAGCGGAAAATAGGAATTTTCAGAAGTTTTCCGGCGAGAGTGAATTATCCGATATCGACGTCTGAAACTGATTCTGATTGAAGGGTTTGAGTTAACAAAAGCTTAACAACTGATAGACGATGAAAGAAATGAGAGACTTACTGATTTGATGGAAGACACGGTTTTCCGGCGAAAGTCCGGCGAGTTCAAAAAGCTGCTCCGACGAACTGAAAGTAGTGCGAAAATGAAATTGAAGGTCTGCAGATGAGTTTGAGTCAGGAGAGGGGACTAAGGTTGGAGTAAATCAGGAAGTGTAGATTTTTCGGTTATTAAAACCGATCAACTTATGAATTCAAGTCCATTCAAGATCAAATTGATTGAAAGTGTCGGTTTATCGGTTATAATCAGAATTCCGTGATCACTCAAACGTCCAGGACGTTTGGAAGCCGATAACGGTTTCAGTTAGCGTAAACCGGTTGATTTATGGTTGAACATAAGATTTAATTGATTCCTAGAACTAACAGAAAACATCAAGTGGCGGAGTGGTTATGAGTGCGCGTGTTAAGTCTTTGAGTCTTTCCGGCTGACCCGGGTTCGAGTCCCGGCAGCCTATTTTTCATTTTATTTATTTTATTTTTACTTTTTATCAATTATAACTTTTATGTTCTAGTTTGTTTATTAATTATGCATCATTAAAAATTAAAATTGACATAAATACGCAACGAAACATTTATAACTTGATATTCGATTACAAACGGAGCGGGTTTGGAAAACCCGTTTTTGACAAATGTTACACCAATAACCAAGAGTTCACATACGCCATCAGGTTGGATTTCAAAAGCACGAATAATGAAGCCGAGTACGAAGCGTTTCTAGCAGGCCTTCGGTTAGCCGTCAAAATGGGGGCCAGGAATTTGGAAGCATACGTCGATTCCCTTTTGGTCGCAGGACAGGTCAACGGCCTATACGACGCAAAAGGCGAAATGATGGCCATGTATCTTGAACAGGCGCAATCCTTAATAACCAAATTCCAAAGCTTCAAAATAGCCCACGTTAATGGAAGCGAGAATAAACATGCCGACACACTCAGCAAACTGGCTGTTACAAGCTTCAAGCACCTCGCGCGAGAAGTGCGCATCAAGGTGCTCAAGAACCCTTCTGTTCCATTGCGTCAAGTAAATGTCATCGAAATGGGAAATCCTTCCTGGATGTCTCCCATAATCATGTTCTTGCAGTACGGGTTCCTCCCCGAAAACAAAGCGGAAGCAAGAAAGGTCTAGAACAAGGCACTCATCTACGAAATGGCAGACGGTATCCTTTACCGGAAGTCATACCTTGGACCACTTCTGCACTGCGTTGACCCGCAAGACACGCAATACTTGAAGGGTTATGCGGAATTTACGCTGATCCACGCATGGTCATCACAAAGATCATGAACGCCGGCTACTATTGGCCTGACATGCACTTAGATGCAATCAAAACGTTGCGGAAATGTGCATCATGCCAGCGACACGCGCCGAAGACATTGTGCCCCAAGAATCCCTTGATCCGAGTGACAACATCATGGCCCTTCCAACAATGGGCAATCGATATGGTGGGACCTTTCCCAAATGCACTAGTGGCAGTGAAGTTCATAATCATAACCGTCGATTACTTCACCAAGTGGGTAGAAGTAAAGCCCCTTGCATCCACTACAGCAACTGTAGTGCACAAATGCATTTGGAGCATATCATTTGCCGCTTCGGGCTACCCCTGCGCATTGTCAGTGATAGCGGCCCAAATTTTGCCGCTGAAGAACTACAACGGTGGATGGAGGAAATGCATATCGAACATGTGTTCACTTCGGTCGCGCATCCCCAAAGGTTCGGCCAAGTGGAAAGCATAAACAAGAATATCGTCGAAGGGATCAAGATGAGATTGGGGACGGCGTGGAAAGGTTGGGTAGATGAGTTGAGAAGTATCCTTTGGGCTCATCGAACCAGGCCAAAAACCAGCACCGGCAAAACACCATTAAACCTGGTGTATGGGATGGAGGCAGTGATTCCCGTGGAAATAGGCCTCCAATCACCGCGCATGCTAGCTGCGCAAAACCAAAATAAAGAAGAAGAGTGCAGACTCGACTTGGACCTCCTAGAAGAAAGGCGTGAAAACGCCGCAATCAACGAATCAAAATACAAGTTTAAGCTTGAGAAATACTACAATGCGCGCGTCCGCATATGTACCTTCCTACCTGGCGATTTCGTTTTGAAAGACAATGAAGCGTTCAACGCTGAAAGTTCAGGAAAACTTGAGCCCAAGTGAGAAGGCCCTTACATTATCCATGAAGTCCTAGGAAAGGGTGCATACACCCTCAAACGTTTGGACGACACAAACATTCCTAGGACCTGGAATGCGCAACAGCTACGGCGGTGTTACATGTAAACTAGCAAAACCTATGATCTTAGTCTATTTTGTACATGGCTCTTACGCCTTATTGTTAATAAAGACAGTGGATACATGATTCTTTATCTAGATGTTTTGTTACAAATGCGCGAAACCACTTTGGGTATACGCGAAAACTCCATGGTACAACATGACTCATGAACAAAATTCACTACCTACCGTACGCGCATGTGATGTGATGTTCATACATGAGTTCATTACTAGTTTTATTTGCTCTACCTACACAAAGTTGAAATCTTCACGCAAATATTGTAATTTCAAAGAAAACATTCATTTCATAAAAAGATATGTACAACCATCAAGTGTAGTGCGCAGTTACATTCAAGATATTACATTCAAGATCCTACAAACATCCAAGACTCTCATCCCTCACTCTATTCAACCTCCGCAACATCTTGTAATATATCTTTCAATCGATCAACATAGTCATCATGTTGGAGCGCCTCGCTCACTAAATCCATCACCGGAAGTTGAAGACGGTCATACTCTCGCTTCGCCTGGGAGAAGGCAGCTTCAGTATCGACCCCATGAGTGGACACGTGGCTAGTATCCCATTTAACGTCCAATGCATGAGTGACATAGTGTGCATACTCAGCATATCCTTGCGCATATCCAGCATGGCGCGCAGTGACCATCAGCTTGACCACTGCGCTGTCCAACTCTACCAAGTTCAAGATAGAGTTTGCGATCTGCAAAAGAAGCAAAACAGGATGAGAATCAGGACAAAGTGATCAAAATAAAACAGAAGACTTACATTGACAACTCCATGTTGTTGCATCCACAGCATGTTGTTTGTTAGTGACTCCAGCAGAGACACCGAGATGGCGCGGGCTTCAGCATTTTCTAATTTTTCTTCACCCGCACCCACCTTGGCCTCCGCCACCCGGAGCTTCTCTAGATCTTCTAGGTGCATGCGCTGCAGCTCAGCCTTTTCAACCGAGGCAACCTAGAGATTTTCTTCGCGTTTTCCAATTTCGGCAACCGCTACTTGATCATACAATAACAAGGTTGTCTAAAAACCTCTTGATCCTGTAAAATGAAGAAGGGCAGGAGCCTTTACCTCTTGTTGCTCGCTCTGCTCTCGGTGCGACCGGGCCTCCTCAGCCGCGGCAGCAGCCTCCTCCTTATCTTTCTTCAAACGTGCAGCTCCTCCGCAAGTGTGGCAGCGGAGCCTTCCGCCTTCTTCTTCCACCCCAGAACGGAGCACTCTTCTGTCCGCTGGGCTTCGGCAAACCTTGCCCTCTCAGCCTCCAGCTCAGATTTTTGCGCAGCCACTTGGGCTCGCTCTTTGACCAGGTCCTTCTTAGCAGCTTCAAATTTCTCTTGATCCTTGTGCATGCTCTGCCATTCCCTTATGATCTTGTGTGTGTTAGAGGCGGAGCTAGCAGGTGCTTAGAGGTACGCGCGATAAGTTTGCTCGTGGTCTTGTTCTGCGCGCGCGCAACTCTGCTAGGGGAAAGCGCCCTTGGACCACTCACGGCACGCCGGCCAGTGAGTGAACTTGTTACCCTTCTTCAGCTTCCACACAGGGGTGTGGGTCTCATCAGCGTGGCTGTCGGAATAAGACCTGTAATAGTAGTCACCTGGGGTTTCGGGGCGAATCGGGAACTCTTCGGCAGAAGGGCACTCCCCAGATCCTCCGACTTCACCCCCGGGCGCCGGCTCTGCTGCTTGAGCCCCCTGCAAAACATCTTCAATACCCTCAACAGGTTCACCACTAACCACCACCTCCTCTACCGGTTCACCACCAACAACTTCCTCCACCACTTCCTCAGGCACAGCGGCCTCCACATCCACCGGTACCTCCGCCGCCCCGGCACTCTCTTCCCCACCCTTTGCACTCGACACTTGCGCTGTCTCAAACACTGGTGGGGGCATAGATATCTCAATGGGCGGGCCGGAGCGGTTGGGGCAACAAAAGGTGCCTCACCTTCCGTTGCAGGATAATGGACAGTTAGACAAGTGGAACAGGAAATGAAGTATAAAACACAAGTCAATAGGTGTTTACTCAAGGAAAGTTTAGCGGCGAGCGTGTCCAGACTTGCGCGGCAAAATCGCTCTTCGGAGCCCGCTTCCTCTTAAGGGGCTCCGGGCTGGACTCCACATCAATGGAGACCTCCGGATCAGCAACTAGAATATCTGCCATCTTGCGTGGCTCCGGCTTCTTTAAACCTACAGGTGCGAGACCCTCCAAGGAATCAGAGACTACTACATAGTCATTCCCAAGTGTCTGACCCAGAACACGTACCTTTGGGCCAGTCCACCCTGGGTTGAGCCACCTTCTTCTCTACCACCGCGCTTGGCCCCGTGCGCCTCCTTTTCTTGGATCTGGGCCAATGCTCAAATTCTTCAGTGCACCTACATCAACACACAACATAATAAGCAGTCTGAAAAGATAAAACAATCAAACTATGAGGCTTACCACTCTCAGGCGCGGGGGCCGCTAGATCTAAGCTCCTGGGAAGCTCAAAGTTTCCCAGGATCTGTGCGTACCATGTTGGCTCCTTTGGGCCAAGGGCGATGTTTTCCATCCGCCCATTCTCCCGTTGGAACGCCACCACATACAGGGCCACCCCTGCAAAACCGTGCATATTGTTAGTCGACGCACAAGGAGAAATAAGGAAAAAAATGGAAGAAAGAAACAAGAGTACTTACTCTTCTCCCCTTTCATATACACCGGCTTCTCCCGACGGTTGGGCTTCCAAACCAGACTCATGCTCGCCGCCACCAGCGCCCTCTCCGGCAACTAGACCACCGGGATATCTTTCATCTCCAAATACCACGGCTCCTCCGCCGATATTGGAGATGTCTCAACAGCAATATCCTCCACCCCCCCCCCCCCGTAAGTGCATCCGGAGTGGAATCATGTCGGCCTTTATAAAGAAAAAATTTTCCTTCCAATCATGGTAGGACTTTGGCGGCACGTGCAAAATTTTCTTCACCTGGATTCGATGTTGGAAAGAGTAGAATCCCAAGGAGCAGTACAACTGACAAAAAACCCTAAACCAGATAATGGTAGGGATAATACCCATGGATCTGCACAAAAACTCAAAATGTTTGATTCTCACCAACCCCGATGGATTGAGTTGGGAGATGTGGAATCGAAAGTGGTCCAAAATTTCAAAAAAAATTTAGTTGCCGGCAACCGGAAGTTGCTATCGGCGAAAAAATCAAAAAATAAAGTAATATAGCCGGTCGGAGCGTCGGCGGCGGTCTCTCCGTTAAAGGGGTACCGGGCGTCCCAGTCCATAGGGAACCAGAACCCAGACACCATCCTCTGGAAGTTTTCCGGTGACCACTTAAGCACCGGCAATGAGGTGGACGCCTCATTGGCAGACACACTCTCTAGACCCCTTGTAGACATATCACCGGAGAGAAAGAAGAAAAGAAGATTGAAGAGAGGAGAGAACACGAACTCAAAGAACTCAGAGAAGAATTCAGAAAAAGCAAGAAGAAGTTTTGAAAGCGTGCTGGAAACCCTAATGGAACCGCCTATTTATACCCATCGCATTTAACGTGATGGGGAAACGTGACGCACACGCAGAAAAAACAACCAATCTGCGCATGACGCGTGTAGGGCAAGTGGAAACTGACAGTCGCCACGCGCGCGTGGCTGGTACTTTCTCTACCAATTCATTAATGAAAGAGAGGCTGCACTGTTGACAGCATGCTACAACTGTCGGGTCACTTCGACCTCACCTTTTTTTCTCACCAACTCGCCTGCAACATCAGCATGACGAAGATTCAAATTTCAAAGATCTCATCATGGGCAAAGGTTTCCCCCACACAAAGGATTCATTCATCCCTTATTGAATTCTTGCCGTTGAAATAAGCGCACATACATGAACTTTTATAGTCCAGCACTCCACCTACTTGCCAACATGCGCATAGAAGCACCACTCGACTTGGAGGGGTATGGTCCCAAAAACTTTGCGCCTGCGCAAGGAACCATACCCTCAATGACAACATACCACAAGAATAACCTTGCGGGCGCGTGGCTACGGTGCACCATTCTTGATATTAGCAGGTTGCACAACAAACCTTGTACGCAATGCGCAACGGTACTGCAATCTTGATACTAGCATGTCGCACAACGAACCTTGCGCACACTGCGCAACAGGAAGTTAGACCTGGAAGTGCAGGTCGCGCAACAAACCTTGCGCACACTGCGCAACGGCAAGTTAGACCTGGAAGCGCAGGACCCTTGACCCTGCGCGGATCAAACAACCCTCTAGTCACGAAGTGCTAAAACCTTGTACAAGGCCAAGACCAACATGTGAGTAACTCATAGTCTTGAAAAAAGGACTTAATCACTACAACTCTGCACTGGTCAGAAAGCACTGATAAAGCCACGTGGAAGGGAGAAGCGCAAAGAGGAGTTGACCAAATAGAAGGGTACAAAGTGGCAGAGCTGTGACCCAATAGCCGCTCGGCAGGTTGTGTCAAACTGCGTCACATGAACAGTAATGCAGAAGACAGACTATACGCAAGGACGTACACGTGGCACCAACCAAACTCACGCCAGCGACTGTCACATGATCTCCACTATCAGCTGATTACAGGTCCGACACCAGGGACAGTTGCCATGGCACGTGGCTCCACTCACCATGCGCCAAGCGCACCTCCTGCCAAAGATCATTAATGGTCGATGCAGAGGAGACAGAACAGATATCCCTGGTCGTCGGGCTGGGCCCAAGGCCCATCAGCCCATCTCCTACACACCTATCTTCGGCTATAAAAAAGGATTACACCACAAGGTAAACCACTTACATGTTTTCTAGCTCACTCACTAATTACTTGCTGATTGCTTATTACCTTGCAATCCTAAATACTTATTCTCACGCTAGAGTGTCGTCACATAGAAAACTCTCACCCTTTCTCTCGTGACAAGGCTAACGGCATTGCTAGTTTTGCAGATAGCTTGAAGTGAGATCACTCAGAAGAGCAAACGAGAGACAACCTTTTATGCGGTAGCGTTGAGCCTTAACCCAAATATCCCTGGATATTCCTCGCGTTTAACCAGTGTTTCTTCAGTATATCATTACTTTCTCGGACAGACAGATATGATATCATTTCAAAGCTGTTATACTTGTTCCACACTATTGCTACTTTAGCATATTTGAGCTTGATAGACGAAAATTGTTTTATCCGATTGTACCTTGTAAATAATCTTCTCTTTGCATAACACCATAGAGAAGTAATTAAATGTCCGAGTCATATAACGTCTAACATCTTATGACCTTCTACAAACTCAATATGAGATTTAGGGAGTACGACATCTCGAGTGTGATGTCTAAATTTTTTATTCTCTTTCAAGAGAGATATTAAATCATTTTAGATGATCGATTGAATACTACAATGAATATATGATAAAAAATCAAATACACAATATAAAATGAAGTCGAATTAATAATACTTGAAATCATAATATGTGACCACATAAAACAATTTAGTATTATCACAATATGTGACCATAAAAAACAAGTTAGTATTAAAACTTTATGAGATATGTGTTTTCATCACCCTTAAAAGCAAATATTTAAATTATCTGTAACCAATTAATATTTTCATTTCTGATAACATCATTTAAAGATAGAGAACATTAATTCTTATTGTATTCATGGTTCAATCATTTCAATCAAAATCGGGCACAAGACCAAAAATGTTTGTACAAAATAGTACTTGTATGAAATACAGTTTCATATCTTTAGTTAAAATATTATAAACATTACCGGTTAATCTTGAACTTGTAGTAATAATATATTTTTAAAGCACTACACCATAAAACCCTTTGTATTTCTTAGATATTGTATAGTATTTATAGTTATACAAATCACACGTTGGAGCTCATATCTAAGATACTTCATAGTATTCTTTAGAACATAAAATGTATTTTTATATAATTCAAGCTTCATAATATTCTTTGGAACATCAAATGTATATTTATATAATTCAGACAGAAACATAAAAAAGTATCTTAGCACTACATTAAACAACTAAAAATTTCACGGCAACGGTTACTATTTCATGATCCCTTAAATAGCATTTGAATTTTAATTCCATTATTTATTAAGACTTATAAATCTTTAAAATGATGTGAAAACAATAATTACTATTTAAAAAATACAACTTTCTTGAAAATCATTTACGTTCAAACCCATTTGTGAAGATTATAAAACTAAATTGAAAACAAACTTGCACTTAATGACTAAATTAATTTATATTAAGAAGATAATTAATTAGCCTTAATTTAGAAACAAGATGAGGACCTTTTTGTTTTTCCTCAGTAGTGTCTTCTTAAATCTTTTTTTTTTTAAATTAAACACAAAATATATGTGACTTGCTTTCCTGTATTTTCCCATCTAGTAGTTGCCTAATTTAGAGATGGGTGGATCAAACACCATCACCCATAAATCATCTTCCCCAAGATTATTAGGGTATTAAAGAAAACATAACAATTGAGATTTAGTAATATACGAGAAACAGTCGGGAAGTATTAAAACTTATAGCACTTTTATATTTCAAGTAATTAATTCAATCCGAAATTAATACGTATAAGTAAGTTACAATACCATAGATCACTAGTGTTATCAAAACTGATTAAACACTCGACGCTTAGCCATAATCATATTTTATATGTGCTAGAGTAATAATAATAAGTGTTAATAAATCAAATTAAATAATCATGAGTAAAAATACATTTTTAATTAAAAAAATCATATTATTATTTTCAAAATCTAAGCAACGAAAATATTCATGTGAATTTTTCGTTAAATACAAAACTACTTTCCGTTACTACTTTATTTTCATAATAAAGTTATGGATCAAGATTGATTCAACTTTATGCTAAAACTTTATTAATTAGGTTGACAAAATCTAAACAACGAAAATATTCATGTGAATTTTTCATTTAGATACAAAACTAATTTCCGTTACTACTTTATTTTCATAATAAAGTTATAAATCAAGATTTATTCAACTTTATACTAAAACTTAATTAATTAGTTAGGCCAAAAAATAGGTTTACACCGTTTAACAGTTTTAAAACAATTTGGGCCTGGTCCAACAATTAGAATAAAATAAATTACCCATCTTTTGTTGATTAATCAGATTCGCCGAAAGACAAAACGCAAAATTAAAAGAATCTAAAACGCTTAGGAATATGAAGGTTACCTTTTGAACAGTTGTACCTTATGAATCCAGCCAAGGCAACCATTTATCGATTGACTGTTTGTGATATTGGAAGCGGATGTGGAACAAGGCTCAACATCGGAATCCAGTTGGTAATTGTTGGTCAAAGCAGAGCAGTGGCTGTTTAAAACGAAAGAACATGTCTAAAATCATGTGATTGTGGTTCTGGAAACTATGGTTTTTAGAGAGAGCATTTTCGTGTTGATAACGTGTTATAAAACAACGACCTACTAACAACCAGTATACTAACATAAACAAGAACAAGTATAGAGAGAAAGATAGAATTGAGAATTCTTATTCATTGAGTTGTAAACATGTAATACAAATAACATCTATATATAATGTTCTTATATTAATACAAAAGCACGAATAGACGGGAGTTAGAATGTGAATAGTCACCATAATATAGTTTATTTATATATTTTTTTTATTCGTTGAATTGTTTCTTTTTTATTCGTTGAAGTCAAAGAAATAAAAAGAGTCGCTCGTTAAGTTGAGCAAATTGTGTTGGTTTGATTGTGAGTCTTTCAGTTGTTGATTTAAGTTGTGATTTCCACTTGTAAACTATTTCTAGTTTAACATTATTATGTTGCGTAATCAAACTAGCTTAATACCAACCTATTGAAATTAATTATTAATTAATTACTAATAAAATGATAAGGATGAATAGATGATAATTAAAACAATTGTTCATAAAGGTGTAGGCTAATTAAAATAATTAAAATTTTTTATCTAAATTATAATAAAAGACTCTAATTAATATTGGTAACCTCTCTTTACTTAATTGATAATATTCTTAAATAAATATCATATTTATATATGATATTTAATTCTTTATGTTATTCTACATATTGGCGGATAAATGAAACGAACTTACCGTCCAAATTGATAAACAGAGTGGATAAATGCTTGAAATCGATCTAAGAACAAAGTTTGATGTCAAAAATATAAATATATGAATAATGTTACTATTAATACCACATTAATAATACTGTGATTCTCATGCTATAGCATAATAAAATATTTAATTAAGTAATAAGTTTTTATTATAATAAATATTAACAAATATTAATGGTGTAGTTTACATTTTTTCTATTCTTCTACTAGGTTAGAATCATTTGTATTACACAGTTTAAATTAGTAAAACTTGATTTCGTATTTGAAATTCTTAATACGTGTGATCATAAAATAAGGATAGACATTTTTTCCCATATACCCGTATTTATATCCTACTATATCTGTATTTGTACCCGTACCGCTTTTAGGTACTCAATACATGTTTTGGTACCCACTTTCATTGTTTTTGTTATTAGGTACTTTTGGTATTGGTACGGGTAAAAAAAGTACTGGCACCGAATTTATATAGAACTTTAAAAGTTGTTTTATATTATTTTTATTTCATATTATGGAATTCATGGTACTTGTATTGATTTTGCCTGTTTGGTATACGTATCGTATCATATCGTATTGAATTATATTGGTACTTATACCAATTTTACCTATTTGGTACTTGTACCATATTGGCATTCTGGCCGATTTTACATATATAGTACCCGTACGAGTGCTCAAAGACTAAAAAACAAAGTGGTACCAAAGCGGGTACCGTATCAAAATATATGTACCCGTACTTTACCAATATATTTGGTACGGTATTCAATGCCCTATTTTGTTCAAATTCAGTACCGGTACGGATACAGGTACAGGTACTGTAACAATCTCATTCCTATCATAAAAGGTAAAAAAGAAAATGAGAATCACAACACTTAAATTGTAAAAACATACAAACAAAATAATGATCATTTAAAATTTTATCATAAAAGTTCAAATAATAAAAACGTGTGAGGTATGTGAAAATGAAATAAAAATGTAATATTGAAAAGAAAATCGTGTAAATTTAAAACATGTGAGAATCAGCGTGTAAATTAACCGAGAATACGTTTTAGATGAAAAAAAGTTGGTAAGGTTAAAAATAAATGTTAGGACACTATAAAGTACGTCATTCATGTATTTATTTAAAATATAAATATCAACTATATATTGTTTAGTTAATAATTATTAATTTAAGGAAATGCATATTTATGGGTATAAATAATATTTAAATTCTTAATGTCATCCCTATATAACCCTATACCAGTAATTGTTTGTGAATTATTTTTAGATTTATAAATTTTAATTTAAGTTATAATTGTAGCTTTTTTTTAATGTGGTATGTTATATTAGTTATATTATTTAAATTATATATATATATATAAAGATATTAAAGTTATATATTTTATCATGTATAGCCAGTGTGCACGCATACGTAACGTAATTGTTCATAAAGGTGTAGACAAATAATTAAAATTCTGGGTAAATATTTAAGGATTTTGGTACGTGTGAAAATTAAGTGTTATAGAATTCGAGGTTTTTGCAATAAGGTAGGTCGAGCACTATTCCGGGTACTTTTTCTGTGCTCACACACCCCTCTCCCTCCCCTCCTCGCGGTAGGCTAGGCGGATTGTGTCTGCTTTGTTCATGAATTTGACTGTTATGCCCCCTCCCCCATCCGGGTAAAGAAACCCGTGCGAGGTTGTTGCTTTGTTCAAGAATTTGACTGTTATATCATTTAAAATAACAACTTCCTCAGGCACAGCGGCCTCCACATCCACCGGTACCTCCGCCGCCCTGGCACTCTCTTCCCCACCCTTTGCACTCGACGCTTGCGCTGTCTCAAACACTGGTGGGGGCATAGATATCTCAATGGGCGCGGCCGGAGCGGTTGGGGCAACAAAAGGTGCCTCACCTTCCGTTGCAGGATAATGGACAGTTAGACAAGTGGAACAGGAAATGAAGTATAAAACACAAGTCAATAGGTGTTTACCCAAGGAAAGTTTAGCGGCGAGAGTGTCCAGACTTGCGCGGCAAAATCGCTCTTCGGAGCCCGCTTCCTCTTAAGGGGCTCCGGGCTGGACTCCACATCAATGGGGACCTCCGGATCAGCAACTAGAATATTTGTCATCTCGCGCGGCTCCGGCTTCGGCTTCTTTAAACCTACAGGTGCGAGACCCTCCAAGGAATCAGAGACTACTACATAGTCATTCCCAAGTGTCTGACACAGAACACGTACCTTTGGGCCGGTCCACCCTGGGTTGAGCCACCTTCTTCTCTACCACCGTGCTTGGCCCCGTGCGCCTCCTTTTCTTGGATCTGGGCCAATGCTCAAATTCTTCAGTGCACCTACATCAACGCGCAACATAATAAGCTGTCTGAAAAGATAAAACAATCAAACTATGAAGGCTTACCACTCTCAGGCACGGGGCCGCTAGATCTAAGCTCCTGGGAAGCTCAAAGTTTCCCAGGATCTGTGCGTACCATGTTGGCTCCTTTGGGCCAAGGGCGATGTTTTCCATCCGCCCATTCTCCCGTTGGAACGCCACCACATACTGGGCCACCCCTGCAAAACCGTGTATATTGTTAGTCGACACACAAGTAGAAATAAGAAAGAAAATGGAAGAATGAAACAAGAGTACTTACTCTTCTCCCCTTTCATATACACCGGCTTCTCCCGGCGGTTGGGCTTCCAAACCAGACTCATGCCCGCCGCCACCAGCGCCCTCTCCGGCAACTGGACCGCCGGGATATCTTTCATCTCCAAATACCACGGCTCCTCCGCCGATATTGGAGATGTCTCAACAGCAATATCCTCCACCCCCGTAAGTGCATCCGGAGTGGAATCATGCCGGTCTTTATAAAGAAAAATTTTTCCTTCCAATCATGGTAGGACTTTGGCGGCACGTGCAAAATTTTCTTCACCTGGATTCGATGTTGGAAAGAGTAGAATCCCAAGGAGCAGTACAACTGACAAAAAACCCTAAACCAGATAATGGTAGGGATAATACCCACGGATCTGCACAAAAACTCAAAATGTTTTATTCTCACCAACCCCAATGGATTGAGTTGGGAGATGTGGAATCGATAGTGGTCCAAAATTTCAAGAAAAATTTAGTTGCCGGCAACCGGAAGTTGCTATCGGCGAAAAAATCAAAAAATAAAGTAATATAGCCGGTCGGAGCGTCGGAGGCGGTCTCTCCGTTAGAGGGGTACCGGGCGTCCCAGTCCATAGGGAACCGGAACCCAGACACCATCCTCTGGAAGTTTTCAGGTGACGACTTAAGCACCGACAATGAGGTGGACGCCTCATTGGCAGACACACTCTCTAGACCCTTGGTAGACATATCGCCGGAGAGAAAGAAGAAAAGAAGATTGAAGAGAGAAGAGAACACGAACTCAAAGAACTCAGAGAAGAATTCAGAAAAAGCAAGAAGAAGTTTTGAAAGCGTGCTGGAAACCCTAATGGAACCACCCATTTATACCCATCGCATTTAACGTGATAGGGAAACGTGACGCACGGGCAGAAAAAACAACCAATCTGCGCATGACGCGTGTAGGGCAAGTGGAAACTGACAGTCGCCCGCGCGCGTGGCTGGTACTTTCTCTACCAATTCATTAATGAAAGAGAGGCTGCACTGTTGACAGCATGCTACAACTGTCGGGTCACTTCGACCTCACCTTTTTTTCTCACCAACTCGCCTGCAACATCAGCATGACGAAGATTCAAATTTCAAAGATCTCATCATGAGCAAAGGTTTCCCCCACACAAAGGATTCATTCATCCCTTATTGAATTCTTGCCATTGAAATAAGCGCACATACATGAACTTTTATAGTCCAGCACTCCACCTACTTGCCAACATGCGCATAGAAGCACCACTGGACTTGGAGGGGTATGGTCCCAAAAACTTTGCGCCTGCGCAAGGAACCATACCCTCAATGACAACATACCACAAGAATAACCTTGCGGGCGCATGGCTACGGTGCACCATTCTTGATATTAGCAGGTTGCACAACAAACCTTGTACGCAATGCGCAACGGTACTGCAATCTTGATACTAGCATGTCGCACAACGAACCTTGCGCACACTGCGCAACAGGAAGTTAGACCTGGAAGTGCAGGTCGCGCAACGAACCTTGCGCACACTGCGCAACGGCAAGTTAGACCTGGAAGCGCAGGACCCTTGACCCTGCGCGGATCAAACAACCCTCTAGTCACGAAGTGCTAAAACCTTGTACAAGGTCAAGACCAACATGAGAGTAACTCATAGTCTTGAAAAAAGGACTTAATCACTACAACTCCGCACTGTTCAGAAAGCACTGATAAAGCCACGCGGAAGGGAGAAGCGCAAAGAGGAGTTGACCAAATAGAAGGGTACAAAGTGGCAGAGATGTGACCCAATAGCCGCTCGGCAGGTTGTGTCAAACTGCGTCACATGAACAGTAATGCAGAAGACAAACTATATGCAAGGACGTACACGTGGCACCAACCAAACTCACGCCAGCGACTGTCACATGACCTCCACTATCAGCTGATTACAGGTCCGACACCAGGGACAGTTGCCATGGCACGTGGCTCCACTCACCATGCGCCAAGCGCACCTCCTGCCAAAGATCATTAATGGTCGATGCAGAGGAGACAGAACAGATATCCCTAGTCGTCAGGGCTGGGCTCAAGGCCCATCAGCCCATCTCCTACACACCTATCTTCGGCTATAAAAAAAGGATTACACCACAAGGTAAACCACTTACATGTTTTTTAGCTCACTCACTAATTACTTGCTGATTGCTTATTACCTTGCAATCCTAAATACTTATTCTCACGCTGTAGTGTGGTCACAAAGAAAACTCTCCCCCTTTCTCTCGTGACGAGGCTAACGACATTGCTAGTTTTGCAGATAGCTGGAAGTGAGATCACCCAGAAGAGCAAACGAGAGACAACCTTTTATGCAGAAGCGTTGAGCCTTAACCCAAATATCCCTGGATATTCCTCGCGTTTAACCAGTGTTTCTTCAATATATCATTACTTTCTCGGACAAACAGATATGATATCATTTCAAAGTTGTTATACTTGTTCCACACTATTGCTACTTTAGCATATTTGAGATTGATAGACGAAAATTGTGTTATCCGATTGTACCTTTTAAATAATCTTCTCTTGCATAACACCATAGAGAAGTAATTAAATGTCCGAGTCACATAATGTCTAACATCTTATGACCTTCTACAAACTCAATATGAGATTTAGGGAGTACGACATCTCGAGTGTGATGTCTAAATTTTTTATTCTATTTCAAGAGAGATATTAAATCATTTTAGATGATCGATTGAATACTACAATGAATATATGATAACAAATCAAATACACAATATAAAATGAAGTCGAATTAATAATACTTGACATCATAATATGTGACCACATAAAACAATTTAGTATTATCACAATATGTGACCATAAAAAACAAGTTTGTATTAAAACTTTATGAGATATGTGTTTTCATCACCCTTAAAAGCAAATATTTAAATTATCTGTAACCAATTAATATTTTCATTTCTGATAACATCATTTAAAGATAGTGAATACATTAATTCTTATTGTATTCATGGTTCAATCCTTTCAATCAAAATCGGACACAAGACCAAAAATGTTTGTACAAAATAGTACTTGTATGAAATACAGTTTCATATCTTTAGTTAAAATATATATAAACATTACCGGTTAATGTTGAACTTGTAGTAATAATATATTTTTAAAGCGCTACACCATAAAAACCCTTTGTATTTCTTAGATATTGTATAGTATTTATAGTTATACAAACCACACGTTTGAGCTCATATCCAAGATACTTCATAGTATTCTTTAGAACATAAAATGTATTTTTATATAATTCAAGCTTCATAATATTCTTTGGAACATCAAATGTATATTTATATAATTCAGGCAAAACATAAAAAAGTATCTTAGCACTACATTAAACAACTAAAAATTTCACGGCAACGATTACTATTTCATGATCCCTTAATAGCATTTGAATTTCAATTCCATTATTTATTAAGACTTATAAATCTTTAAAATGATGTGAAAACAATAATTACCATTTAAGAAATACAACTTTCTTGAAAATTATTTACGTTTCAAACCCAATTGTGAGATTATAAAACTAAATTGAAAACAAACTTGCACTTGATGACTCAATTAATTTATATTAACAAGATAATTAATTAGCCTTTAATTAGAAACAAGATGAGGAACTATTTGTTTTTCCTCAGTAGTGTCTTCTTAAATCTTTTTTTTTAAATTAAATACAAAATATATGTGACTTGCTTTCCTGTATTTTCCCATCTAGTAGTTGCCTAATTTAGAGATGGGTGGATCAAACACCATCACTCATAAATCATCTTCGCCAAGATTATTAGGGTATTAAAGAAAACATAACAATTGAGATTTAGTAATATACGAGAAACAGTCGTGAAGTATTAAAACTTATAGCACTTTTATATTTCAAGTAATTAATTCAATCCGAAATTAATACGCATTAAGGAAGTTACAATACCATAGATCACTAGTGATATCAAAACTGATTAAAAACTCGACGCTTAGCCATAATCATATTTTATATGTGCTAGAGTAATAATAATAAGCGTCCATAAATCAAATTAAATAATCATGAGTAAAAATACATTTTTAATTAAAAAACCATATTATTATTTGACAAAATCTAAGCAACGAAAATATTCACGTGAATTTTTCGTTAAATACAAAACTACTTTCCGTTACTACTTTATTTTCATAATAAAGTTATGTATCAAGATTTATTCAACTTTATGCTAAAACTTTATTAATTAGGTTGACAAAATCTAAACAACGAAAATATTCATGTGAATTTTTCATTAAATACAAAACTAATTTCCGTTACTACTTTATTGTCATAATAAAGTTATAAATCAAGATTTATTCAACTTTATACTAAAACTTAATTAATTAGTTAGGCCAGAAAATAGGTTTACACCGTTTAACAATTTTAAAACAATTTGGGCCTGGTCCAACAATTAGAATAAAATAAATTACCCATCTTTTGTTGATTAATCAGATTCGCCGAAAGAAAAAACGCAAAATTAAAAGAATCTAAAATGCCTAGGAATATGAAGGTTACCTTTTGAACAGTTGTACCTTATGAATCCAGCCAAGGCAACCATTTATCGATTGACTGTTTGTGATATTGGAAGCAGATGTGGAACAAGGCTCAACATCGGAATCCAGTTGGTAATTGTTGGTCAAAGCAGAGCAGTGGCTGTTTAAAACGAAAGAACATGTCTAAAATCATGTGATTGTGGTTCTGGAAACTATGGTATCTAGAGAGAGCATTTTCGTGTTGATAACGTGTTGTAGAACAACGACCTACTAACAACCAGTATACTAACATAAACAAGAACAAGTATAGAGAGAAAGATAGAATTGAGAATTCTTATTCATTGAGTTGTAAACATGTAATACAAATAACCTCTATATATAATGTTCTTAAATTAATACAAAAGCACGAATAGACGGGAGTTAGAATGTGAATAGTCACCATAATATAGTTTATTTATATATTTTTTTTATTCGTTGAATTGTTTCTTTTTTATTCGTTGAAGTCAAAGAAATAAAAAGAGTCGCTCGTTAAGTTGAGCAAATTGTGTTGGTTTGATTGTGAGTCTTTCAGTTGTTGATTTAAGTTGTGATTTCCACTTGTAAACTATTTCTAGTTTAACATTATTATGTTGCGTAATCAAACTAGCTTAATACCAACCTATTGAAATTAATTATTAATTAATTACTAATAAAATGATAAGGATGAATAGATGATAATTAAAACAATTGTTCATAAAGGTGTAGGCTAATTAAAATAATTAAAATTTTTTATCTAAATTATAATAAAAGACTCTAATTAATATTGGTAACCTCTCTTTACTTAATTGATAATATTCTTAAATAAATATCATATTTATATATGATATTTAATTCTTTATGTTATTCTACATATTGGCGGATAAATGAAACGAACTTACCGTCCAAATTGATAAACAGAGTGGATAAATGCTTGAAATCGATCTAAGAACAAAGTTTGATGTCAAAAATATAAATATATGAATAATGTTACTATTAATACCACATTAATAATACTGTGATTCTCATGCTATAGCATAATAAATCTTTAATTAAGTAATAAGTTTTTATTATAATAAATATTAACAAATATTAATGGTGTAGTTTACATTTTTTCTATTCTTCTACTAGGTTAGAATCATTTGTATTACACAGTTTAAATTAGTAAAACTTGATTTCGTATTTGAAATTCTTAATACGTGTGATCATAAAATAAGGATAGACATTTTTTCCCATATACCCGTATTTATATCCCACTATATCTGTATTTGTACCCGTACCGCTTTTAGGTACTCGATACATGTTTTGGTACCCACTTTCATTGTTTTTGTTATTAGGTACTTTTGGTATTGGTACGGGTAAAAAAAAGTACTGGTACCGAATTTATATAGAACTTTAAAAGTTGTTTTATATTATTTTTATTTCATATTATGGAATTAATGGTACTTGTATTGATTTTGCCTGTTTGGTATACGTATCGTATCATATCGTATTGAATTGTATTGGTACTTATACCAATTTTACCTATTTGGTACTTGTACCATATTGGCATTCTGGCCGATTTTACATATATAGTACCCGTACGAGTGCTCAAAGACTAAAAAACAAAGTGGTACCAAAGCGGGTACCGTATCGAAATATATGTACCCGTACTTTACCAATATATTTGGTACGGTATTCAATGCCCTATTTTTTCAAATTCAGTACCGGTACGGATACAGGTACAGGTACTGTAACATTATTATGTTGCGTAATCAAACTAGCTTAATACCAACCTATTGAAATTAATTATTAATTAATTACTAATAAAATGATAAGGATGAATAGATGATAATTAAAACAATTGTTCATAAAGGTGTAGGCTAATTAAAATAATTAAAAATTTTTATCTAAATTATAATAAAAGACTCTAATTAATATTGGTAACCTCTCTTTACTTAATTGATAATATTCTTAAATAAATATCATATTTATATTTGATATTTAATTCTTTATTTTATTCTACATATTGGCGGATAAATGAAACGAACTTACCGTCCAAATTGATAAACAAAGTGGATAAATGCTTGAAATCGATCTAAGAACAAAGTTTGATGTCAAAAATATAAATATATGAATAATGTTACTATTAATACCACATTAATAATACTATGATTCTCATGCTATAGCATAATAAAATATTTAATTAAGTAATAAGTTTTATTATAATAAATATTAACAAATATTAATGGTGTAGTTTACTTTTTTTCTATTCTTCTACTAGGTTAGAATCATTTGTATTACACAACTTAAATTAGTAAAACTTGATTTTGTATTTGAAATTCTTAATACGTGTGATCATAAAATAAGGATAGACATTTTTTCCCATATACCCGTATTTATACCCTACTATATCTGTATTTGTACCCGTACCGCTTTTAGGTACTCGATACATGTTTTGGTACCCACTTTCATTGTTTTTGTTATTAGGTACTTTTGGTATTGGTACGGGTAAAAAAAAGTACTGGTACCGAATTTATATAGAACTTTAAAAGTTGTTTTATATTATTTTTATTTCATATTATGGAATTCATGGTACTTGTATTGATTTTACCTGTTTGGTATACGTATCGTATCATATCGTATTGAATTGTATTGGTACTTATACCAATTTTACCTATTTGGTACTTGTACCATATTGGCATTCTGGCCGATTTTACATATATAGTACCCGTACGAGTGCTCAAAGACTAAAAAAACAAAGTGGTACCAAAGCGGTTACCGTATCGAAATATATGTACTCGTACTTTACCAATATATTTGGTACGGTATTCAATGCCCAATTTTGTTCAAATTCAGTACCGGTACGGATACAGGTACAGGTACCGTACCAATTTCATAAAAGTTAATCGAGAATACGTTTTAGATGAAAAAAAGTTGGTAAAGTTAAAAATAAATGTTAGGACACTATAAAGTATGTCATTCTTGTATTTATTTAAAATATAAATATCAACTATATTTTGTTTAGTTAATAATTATTAATTTAAGGAAATGCATATTTATGGGTATAAATAATATTTAAATTCTTAATGTCATCCCTATATAACCCTATACCAGTAATTGTTTGTGAATTATTTTTAGATTTATAAATTTTAATTTAAGTTATAATTGTAGCTTTTTTTAATGTGGTATGTTATATTATTTAAATTATATATATATATATATATATATATATAAAGATATTAAAGTTATATATTTTATTATGTATAGCCAGTGTGCACGCGTACGTAACCTAATTGTTCATAAAGGTGTAGACAAATAATTAAAAATTTTGGGTAAATATTTAAGAATTTTGGTACGTGTGAAAATTAAGTGTTATAGAATTTGAGGTTTTTTCAATAAGGTAGGTCGAGCACTATTCCAGGTACTCTTCCTGTGCTCAAACACCCCTCTCCCTCCCCTCCTCGCGGTAGGCAAGGCGGATTGTGTCTGCTTTGTTCATGAATTTGACTGTTATGCCCCTTCCCCATCCGGGTAAAGAAACCCGTGCGAGGTTGTTGCTTTGTTCAAGAATTTGACTGTTATATCATTTAAAAAACAATTTTTAACCATTATAATATATATATATAGGATGAGGTTATTGTGAGAAAATTTAATAGTGTGAGAAGGATAAGAAAGAATCTAAACCATTAGATATTTAATCTAATGGTTGAGATCATAATGACAATTCTGTAAATAGTGTAGACTATTAAACTAACTAATTTTCTAGATTAATGGTATAAATATAAATTTAACATTTTTAAATTAAGAAACTAACGTTAATGCAGATGCAAAGTTATCCCCTTCTTTTTTAAACGTCAATAACTTTTTATACGTAACTCTTTTTTTAAATTACACCATGATAACGAGTGTTTTTTTATCTTTAATATTAGTACCATATTTATATACTTGTGTAGAGAGAAAAATTACGTTTCGCTTGGATGTTTTTAGTCCATGGTGTTTTTTCTATGTTCATACAATGGTGTTTAAAATTTAGGGTGTTATTTCTATTTTTCGTAAGATGTATGCCTTCAATATACATGTTGTGGTGTTTTTATGAATTAGGGTGTTATTCCTGTTATATTTAATGTGAGGACAAAGGTCCTTGCATTGTTGTGGTTTCTGGTATCTTCAGTAGGTTTCTATTGCCTTCAAGAGAGTTATGGTGTTATTTCTGTTTTTATAATTTATTTAGGGTTGTTATATTTCTGTTTTGATTCTGATTAAGTATATACTCTGCTGTTATATTAGGGTGTTAATTTTTTATATTCAAAGTTTTAGGGTGTTCTTTATAGATGGTGCTTCAATATACATACTGCATGGTTGTTATTTTATGAGTTATGTGTTAATTCCTGTTATATTCTCTTTAAAGATGTTAATGTCCTTCAATAATACATGTTGTGGTGGTTCCAGAGTAAAGTGTTTCGAATGATAAAATCTGCCTTATTACAAGTGTTGGTAGGATTTATTCAAATCGTAAATACACTATGTTTTTATATCAATCTAATTGATTTACACTTATTAATAATAAGGCTAGATAGTTCCAAGTTCCTATAAGGGGTTTTCACAAATGATCTAATCCTATATATATATATAATAAAAGGGCTTTTCGAAATGGTAAGAAATTTTTTAAGCCTTAGATCTTGTAGTTAATTTTGAATTAAAAATTTTTACCTTTTTTACTAATTTGACAAGATTTAAGGTAATATGATTTTTTAATAATTGTTTAAATAAAATCTGTAAAAACCTAATACATAATGTAAAGAATTTCCTAACTTTTTAATTGTCAATTAATTTAAATTAACTTTTTAAAATGAAAATATAACCTAATAACTGGTTGTTTTATATTTTTAATATAATGAATCCAATAACTGTAAGTTACTTATATAGATTAAAAAATATTCAATACGGTATGTTATTATGACTATTGTTATTATATAGGGTCTATGTTCATATCAATGGTAGTTTTATTCTATGTTATTAATGGTATTCTAATTGTATTTGATTCAAGGTGTGATTTTTACATGGGAATATTGTATTGTGATTCAAGTTTGGATGTTTTAACATCTGAAATCTTAAAACATTGTATTGCGACTCAAGTCGTGATATTTTAACATTTAGAATAATTTTATTGTTAATAACGGTGTTATGAGATTTAAGGGATGATAAAGTCTAATGGTTTTTGGAATGTGTGATAAAAGTATTTGATTAAAATAATAAGTTAAAGTACCAAAAGGGCAATCCTATCATTTTTTGATGCATAATACACAGACAATCAAATAGAAAAACCTCCGTATCTTCTCTCCTCAATTTCAAAACTTATTTGGTCACTACTTGAAGGTTGGAAAAAATTAGCTGGGTTGAGGTTAGACGTGTTCAAAAAAATCGGTTACGCAACCGAAACCGGTTTTTTAACCGGTTATTTTGAAACCGGTTCGGGTATTAAAAGGGCTTTTTACGAGAATGGTAAGAAATGTTTTAAACCCTTAGATCTTGTAGTTAATTGTTGAGATTAAAAGTTTTACCTTTTTTACTAATTTGACAAGATTAAGGGTAATAGTGTCTTTTTATATTTTTTAAATAAGGAAACTGTAAATAACCTCAATACACATGTAAGTTCCTACTATTTTATATGTCAATAAATTTTTATATGTAACTCTTTTAAAAAAATTAACCATAATAACGGGTGCCTTTATCTTTAATATAATGATCATATTGCTATACTTATATAGAGAAGAAAATACGTTTCAATTGGATGTTTTAGTCCATGGTGTTTTGTCTATGTTCATATAATGGTATTTTAATTGTATTGTGATTCAAGGTGTGATGTTTTAAACATTTGGAAATATTGTATTGTGATTCAAGTTTGGATGTTTTAACATCTGAAATCTTAAAACATTGTATTGCGATTTAAGTCGTGATATTTTAACATTTAGAATGATTTTATTGTTAATAACGGTGTTATGAGATTTAAGGGATGATATAAGTCTAATGGTTTTTGGAATGTGTGATAAAAATATTTGATTAAAATAATAAGTTAAAGTACCAAAAGGGCAATCCTATCATTTTTTGATGCATAATACACAGACAATCAAATAGAAAAACCTCCGTATCTTCTCTCCTCAATTTCAAAACTTATTTGGTCACTACTTGAAGGTTGAAAAAATTTAGCATGGTTGAGGTTAGACGTGTTCAAAAAACCGGTTACGCAACCGAAACCGGAAAAAAACCAAAACTGGTTTTTTTTACCGGTTATTTTGAAACCGGTTCGGGTCGTAACTGGTTATACCGGTTACCGACCGGTTCGTATTTTTACAACAAAAACCGGTTAATTTTAAAACCGGTTAACCGGTAACGTTATAAAAAAAACCGGTTATAACCGGTTAAACTGGTTAAAAACGGTAATATTATCCAAACGGTCATATGACCGTTTGGGAGGCGTCTAGCCGTTTTTTTGGACTTATTTTGGCCTAAAAATCATCCCCAACTAGTATATAAGGGTTGTGGGTGTTTGGGTTCAAGCACACCACTCTCTAAACCTCCAAAAACTCTAAAAAACGCTCAAAATCTTGTTCGATATTTCTTGAAAAAGCATGGCAAGCTCTAGTGCTCATGATTCGGTCCACAATGGCGAGTCTACAACGGACACCGTGGTTCGTGTTATTCCAACTAAGCGCAACCCTGAAGTTTGGGCACATTTCGATTTGTGCGAGATGGCCAACGGGAGAAAAAAAACACGTTGTCACCATTGTAATGGTTTCTACGCCGAATTCGCAAACACCACGTTGAGACAACACATTGAAAAACCGATTTGCAGGGCGTTGAAACAACAACCCGCTAGTGGTCAAAGCTCCATGGCAAGTGAAGGTGCTTCTTTGTTCGCCTACAATTACGAAATGGCTAGGGAGGAAATGACGAAGTTTGTAATCCAAGAAAGTTTGCCATTCAACACTTTCGACAAACAACGCTACACAAAGATGGTTCAAAGAACTCTCCAACCACGATACACCTATATAAGTCGTGCTACTCTTAGGAGAGATTGTTTGAAATTGTTGAAAAATGCTAAACAAGAATTTATTTCTTATTTTGAAAAATTAGAAACCGGCGTTAACTTGACTAGCGATGTTTGGGCCGTACCGCACGGTTCACCCGACTCATATATTTGTGCACCGCCCATTGGATTGAAACGTCGACGTGACAAATGATGAAACACACATTTTTTTTTAAATTATTTGATTACCCTCACACCGGTGAAGCTATTTATAAAGCAATCGACAAATGTATTGCAACATACAAATTGGAAAACAAGATTTTTTCAATATCTTTTGACAACGCCTCAAACAATACGGTTTCGGTAATGCATTTAAAATTAAAATACAAACCGATTTGTGAAGGTATTTTTTCCATAGTCGATGTATTGCACACATAATTAATTTGGCCGTTCAAGACGGTTTAAAGGTTATTGAACCACAAAAGGAAGCTTTCAAAAAAATGTTATGTCATGTATATAGTAACACACGTAGACATTCAAAATATAAAAAAATGTGTAAGGAAGCGGGTCGAATATGCTTAGGACCCAATTGGGACGTTGCTCATAGATGGAACTCGACTTGCACCATGTTTGAAAAGGCTATTTTGCAAAAAGAAAGTTTAATAGAATTTCATAACTCTTTGTCTAGCCGTAGGAATGTTTCGCCTTACCACCCATCGGGTTGGGCTACTATTGAAACAGTTACACAATTGCTTCAAGTTTTCAAAACATCAACAAAAACTTTATCGGGTGTCTATTATCCTACAAGTTCTTTGTGCTTCACAATTTGTTTAAAATGTGTTTAAAATTAAACGAGATGGCGATTAGAGGTATGCCATATTGTGATATGGCGGAAACAATGAAGGAAAAACTAAGAAAATATTTTAGTGAACTACCGGCGGTTTTCACTTGTGCCGCCGCTTTAAACCCTTGCTTTAACGTTTTTGGTACGAGGTCTTTGATTGAAAAAATTGCAAACGAGTTGAATTTAAATACCGATCGAGACCCTAACTTTGGTGAAGCCGCAAAAATTCGTTTCAACGATCAACTTTCAAGAATGTATGATGTTTATGTAACAAAATATGGTGCAACCACGTCACACATTCACGAGTCGATGAGAAATGCCGCTTTCGACGAAGGTTCTTCTAGTATGGAAGACCAAGATTTGTATGTTTATAACCAATTGTTTGATGAGTCGAGTCAAATGTACCGTGGTAACATCACTAGTAGCGAACTTGGTCGGTATGGTGGGTCGAACTTTCTACAAACAATGACTTCACACGAGTTTAAAAATTTTGATTTGTTGGCTTGGTGAAAAAGTAAGGAAGATCAATTTCCGATCTTAACCACAATGGCCCGAGATTTACTAACGGTCCAAGCTTCCACGGTAGCTTCAGAAAGTGCTTTTTCTATTAGTGGCAGGGTGATCTCGATAAGGAGGACTCGACTAACAAAAAAGGCGGTTGAGATGTCGATTTGCTTGAAAGATTACTTGGATGCGGCGGAGAGATGTCAACACATACGCACACTCGAGGATGAATTGGAATACGAAGGCGAAGTGTACGAGGACGAGGTCCAAGCCGAATTGACAACCCCAATGACCGACGAAGAAGCCACATTGGATGAATTCCTTCGCAATAGTTCAACTTCGGGTTCAAGCGAAGAAGAATAAACGAAGCTCAAGATATATTATTTCTTTTGTAGTCCCACTAAAAATATATATATATATATAAGTGTGGACGTTCTTGCGGATTAATATTTTAAGTTTACGCCTTTAATTTTTTTCGTTTTGTGTACTTACACGATTCAACGTTATTAACAATCGTTTGTTTCAAAGGTTAATCGTTTTTTTTCGTTTTTTAAACTGTTTTTTATCAAATTAACGGTTTTAAAAAAACAGCGGTTTTTTTTATAACCGGTTATTACCAGTTGTATTTAAAAAAACCGGTTTTTACCGTTTAAAACTTTAAACCGGTTTATACCGTTTATATTTAAAAAAAAACCGGTTATTAACCGAAACCGGTTTTCAATAACGGTTTTTTTATAAAAGAAAAAAATCGAAACCGGTTTTTAACGGAACCGGTTTAAAAAAAATAATTTGTACATGTCTAGTTGGTGTCAATGGGAGAAAAAGGTTAGCTAAATGTGGAAGTAAAATTTGTAATGTTTTTATGTGTGTCATGTTTTGTTTTTTTCTTCGACCAAATAGGGTGATATAGAGAGTTATGATATTGGTTAACATACATATCACCTGCTAGTTTTTTTTTAATTTCTATATGTATGTCATCGCACACATATAAATATGTGGGTGTTAGTGTTTAATACAAAATCAACAAACCTATTAAATAAAAATATTTACATTAATGTAAAACTGAATTTAAATAAAATATATTAAACTTTGCAAGAGTTATTAAATTAATAAATACCCATGTCACAAAAATATTTACGTAACAAAAAATAAATAAAGCCAAGTCGTTTATCGTTTCTTGTAGTGATAGTTTGCACCATCATCAGCTAATATCTTCCTAATTCTGACGTAAGTATCATTTTCAGTAACGTAAAAAACACCACAAAAAACATAAAAAATAATTTACGCAAAACGTAAAACTTAGATAAACCCACAAAACAAATTAAATACTGAAAACATTTTATGCAAGAAAAATAAACAACAAAACGAATTTAATATCATTTACGCCAAATGTAATATATCATTTACACCAAAAGTAAAAGTTAGACGAATCTACAAAACGAATTAAAAATAGTGTTTGGCATTTCAAACTATCATTTACACCAACCCAGATAGACCTTACACAAACCCATCAAAATATAACCCCAATTTACGTTACCATAAAAAAAAATGGCCATTGAATATCATTTACGCAAACGTAAAACCTAGACAAACCCACAAAACAAATTAAATACAATGTTAGGCATTTCAAACTATCATTTACACAAATCCCCATAAAAATTAGATAAAACTATCAAGTGTAAACCCAGTTGACATTCTTTGTCGTTATTTACACCAAAGAAAAATAAAAAGACGGTGTACGTAAATAACTTCATATGAGTCCAAAACTCAAATCCCAACCATTTATCTTATTTACACAGAAGTGTAAAAAAACATTTATAGCACTGTAAAAACCATTGTATATGTAATATATTGATCACTTATCTAAACTTTTAAAACAGCCTAAAACTAACTTTGAACATAAAAAACTGAATCGTTTTGGTACTTTTCAAAATTTTTATAAATCTTAACAAAAAGCACATTTCCATTGCCACAAAAAACTCAAATCTCAACCATTTATCTCATATACAACAGTGTAAAAAACATTTACAGCATGGTAAAAACCATTGTAAAAACTAGAACACTTATCTAAACTTTTACAACTTAAAACTGACTTTGAACATAAAGGCTGAATCGTTTTGGTACTCAATCTTGAAAAAAAAGAACATTTCCATTGTCATAAAAAACCCAAATCCCAACCATTTATCTCATTTACAACAATGTAAAAAAACCATTTTCAACACTGTAAAATAATCGTATATGTAAAAAATAGAACACTTATCTAAACTTTTACACCGTAAATCCAACTAAAACCAATTTTTATAAATTTCATAGCACCCCATCTATTATATAATGATAAAAAGAGTACAGAAAGAGTGCATCAACTTTAAATATTAGTTATACACACATTAAATGAATAATCAACTATCTACAGGATGAATAAAATGCATTTTAAAATAGTCTTAAAGCCATTATAATGATGAAGTTGTATTAAACACAAGATGTTACACACATGAACAAAAGATAACCAGCTATACAGTTACAAGACAATCATATTTAAAACCAAGAATCAATAACGTAAAACCAACTAGAACCCATATTTAAAACCCATATCTAAATTTTTTTATAAATCTTGAGAAAAAAAATGTTTTGGTACTTGTTAAATTTTTTGTAAATCTTGAAAAAAAAGGTAGTGTTTTTTACTTTTGAATGCTTTAAATTCCCAAAAGTGCATACCAAATCGGTTTGTGTAAAAGAAATTAAGAAGAAGGAACCTGCAACAACACATCCTTCTGTTTGCAACACCCTGATTTGAACCCGCAACACCACAGCCTTCATTTCTCACCACCACCGCATACAATCCTCACCACCACAACTAAAGACGCTACCATCACCACCATCGCCTTCACTCCTCCACCACCACCACAAACCGCCGCCCTCATCTCCAAAAACAACACTGGCTTCACTCCTCACCACTTCCAACACAACCTGGTGTTAGATTGAACAAATAAGTTGTAACAAAAACCCTTGATTCTTGACAAAATCTACAAAGGAAAACACAAAAAATAGTATCAACCTTTAACGTCAAATTCAAAAAATCTTGAAGATCGAACAACATGTGACTAAAAATCTTAAAAGAAATGTTAAAAATCTTACCTTTTTGGACAGGGCCAGATCTGAGGGTATAAAACAAACAAATCTTGAATCTTGAAAAAGTATAATGACCAGCCTCCTGAACTAGTGGCAAACATAACCACAAGACACTCCTGCGCGTTGATCTCATCATTTTTCTTTTTATCATTTTTAGATCCGATTATGGTTCATGAGGTTATTTAAAGAAGGAATCACGGTTTCCCTTTAAAACCCATAGTAGAAATTAGGTGGAGGCTCTTGAATCGGTGATGAACACCACCGAATTATAGTTGTGGATCTATTTTTTGTTTTGGTTTGGTGAAATATGGGCTTGATATTAATCTACATTTAATTTTTGTTTATGAGAGAGTGCGTGTAATATGAAAGAGAATCTCGTATGAAAAAAGAAATAGACTCCAAAATACCATTCAACTTGTTAATAACTAATTAATGACATGGCAAATTCTAATCGGTTGATAAGAGTTTTTGAGTTCTCAAGACAAGTGTTCAGTAGCCAACCAGCCGTTTTAGCTAAGTGTTCAAATTGTTATATCTAATTAATGATTTGTGCTTAGCTTGGGGCGTAGGTAGGCAACCAACGTCGCTTTAGTCACATCGAGTTAACGTGGGTAGCGGCGTTGCCCCGCTAGCGTGGCTATGGTGCCTGGCGTGTGGCGACGACGTGGCTGACTAGGATTGGGTCGCTGAATCAGACCGTTTGGGCTAGCCGTTGTAGATGGCTGTTTTATCTAACCAACTCAAATTTTAATTTTTTTTTACTATTTTTTACCTATAAATACCCACTCTAAACACCATTTTTTTCACATCTACTTTTTTCAAACACAAATCGACATCCAAAACCAACCAAAAAAAAGAAAAAGAAAATGGTTACTTGGATCGAGGAGGAGGAGGAGATAGCGCTAGTGACGTCAATCGTTGACCCACAACATGCCCTAAGTCATGGTTAAACAGCGTACTGGACACAAGCGTTTCGTCAATACCAACAACCTGTTGGAAACCCTTGTCCAACTTGAACGTGTGTCAACATAAGTGGCGTGAGCTAAAACCGAAGTTTGATCGGTTTAAAGCATGCTTCAACCTTGTCCCTGCGGGCGACCTTAGACACGACGATCGAGTGAAGTTCGCCAAAATCGAGTATAGGCACGATGGCAATCCAGGATTTCATTGGGTTCCCTATTTTAATATTTATCGTAATTTGTAATTTTTTCAATTTTAGGATTATGAAATTTTCTAATTTTTAGGATTTATTATTAAGTTGTTTTTTTAATTTATTAGGATTTTATGTAACTTTTTTCTAGTAATATAGAGGTGTGTTTTAATATAAAAAGTCAAAATATAAAAAAATATAATATCCACATGGCCATCCACGCCGCTGCAACACCCCACCTGTTTTGTATTTGGAATATGTTTTATATAATGTGACATTTTAAATTGTGACATGAATAAATATTTAAATATTTAATAGTGCCATAAGCTTTGGGATATGATATGAAGTGCAAAAAATATTTATAGCCCGCAAACGAGAAATCGTGGAAAATAAGGTTGGCCGACAAATCATTTACCGGATATGTATTTTTTTACAGTTGTCATATTGTAATTATTTTTTTTAAGTTTTTTACTTTTTAGTTTGAATTATGTATTTTTTTATTTGAATGAAATTCAAATTTTAATTACATTTTACTTTATTCAAATTATAAAAAAAAGTTCAAATGTACTTAGGGTAGAGCGTCGTCTATGTTTTGCAATGCAAGTGTACTTTGTAATGAATTTGGCATGGCGCTGGTTGATTGGTCGGGGGCATGGGTACTATCCATAAGTGCCCCTTCCCCCCTAAGACCATGTGTAATGGTCAAGCCTTATAAGACCCCATAAGTGGGGTTATGTGACAAGTGACAAAATGTATAAGAGAGGGGGTTATATAACTTGAGTATGTAGTGGAAAGGGGGTTATATAAGCCCTGCAATTATAGATAGATATGTATGTATATATGTGTGTGAGAGAGCAACCATTGTGTTAGGCGCTATACATATCACGGGGTGAATTATAAAGCCCGTATAACGCCGGCCGTAATGGTTTTTCAAGGCGCCATAAGGTTTTATGTGTGAGAAGGGCGCCATATCCAGCCCCACTACATAAGACCAAGGTTATCTTTTATAATTTTTTGTTCTACTTCACATCACTATCACGTCATAAAGTACATGTCACACATCAAAACACTACTTTTACTAACCTTTTTTTCTCTAAACCTTATCGTAGTTTCACTAGTTTTCATCAAACATTGAATGATTTTTTAATCATTTCCTACTTATTAAAATCTTATTTTTTTATATTAACTAGTAGTGATGCAGCCCGCGCTTCACGGCGGGGTTGTATGAAGGTGTTGGCGATGGTGTATTTGCTACATGATATATTGATGGGTTATTATAGATCATGCAGGCTTTAATCTAAACGACGGTAAATATAAGTAATCAACATAATTAAGTAAACATGTCTAGAGTTAAAAGGTAACTTTAACTATAATAAGGTAAATAAAAAAATTAATTATTTTCACGTCATCATCATCTCATGCCTGAAAAAGTCAATACCCCAAAGAGATAACCAAATTGGTAAGCATCTCCCGTTTCCGGTTTCGCAACCCGATTTTACCACTTGAAACACCAGCACTAGTGTACCCCTACCCGATTGCCTCTACCCGAACGTAGAGGCAATAAACCCATCCATTCTCGATCAATATATGGATTCTCAATCGATATATGGTCTAATGTGAACTTTAGAGTTAAATGCATATCTAATTGGAGGAATTTCGGAACTCTTTCATAAGGATCAGAATGTGGAATTTCGGGACACTAATATACTTATATGTGGCGGTCGCTTACAATGATATGTGTGAGGAAGCCAATAGAGGCTTAAGCTGAAGAACTTGTTTTATATATCCATTTGTATTACAAAACATGGAATTCAATAGTTGAATGATATTTTAGATGTTTATGAACTGTGATGAAAAGTCTATGAAGTTTTGCATTTAGGAAATCTTGTGTATATACAAAAGTAATGTCACATAATGTGACACTACTTAGCAACATTAAGGTTCTGTATTTATGACGAATTATTGTGCGACGATAATACATGAAAAGTAGTTTTGAAACATAAGAAAGCTATTACAAAAGGTTTGATTATTCGAGAAGATTATCCACTATTTTTCTATAAAAAAACTGTTAGAAAAACTGCTACTGAAAGGAAATAAATTTAGAGACAGAAACAGTGAACGGAGCTTGTGTTTGACACAATTCCCTTAAACGATTTAGGTAATGAAGGATGCCATCTGTTTTGATTCTAACTTGGTTTCAGCTCCACAGGATAATTCATCTCGCAAATCGTTATCTGTAACCGAGGTATGTTGTGCTTCACGAATGCATCTTTGCAGGTCGGTTACAATTTGAGAACACAAAAGATGGATGGAATTAGCATATTCTCTTGGACTAAGAGCATCTGCTACGACATTGGCTTTGCCTGGGTGATAACGGATTTCGCAGTCAAAATCGTTCAGAAGTTCGACCCATAGTCGTTGCCTCATGTTTAACTCTTTTTGGTTGAAGATATGCTAAAGGCTCTTATGGTCAGTATAGATCTCACAATTTGTGCCATAGAGATAATGTCTCCATATCTTCAGAGCGAACACGACTGCCCCGAGTGCAAGGCCGTGAGTGGTGTAATTCCTTTCATGGACTTTAAGTTATCTTGAGGCGTAGGCTATCACCTTACCCCTTTGCATTAAGACACACCCTAACCCCTGCCCTGATGCGTCACAAAAGACCACAAAGTCGTCACAACCGTCAGGGAGGGTAAGGACAAGTGCACCACAAAGTCTCCGTTTCAAGGTTTGAAAAGTCTCCTCCTGCTTGGGCCCCCAATCGAAGGGTTTACCCTTATGAATCAAGGCTGTGAGTGGTAAAGCAATACGGGAAAGTTGGCGATAAAGCGTCAATAATAACCCGCTAAGCCGAGGAATGATCTGACTTCGGTAGGGGTGCATGGTGCCTGCCATTCTTGCACTACTTTGAT
Source organism: Scalesia atractyloides (assembly GCA_947069175.1). Lineage (NCBI taxonomy): Eukaryota > Viridiplantae > Streptophyta > Magnoliopsida > Asterales > Asteraceae > Scalesia > Scalesia atractyloides. The sequence goes on from CAMTDV010000022.1 coordinate 31,378,075, forward strand.
TTCTGCTGGGTCAACGTGAATTCCCTTGTCGTTGACGACGTGACCAAGGAATTGGACTTCCCTCAACTAGAATTCACATTTGGAAAACTTAGCGTAAAGCTTTTCAGTATTCAAGAGTGTGAGGATCAGCCGAAGATGTCGTTCTTGATCTGACTTAGTCTTGGAATAGATAAGGATGTCATCAATAAATACAATGACAAAGCGGTCAAGATAAGGCTTGCACACTCTATTCATTAAATCCATAAAGACAGCTGGAGCATTAGTCAAACCAAAGGGCATGACCATGAATTCGTAGTGGCCATAGCGAGTTCGAAATGCGGTTTTTGGGATGTCTTCATCACGTACTCTAAGCTGATGGTAGCCGGAACGGAGATCGATTTTCGAGAAGCATGTTGCACCCTACAGTTGATCTAAGAGATCGTCTATGCGAGGTAATGGGTAACGGTTCTTGATGGTTAGCTTGTTGAGCTCCCGATAATCTATGCACGTTCGGAAGGTTCCGTCTTTCTTCTTGACAAAAAGAATCGGCACACCCTAAGGTGATGAACTAGGGCGAATAAACCCTTTGCCCGTCAGCTTTTGCAATTGACTAGCTAATTCTTGCATTTCGGATGGAGCCAATCGATATGGAGATTTTGCAACTAGGGTGGCACCAGGTACAAGATCGATTCGAAATTCGACTTCTCGCATAGGAGGAAGTCTCGAGACGTCGTCTGGAAAGACTTGAGGGAAATCTCTAACAATGGGGATATCTTCAAGCTTCTTCTCCTTGCCTTCTTTCTTAACAATATGGGCTAGAAATGCCATGTAGTCTTTGTGAAGATACTTTCGGGCTTGCAGGCATGACATCAGTTTAAGTCCCTTAGAGGAGGTTTCACCGAATATGCGAAGAGTTTGACCATCGACAAGAGGAATCCGAATATACTTTTCATAACATACTATTTCGGCATGATGCTGACTGACCAGTCCATGCCAATGATGATGTCAAAGCTTCCCAATTTCATGGGGATGAGGTCGATTGTGAAATCATGCTCATTAAGAGTAAGAGTGCAATTGCGAATGATAGCATCTAGCGTAATAGGTTCTCCGTCCGCTACTTCTACTAATGTTGATACACTTTTGTGTCTGTCGCTTGTTCTTAGTTACGTATGTAATTGTACGGTCTTTGTTTAATGTGTCTGTATAGTTTTGTCATGTCGACCAAATCAAGATATCCTCCTATCTTGGTTTAGTAAAACGATTAGATAGTTTATGTAAAACAGTTGCATGTGTGCATACTGTTGAGTCTTGTGTACGTCATGTCTGTGACAAGATCTCCAAAGAAGACTTCTATGTGCGAATGAGAAATGCTTCGTACGAGCAAGATATTTCTCGTACGAGCCACCTACCATTCGTACGAATGATTCCCTCTAAACAAGCATTCTGCTTGATTCGTACGAGGAAGTACATGATTCGTACGAGCCAGCTTTTCATACGAGTATCTTTGGAGTATGTTCTTCGTGTCTTTTGGTGTTTTGTATGACCAGCAACATACTTTGTACTGTTGCTAGGTGTGGACACTATATAAAAAGACATGCATTTCTCAGTATAGTGTAGTTGAGACGAGAGAGACTATAGCTATACTAGAGAGAGACACAAGAGCACAAAGTGTGTTGCATGAGAGTGTATGAACATTGTTTGTATATGTTTGTATTAGTTCTCTTCAGTTAATCAAGATATTGAATCTTTGGTTATCCTGTGTTTTTACTTTGTTTTGGTTTGCATACTTACGAGGATTCCGCACTCATATTTGTGTTGTATAAACAGGGAAGTAGGTTAATCTTGATCCTCCAAGTGGACCTAAAAGTGGTGTCAGAGCTTTAGCTCTCTTCCTTGTTTGAAAAGCAAGCTTAGTATTGTGTCTGAGCTAATTTTGAGGGTTTCTTGAAGTATTCTTGAACTTTCAGCAGGAAACTTAAGTTTTTGAAAGATAACAAACTTAAAACTTAGTTAAAACTTGTTGTATACAGAAAATTTTCGTAAAAACCTTGTTATAATACATGGAGAAATGTTAAAATCTGGTTTTTCTTAAAATTTTCGTCTGTTCAAGTTAAACACATTTGCAGGAGAAACTCACCGGAAAAACTCACCAGAATATTGTTGTAGGTTGACCAAATCTCTGACATTCTGGACTTGACTGTTAAAACTAGAAAAACTGGTATAGAATGTTTGTCTTTTTAACCAAATTTGTGTAGACAACATACCACTTTCGAAAACCAGTCTGTGCAAGAAAAGGAAATTTTTCACCAACCAGCCCTGCAAAAAGATTCCTCTGCGAAAAACATCTGTGCGAATAACCCATCCGCACGAAGAACTAGACTGTTCGTGCAAAAGACCAGTCATCCGCATGAAGAACCTGGTTCGCACGAAAGACTAAGTTGTCCGCACAGTGTCCCCCTACTAAACACCTGGTTCGTACGAAGGACTATCTCGTTCGTACGAAACATTGGTTCATACGAAGAACAACTTAATCTGTTTTTCGTGTTTCAGTTCTTCAAGTTTTTCAAACTTTGCGATTTTTCAAATTTTGTGATTTTTAAAAGGAGACTGTTATTTTTCAAAAATTAAACCTTTTAATTTTCATAATCAAGAAAAATATAATGAGTACTAATCCGTAGGATTGGAGTAGTAGTTCGAGCACAAATCAAGACTCTTCGCAAAGCTCCGTAACCACATGGGTAAAATCATTGATGCCTCAACATACAGCCATGATTACTGCAAATTAATGGGTGTGTGTCGCAAACCAGAACCAGAGCATTCACTCTTCTGATGAGTGAGAGTGAAATCGGGAGTAATAACCGTCCACCTAAACTGAACCATATGAATGATTATCCATCCTGGAAAAGTCGTTTCCACACATATGTTCTCGGACAGAACACAGAATTATGCACATGTTTTACTAAACCCTATAAAGAATCACTCGAAGAGGCAGGTTCAAATCAAACCTCCTTAGCCAATCTAGATGAAGGCGATAAAAAGGCTTACGATCTAGAGAAAAAGGCGTTTGCTATCCTAACACAGGCACTCCATAAAGATATTTATCATCAGTTTGTATATTGTACGACCACCAAAAATCTGTGGGATACCCTGGAAGCAAGAGGAGAGGGTAATGCTGCAACCAGAAAAATTCGGCATGATCTGCTAAAGAAGGAGTTTGAAGGTTTCATGTTCATGGAAAATGAAACACTAAATGATATGACAACACGTTTCTACCATTTTCTCAGCGAAATGCACTCGTACAAAGTGTTAGCATCTCCACAAGAAATCGTGATGCGCTTTGCTGACGCATTACCGCCAAAATGGGGTCAATTTATTGACTTATTGAAACATACAGGTGTTTTGGATTCAATCATTATTTATGAATTTGTGGAGAAATGGAAAACAAAAATGAAGAAGAACTTCGAAAGGCACAAAGAATTACTATTCCACAAAACCCTGAGATGTACTTTGGAGCTATTAATACAGGTATTAGTGCAAGTCAGCAACCAAAGCTTCAAACCACGTTTGTGTCAAACGTGAATCCCTTTCTACCATAACCTGTTTAATCAAATTAGTCTGCAAGCTCAAGTACTCAAGCCTATGGAAAAGTTTTTGATCCGAAAGCCTTTCTACCACAACCACGAGATCTTGCACCTCAAGTTCCACAGCAAGCTCCTCAAAAAGCTTTCTATGGAAACAATGTTCAACCTGTAAATCCCAATACAGTCAGACTTGACACATCACAATTTCCAAGGTCAGCGTAGAAGTTGCTCAAGAACATATGGAACTTCTAGAAACCATGGTTAGTGCCTATTGTGGATTAGTGGCTGGTCAAATTGGAAACATCAATTTGACTAATGAAGACTACTAACAAATAGACATAGATGAGATGGAGCTAATGGATATCAAGTGGGCATTTGCAAGTGCGGTAAGAAGAGCTAAGGATTATATGAGCAGAACATGAAGAAGCAGTTTGGAAAGCAAGAAAGATACAAAATATGGTTTTGATAAAAATACTTTTTACTTGCTTCAACTGTGGTGAAAAAGGTCACTTCAAGCGTGAGTGCACGAGACCTAGCAAACAAGGAAATCACAACCCCTTCAGAAATCAATCACAACCATCCAACACAGTTCCAGTTAACAATGATCGAAGGATAGTAGCTTTTAACAACCCAAACAATACCAACCAGTTAGGACCTTCAAACAACACAAACAGAGCTTTAGTAGTTCAGGCAGATGAAGGATGCGATTGGTTAGTACAATTGGGAAACGAGAATCAAGGAGGAACTACATGTTATGCAAGGATTATCAGCCGAATCAAACATGTTCACAACATAGACAATTCTGAAGATGATAGTTCGGGGTATAATGGTAGTTCTGATGAAGATTGCTCGAGTTCAGGTGGTTATGGATCTGATACAGATATCAGGGAAGGAAGTGATGCTGAGGTCAGAGAGTTGCTGAAAGAAGCAGAAAAGCTGAGAAGTAAAAAGGTTGGTTTGATGATAAAGGTAGAAGCTTCATCGAAGGAAACGGAATAGTTCAGTACAAATAGTGCAGCCTTTCCTCATCATACTGCCTTCATGGATAATGTTGTGGTTTGACAAGTCAGATAAATTCCGACTCTCAAGTTTGCAATGATTGTGCTGAATTAAAAAAAAATTTGAAACAATAACAGTCACTATCAAAATCTAGTTGTTGAACTGTCAAAATGCAAAGAGGCTAACTTGGCTTTAACTCGAAACGAAAAAGAATTAATTTTTAATAGAACCCTTAAGAAAAGCGTTTCTGAATTAACAAAGACAGTTTGGACAAACAAATAGGAATTAATAACTACATTAATCTCCTTGAGGAAACAAAGAAAGAGTTGGCCATCGCCAAATGCGAACATGATGCGATCAAGCTAAAAAATTGGAAAGTTATTCTAACTCCCAATATGTGCTTGATAATATCATTGACGTTCAAAAACTAAAAGGAGATGTTAAATGCATTGGGTATAAGTCGTGTCCACCTCCGTTAAACACAACTATGCAAATTGCCTGATGAAGAGGAAATGCCATGCTTTTAACCCTTGGTACCTCTTAATCCTGAAGAATTTGCAGCAGGATTAGGGTTCAAGCTAGACAATTCCTCAGTTGAATCTGCGACGAGAAATGTAACATTCGTCGTAAAACGGGTTTCAAAACCCGCTTCATTTAATAATCAAATATTCGGTTAAAAGTTCTTTGCGTATTTATTGTGCCGGTTATTTTAAATATTTCCTAATTAATAAATATTTTAGAATTTAAAAACCATAATTAATAAATAATAATAATAAGTAAATTAAAATAAACCCTAAAATAATAAAACAAAATTTTGAATAGAGTAGCCGGGTTTCGAACCCGGGTCTCCCGCGTATGCACACACACAAATCACCACTACTCCACACACACTTTGGTGATTGAATCAGAAATAAATAATCTATATAGAAGAACTAGTAACTGAACCTGTAAATCAAAAGCTCCATTACCGAATCTGTTGTCAAAGATCAAAATCGTGAAATCTAAGGAATAGCATCTTCTTTACGATTGGAAACGGATATAACTGATGGCAAACATCAGTTATAACCGAAACTTAAAATCATTTCATTCAAATCGTGTAAATCATAACCGAAAAGTTAACCAAGATAGAGAATCACCTTTGCCTATAAATACCGTCTATCAATCATTCTAAAGCTCACACTTCCAACCTCACTGCTCAAACACTCTGTTCTTGACGGAAAACAATTTCTGTTCGCCGAAATCTAGGCACTGCTCGTCGGAACACCTGCAATCGTCGGTAATCTTTCAGTTATCCTTGTAATTTGTTATTAACATGTCTAATTTATAAAAAAAAACATAACAACAACATTATTTGCACCTAGCATGATCGAGTTCTGTTTTGGGTTGTTTCATGAAGAAGATGAAGTTCGAGTTGTGGATATATTCAATTAAAAACGGGTTATAACCGGGTTAGACACCCAGCCTAGTTGGTTGGGCTGGGTGCAAAGCAACGTATAGGTCGCGGGTTCGAGGTGTGGGATAGTCGCCGGTTCAAAGGGTTTTTAAACCTTTTTAAATTAAATAATTTCTGATATATCCAATAAGTATCTAAGAGTAATTAAAATTGGGTTTCTTTCGGGTTAGACACGTAGCTCAGTTGGAAGAGCTGCGTGCACGTAAACGTAAGGTCACGAGTTCGAGTCTTGTTACACGCATTCCAGCCCCACTATCGAACCGGTTAGGCTACCTGTCAGTCTGACAGGATAATTTTTTTATATATATTTTTTGTACCTAAAAAAAACACTTAAAAATACAATTATGTAGGTTTAAAAATCCCAATAAATACTACAAAAATAACCTAAAAATCTAACAAAAAGTACTAAATCAAAATATTATTTTTTATATATTTATCAAATTATTGCGTTATTATTTAGGTTAGTTTTTCGGTTGTCGATCAACTCCTCAATTCGTGCGCATTCATTATCAAACAAGGAACGCAACCACTGTGAGTGAATTCCTACAAATTCCCCTTTTTATTCATGTTTTGGGGTGTATCATATGTCGCTTTATTTATTTCGTTTATTAAAACTTGTGCTGTTACCATTATATGATCTACACGTGTGATGTAAATGTTGTTTGTTGTGATGTGTGTTTACATTTTGTCAAGATGCATGCAAATCATTCATTAGGCCCATCAGTTCCTCGTTGGAGACGAGTTGAGCATCGCGTGCCTCATTAGATCGGCTTCGTTTGATTGAGCCTTGATCTCATTGTTCATCATTTGGTGTGTGCGTGTGCATTAGTTGATATTATGTGTTTTGTGATTAAATTTACATATACGTATACTCATATGTGGTTATGCACCTTTTATAACCAATAAACAAATTCATTCAAATGTTTTCACAAGATTCACTCGCCAACTTTTGTTGACCCAAAACCCTATTTTTACACATGATACAGGTGGACAGGTTGAAGCAAGGAACACATAGGAAATTGCCTTAGAAGAAAAATAAAGAAGTCATGATAAATGTATTTGAACATGTTGGGCTTGTATGTTTATTGTAATTCCTTCTTTAAAAAGAAATAATAAATATGAAACTTTATAGTAAATGTCATGAGCTTTGATGAAAACCCAATCATGCCCCGACTACCATTTCCGCTGCGGGTCAGGGTGTGACAGATAGGTATCAGAGCTCTTGACTATAGGGATATAGGATAGGTTATTAGACCCTTAGAGCCTATACTATAGTTGATTAGATTTTAATTGTTTATGTGGTTATATGCAAACTCATGATGTTTATTTGTTTCGTATTTATTACACACAAATGCATGCAAACACTTCCACTATCATTTTGTGTGATACTTAATGAGTTATACTTGTTGTCAAACATAACATGCTTACATATACATTCATCACGCATATTTCAATGTTCACATATACAAATCATCCTCATATTTCCTTTATTCAAGATTTTGTAGCATTTTTCGTTTTTCAATCTCATCAAAGTGAGTTCTATGACGGGCATGTAGTACTGGAAGGGTACAAGTACCGGTAGTCGAAACGTCCTGTCTAGGTTGGCATTCGTATAAATCCAATATAACGGACCAGTTTGCCTACCTGGGGAGTAACGATGAGAGTACGAAGGACCTATTAGGCCAAAGCATGCCACACCAAACGTCGTTCGAACTAACCCTACTTTGAGTTGTCATTGTGTCCATACCAGGACACCCTCCGACCTTATACTTTGTTGTCATGTTTTACGATTTTCATTCGAGTGGCGCAAGTGTTGACAGGCCAACACCAATATGAACCCTACCAGAGCCCAGTAGTCATGGGGGCCCACATGACTACTAAGGCCAAGTAAGGGGACATATGGGAGCCCAAACATGAGCAAAGCCCAAGACATCCTATGGATGTAGCAAATTTATTTTCTTCATTTGTTTTGTGAATGTTCATTTCTAAATACGACACATGACACCTAAAACGTCAAACTCATACTCTCGATACGTATTCCTTGTAGATGTCTTCTAGTCACCCTCGTAGAGGTAGGAGATCAGAAAAATTCCGCGAGCGCATGGCCGCCCAAATCGCGCAACAAATGGCCGCCGTAATCCCTAACATCGTAGTTCAAGTTCAACAAGCCCTTACCGCTAATCCCGTCAACCCAATCAACCAAGAAAATCAAAACGTTGTCAACCCTCCCCCAAATACCACTAAATGCACCTTCAAGCATTTCAAATCCTGCGATCCTCCAAAATACGAAGGGACTGAAGGTGTCACCGCTCTCCTCCATTGGTTTGAGGAGATGGAAAACACTTTTCTCAATTGCGACTGCCCCAATGATCGCAAGGTGCGATATGCTACCGGTCGTTTGTTCGGAGTAGCACTTACATGGTGGAATACAGAGAAGGGCAAGCGAGGTGCTGAGGATGCTTTGACCTTGACTTGGGAAGAGTTGAGGGAGATCATGACAAGACGTTTCTGTCCAAGAAGCGAAATCAAGAAATTAGCAGATGAGTTCTACTCTTTGAAACAAAAGGAGGGTGACCATACCACATACAACAAGAGATTCCTTGAGTTGAATCAGATGGTCCCCAACTTGTTCACTCCCCTCTACCTTTGATCGAACACTACATTCGAGGTCTTCCTTAAAAATTCAAGACCCTGTAATAAGTACCACACCTGCAACTTTGGAAGCAGCAATGGAGTTAGCTACAGAGCTCACCGAAAAACCACATACGGAATAAAGACTTCAAGAAGGAGAAGAAGAAGGATAAAGCATCAACCGAAACCTCAAACTCCACCCATACCGAATCCTCTTCTCAACCCACTTCTAAGAGAAAACGAGATGGGAAAAATTTCGCTGTCACCCAAGCAATCAATCAGCTCCACAAGCCGTACCCCTCCAAGCTATACCAATCACTCAAGTAGCACCCAACTCTACTTACCCAAATAAGAAACCTTACATCGGACCTCACCCTCAATGCAACACCTATTTTTATCACCATCCATCTACCGTACCTTGTCGACTGTGTGCTAATTGTGGGCGTTATGGTCATTTGAGCAAAACTTGTCGCACCCCTCAAAACCAAGCTTCACCCCTACCCAAAACATGATCCAATCATATCAAAACCTCAATACCCCATGGTTCCACATGTTCGAGCTTGCTTTAATTATGGGGACCCTACCCATTTTAGAAACACGTGCCCTCGATTGGTTAACATCATAAACGCCCAAGCTCAAGCAAACCCAGTTAACCAAGCAAATCAAGCAAACCCAGCTCCACCACCAGCAAGAGGAAGAGCTTACAACATCAACGCCAATCCTGTTGAAGATAATAACGGCCCAAACGAACCACCCAACTAGCCTTCCCTCACCAAGAGTCAAGACTCAACTCCAACCGTCTAGTTCTTAATATTTTCTCAATCTTTACGTATCCCTGTTATAAATAGGGAATTTATGTATCCAAGAATTTTAATGCAACTTGATATTACAGTTTTGTTTTATGTCTTTACTCATTTAACTTTCATATCATCATACATCACGACGTATCTCGATTTCATCATTTAAAGAAGTTGGGTTGTGTCTCACTTTTACATAGACTGACCCCTTTATCATAACAAACGAGAGAGGTACTGTCGTCATTCAGTCATGTATTCTTTCAGATTTGAGATTCAAGCTTTGGCTGTTGTGTTTGTTTATGGTTTGTAGATTTTAGAATACATAGAACTAATCATAACTTATTGACAAAGCCAATGAAAATTTGACAAGAATATGGTGGATACGCCGCTGGTACTTCCTATATATAAGTATTCTTGTCAAAGGATCAGAGGCATTGTCAGGCGGTTATGAGAGGTTCCGTGTAGGTTTAAATATCGTTATGGTTGAAGTTTTTGTTTTATGATATAACCTTATCTTTTCAAACGTATCAATTCTCTCAAAACTCTTATGCATGAGATCATACCTAGTCAATCAACTCTGTTTATCCATGTTCCGCATTTTTATACTTTAGGCATCAAAAAGCGATTCCTGTAGCAGGATATTCAACCCTTACTAGGAACGTTACCGCCTCAAATAAAATTTAAACTCTCACCCTCTTCTAATTATGTAATTGTCAAATTAAAACACCCTCCCTTCGAGTCAAACATACCACTACTACTTAAATTTTGGGACGAAATTTCTAAAAGTAGGGGATACTGTAACATTCGTCGTAAAACGGGTTTCAAAACCCGCTTCGTTTAATAATCAAATATTCGGTTAAAAGTTCGTTGCGTATTTATTGTGCCGGTTATTTTAAATATTTCCTAATTAATAAATATTTTAGAATTTAAAAACCATAATTAATAAATAATAATAATAAGTAAATTAAAATAAACCCTAAAATAATAAAACAAAATTTTGAATAGAGTAGCCGGGTTTCGAACCCGGGTCTCCCGCGTATGCACACACACAAATCACCACTACTCCACACACACTTTGGTGATTGAATCAGAAATAAATAATCTATATAGAAGAACTAGTAACTGAACCTGTAAATCAAAAGCTCCATTACCGAATCTGTTGTCAAAGATCAAAATCGCGAAATCTAAGGAATAGCATCTTCTTTACGATTGGAAACGGATATAACTGATGGCAAACATCAGTTATAACCGAAACTTAAAATCATTTCATTCAAATCGTGTAAATCGTAACCGAAAAGTTAACCAAGATAGAGAATCACCTTTGCCTATAAATACCGTCTATCAATCATTCTAAAGCTCACACTTCCAACCTCACTGCTCAAACACTCTGTTCTTGACGGAAAACAATTTCTGTTCGCCGGAATCTAGGCACTGCTCGTCGGAACACCTGCAATCGTCGGTAATCTTTCAGTTATCCTTGTAATTTGTTATTAACATGTCTAATTTATAAAAAAAAACATAACAACAACATCATTTGCACCTAGCATGATCGAGTTCAGTTTTGGGTTGTTTCATGAAGAAGATGAAGTTCGAGTTGTGGATATATTCAATTAAAAACGGGTTATAACCGGGTTAGACACCCAGCCCAGTTGGTTGGGCTGGGTGCAAAGCAACGTATAGGTCGCGGGTTCGAGGTGTGGGATAGTCGCCGGTTCAAAGGATTTTTAAACCTTTTTAAATTAAATAATTTCTGATATATTCCAATAAGTATATAAGGGTAATTAAAATTGGGTTTCTTTCGGGTTAGACACGTAGCTCAGTTGGAAGAGCTGCGTGCACGTAAACGTAAGGTCACGAGTTCGAGTCTTGTTACACGCATTCCAGCCCCCCTATCGAACCGGTCAGGCTACCTGTGAGTCTGACAGGATAATTTTTTTTATATATTATTTTATTTTAATCAATATTATTTTTGTATCTAAAAAAAACACTTAAAAATACAATTATGTAGGTTTAAAAATCCAAATAAATACTACAAAAATAACCTAAAAATCTAACAAAAAGTACTAAATCAAAATATTAATTTTTATATATTTATCAAATTATTGCGTTATTATTTAGGTTAGTTTTTCGGTTGTCGATCAACTCCTCAATTCGTGCGCATTCATTATCAAACAAGGAACGCAACCACTGTGAGTGAATTCTTACAAATTCCCCTTTTTATTCATGTTTTGGGGTGTATCATGTGTCGCTTTATTTATTTCGTTTATTTAAACTTGTGCTGTTACCATTATATGATCTACACGTGTGATATAAATGTTGTTTGTTGTGATGTGTGTTTACATTTTGTCAAGATGCATGCAAATCATTCATTAGGCCCATCAGTTCCTCGTTGGAGACGAGTTGAGCATCGCGTGCCTCATTAGATCGGCTCCGTTTGATTGAGCCTTGATCTCATTGTTCATCATTTGGTGTGTGCGTGTGCATTAGTCGATATTATGTGTTTTGTGATTAAATTTACATATACGTATACTCATATGTGGTTATGCACCTTTTATAACCAATATAACAAATTCGTTCAAATTTTTTCACAAGATTCACTCGCTAACTTTTGTTGACCCAAAACCCTATTTTTACACATGATACAGGTGGACAGGTTGAAGCAAGGAACACATAGGAAATTGCCTTAGAAGAAAAATAAAGAAGTCATGATAAATATATTTGACATGTTGGGCTTGTATGATTATTGTAATTCCTTCTTTAAAAAGAAATAATAAATATGAAACTTTATAGTAAATGTCACGAGCTTTGATGAAAACCCAATCATGCCCCGACTACCATTTCCGCTGCGGGTCAGGGTGTGACAAGAAAAGTCTTTGTTAGAATATCCAACCTTTCTAAAATTTTAATCAATTCCTCAGTTGAATCTGCGACGAGAAACGCTAAAAAGCATTGAAACTAGATCCTTCAGAAAGGCAACCAAGTTCTTCAAATTTAATAAAACCAAAAAGTGTTAAAAATGTAAATAATAGTCATTCTGGTAAATTTCAAAATTCTTGGAAAGCTAAGACCGGTGATAGTTCAAGAGGAGGCACAAAATTTCCAACTCATCAAGAAATAGAAATCACATTTCTTGATGATAAGGGTCGACCCAAGACCACTAATGCTTGGGTCCCCATCTCAAACTGATCGGGTTTTTGAAATGTGCAGAGTGTTCTAGGAGGAACTGTGAATAGTCATTGGATTGCTGACAATGGAGCATCAAGGCACATGACAGGCGACTTAAGGCTCCTTTATGATGTGAAAAGCATTCGAGGAGGCTATGTTGCTTTTGCTGGAGACAAAGGCGGGTACATCACTGGAGAAGGAATGGTATCCAATGGTGTGGTTAGCTTTGATAAAATTAATTATGTTCGTCAAATTGATCACAATCTTCTTAGCGTTTCTCAAATCTGCGACAAGAAGTTCACGGTTCATTTTGATGATACCAGATGTTATGTCCTGAAACCTGGTTTCAAGATTCCCAAAGAATGGATACTCCTGTCAGCTCCAAGAATTAACGACTTGTATATTCTTGACATGAGCCAAGCTATTACCATGTCTGCACAAGTTACATGTTTTGTCTCAAAAGCCACCGAAAAGGAATCAATCTCTTGGCACAGACGAATGAGACACATTCACTTGAGGAAAATGAACTATTTAGTGAAAAATAATATTGTGAATGGTGTACCAGTGAAAAACTTTCATCTACAAGACGTCTGTGTATCATGCCAAAAGGGAAAGCAAGCAAGAAAATCTCATTCTGTGAAGAAGATCAACACGGTGAATATGCCTCTGGAACGTCTTCATATGGACCTTTTTGGACCTATGAAACCCCCAGACTACCTTTGGTGATTCTTATTATTTAGTAGTTACTGATGACTACTCAAGATTTTCATGGGTGAATATGTTGGCACACAAGAGTGAAGTTTCTGAAATCCTCAAGAATCTCCTAACTCTGCTTGAAAATTTGTACAATTTGAAGTTAAGGAGAATCAGAAGCGACAACGGAACCGAATTCAAGAATCAAGTTATGGATGAGTTCTGTTCTTCTAAAGGCATTCTGCATGAGTATAGTTCTCGATACACTCCACAGCAAAATGGTGTCCCTGCGAGGAAAAATAGAACTCTGATTGAAACAGCAAGAACTATTCTAGTAGAATCAGAACTTCATGTTCAATTTTGGGGAGAAGCTGTTGCTACGGCATGTTATACGATAAATAGAGTTCTTACGGTGAAGAGGCACGGGAAAACATGTTTCAAGTTGTTACATAAAAGGAAACCAGATGTTTCTTTCTTAGAACCTTTTGGAGCTCCATGCACTATGATTGATCCACATGGTAAATTTGGTCCGAAAGCTATCGAAGGTTTCTTTCTTGGATATGCTACTCCTACTTTCAGAGTGTGGAATTTGTCAACAAAGAAGATTGAAGAATGGGGTGAATTCAAGTTTCAAAGATACACTGAATCAGTAAGAGTTCCGGGTGCTCCTTGGATGTTTGACTACGATGGGCTGTTTAACTCCTTTAATCTGCCAACTTTTGATGATGCTTCTGCAGCTGCTCAAATGTTACTAGAAAGGGATACTGCAGTTGACTCGTCATTAGTACGACCAATTATTGTTAACCCTCAAGTGTCTACTTCGGTTAACAATCTTGTTCAAAATGAGGAATTCAAAGACGCTGCTGATTACAATGTTTCGTCAGAAGATGACGAGTTCCATGATGCAAATGAAGCTACTTCTGCTTCAGTTCCTGAAATTTCAGATGTCACATGAAATATTCAGAATGTAGGGACTACTAAAGGTCATGCGTCTACATCTTCATCAAATCTAGCAAACGAATTAGTTGTTGATCTGAATATCAACAATCTGGGTATAAATTCTCGAGTTCCTGATGTTCCTGAAACTCGAATTCATAATACCCATCCTCAGTAGAATATTATAGGAGAGGTCCAAAGTGGTGTGCAGACTCGTAATCAGCTCAGGAATAATCAGAATGCTGGATTGTATTTGGTTATTAGGGAATCTAGGGAACATAATGATTGGTCTTTTGCCTGCTATGTCTGCCAAGTTGAACCGAAATCTTGGAAGGAGGCTATGAAAGAAGACTCATGGGTTGAAGCAATGCAGGAAGAACTTCTGTAGTTTCAGAAGTCAGGCGTACGGAAATTGGTTGACAGGCCTAACAACTATAAGAAGATTGGTACAAGATGGGTTTACAAATGTAAGAAGGATGACCGAGGTGCTGTTGTGAGAAACAAAGCAAGATTGGTCGTCCACTTTAATCAGGTAGAAGACATTGATTACAATGAAGTTTATGCACCGGTAGCTCGTCTTGAGGCCATAAGAATTGTCTTGGCTTATGCGTCCTACAAGAAGTTTATTGTCTACCAAATGGATGTTAAGAGTGTATTTCTTCATGGTGTGGTTGAAGAAGAGGTATATGTTGAGCAACCGCCTGGTTTTGAAGACCCAATCCATCCTGACAAGGTTTGGCTTCTCAGTAAGGCGCTATATGGTCTTCATCAAGCTCCACGGGCTTGGTATGAAACGTTGTCTTCCTATCTTTTGAAGAATGGTTTTCGACGTGGATTGATCGATTGTACTCTCTTCATCAAGGAACCGAATGAGGACCTATTGTTGGTGCAGGTGTATGTTGATGATATTATTTTTGGGTCGACTAACGAGAATGTTCAAAGAATTTGAGCAGGTCATGCAGGAGAAGTTCGAGATGAGCGCTATGGGAGAAATGACTTTCTTTTTAGGTTCGCAGGTTCATCAATCTAAGGAAGGGATTTTCATCCATCAAACCAAGTACGTCAGGGATATTCTCAAACGATTTCAAATGGAAGACTCAAAGCCCTTGGGAACTCCATTAGCTCAGAATCATGGGATTACTCTTGACAAAATGGGTGAACATGTGGAACCATCTCTTTATCATGGTATGATCGGATCTCTCATGTATCTTACTGCTTTAAGACCCGATATAATGTACCCGACATGTCTTCTAGCTCGCTACCAGTCCAGTCCAAAGGTTTCTCATTTGATGGCTGTGAAAAGAATCTTTCGTTATTTGAAGGGTCGTCCGAACACTGGTCTATGGTACCCTAAGGATGATAACTTTGATTTGACAGCATTAAGTGATTCTGGTCATGGTGGCTGCAAGATTGATGCAAAATCAACATCAGCAGGATGTCAGTTCTTGGGAAATCGCATAGTCACGTGGCAGTGCAAAAAGCAGACTTGTGTAGCTACATCAACCAGTGAGGCTCAGTATATTTCAGCTTCTAGTTGATGCTCTCAGGTTCTATGGATCCAACAGCAAATGCGCGACTACGGTTTTGAATTTCTAACTACTCCTATTTTTGTTGATAACGAAGCTGCTTTACAGATCACTCGTAATCCTATACAACACTCAAAAACTAAACACATTGAGATTAAGTATCATTTCATACGAGATTGTTATGAAAAGCAACTTATAAATGTTGTTAAAATCCAACCGATTACCAACGTGCCGACCTGTTTACAAAAGCTTTTGATAAATCTCGTTTTGATTATCTACTTTTGGGCAATGGCATCAAGGTGAAACCCGAGTAACTCATCCTTGGCTAATCATTTTCGTATATATTTTCTTCAAAACCTAAAATTACAAAAAGATTTTCTATTTTCTCTTAGTTTTATATTTTAGGGGGAGAATATTTCAAGAAAATACAAAAAACATGAGAAAATGAAAAAATACAAAAATATGTCTTTTATTTAGTTTAAGTTTTTCTTACCTTCTTTATTTATGGGGGAGAAAAATTAGAAAAATACAGAAACAATAGAAAAACCAAAAAAAAATGAGTTTCTTGGATAAATATGTGAAGATGATAAAATACACCAGTTATCTGTCAATAAACAGTAAAAAACACAAAATGAAAGATTGATAACTAGCTTTACTAATGATGTATCGGTAGGCTCACAATCAGAGTAAAATATGCAGGTTGATATAAAAATAATGGACTGCAAGCCAGGTGGGAACCATTCATTGGCATATGGTTTTTGTACCGAAATTTCATTTGATAGTATGCGAGGATCTAAGATATGCGGTCTTTATGCTAACTTATCATCTGGGTATCATGGTTGAATCTTTTGCTGAAAAATAACGGTGACGCAAGTCTAGAACTTCCATGATACCAGACATACGTGTAAATACTGCATACGACCTTCAATAAGTGATAAACATATCGCATCCACCCAAAAATAAGTGATAAAATATCACAGCTTTATGCGGGAGATAAGTTCGTCTCTTTGTTGGTACGATGGTACTAACTTATTCATAGACTTACTCTTGTGCCCTGCGTGCATCTGAAAATCAAGTTCCTCATCAATAAGTGATTTAATCACATAGGGCTTGTTTTCAATCAAAATAAGCAGTATACTCACCAGTAAGATTTTCTCTCGTGCATGTCTTGATACGGGGAATGTGTCGTGAAGTGGTGGAACACCGGCTAGTAAGTATAATTCATACCTTAATCATATCTCCTAATCATGATTACATCTGATAAGCTGAGCTTACGTGGACAACAATACCGATCATCATAGTAGAATGCTTATTTATTTATTTAATTTAATGTTTTAAACAAAACTCGTTTTGACAAGATTAAAAGCTGGTATGATTCTCTTAACTTGAAACTCTGAAAAAGATTATTTAGTAAATATATAGTTTACTTTTATCTGTTACTGTTTATTTTGTTTAGTTTATTTTGTTGTTTAATTAAGTTCTTTTTGAATTAGCCAAAATTGAAGCTCAAAAGTTTTCTACCAAGATACGCCCTAAAACCATTCGCTTTGATATCATAACTTCATAAAAGTACTTTCTTACAATGGGTAAACTCATCTAAAAAGAACAAAATCTGTTTAACAAGCACTTTTCCTAACTTAACTTGTGATTCTTGTGGATCTGTGCAAAGTTCTAAATAGGTCAGCGAAAAACCTAAGGTCCTCGAAGAACTGAAAGTCCAGTTTTGAAAGACATGGACTCGTACGAATCATTATTCGTACGAGCCACTGTGCTTCGTACGAATGATCATTGGGTCTTGTACATTTGGAGTTCTTCGTACGAGTTTAGTAATTCGCACGAGTGTCTTGATGTGGTATAAAAAAGTGATGAAGTTCTTTGGTAGAACTTCACTTTCACCTTGCTCACGTCATCTTTACACCCCTCCTTAAGTTGTTTTTGATTTCTTTAAGGTATACTTGACAGTGTTGGCATACTTTGAAGTTGAACAACTTAAACATTATCTGACCATGTGACTTTGACTGACTTGAACAACAAAATTTAAGCGAAGAATCATTTTAACCAAAAAACAAGTTACTTCTCTTGAAGTTGTTTTACGAACTAGATTTGTATGAATGAGACATCACTCGCACGAATAACACATCTTCGTACGAGCCAACTATTCATATGAATGAAACAATTGTTCGACTTAATCAAGAGTTCATAAAAATGAGTTGTTCTTCATACGAATAAATTGTTATTCGTATGAGTCAGTAGTTCTTTGTTCAGGGAATATATACATACCAAAAGTTTGGAATAAAACCTTTTTTGTTTATATTCTCTAATGAATTTGTGTTCTTATCCTAGTTGTTGTATGCGTACAGAATCGAACATAAGGAACATAAAAGAAAACCCGCAACAAAGAGAACTGATAAGTCAGAAGTGGAAATTATGTCTGTACCAAGACATAACATGGTGGCCTACTTGGATCCGGAAGAAAAATTTGTTGAGCACAAAGGTATAATGAAGTTTTTGCGCGACTAAAGGATACTTTATGCTATCTCACACAAGACTACAGTATACAAGACATTGATCAAGGAATTTTGGGATTCAGCTAAAGTTATAGAAGTGAATGGGCAGGAACTTATCCGCGGGAAAGTAAATGACTTGAACGTAGATGTGACTGTTGAAACCATTAACTCTGTATTACAGCTCGGTGATGATCCTGAAGCTCCATTCTCAGTATCGTTGAAATGTCAATGTGGATGTTTGCTTAGAATGAAATGTGTTGGAGATTTCCTCGTGGGACAACTGAACAAAGCATGGTTGCTACTCCGATACAAGTTCTTTTTACATGTTTTAACTCAGTGTTTGAGCAACAGACGAAGTGGTTATGACATGGCAAATAACGACTTGGTTGGAATGATGATAGCTTTGGCATTAAACAAACCGTTTAGTGTTTCAAAGTATATTTTTGCAATAATGAAGGAAAACCTGAGAAGAACTGGATATGGTGGAAACAAGTTTTGGATGTATCCTCGTTTTCTCCAAATGATCTTGAATGTGCAACATCCGAATCTTTAGAAGAACGACAACGATGTTTTAAAAGTTGAAGCTATGATGGAACATTCGTTGACCATCTTTAGAGGTGTAGCAGCAAAACTTTACAAGGAAAGTAACCTCATCGTAAGTTGATCAGTTTTCTAGCAAATGATCAATATATTGCACCAGAAAATGACAAGTGGCGCCATGATGACACTGTTTCGAATAATGAAGAACCAACCTTGAAAAGGATAATCGAAGATAAGTTTGGTCATAAAGGGGAAAGGGTAATGATGATGACGGTGATAATGTTGGTAATGATGGTGCCAGAGAACCAGTTGAAGAAGTCCAGCCTACCTTTACAACGGAGGAGACTGAACCTGCAATGACGGAACCCACTACAACTTTTGAACCACAACCTTCAAATACCATAGCAGCTGAAACACCTTCGGCTGAAGATACTCCAGTTGAATCGCAACCTACTACTAGTTCAGCTCAACAATCCCAGTCTACATCTCACCAATAAATTGCAAAATGAACCAGTCGCTTGTTCTCTGAAATGGAAAAGGATGAGAAATTGGATTTTCTGTTCTCTTAGTTGCAAGCTGTGGCAATCCAGATTAACAAGCATTTGGAGTTTATATCTTCAAATCGGAACACTGTTGTCAAACAACAATTGGAGATAAATTCTTTGAAAGAGACTATTAGAAAACAGGATTCTGAAATTAGTTAAGAAAAGAAAATGAGCGACTAATACTGCAGATGCTGAAAGAGCAACTCAGCTACAACATATGAGAGCAACTGATAACTCTCGGGGGATTAAGATAAATAGACTGAAAGAACGTAGTGCGGCTGTACAACGATCTGCGGAAACATTAACTGCTAAGCATAACGACTTGAGAGAATGGTATCATTCTCGCAATGCTACATTGGTTGAAGGCTTTGATGGTATTACATACGTGTTTGAAATGAGCAAAAAAAGGGTGAACATTCTATGGAATGATAGATGCAAAGCGCAGGAGATCAAGCGAAAATGTGATCAAGTTAGTGAAGACACTGGCAATCCTGATGCTTCGGCCTCATCCTCACAACCAAATGTTTTTGCATCAACTCCAGTGGTAGAGTCTAATGCACAGCAGATCGTGACCGATCCAATTACCTCTAATGCTAATCAAGATGAAACATGAAAGGTTTGATGTATTCTGGAAAGTTTTGAAGACCTGATGTTCTATCAACGTTGGATAGAAGATCTTCAGGGGGAGTTTGTTGATACTCCAGGCCATTCAGTATGAAGACCAAAGACCAAGCAACATCCAAGGGGGAGTTTGTTGATACACTTTTGTGTCTGTCGCTTGTTCTTAGTTACGTCTGTAATTGTACGGTCTATGTTTAATGTGTCTGTATAGTTTGGTCATGTTGACCAAATCAAGATATCCTCCTATCTTGGTTTAGTACAACGATTAGATTGTTTATGTAAAACAGTTGCATGTGTGCATACTGTTGAGTCTTGTGTACACGATCTCCAAAGAAGACTTCTATGTGCTAATGGGAAATGCTTCGTACGAGGAAGATATTGCTCGTACGAGCCAGCTACCATTCGTACGAACGAGTCCCTCTAAACAAGCATTCTGCTTGATACGTACGAGGAAGTACATGGTTCGTACGAGCCAGCTTGTTCATACGAGTATCTTTGGAGTATGTTCTTCGTGTCTTTTGGTGTTTCGTATGACCAGCAACATACTTCGTACTGTTGCTAAGTGTGGACACTATATAAGCAGACATGCACTTCTCAGTATAGTGTAGTTGAGACGAGAGAGACTAGAGCTATACTAGAGAGAGAGAGACACAAGAGCACAGAGTGTATTGCATGAGAGTGTATGAACATTGTTTGTATATGTTTGTATTAGTTCTCTTCAGTTAATCAAGATATTGAATCTTTGGTTATCCTGTGTTCTTACTTTGTTTTGGTTTGCATACTTACGAGGATTCCACACTCGTATTTGTGTTGTATAAACAGGGAAGTAGGTTAATCTTGATCCTCTAAGTGGACCTACAACTGTGAACGATTCCGTTAAGCCAACCGAGGTAAACCAAGAATAGACTCGAACTCTAGGGACACAAAACTCTTATCCGCGCCCGTGTCAAATAG
The DNA here is from genome assembly GCA_947069175.1 of Scalesia atractyloides. Lineage (NCBI taxonomy): Eukaryota > Viridiplantae > Streptophyta > Magnoliopsida > Asterales > Asteraceae > Scalesia > Scalesia atractyloides. The sequence continues at coordinate 31,399,002 of CAMTDV010000022.1, forward strand.
AATAGATGCATAACGCCATTAATGAGAAATGTACCGTTAACCATGTTGTTTATCTGCTCTGGCTTGGTTGGCGTTGATGTTGAATGCCCTTCCCCTGGCTGGCGGATTGGCTTGGTTTGCTTGATTCAAAGGGTTAGCTTGAGCCTATGAGTTGATGTTCACCAATCTTGGGCATGTGTTGCGGAAATGGGTTGGATCACCGCAATTTTAGCAAGCCCTCATCAGTGGCATCATGGGGTAGTTAGGTTGGTAAAATGCGCTGGGCTACGACGAGAGAGTGGAACATAGTGGGTGGCTGGTAAGGAACTTGGCCCTTGGTTTTTGGTTGGGGTTGATGTTGATTTCGGGTCTGTCTTTGAAGGGTACGACATGTTTGAATTGTATGGCCTACTCGACCACACCCTGTGTAGTGGGGACATGGGTTCTCAATGGGGTGATGGTATTGGCATCGGTTGCACTTCGGTGGGGTCCTGTATATTGTCTCTTAAATGGTGCGGTAGGAGGAGCAACTTGGGTGATTGGGGCTGTTGGGATAGGTGGTGTACGGGTTTGGCTGACTAGTTTGGGTGAGACAAAATTTTTCCCGTTCCGCTTTCTCTTGGCATTGAAACAAGAAGAAGATCCGATTTGGGTTGGTTTGGGAGTTTCAGTCAGGTTTTCTACTCGCATTCTTCTTCTTCTCATCATCAAAATCCCCATTTCTAATGTGGTTTTCAGTGAGCTCAGTGGCTAGTTCCATTGCTGCTTCCAAGGTTGTAGGTACGGTACTCATCACAGAATCTTGAATCTTCGAAGGAAGACCCTGAATATAATGCTCAATAAGGCGGTAGAGAGGAGTGAACAGATTCGGAACCATCTGGTTTAGCTCAAGAAACCTTTTGTTGTAGGTCACATGATCCCCATCTTTGTGTTTCAGGAAAGAGAATTCATCTTCCATTTCCTAATTCACTTCTTGGGCAGAAACATCTCGTCATGAGTTCCCTAAGTTGTTCCCATGTTAGAGCCACTACGGCTTCGACGCCTCTTTCCCCCTTTTCGGCATTCCACCAAGTTAGAGCTACCCCAAAGAGACGACCAGTAGCATAACGAACCTTGCGGTCGTTAGGGCAGTCATAGTTGAGAAAAGTGATTTCCATTTCTTCGAACCATCGAAGGAGGGCAGTGACCCCTTCGGTTCCCTCGTATTTTGGAGGGTTGCATGAGTTGAAGTGTTTGTAAGTGCACTTGGTGGCACTCGCAGGAGGGTTGGAAGCATTGGGTTCATCTTGGTTGACCGGATTAACGGGGTTAGCAGCGAGAGCTTGTTGGACTTGTATCACATTATCTGGAATCATGGCCATTTGCTTGGCTATTTGGGGAGCCATGCGTTCTCTGGACTTTCCGGATCTCTTCCCTCCACGAAGGTGCCTGGAAGACATCTACAGGAAATAATGGGTGTCGCATAAAATTGGGAATAAATATAAGAAAATTTAATTAAACATCCACAGAATAGAAGAAAATATAAATCCATTGCATCCATATTATACCTTGGGCTTTGCTCATATTTGGGCCCATATGTCACCCATACTTTGCTTATGTAATCATGTGGGCCCCAATGACTACTGGGCTTGTAGGGTCCACATTGGTTTGGCCTGTTAACACTCGCACAACCCGAATGAAAATCATAAAATATGATTGTGAAGTATAAGGTCGGAGGGTATCCTGGTGTGGACACGGTCACAACTCAAATTGGGGTAAGTTCACACGACGTTTGGTGTGGCATGCTGTGGCCTAATAGGTCCTTCGTACTCTCATCGTTAGTCCCCAGGTAGGCAAACTGGTCCGTTACTTTGGATTTATACGAATGCCAATCCTAGGCATGACGTTCCGACTACCAGTACTTGAACCATTCCAGTTACTACATGCCCGTCGTAAGAACTCACTTTGATGAGATTTGGAAATAAAACATCACAAATTTTCAAAAAGAAAGAAAAGAAAGAAAATGGTTGAGTACGTGAAAACCGAGGCGTGCATTATAAAAGTAGTATATATATATATAAAGTCATATTGGCAAAATTTATAACAGGTTGTATGTTCCACATAATTAAGTAGCAATTAAAGTGCTCGCATGAAATTGTGTGTGAGAGGAATTTAAAATGTAAAATAAACAAATGCCATTAGCTTGAATGTAACCAATCTAACATGTAAGCAAATAAATTCTAATTGATTATAGTATAGGCTCTAAGGGGTCTAATAACCTATCCTATATCCCTATAGTCATTGGCTCTAATACCAATCTGTCACACCCCGACCCGCAGCGGATAAGGTAATCAGAGCATGATTGGGTTTTCATCAAACTCATGACACTTCTATTTTAGTTTTTCAATATTTAATATTTCAAGTTAATAAAAAGATATTCCAATAACACAGAATCCAAACAAATCACAATGTAATCCCAAACAAATTGCAATCAACGTTTTTGTTCTTCTAAGACCCAAATCCTATATGATCCATGCTTAAACCTGCTCACCTGTATCATGTGTAAAAGAAAAGGTTGGGTCAACATAAGTTGGTGAGTGAATCCTTTTTGTCATTAATAAAAATGATATATTTAATATTTTATTTACGAAAATGTGCATTAACCAAAATACGGGAACATCGTGTATGTCAATTAATCTATACTCACAAACAAACTCTTTAACAACAACTTAACAATGTACATGTGTGCACGGTAACGCGATGTGCTTGCAAAATCAAACGGAGCTGATCTCGTATATTAGGCTACGACGAGTTCCACCCGTAGGTAACAGGGAACATATGGCCTAATGTGAGGAAATGACTACAATGAACGTAAGAACGCTAAATGGCAACACAACAAAGTCACATAACACGTTAGTTCACATAATGGTAAATTGCACGAAATTATATAACAAGATAATAATATCAAGCGACACATGATACACCCCAAAAGCGTATAAATAGATTTTAAAGAATGGGGGTTGTAGATTCACTCACCGTGGTTGCAAACAAGGTTTCTTGAAGATGGCGCACGAGTGTGAAGTTGAGATAGCGAACGAACGAATGTTTATCCTAGATGCCCACATGACGACTAATGTTAAAAAAGATATTCTTACGCACGCGATTTAGATTCTTTAATTATTTCGCTAAATGCGTGAGTGTTGAAATATTTAATCAATATGCTTATTTTTAAATAATAGAATTATATTATTTATAAGTATGATTTAATAGTTTTATTATTATTATTAATAAAAAAATGTTTCCGAATTAAGCTTGAAGACGCCAAACCGCCCCTGCCAAGAATCGAACTCGTTACCTTCCACGCAGCCCGACCAACTGGGCTACGTGTCTAACCCGGAAGATATACTAATTTTAATTCTCTTATACTGCACTTGTCTTGTTTCCTGATCTGGTTCAATGAAAAACAAAATTTGTGCAACGACGGCAGGTATACCAGGGTCGAACCGGGACACTTCATTTGTGTGCACACAGCCCGACCAACTGGGCTGTGTGTCTAACCCGTTTATTATGAGATTTTGATTCCTTTTATTCATACGTTCCCGGTCGTCTTCTTGGTTATAAACCAAAATAGAACAAAAACCCACCTCTATTATTTGGATTTGACAACCGTTCTTCTGTTGTTTGATACAAATGCGTTTGATAAAAAAGAAAAAGAAAAGATAAGAGAGATATACCGAAATAGAGATCGTATGATTTCTGGTTCACTTGCCGGCGAGTTTTCGATTATGAGAGAGACGCGACTTGTTCTCGTGTGCTTGGTGTTTCAATGCGACAACTCTTACAGAACTTGTGTAATCTTCTAGGAGTTTGATTTACCTAAATATTATGTTAAATTCGAACAGAAAGGGAAAAAGGACAAAATTTTTGGTTGGGATTTGATTGTCAATGCGATTCAGTGGGTGTATGGGATAAAAAAGGGCCAGGTTCATGCTAACCATACAAGTAAAGATGAAATCACGCGTTTCCTATGTTTGGAAACTAAAGTTGTCAATCCGATGGAGGTTTGGGCGACAACGATTTGAAATGAAGAGCATGCAACTTTGTTTATAAGATCATATCCACTTGTTTTCTTGCAGATATGGAGAGGTGGTGGAGTGGTATGTTGTTGGATCGGTTGTTTGCGAGACCCAGGTTCGAGTCCCGTGGTCTGCGCATTTTTTTATTTTTATTTTTTTATTATTTTTTTATTATTATTATTATATTATTATTATTATTATTATCATTATATATATTTATCTATAAATGTGCTAGTATTATATGTGTGTTTATATATTTCAAATTCTAAAATGATACTAAAAACATAGAGGAAATATATAAGATGTTAAATAAATTTCAAATCGTATTTATTTTTCGAAGGTTCGTTTACAAGCGGTTCGGGTTTTAAAACCCATTTTTCGACGGATGTTACAATATCCCCTACTTTTAGAAATTTCGTCACGAAATTTAAGCGGTAGTAGGATTGTCTTGGAAGAGGTAAGGGTATTTTTCGCGCATCGAGTCTTCATCGTTCCCAAGTAAACTCGGGTCCACGTTTTGACTTCCAACAAACTCTGACTATAGGAATTCGGCTGCGTCTTAAGTTTTTTTCTCCGAAGTCCATGACTTCAATTGGTCGCTCTACAAAATGCATCGACTCATCAATCTGTATATCCTCTAGCGGTATATGAAGATTCTCATCGACGAGGCACTTCTTCAGATTGAAAACATGGAATGTTGGGTAGGATCTTGCTGAGTTCTTTGGTAGATCAAGCTTGTAGGCTACATGGACAACTCTCTCGAGTTTTTAAAAGGACCAACATAGCTGGGTATGAGCTTGCCTTTTTGTCCAAATCGAATAACTCCCTTCCATGGTGACACCTTTAAAAGTACTTGGTCACTAACACTGAATTCAAGCGACTTTCACCGTTTGTCTGCGTAACTCTTTTGACGACTCTGGGCTGCTAGGAGATTATTACGGATTTGAAGAATCTTGTTAGTGGGTCACGAAAATGCTATACCATTCTCCCCCACACCTAAACTAAACTACATTCGACTCAAACAGATCTTGTTCATTTTTGTTGAAGATAAGCGTGCTTAAGAATTCCAGGTTGTACTCGTGAATGGATCTGAGTCAGGTCTGTAGAAAGGTATGGAGTGGAACAGTGATCAGAGCATCGTATCTCTCCCTTTGCCCCACAATTTAAAGCATGGTATAACACACTTGCCTTGTGGTTCTTCGTGCCTTGCTTGTAGCACTTCAAATCGGTTTTTGTACTCAAGCTCAAAACTTTTGAACCTTAGGAACTTATGAGGTGCCTTCCTGCAAGAAAGAACCAGTAAGACAAGAAAATTATGCGAAAAAAAGGAATCAGGGGGTCTGGCCATGGCCTCGTGCCTAGGCACGAACTCGTGTCTGCAGAATGGGGTGCCCACGCCGCATGGTCAGTGGGCACGGCCCCATGGTGAACCTTCTATTAGCCGAATTTTAAGGTTTTCGAGCCGGCTTTGAAAAATTCAAAATTTTTGGTTCATCATGTGAGGTTTACCCCAAAAATCAAACCCAAGTGCCAATTTCACACAAACTACTTGTTTACCCCTTCGATTTTAACTTTTTTCGGTTATGAATGAGGGTTTGTGAAAAACCTTTGAACGATTCATTTTTTTAGAATGGTTGGTTATTTACTTCTAAAAACACTTTTATTTACTATTAGTAACAAGACCTAAGAAAAAATTTGGGATTGGCACGGGTCTAGTTCAAGAACCCTAGATTTTCCCCAAAATTTTGATGTTAAAATACATGCAAAGTGTTAATCTAACTAATCATGATGTTAGAATCATACCTTGTTGATGTTTGGGTAGGAAATCGTCAAAAATCGGCAGAAGTAGAGTAGGAAACAGAGGTTTCAGAGAAACAGGTTGTGGTCTTGTGTTGAAAAAAAATGAAGAAAAAGGGTTGTAAACTCGTCTGCAGATTTGCCACGGCCCCGTGCCTGGTGGGTACGACCCCGTGGCCAATTTATTTTAAATTATGCACGTGTGACCATTTCTCTGAGGGTTCCTTGTTTGGTACTTACATGTTTCGCGTTCATTTTGCTTCTTCCAAATGTACCTACACGATATTAAAAAGAAAAATATACATATTTACAATTAATGTTTGATTATTAATCGATCAACTTTGCGCCTATTGGAGTGTCATTTCAACCTCCTCATCCTCAAGAAAACCTCTATAGAGCTTAAGCGCCCGTTGACTTTGAAAGTTTCACCGGTTGGAGGCTTAATTTCTATAGCGCCATGTGGAAAGATTTGGGTAACGGAAAAAGGTCCCGACCATCTAGACTTGAGCTTTCCGGGAAACAACCGAAGTTTTGAGTTAAACAAGAGCACTTGATCCCCCTATTGAAATTCTTTAGTTTTGCTTATTTTATCGTGTGTGTTTTCATGCGTTCCTTATAATTTCGGAGTTGGAATATGCTTGATTTCTCATTTATTCTAATACATTTAACTGACAAAATCGATTTTTACTGGAAGTTTCTTGGTCTAGGTTTACGTTTTTTAATGCCAAGTATGCTTTGTATCTGATTTGTACAGGGAGGTGACAATTTCTTTTCCATAGACGAGCTTATATGGGGTAGTGCCTATTGGTGTTTTATAGGTAGTTCGAAAGGCCCATAAAGTATCGTCTAATTTATCCGCCCAATCTTTTTTATTTTGACCCACAGTTTTTTCTAAGTTCTTTTTAAACCGAATTGGTTACTTTGGCTTGACCAATGGTTTGAGTGTGATAGGCGGTTGAAACATGATGATAAACCCCATATTTTGTTAAAATTCTGTTTAATTGGTAGTCAAAAAATGGGCGCCTCTATCACTAATAAGCGCTTTTGGAGTGCCGAAACGAGAGAATAATCGTTTTAGGAATTTTACCATAACTCTTCCATCATTTGTTGGAATAGCTTCAACTTTGGCCCATTTAAACATGTAATGAACTGCCACAAGAATATATTTGCTCACTCTTGACGTGGGAAATGTCCCGTAAAATCTAAACCTCAAACATCAAAGATTTCATAAATAAGAATACCATTTTGAGGCATTTCATTCTTGGATGAGATATTACCTGTTTGTTGGCATGCGTCACATGTTTTTATTTATTTATATGCATCCTTATAGATGGTTGGCCAATAAAATCCTGAATCGAATACCTTACGTGTGGTGCTGGTTGCTCCATGATGTCCTCCATATGGTCCGTCGTGACAATGGTGAAGAAATTTTCTTGCTTCTTGACCATGGACGCATCTTCGTAAAAGTTAGTCGGCACAAATTTTAAAAAGATTGGATCTTCCCAAAAGTAGTGTTTGACATCAGCAATAATTTTTCTTGATGGTGTGGCCAACCTTTTACTAAAATGCCACTAGTGAGATAGTTAGTATAGTTGGCGTACCATGGTTCTTCTTGATATTCAACCATTTCTAAGGATTCGATGGGGAATTTTTCATAGATGGGCTCTTCTCGAGTTAGCTCCAAAGCGGGATCTTCCGAGCGAGATAAGTGATCACCGGCTGTGTTTTTCGCCCATCGTCTGTCTTTTATCTCAATGTCGAATTCTAGGAGGAGAAGAATCCACCTAATCAAATGTGGTTTGGCATCTTGTGTTTTGAAAAGGTATCGAATGGCGGCATGGTACGTATAAACTTGTTTTAGAAAGAACAAGATAGGAATGAAATTTATAAAAGCAAATACTACGGCAAGTAATTTTTTTCGGTAGTTGCATAATTTTCTTAAGCATCGTGAAGAGTTTTACTTACATAGTATATTGGGTGAAAATGTTTTTCTTTTCTTCGTCCTAAGACGGCTCCAACTGCAAAGTCGCTTGCATCGTACATGATTTCAAAAGGTAATTTCCAATCGGGCGCTATCATGATTTGTTATTGACTAGTATTTCTTTTAGTGTAAGAAAAGCTATTTCGCAATCCTTGTTGAAGATGTATGGTACATCTATTTCAAGTAATTTTGTTAGAGATCTAGAGATTTTTGAAAAGTCTTTGATAAATCGCCTATAAAATCCGGCATGTCCTAGGAAACTTCGTATGGCTCGAATGGAGGACGGGGAAGGTAATCGGGAAATATTGTCTATTTTTGCCCGATCAACTTCCATTCCTTCGCGAGAGATTTTATGAACAGAACCATTTCCTCCGTTACCATGAAATGACATTTTTCCCAATTAAGGGTGAGGTTAGTTTCGTCACATCGGATAACATTCATTTAAGATTATCAAGATATTGGTCATATGTATCTCCAAAGATAGAAAAATCGTCCATGAAAACTTCCATGGTTTTTCTATCATATCATGGAAGAGGGCCACCATGCAACGTTGAAATGTTGCGGGGGCATTGCATAAACCAAAAGGCATGCGTCGATAAGCAAAAGTTCCATATGGAGATGTAACAGTTGTTTTTTCTTGGTCATCTGGTGCGATGGGTATTTGAAAATATCCGGAGAAACCATCTATAAAAAATAAAATTTATGACCGGATAGTCTTCTAGCATTTGGTCGATAAACGGCAAAGGAAAGTGGTCTTTCCTTGTTGTCTCATTTAATTTGCGATAGTCTATACATACCCTCCATTTGGTGACGGTTCTTGTTGCACCCAGCCCAACCAACTGGGCTGGGTGTCTAACCCGATATATATTGTAATTTTATTATACTTAACATCTTACAGCGAGTTAATTGGTTTCGGTTTAAAAAGAACATTTTATTACAGTGGATAGGGTTGTGTCAAGGATCGAACTCGGTATCGATAGTATGAAATGCACACAGTCCACCGCTGGACTGTGTGTCTAACCCGTTTAAAATACCGATTTTAATTATATTCATATACACTTGATGTTCATCTTCTTCATTAATTCAGAATTGAAAACAGATTTGCTAAACATTTTGATTTTACTGATCTACTTTTTTAGATTAATCAAATGAATCGAATAAAACTGACGGAAAAGATTAAGAATTCATACCGATGGAAGTTCCGGTTGGATTCCGGTAATTGTGCAGAAACTCCGGCGACTGAAAGAAATTCCGGCAAAGTTTAACTTGCGACAGAGGCTCTACAAGAAGTTTGAGGTGAGTGCGGTGATTTCTGTCTGAGCTCTAGAAGTCCTATTTATAGAGTAAGGCAATAGTGGAATAGATTCTTTGGTTTTCCGGCGATATTTTCTGGCGACTACCAGACCATTCCGGTGATGAATTCTGATGAACAGAGGTTTTGCAGATGGGTTGCCTGCATTCTAAACAGTTCCCAGAACCCCTATTTATAGTTGAAGGAGATAGCTTGAATTGGGTTTTCGGTTTAGAGTTTTTCGGTCCAAAATCGGTTATAGCGAGATGTTAGCAGATCACAATTAACTGCGGTTTGACTCGGTTTGAGTCTAGATGCATGATTGAGAGTCGGTTTCGTGATCAATTGAAGAGAAACGAAAATCTTGGTGATTTCCGGTTGACTGGGTGCCGTTACATTGGGCGAGTGTTCAGGAATTAAAATTTCGAGACTTGTATTAATTTTGTTTAGTTTAGAGTCTTAACAGATAAATGCGTGTGGCGGAGTGGTGTGAAGTGTGTTTGGTTATAGGCGAGACCCGGGTTCGAATCCCGGCGTCTCCTATTTATTTTTTTATTCATTTTTATTATTAATTATAAATTATGGTTTTTAAATTCTAATATATTTATTAATTATGTATTGTTTAAAATTTATTTAAGAAATAAATACGCAACGAAAACTCATAACTGAATATTTGATTAATAAACGAAGCGGGTTTTGAAAACCCGTTTTTCGACGAATGTTACAGTATCCCCTACTTTTAGAAATTTCGTCCCGAAATTTAAGTAGTAGTGGTATATTTGACTTGAAGGAAGGGTGTTTTAATTTGACAATTACATAATTAGGAGAGGGTAAGAGTTTAAATCTTATTTGAGGCGGTAACGTTCCTAGTAAGGGTTGAATACCCTGCTACAGGAATCGCTTTTTGATGCCTAAAGTATAAGAATGCGGAACGTGGATAAACAGAGTTGATTGACTAAGCATGATTTTATGCATAAGAGTTTTGAGAGAATTAATACATTTGGAAAGACAAGGTTGTATCATAAACAAAAACTTTAACCATGACGATATTTAAACCTACACGGAACTTCTCATAACTGCCTGTCAATGCTTTTGATCCTTTGACAAGAATACTTATATATAGGAAGTACCAGCGGCGTATCCACCATATTCTTGTCAAATTTTCATTGGCTTTGTCAGTTAGTTATGATTAGTTCTATGTGACTCTAAAATCTACAAAACAAATACAACAGCCAAAGCTTGAGTCTCAAATCTGAAAGGATACATGATCGAATGATGACAGTACCTCTCTCGTTTGTTATGATAAAGGGGTTAGTCTATGTAAAAGTGAGACACAACCCAACTTCTTTAAATGATGAGATTGAGATACGTCGAGATGTATGATGATATGAATGTTAAATCAGTGAGTATAAAACAAAACTGAAATAGTAATTCGCATTAAGATTCTTGGATACCTAAATTTCCAATTTATAACTGATATACGTAAAGATTGAGATAACATAAGAAAACATAAAAACTAAATGGTTGGAGTTGAGTCTTGATTCTTGGTGAAGGAAGGCTAGTTGGGGGATTCGTTTGGGCCGTTATTATCTTCAACAGGATTGGCGTTGATGTTGTAAGCTCTTCCTCTTGCTGGTGGTGGAGCGGGTTTGCTTGATTTGCTGGTTGACTGGGTTTGCTTGAGCTTGGGCGTTTATGATGTTAACCAATCGAGGGCATGTGTTTCTAAAGTGGGTAGGGTCGCCACAATTAAAACAAGCTCGAACATGTGGGAACATGGGGTATTGGGGTTGTTGATATGTTTGGATCATGTTTTGAGTAGGGGGTGAGGCTTGGTTTTGAGGGGCACGACAAGTTTTGCTCTAATGACCATAACCCCACAATTTGCACACGGTCGAAAGGTACGGTAGATGGATGGTGATAAAAATAGGTGTTGCATTGAGGGTGGGGTCCAATGTAAGGTTTCTTATTCGGGTAAGTAGAGTTGGGTGCTACTTGAGTGATTGGGATAGCTTGGAGGGGTACGGCTTGTGAAGCTGGTTGATTGCCTTGGGTGATAGCGAAATTTTGCCCATCTCGTTTTCTCTTAGGAGTGGTTTGAGGAGGGGATTCGGTCTGGGTTGGGTTGGAGGTTTCAGTTGATGCTTTATCCTTCTTCTTCTCCTCCGTGAAGTCTTTATTTCGTATGCGATTTTCGGTGAGCTCTGTAGCTAACTCCATTGCAGTTTCCAAAGTTGCAGGTGTGGTACTTATTACAGGGTCTTGAATTTTTGAAGGAAGACCTCGAATGTAGTGCTTGATCAAACGGTAGAGGGGAGTGAACAAGTTGGGGACCATCTGATTTAACTCAAGGAATCTCTTGTTGTATGTGGTGTGGTCGCCCTCTTTTTGTTTCAAAGAATAGAACTCATCTTCCAATTTCTTGATTTCGCTTCTTGGACAGAACCGTCTTGTCATGATTTCCTTCAACTCTTCCCAAGTCAAAGTTATAGCATTTTCAGCACCTCGCTTGGCCTTCTCTGTATTCCACCATGTAAGTGCTACTCCAAACAAACGACCGGTAGCATATCGCACCTTGCGATCATCGGGGCAGTCGCAATTGAGAAAAGTGTTTTCCATTTCCTCAAACCAATGGAGGAGAGCGGTGACACCTTCAGTCCCTTCGTATTTTGGAGGATCGCAGGATTTGAAATGCTTGAAGGTGCATTTAGTGGCTTTTGGGGGAGGATTGACAATGTTTTGATCTTCTTGGTTGATTGGGTTGACAGGATTAGCGGTAAGGGCCTGTTGTACTTGAATTACGATGTTGGGTATTACGGCAGCCATTTGTTGAGCGATTTTGGCAGCCATGCGTTCGCGGGATTTTCCTGATCTCATACTTCTACGAGAGAGACTAGAAGACATCTACAAGGAATACGTGTCGAGAGTATGAGTTTGACGTTTTAGGTGTCATGTGTCGTATTTAGAAATGAACATTCACAACAACAAATGAATAAAATAAACCTACTACATCCATAGGATGTCTTGGGCTTTGCTCATGTTTGGGCTCCCATATGTCCCCTTACTTGGCCTTGGCAGTCATGTGGGCCCCCATGACTACTGGGCTTTGGTAGGGTTCATATTGGTGTTGGCCTGTGAACACTTGCGCCACCGAATGAAAATCGTAAAACATGACAGTAAAGTATAAGGCCGGAGGGTGTCCTGGTATGGACACAATGACAACTCAAAGTAGGGTTAGTTCGAACGACGTTTGGTGTGGCATGCTTTGGCCTAATAGGTCCTTCGTACTCTCATCGTTAGTCCCCAGGTAGGCAAACTGGTCCGTTATATTGGATTTATACGAATGCCAACCTAGACTGGACGTTCCGACTACCGGTACTTGTACCCTTACAGTTACTACATGCCCGTCGTAGAACTCACTTTGATGAGATTGAAAAACGAAAAATACGACAAAATCTTGAATAAAGGAAATATGATGATGATTTGAATATGTGAACATTGAAATATGCGTGATGAATGTATGTGTAAGCATGTTATGTTTGACAATAAGTATAAATCATTAAATATCACACAATATGATAGTGGAAGTGTTTGCATGCATTTGTGTGTGTAATAAATACGAAACAAATAAACATCATGAGTTTGCATGTAACCACATAAACAATTAAAATCTAATCAACTATAGTATAGGCTCTAAGGGTCTAATAACCTATCCTATATCCCTATAGTCAAAAGATCTGATACCAATCTGTCACACCCTGACCCGCAGCGGAAATGGTAGTCGGGGCATGATTGGGTTTTCATCAAAACTCATGACATTTACTATAAAGTTTCATATTTATTATTTCTCTTTAAAGAAGAAGTTACAATAAACATACAAACACAACATGTTCAAATACATTTTCATTCAAATTACAAACAAAAGTACAATTACAAAGGAAAACAAAACTAAATGTCCATTCCAAAGCATTAACTTGTTTATTCTTCTTGGCCATCCTACGTGTATCTTTTCTCAACAGGATCACCTGTATCATGTGTAAAAATAGGGTTTTTGGGTCAACAAAAGTTGGCGAGTGAATCTTGTGAAAGCATTTGAACGAATTTGTTATTTTGGTTATAAAAAGGTGCATAACCACATATGAGTAAACGTAAATGTAAATTTAATCACAAAACACATAATATCAATTAATGCACAAGCACACACACCAAATGATGAACAATGAGATCAAGGCTCAATCAAACGGAGCCGATCTAATGAGGCACCTGATGCTCAACTCGTCTCCCACGAGGAATTGATGGGCCTAATGAATGATTTGCACGCAACTTGACAAAATGTAAACACACATCACAACAAACAATATTTACATCACAAGTTTAGATCATATAATGGTAATAGCACAAGTTTAAATAAACGAAATAATTAAAGCGACACATGATAGCACAAGTTCCTTGATGACGATGAATGCGCACGAATATTATGATTCAACCGACGAGGGAAAAACTAACCTAAATAATAACGAAATGATTCGGTAAATAAATAAATTTTATTTGAGATTAATATTTTTTAATTAGTGCTCTTAATGGGATTGTTAGATTTATTTTTGTGAGTTTAAGGAAATTTTCTAACTTTAATAATCTTATTTCTAAGTATTTTTAAATAATTTTCCAATTAAAATAAATAAATAAAAAGAAATAAAAAGTTGACTTTTTTTTACCGTTGACCGTTGACCTTGCCGGTCGGACTATGTTTTTATATGCGCTGAGTAAGGTTGAACTCGGGACCTCTCGTATACGTGTACGCAGCTCTACCAACTGAGCTACGTGTCTAACCCGAAATATTTCTGATTTTAATTATATTTATATACTATTTAGATTATTCAGAAATTACTCCATTTTTAAAAGGATTTAAACTGTCGAACCGGTGTGAGAGCCTGGACTCGAACCCGCGTTTCCAGTGTTGTGTTGCACCCAGCCCAACCAACTGGGCTGGGTGTCTAACCCGATATATATTGTAATTTTATTATACTTAACATCTTACAGCGAGTTAATATGGTTTCGGTTTAAAAAGAACATTTTATTACAGTGGATAGGGTTGTGTCAAGGATCGAACTCGGTATCGATAGTATGAAATGCACACAGTCCACCGTGGACTTTGTGTCTAACCCGTTTAAAATACCGATTTTAATTATATTCATATACGACTTGATGTTCATCTTCTTCATTAATTCGGAATTGAAAACAGATTTGCTAAACATTTTGATTTTACTGATCTACTTTTTTAGATTAATGCAAATAATCGAATAAAACTGACGGAAAAGATTAAGAATTCATACCGATGGAAGTTCCGGTTGGATTCCGGTAATTGTGCAGAAACTCCGTGGACTGAAAGAAATTCCGGCGAAGTTTAACTTGCGACAGAGGCTCTACAAGAAGTTTGAGGTGAGTGCAGTGATTTTGTCTGAGCTCTAGAAGTCCTATTTATAGAGTAAGGCAATAGTGGAATAGATTCTTTGGTTTTCCGGTGATATTTTCTGGCGACTACCAGACCATTCCGGTGATGAATTCTGATGAACAGAGGTTTTGCAGATGGGTTGCGTGCATTCTAAACAGTTCCCAGAACCCCTATTTATAGTTCAAGGAGATAGCTTGAATTGGGTTTTCGGTTTAGAGTTTTTCGGTCCAAAATCGGTTATAGCGAGATGTTAGCAGATCACAATTAACTGCGGTTTGATCGGTTTGAGTCTAGATGCATGATTGAGAGTCGGTTTCGTGATCAATTGAAGAGAAACGGAAATCTTGGTGATTTCCGGTTGACTGGGTGCCGTTACATTGGGCAGGTGTTCAGGAATTAAATTTCGAGACTTGTATTAATTTTGTTTAGTTTAGAGTCTTAACAGATAAATGCTGTGGCGGAGTGGTGTGAAGTGTGTTTGGTTATAGGCGAGACCCGGGTTCGAATCCCGGTGTCCTCCTATTTATTTTTTATTCACTTTTTATTATTAATTATAAATTATGGTTTTTAAATTCTAATATATTTATTAATTATGTATTGTTTAAAATTTATTTAAGAAATAAATACGCAACGAAAAATCATAACTGGATATTTGATTAATAAACGAAGCGGGTTTTGAAAACCCGTTTTTCGACGAATGTTACAATAGATTAGTCCGGCGTCTAGTAGTTTGATAACTTCATTTTTAACCACTTCTTGTACATTTGGATTTCCTCTTCTTTGTGTTTGTTTTTATCGTTTTAAAGTCATCTTCCATTAAAATTTTCTGTGTGCACATGGATGGACTAATGCCTTTGATGTCCAAAAGTTTCCTTTAGATGGCTTTTTTGTGTTTTTTGAAAAGTTTTATTAATTTTTCTTTTTAAAAAGTTTTAGTTTTAAAGAAATGATAACGGGGAGCTTACCATGATCGTCTAAGAATGTGTATTCTAGACCTTTTGGTAGCTCCTTGAGTTCGAACGACGGTGGGTCTTCCAGAGACCGCTTATTTTCTTCTTTATTAAGATTGATGGCCGAAAAGGTTTGTTCGGTGACGTCTTCTTATTCGGCGGGTTGTCTTCTGTTTCTTCCGTATCGGGTGCTCTGTTTCATCTTTAATTAGGGGGTCGTCATTACCATTGGGATATGTTATTGACAGGTCAAGATTGACATACCTTTGTCGGTCCCTAACTTAAGTTGTAGGTTGTTTTGCTTCAGGTTGACTAAGGTTTGATGGGTTTTTATGAATGGTAGTCCCAACATGAGCGGCACATTATCTAAGATGATAAACTCGGTTGGTACTACCATTTGATTCATTAGAATTAAGACATTCTCAATCACCCCTTTTGCTTTTATCATCTTTTGATTTGAGAGAAAAATATGAATTTTAAATGGAGAAAAATCACTAGTACCCAGTTTTTCGAAAACGTAGTTGGCATTATGTTAACACAAAGATCTCTACCAATTAGCACGTTACTAACAAAGATGTTTTGAAAAGAACATGGTACCGGTTTTATGTTCAATTCATGGTGTTCATCTTGTATTAGTGAAGTTTGATTATTTGTTAAGTTAATGCTAACCATTTCCTTGATTTTAGTGATAGTGTTTAACACTTTTAAAAACTTGGTATGAGAAGATACCAAACAATGATTTTCAAAAGATGGTTGTAAAATGTGAATTTCTTGAAAGTTTGGTTTCATTTTGAAATCATCATTTTTAGAGACACTTCTTTGTGGTTTGGTTCATGCATGAGTTTTTCATTTTTTGGTTCTTCGATTTTTACCTTTTCGATTATTACCTCTTTAGTACAAATGGCCTCGTATTTCTCGCAAGATCTCTTAAGTAAGAGTTCTAAATTCTTGAGACTTTGTATGAGGCTTTCGACTTCTGGAATGATTGTTGGTAGAGTGTCGTTTGTTTCAAACGGATTGGTATCCCAATCAAAACTTGATTTTGGGAGCTCAAACCTTGGTTCTTCGTACGTGGAGTATGAGGTTGATGGTTGAAAAAGGTAACAATGTTGTACCGAATGGGATTCGCCGCAAATGGTACAATATGGTCTTCGTAATCATCCTTAATGTAGTAGTGGGTATAATCTTCTGAGTAGTAATCCATATGAAGATACTTAGAAGATTAACGAGCCTTGGGATCAGAAAACGTAAAAATAAAATTTAACAGGGAGATGACCACGGCCCCGTGCTGCACTGGCACGGCCCTGTGGGAAAACCTGTATCTGGGAGTTTGAAAAGTTTTGATCAAATTTCTACAGCACGGGGGCATGGACAGCTAACACGGCCCTATGGCAACCTATTTGTTGAAAATCGGCGCACAGTTTTGAAAAACGTAGAAAACTTGATTAGGCCTCTAATTTTAAGCTTTCTTAAAATCTGTGTGTCCCCGACAACAGCGCCAAAAACTTGACGTGGTGCCAGCGGGTTATAATTTTTGTTATATTTTAGGAACTTTTTACTCGTAGATCAAGCTTTAAATTTATAAAACACGATACAATACTACCACTCTACACACGTTAGGGCAAGTGCATCCTCGTGGACGTAGTATAGTGATGGTAAGATACCAAGGTTATCCAAGGACACAAGTGTTTTTAATACTGGCTCATTGTTAACGTCTAATCTGTCACACCCCGAAATTCACAACCAAATCACGGTTAGCCTGGGTGGGGAATATCGTGACGTCAGTTGATATCATCATGGTCAATTAAACACAGCACAACAGAAGTCTTGGAGTTAAATTAATATTACAAACCAAAGGTTCAAAATACGAAATAATATACAGACGGCTTGTAGTGGAAGATCCCTAGGCGGATCGTAAAATGTAAAAAAATGTATAACAGACTTTGGGCAGATCTAAGGATTTGCAAGATCCTCTTATATCACTATCGAGCAGCTTCCAGCCTATTTCGTATTGTACCTGTAAGCTTAGTCTTTTGAAAATACGTCAGCTTTCGCTGGTAAATACACCAAACTGACTCATTTTGAAAACATTTTGGATATGGATTTAAGTGCACAAGGCACGAAAAATCTTTTATAACTTGGGAAAGTCAGCCTTGTAACCTTGTTAACATATTCACATGTTTGTCCATACATATGGGGCTAGACGTGTTCAAAAAAACCGGTTACGCAACCGAAACTGGAAAAAAACCGAAACCGGTTTTTTTGAAACCGGTTCGGGTAGTAACCGGTTTACCGTTACCACCGGTTCGGATTTTTACAACCAAAATCGGTTAAGAAACCGGTTAATTTTAAAACCGGTTAAAAAACCGGTTATTCCAAAAAACCGGTTTTCAAACCGGTTAACCGGTAACGTTATAAAAAAACCGGTTAAAAACGGTAATATTATAATAACGGTCATATGCCCGTTTGGAGGCTCCTAGTCGTTTTTTGGACTTATTTTGGCCTAAAAATCATCCCTAACTAGTATATAAGGGTGTGGGTGTTTGGGTTCAAGCACAACACTCTCTAAACCTCCAAAAACTCTAAAAAAGGCTCAACATCTTGTTCGATATTTCTTGAAAAAGCATGGCAAGCTCTAGTGCTCATGATTCGGTCCACATTGGCGAGTCCAAAACGGACACGGTGGTTCGTGTGATTCCAACGAAGCGCAACCCCGAAGTTTGGCACATTTCGATTTGTGCGAAATGGCCAACAGGAGAAAAAAAGCGCGTTGTCACCATTGTAATGGTTTTTAAGCCGAAACCGCAAACACCACGTTGAGACAACACATCGAAAAAACGTTTTGCAGGGCGTTGAAACAACAACCCGCTAGTGTTCAAACCTCCATGGCAAGTGAAGGCGCTTCTTTGTTCGCCTACAATTACTAAATTGCTAGGGAGGAAAGGGCGAAGTTTGTAATCCAAGAAAGTTTGCCGTTCAACACTTTCGACAAACAACGCTATACAAAGATGGTTCAAATAACTCTCCAACCACGATACACCCATGTAAGTCGTGCTACTCTTAGGAGAGATTGTTTGAAATTGTGGAAAAATGCTAAACAAAATTAATTTCTTATTTTGAAAAATTAGAAACCGGTGTTAACTTGACTAGCGATGTTTGGTCCGTACCACAGGTTCACCCGACTCTATATTTGTGTCATCGCCCATTGGATTGAACCGTCGACGTGGCAAATGATGAAACACACATTTTTTTAATTATTTGATTACCCTCACACCGGTGAAGCTATTTATAAAGCAATCGACAAATGTATTGCAACATACAAATTGGAAAACAAGATTTTTTCAATATCTTTTGACAACGCCTCAAACAATACGGTTTCGGTAATGCATTTAAAATTAAAATACAAACCGATTTGTGAAGGTATTTTTTTCCATAGTCGATGTATTGCACACATAATTAATTTGGCCGTTCAAGACGGTTTAAAGGTTATTGAACCACAAAAGGAAGCTTTCAAAAAAATGTTACGTCATATATATAGTAACAAATGTAGACATTCAAAATATAAAAAAATGTGTAAGGAAGCGGGTCGAATGACATGCGTTGTAGGACCCAATTGGGACGTTGCTCATAGATGGAACTCGACTTGCACCATGTTTGAAAAGGCTATTTTGCAAAAAGAAAGTTTAATAGAATTTCATACTCTTTATCTAGTCGTAGGAAGGTTTCGCCTTACCACCCATCGGGTTGGGCTACTATTGAAACGGTTACACAATTGCTTCAAGTTTTCAAAACATCAACAAAAACTTTATCGGGTGTCTATTATCCTACAAGTTCTTTGGTGCTTCACAATTTGTTTAAAATGTGTTTAAAATTAAACGAGATGGCAGTTAGAGGTAGGCCATATTGTGATATGGCGGAAACAATGAAGGAAAAACTAAGAAAATATTTTAGCGAACTATCGGCGGTTTTCACTTGTGCCGCCGCTTTAAACCCTTGCTTTAACGTTATTGGTACCGGGTCTTTAATTGAAAAAATTGCAAACGAGTTGAATTTAAACACCGATCGAGACCCTAACCTTGGTGAAGCCGCAAAAATTCGTTTCAACGATCAACTTTCAAGAATGTATGACGTATTATGTAACAAAATATGGTGCAACCACTGTCACACATTCACGAGTCGATGAGAAATGCCGCTTTTGGTGAAGGTTCTTCTAGTATGGAAGACCAAGATTTGTATGTTTATAACCAATTGTTTGATGAGTCGAGTCAAATGTACCGTGGTAACACCACTAGTAGCGAACTTGGTCGGTATGGTGGGTTGAACTTTCTACAAACAATGACTTCACACGAGTTTAAAAATTTTGATTTGTTGGCTTGGTGGAAAAGTAAGGAAGATCAATTTCCGATCTTAGCCACAGTGGCCCGAGATTTACTAACGGTCCAAGCTTCCACGGTAGCTTCGGAAAGTGTTTTTTCTATTAGTGGCAGGATGAATTCCTTCGCAATAGTTCAACTTCGGGTTCAAGCGAAGAAGAATAAACGAAGCTCAAGATATATTATTTCTATTGTAGTCCCACTAAAAAATATATATATAAGTGTGGACGTTCTTGCGGATTAATATTTTAAGTTTACGCCCTTAATTTTTTTGTTTATCGTTCGTACTTCCACGGTTCAACGTTATGTAACAATCGTTTGTTTCAAAGGTTAATCATCTTATAATTTAAATTTTTAGATTTTCGTAGTTAACTTTTATATTACAATACTTCATTTTCGGCCATAAAAAAATAAACCAAGAAAATAAATAATTTTTCAGCCACCGGTTTTTTTCCGGGTTTTTACCGGTTTTTAATCAAATTAACCGGTTTTTTATAAAACCGTTTTTTTATAACCGGTTTCAAAACCGGTTACAACCGGTTATTACCAGTTAGTATATTTAAAAAAAACAGTTATTAACGAAACCGGTTAAAAAACAAAAAACCGAAACCGGTTTTTAACCGGAACCGGTTTAAAAAAAAACTATTTGTACATGTCTATATGGGGCCCAATACAGAGACCCAGACTTGATTAACGTACACACCACTTATGAACCCACAAAGGAGTTATCCCCAACTAGTGGGTAAAAATAATTTAGCATGAGCATCTGTCAGGTGTATGCCTACACCCCACGCTTTGTTCGTGGCCATTAACTAATGTAATGAGCCGAGGATATCCAGGACACGGTCGTTAACCCCCAATGTTTAAGTTATCAAACAAAACTGATTAAAATGGAATATCCGGATTTACTAGCCACAGTCCGGCATTCGATTAATCCATTTCTGACCAAGCGGTAATAATTTACCGTAACCCAAGCCCGTATAGGGAAAATAAGTCGAGAGTATTTACCTGAGCTAGTCTTGATTAAAAATGCAAGATTTTATATCTCATCCGTATTCAAAATGAAATAAGTGTAGATAGCATTTACTGGAAGGCTCTAGTATGGATTATGGCATAAGCTAACCAATTAAAATGGTAACATTCTTAATTTAAGTCATAGACTTAAACCGACTAGTAAACAGGATCAAAACGGTATAATACGCTAGATTAAACGATGACCGGACAGAATGTAGTTTAAAACCAACAAGTACTATGACTTGTATAATATGGTAAACTATAAACATTCTGGATTTTAAGACTAAAATGATAAGGTTAAACCCGTTTCGGTTAATTTTCGTAAACAGTTACATATGCTTAACTGTGCGCATAAGATTCGGGTAATCGGATAATTCATGGACAAGTTCTACATGCCATTATACTTTAAATAAGTTGTGATATTAGTAAGATATCATCTTACATGCCCGTTAAGGTTTTAAAATGAAATTATGCCTCATAAGGGTGTTTTGGTAATTATATATCATATAAAAGGAACTTGAATATATTTTAATGTTACAATGATAAGTATTCTAGAAAAATAATTAGTTTATGATATAATATCAGTAAGATATTGATTATATGTGTAATTTATCTTTTATGACCAAACTATGCACTGTAGAGGCGTTTTGGTCATTTTACACATAGTTTTAAATATTTATTTGGGATTCCGAGTTTATGATTATGTACCTACTATAAAAATATTTTAAATAAGTTTTAAAATCAGTAGGTAACAAGTCTTGGTTGATAAATATGGTTTAAAACCATACTATGCGCCGAAATAGCGTTTATGTCGTAAAATGACGATTTGTGTGAAGTTTAATAAAAACTGAAGTTAAGATCAGGTTTTATTGTTTTAGATATGTTATTTAATATAACATATCAGTAGGTAAAAGATTTGATATGAAAAAGTAGGATTAAAACCATTTTATGTGCCACAAGGGCTTTATGGTCATTTGTCGACATAATACAAGAACTTGTACGTAAACTCAGTATATAATCTGACTTGAAATCCCAAATAATCTTACTTGTGATATTAAATTAGTAGGAAATTCAGTTTAAGTTCGTTATCGATTAAACCTCATTTTATGTAAAAATGGCATTTTAGTCAAAATGGCATAATAGCGGAACATGTGCATAAACTCAAATTCTGATTATGATCATGTAATATAACCTCAGAGGGTTATGCTACATCATATTATGATCATAATGCAATCTTAGATCAGTAGCTAACTAATCTAAATCGGGTCAGAATCGAAAGTCAAAGCAGAAGTCAGACTTCGCGACTTTCGGTTGCGAACTGGCCCTAGAACTGAAAATGACGAGTCGAACATGTTCTTAGATGTTCTAATTATTATTAACAACTTGTTTAAATGTCAAAATATGTTTCATAATATATATAAACTCAGATTGTAATATTTCAAAAACAGGCATGTTTGACTTTTTAATATTAAAACTTTGACCCGTCAATTGGTCTAGCAAACATGATCTTTAAGAGGTGCCCTTTATAGGGACTAACACCTACCTTATTACAATCACTTAGTCATGTTCTTTACAAACAATGGCTGGACCTTAATGGTCTTAACCGAAAGTCAAGGCGTTTTCTGTAAAACGCTTGACTTTTGGCTATAAAAGCCTATAAACGAAAATGCAAGAGGAAGGAACACTTACAAGTGGTTCATAGGATGCAATAGAACTAAGTTGGATGCTCCTTTCAGTTAGGAACTTCCAGAGGAGGGAGATAGAGTTGTTATATCCTCGCCCCTTAAAAGAAATCTCGACCTCACCCCTTAAAAGAAATCTCGACCTCGATTTTACGAGCTGTTACATCCTCACCCCCTTAAAAGAAATCTCGACCTCGAGATTTTATTAAAAAGGATGGGGGTACTTTTGTCGTATAGTGGACTCAACTTCCCATGTATACTCGGGGCCTCGAACGGCATCCCACTTAATCTTTACTATAGGTATCTATTTCCTTTGAGCTTTTTAACCTATCGATCCTCGATCGAAATTGGTTTCTCAACG
The DNA here is from genome assembly GCA_947069175.1 of Scalesia atractyloides. Classification (NCBI taxonomy): domain Eukaryota; kingdom Viridiplantae; phylum Streptophyta; class Magnoliopsida; order Asterales; family Asteraceae; genus Scalesia; species Scalesia atractyloides. The sequence continues at coordinate 31,421,937 of CAMTDV010000022.1, forward strand.
AACTTTAGGTTTTCATCAATTTGCACATCATGATGTGACATTGCTAGCGACTCATCGGCTAGACATTTCTTAAGATTACAAATTTGGAATACATTGAATTCCACTAAGCCCCTCTGGCAGCTTGAGCTTATAAGCTACAGCGCCGACACATTCGACTATCTCGAATGGTCCAATATATCTTGGGCTTAACTTGCCCTTCTTTCCAAATCTCACTACACATTTCCAAGGTGATACTTTCAGCATGACTTTGTCCCCTATTTAGAACTTAAGAGATTTACGCCTCTTGTCAGAATAGCTCTTCTTCCTATCACGGGCAGCTTTGAGTCTATCATGGATTTGCACAATCTTATCCGTGATTTCTATGTTAATCTCCGGTCCTGATAGTTAGGCTTCCCCAACTTCAGCCCAACGCACGGGCGTTCGACATTTTCTCCCATACAAGGCCTCAAAAGGAGCAGCCTTGATGCTCGTATGATAACTATTATTATAGGAGAATTCTATTAGGGGTAAGTGGTCATCCCAACTTCCACCTAAATCAACCACACATTCTCTAAGCATGTCTTCCAAAGTTTGAATAGTACGCTCACTTTGTCCATCCGTCTCCGGGTGGTGAGCCGTACTAAAGTTTAATCATGTGCCTAAAGATTGTTGGAAACTTTTCCAAAAATGAGATGTATATCTAGTATCTCTATTAGAAATAATAGATATCAGCACACCATGTAGGGATACAATCTTGTCCACTTACAACTTAGCCAATTTGTCAGAATTATATGTCTCTTTAATTGGCAAGAAATGCGCTGAGTTAGTCAGCCTATCTACAATGACCCAAATCGTGTCATTACCATGTTTGGTCTTAGGTAACTTTGTAATCAAATCCATAGTTACCATTTCCCATTTCCAAGTGGGAATTTCAAGTTGTTGTAGTAGTCCTGACGGTTTCTGATGTTCGGCTTTAACTTGCGAACATATCAGACACTTAGCTACATAAGTGGCTATGGATTTCTTCAAACCCATCCACCAAAATAATTCTTTTTCAAATCCTGATACATCTTGTCACCACCTGGGTGACTGAGTATCTTGAATTATGCGCTTCTTGGAGGATTAGATCTCTAAGTCCTCCAAAGATTGGAACCCAGATTCTGCTATTAAATCTAAGGATTCCATCCTTTCCAGGCACTAACTGATCAACAGTTCTGCCTAATCCTTCATTGGGAATATTAGCCTCTAATAGGGCTTGCCTTTGCGCGTCTACTAGCTTCTCATTTAAGTTATTTCTGAGCTCAATGCTCTTGGCATTAATCCTTATAGGCTTAACCCTTTCCTTATTTGATTTTCCGGGATGATAGCGAATTTCGCAATCATAATCATTAAGCATTTCCATCCAGCGACACTGTCACATGTTCAAATCCTTTTGACTGAACAAATGTTGGAGACTCTTATGGTCAGCGTACATAATACACTTCGTGCCATAAGTAATGTCTCCACAACTTAAGTGCAAATACAACGGCACCCAATTCCAAGTCATGGGTGGTTTAATTCCTTTCGTGCACCTTTAATTGTCGTGATGCATAAGCAATTACTTTGCCTTTTGCATAAGCACACAGCCATGCCAGTGTGCAAGGCATCACAATAAATGACAAAATCCTCAATACCCTCAGGTAGAGATAACACACCAGCATTACTCAACTTGTCTTTTAGAACCTCAAAAGATTCTTTTTGTTTTGGACCCCAGTTGAACTTGACATTCTTACGGGTCAAGGTAGTAAAGGAGTGGCTATCCTCGAAAAGTTCTCAATGAACCTCCTATAATAACCAGCCAATCCTAGGAAACTACGAATTTATGATGGAGTTTTGGGTACTTCTCAATTCATTATGGCTTCAATCTTAGCGGGATCTACTTGGATACCATGCTTACTTACAACATGTCCAAGAAACTGGACTTCTCTAGGCCAAAAATCGCACTTAGAGAACTTAGCATAAAGCTTCTCTTGTCTTAGCAATTCTAGGATGCACCAAAGGTGTTTCTCGTGATCAACTTGATTACGAGAGTAGATAAGTATGTCATCTATGAAGACAATGACAAACTTATCTAAATACGGCTTGCAGACTCTATTCATGAGATCCATGAATGTTGCAGGTGCATTTGTGAGCCTAAAAGGCATCACTAAGAATTCATAGTGACCATAACGGGTCCTAAAGGCAGTCTTGGGAACATCTGCACTTCTAACCTTCAACTGATGGTATCCTGATCTTAAGTCGATCTTAGAGAAGTAACTAGCCCCTTGAAGTTGGTCGGATAAGTCGTCGATCCTGGGCAGAGGATAACGATTTTTGATCGTTATCTTATTTCGTTCACGGTAATCAATGCACATCCACATTGAATCGTCCTTTTTCTTAACGAAAAGGATATGAGCTCCCCAAGGTGAGGAACTAGGCTGACTAAAGCCTTTATCTAAAAGTTCATCCAATTGTATTCTTAATTCCTTCATTTCTGTCGGTGCTAACTGATACGGAGCTCTGGCAACAGGTGCTGATCCTAGTAGGATGTCAATCCTAAACTCCACTTGCCTATCTTGAGGTAGACCCGGTAATTCTTCAGGGAAACATCAGAATACTCCGAGCTAACTGGGAGGTTTTCAATATTTGGTTTTGGCTCGTTAATAGTTACTTGTGCTAGGTACATGACACAACCTCTTCTCAGACACCAGGATGCCTTGAGTAACGACACCTTGTCCGGCATTCCATAGTGTGAATCTCCAAGGATGGTGATCATTTCACCAGATGGGATTTTAATTTCAATGAGTTTCTTATCACAGGCAATGCGGGCTTGGATATGAGATAACCAATCCATGTCTAAGACTACATCGAACGCTGCCAATTTCATTGGCAAAAGAAAAATATAAATAGAATGATTCTTAATGGATATAAAGCATCCATCAATTATGGAGGATGTTGTTTCTAAGGTTCCATTAGCAAGTTCTACCTCATAAGTTATGTTTAGAGTTCTTATGGGTGAGTTTAATAGTTTACTAAACTTATGGTCTACAAAGGACTTATCTGCACCCGAATGAAAAAGAACTCTAGCATATGCATCATTAATGAGGAATGTACCTGTTATGACGTTGTTGTCATTAACAATCTCTCTAGCATTCATCTGAAAGGCACGAGCATTTTCTTTCTTAGCCTCTCCAGGCTTTGCATCATTACCTCTGGGGTTCTTAGGGTAATTAGGCTTAATGTGCCCCTTCTCATTACAGCCTTAACAGACTACATCCTTAAGATTTTTTCACTCTAGGGTCTTATGCCCTTTCCTTTTGCAAATACCACATGGTTTAATCTGTGGGTTAGCATTGCATTGCCCCCAGTGTTTGCGGTTACAGGTCTTGCACCAAGGTCTATCATCAGACCTATGCTGGTTCTTCTTGAACCCAAAATTTCCTCTCTTTTTGAACCTTTGGGAGTTATCATCCTCCCGTTTCTTTTTCCATCACTATCAGTTCTGACTGACTTTTACCTCACCAAGTCTAAGGTGAGAGAGAGAGATAGGTCAACAGCAGACCTATAGGTACTAGGCTGAGCAGCCTTTACCATGCCCTTAATCTCGGGCGCTAACCCATTAATAAAACGCGCAATGCATTTGGGTTCAGGAGTGATTAGATAGGAGACTAATCTGGATAGGGAGTTAAAGTCATAAACATACTTCCGACAGTCCAGATTTTTCATTATGAGAGTCAGAAAGTTTGACTCTATCTTCTCCACCTCATGAGGTGGGCAGTATGTTTCCTTGACAAGGTCAACAAACCTGGACCATCCCAAGATATACATGTGTACTTTACCTGTTGATTGGACCATTGCCTTCCACCAGATTAGGGCATCCCCCTTGAAGGACTGGGATACATACTTAACCACATCCTTATCAGCGCAACCGCTGATATCTACTATTGTCTCCATCTCATCAAGCCATCTCAAGGCTTCTACGGCCCCCCTTTCTCCATTAAAATCTCGGGGCTTACAAGAGACAAAGTTTTTATAGGTACATCCGTCTTTTGAAGAACGGGACCTTCGTTAAATGCTAATTTCCTTGGTTCACTCTTCGCATTTGAAGAGTGAACAGAGCTCTCCTTATGAGCTGACGATGGTGGAATAGACAAAGGTTTGGAGCGAGTAGCGCTCACTTCCTTAAATTTCTCCATGGCCTTTTCCATGGCCTTTCCAACAGCTGCATCTATGTGAGCTTGGAAATCATCATTATCAATGGCTATGTTTTCAGCTTTGTGAGAGTTAATATCTCGGTGGATACTTTGCGCCTCATCCTAGTTAGCTATTCTTGAAGCTTTGTTTCTAAACACCAAATTAAACTTCTTTTAGCCATGGTATTAATAACCATATTAGCTTTAAAGTTGGATATATAAATCCATTGCCTATTTAAGCTAGCGTGAATATAATCACAACTCTTAGGCTTAACATTTCTATGAACATTATCTATATTTTGCTTAGGTCTAAAAAGGACCATTAAAGGCAAATTACAATTTGGACATAGTCCATATATATATTAGACAATGGTTCTTAATGTCACAACTGCCATTGTCATAAGACAATTATAGATAGCTCATAGGCTTGTCATGAAGGACATTATATATGGCTCATAGGCCTATCACTATGGACTTTATTATTAGGGCACATAGGCCTGTCACTTAAGGACATAAATATGGCACATTGGCATGTCACTAAGGGCATATAAAAATATGGCACATTGGCCTGTCACTAATGGACATAGAAATACGACACATAGGCCTGTCACTAATGGACATAAAATACGGCACATTGGCCTATCACTAATGGACAAAATTTTGGGCAGATAATTATATTAACCACAACAGTCATTGTCTTAATTGACAATATAATATTGCTCAAAGGCAAGTCGTCACTAATGGATGTTTAATCATGGTCCGCAGACACTACATCACTAATGGATGTCAATTATCGCCCGTAGGCACTACATCAATAATGGATGTCAATTATTATCATCGCATTGATGATATTAGCCAGGATCAAACTTGATCACATAGGCTATAAAAGGTTAGGATGTAGTCCATTACCTAGACGGTTAGTGTGGTTCCTCAAGTCACACTACCAAGAGTATGAACATTTCTTGAATGTTAACATAGGAGTATCTTAATGGTCGATTAATAGTCACGGTCGCATTGACCTTAACGACTTGGAGGCTTGAACATAGTCCACCACCTCTTGATCGAAGGATAACTCTCCTTAACTATCATGATAGAAGGCTATTCATCCTTAACTATCATTTATAACTGGCCAAAATAATGTGGTCTATGCCACTTGGCTAATCAAAACCATTAAGATCTTTTGGAATTATATAGCAGAGCATAAATTTCGAGTAAAATAGAGACGGTCGCTTGAAGAGGAGGAGTACATATATATATAATTCCAAAATATTCCATTAAATGTCAATAGGAAATTACAATATTAGAAATATATAAATGAAACAAACTGTCCATGAAAGGACTTAAAAGAAATAACAATGTCCACGCAGGGACTAAAGAAATAACAATGTCCATGCAAGGACTAAAGAAAAATAATAGAAGAGACTTCACTCTTCCTTCTTTCCCTTAACCAACTTGGAGAGTTTCTTGAAGAACTTATTCGTCTTCTTCTCCGTTTTCTTTGCTTGTTGTTGCATTTCCTTCATCCGTTCCAAGGCCTCATTGATGGCCTCAAGTGGTGGCAGAGGTTGTGGTTGTGGTTGTGGTTGAGGCACAACAGGTTACTGGTACACATAATTTGGATATCTAGTAGGTGGATAAGCAGGTGGAAAAGGAGGCGGGTAAAGTGCGTTATGCATGACCGCTTGCATATAAGGGTCATGCGATAGTGCCCGGTAATTTACCAGCTAGATGGTTTAAAAGGATCATATCCAGATGTATCTGGATATGTAGGGATAGGGTTATTAAAACCCGATGATGGTGGTTGAACTACTAGTGATGGTGTCGGTTCCACCACAGGTGAAGCGTTGGAGGGTCCACCCATTTGTGGGTCCTCGTAAATGGTAGGGTAGGGTTTGAGCAATGGTGGCAGCGAACCCGACCGTTGACCCGTAGGTACCGACATACGTGCTCCACGTTTCCTCCTTGGTGGCTTAGGTGGTGGCTGAGATTGTTCTACCAGTTCCATTAGAACATCTTCGTGCGTAGGAGGTATTGGGGAGTGGTGTGAAGGAGTGTAAGAAAAGTGAATTGGTTCCAATATTGGTCCCATTCGTTAGGACCTTGGTATGGTGATCCAGCGTAAGAGTTCGAATCGCTAGAGATTTCGATGGGATGTGTGTTTGATCCTGACGGTGGTATATCCGGATTGGAGTCCTCGTCCATGGGGTTGGGTTAATCTAATTGATTCTGATCGGCTGGGGGTGTTTTGAAGTAGTGGTTAGGGTTAAACTCATCATGATACGAATGATGAGAGTGATGAGAATGGTGTGATTGGTGAGAATGATATGAGTGGTATGAGTTTTGTGTATGAGTAGGTGAATGTCTTGCTAGTGGCCAGGAATCCCCCGAATCCTCATAAGGATTCGAGTGATGGGGTTGTGAAGGGATATGGTCCTCCCCTCGTAGGTCATTTACCTCTTCCTCGTACTCTTGGCGGCATTTTGTTGTCAAAAATCAAATCAAAACAATAATAATAACTTAAAAATGAGATGAGTAATCCTAGGTCAAAGCCTAGACTCGAAAGTCTAAGGAATGTGCTATTGTGTAAGTTAGAGATTAAACACAAGAAGGCTAGTGTTTAATTCTCTCAAACGTTGGCTCTAATACCAACCTGTCACACCCCAAAATTTACAACCAAAATCACCGATGGGCCCGAGTGGGGAATACCGTGACGTAAGTTAATATCATCATAGTCAATTAAATACAACAGCGAAAGTCTTGGAGTTAAATTACTATTACAAACCAAAGGTTCAAAATACGAAAATAATATACAGACGGCTTGTAATGGAAGATCCATGGGCGGATCGTAAATTGTAAAACAAAATGTATAACAGACTTTGGGCAGATCTAAGGATTTGCAAGATCCTCTTATATCACTACCGAGCAGCTTCCAGCCTATTTCATATTGTACCTGCAAGCTTAGTCTTTTGAAAATACGTCAGCTTTCGCTGGTAAATACACCAAACTGACTCATTTTGAAAACATTTTGAAAATGGATTTAAGTGCACAGGGCACGAAAAATGTTTTATAACTTGGGAAAGTCAGCCTTGTAATCTTTTATAATTGGCTTATCGTTAACGTCTAATCTAACCAAATTTACGATAAAAGTTTTGAAAGTTCAAAAGATAAAAACATAAATAAAAAGGAAAACAAATCGACAAGAAAGAATCACTTGATTCCGACTCCTTTTTGACATATCATTTGATGATTTTCGCACTTTGGGCATTTTAAGAGATTATCTTAGTTGTAGTAGTAGGCCCCTCTTGTGAAGGCGACGTTACCCTCAACCTATTGGTCTGAGTCAGCAGGGATACAATCCCGCAAGGTCGGAATATTGGAAGATAATTAAGTAAGTTATTAATGCGAAAAGTGGTAGGCCCCTCTTGTGAAGGTGATGTTACCCTCGACCATATTGATCGTAGTCAGCAGGGATATAGTTGCGCAAGGCCGGGTAAAGTTTTAATAGTAGTTTATTTATAAGGGGTTCAAGTTGTTCTTACTTCCCCTGATTTGATGCTATCTGCCTTAAGGGAAGTTCTAATATACACTAAACGAGACAAGAACTTTACCCAAACACCCTTCTAACCCCCTTCCAGGTAGTTAACGTGCTTTATATAAACCGTAAAGGCACGAATGAGTGAATCAACGAAACATGAAGAAATGTTTAAATGAAGTTCACTTTCAATATAAAAAAACTAGTTATGAAAGTCATTAATACATACCCAAATAAAAAGTTAACAAAGATTGGAAATAAAAAGTAATCTATAAAAAATTTGTCTTCACCAAGTGATGTAAGAGATTTAGCCAAGCATAACCTTTGTTTGACAAGAATTTTTACGATCAATATTAGATCCCGAGACTACTACATACTCTAAAAGATGAAAGATGGATGATAGTAGTAGGTGTTGGTGTTGTAATGGTGGTGGACTAATGGCAAGTGTGATAGAAGTAGTTTGCCAAATGATGCCTTTCTCATGAACCAAACACCTATATTTATAGCTGGAAACAAAAGGCGACCACGGCCCCGTGGTGGAATTTTTCGTTGCATTCATTAACTGCAAATGTCAGGTCGTTGTACCAACACGCCCTTTGGTGGCAGAGAACAGCCCCGTGGTCAGTGTACTTGTTGTACTATCCCAGATTCAACGATTCTTAAAGTTGACCATGACCCATGTTGACTTGGCACGGCGCTGTGTTGGTTGTCTATTGTTATTGTTGTCTTTTTCAGTAGAAAATCTTTGACTATGCATGCCCCATGCCTGGTGGGCACGACCCCGTGCCTAAGCTTTTGTCTTTGTTATTTTTGTTGTTTTGGATGTGAATGGGGGTTCGACAAGTCGTGTCAATCATTCTTCTTTGTATTTGTGTTGGTTTTGGCTCTTAATTTGCTTCTTGTGTTCGTTTAAGCTCTTTTGATCCTGTAATTTAAAAGTAAACAAATAAACATGCTTTTCCAACATTAGTACCGAAAAAAGGTTGATTTTATGTCTTGTTTGATGTAATTTATATGTTGCATTTTGCGCACATCATTGGGCTAGATGTGATAATTAGATTAACTCAAGTGAGATATACATAGTATATGGGTAAAACGGCCTTTGGGGGAAAAGTCTTAAAAATGATAAACTTGAAGTTGGGTCAAGTTCAGTGCAAAAATTGTGAAATTTTGGCATAAAAGGGTGCATAAGTTAAAATTATCAGCTCTTCAAACTTCTAGAAAAGTGTTCCCCATGCACCACGCGGGCGGGACACTTGTACCTAGTATGACGCGCAGGAGTGTGCCAAGTCAACAAAAGTCAAACAATGCTTCCTCGTGCCACGTGAGGGAGCTGGGTGGCCCTCCATGATGCACGGGGGCACCCTATTTAAACAAAAGATGTTTTCTTCGTTAAATCTGAACACACTGACCGTTTAACCTAAACCTCCTCTTTCGCGGAAGCATCCTTTCGTAAAAGGTTAAAGCATGATAATGCTTGATAAAGCTTTCGAGTTTAAAACCTTTAAATTGTAAAATGTAAATCAAGTGTAATAATTCTTTATGTCGGTCCGTCTGGGTTATCGGTTAACCAAGGCGAGTAAGCTATTTGTTTTTAAATAAAAAATTGGGCCCAAATCATCCTTTTATTAAAATATTCCATTAAAACGTGCTAGAGTATTACAATAAAATAATTGTTGTATGGTATTTTTCTTTAAATGTAAACGTACAAAAAAGTTATGACCGTTTAAAAATCGTTAGGAGTAAGCTTTTATAAGGGAATAAAGTGTAATACTAGGTAATTATCTATAATTTTATTAAAGGTGAAGGAGTTAAAGTGTAATTAAGATGATGGATTAAAGTGTTATAGTGTTTGAAAGGGTAATTTACCCTCATTTTAAGTTGTAGCTTATGAACTTAAGCAAAAAAAGTTTTTAACTACTGGGTATCTTAAAAGGCCATTTTCTTACGTGTTATGATTTGAATGTCTATTTGTGTACGTTATTAATGAAACAATGAAGTGTAGTTGATCATATCTAGTTATAAAAGGGATTAGAGGAATACAGCGGAAATTAAACACAAACACAAATATGGAAAGTTGTTATACTATTTTCAAATCTAATCAACTGACTATAATTACAAGTACGAATTTTACTCTCCCTCAGCCTGATCACTAACTTCCTGTTCGTACAAAAGGAATGTTGAAGAGTGATAAACATATCTTAACAAAGAAAATCTTATAGGTAGTACAAGCATCTGTTAGTTAACCAGGGCTGAAGTCACCCTAAGTGACATCTAACATTTCTAACGGAAATCTCAGATTTTGGAAACATCTGATCATCCTCAACATATGTTCTAAGAAAGCTCTGTCCAGGTTAAACCTGTGTCTGGTCTTCTCATCAGTGCTTTAGTCTTCAGCAGAGATTTGACCTTCAACAGACTTTCTATCTTCATCAACAGAGCTTTGAGTCTTCAAACAAATCTTCTGTTAGTATTGAAGATTCACCATCTCTTGGAGGAGTAGATCTTCATGACTTGATTTATTCTTAACCAGATTAGCATATTTAGACTTTTTAATCATATGTTCCTTTATAGAATTAACAATCTCCTACCAGAACAGACGATGCCAAAACTAAACTTTATTTGGATCATTCTTTAGGCCTTTTCTCTTATTTGACCTTTGAATTGTAGTTCAAAATTCATAGAGTAAAGATCTTCTGGATACCTTTTAAGTTCAACACCTAATAGATCTTGTAGATCTTTATTTTTCAAATTGATTGCATCATTCATGGAGATATTTTTTAACTTATCCATTTGCTTTGAGCAAAGTCAATTCATAGCTAATCTTATTTGATTTTCATTTTAGAATTTTGGAGCTAGAAAGATTTTTATGGGCAAAAGTTATTTTGGATGAGTTGGGAGAAGTTGGTCTACCAAAAATGTGACTAATGAGATCAACAACATCTGGTATTACAAAATTGATCTGGTTTCTGATTCTTCCCTTTCTATGATAATCTTCATATTCTTTCATCTCTTTAGTAGACACTTCCTTTTGCCTTTTCAAGTAATTTCGTACAGCCGAAGATATGTTTTTAGTAAAAGAAGTTCACCTAGAGCAACAAGAGTTTTTATAGGAAAGTCTGGCTTTCTTAGAATTGAAGGGTCTTTTCTCTAAGCTCTTCCAATTTCTTGTAATTTTCTTAGAACTGCTTCACTCCATCTTGCCATTGATCTTAAACTTCCAAAATTGGTAGCAACCATTTCTTCTTTCATTCTCTTTAACTATAGAGCCCTTTTATCATTTGGCTTTTTGCCAGCCTCCCAATTTGGAGGTGAAGGTTTGTACAGTGGGTCAAGGAGCATCTTTTCTATCCTTAGAATTTCATCCAATAAGGCTTCAGCTGTCCACCTTGAGAATTGTGCTCTTGATGCTTTGTAAGGTTTGTTTTTCATTATGTGATCTAAGTAATCCTCTCTCAATGTCCTTTGGTGTACATGATCTGTAACTGGAGCATGCGAGAGTGTCATACAGACATCTTTGGCATTATCTTCAAAAGCATTTACCTTTCTGAGCTCAGCTGATAAAATAAGTTGTGCTTGCTTATCATCCTTCCCTTTACTCTTCTCAGCAACTATTTTTTCAACATGTTGCAATTTTAGTTCTAAGTACTTTTGACATTAGTGGGCTTTGGATAGCGTAGAGAGATGTCAGCTAGCTTGAATCATCAGTGGTGTAGAAAGACTGAATTTATGAAGATACATAGAATACCTCCAAGGGATGAGTTGAATATGGACCAGTAGAATTTCTACCAGAGGTGGTTGAATATGGTCTAGACATGTGAGGAATCTCGATGCGTATAAAGCTAGATGCTCCTTGTTCTTGGTTCTAGGACTTCTAGTCGCCACTGAGTGTACAATTGTAGACTCTATAGTTGTTGCCTTCAAGGAAGTCTTAGAGATGCAACCACTTTCCTACAATGGGACTGTAGTCCCTACAATTGTAGTGGCTGCTTCACTTGAAATACCAACTAGAGACACTTGTGACTCAAGAGGTGTAGCCTCCTCTGATTGTGGGTTAACAATGATAACTAGACGTGACCTAGTTACCTGGAGTTTCTTCTTTTGAGTAAGCTCTCTTTCATAGGTTAAGAGCTTACCATGAAGTTGAGTAAATGATAAGTCCTTAAATCCTGGTGAGTTTCTCAAAACAATAGTAATAGTGTCTCACTTTTCAAGTAATGATCTAAGGAACCTATGACTTAAAGTGACATAGGAAAACTTTAGATATACCAATATTAACTCACCAATTAAGCAGTTGAATCTCTCAAATTGCCGAGTCAAGGTCTCTCCCTTAACATGACTAAAAGTCTCATACTATTGATTGAGAATTTCACAGTTGTTTTCAATTACTTCCTCTGTTCCACCAAACTGTTCTTTCAAAGCATACCACAATTCATTGGCACTATTACAATGTAATAGTCCAACATAGATTTCATTTGGTAGAGCCATAACAACAATACAAAAAACTTCGGCATCTAGCTCAAATTTTAAAAATCCCGTTCATAATAGTTTTTTGGTTTCTTTGGCTCTTCAACTTTTTGACCTTTGGTACTTGGTACCATTGGAACATGTGGTTCGAATATAACGGACTTCCAACATCCAGTATTTTGTTAGGCAAGAACATGTGCCATCTGGTGTTTCAAGATATTATGTTTAGACCTGACAAGCATAAGATGCTTCTTGTTGAATCTAGTGTTGTGAGAATTATGATTGTATTGAGACAACCTTTTGATTTTTTTGAAAAACAGAGTGTATTAAAAAAGTTAGTGAGATTGATACTTTAACTCGGTAATTCAGTTCAACAAACAGATTGGTTATCAATTATGTGAGCTGATCCTTTGTATTTAATTGATTGTTAAATCAAATTTAATGAATTCTAGCCGAACTCTAGGGGATGGTGGCGGTGGCAGTGTTGCCACATGGCTTCGAACTCTAAATGGGTTTGCCGCATGGCACCCCGCCCCACATTCTCACTATTATATTATGGAACATAGCATGCCACATGTCAGATGGTGAGTCACATATTGATTAAGTTTAAAAATACTATAAATGAGAAAATTTTATTAAGAAGATAAATCGACTAATCTATAAATATAAACTTTACCTTGTATATTTGATTTAACTAAATGTATCAAAACCAAAATCATATAACGAATTAATAATCTAGTTGCAAAATTATGAGAAAATCATGTGATATGGATACAAGACATGGGCAAAATGCTTTGATATAACGATCAAATATTTTGATCCAGATAAGGGTTGTTTAATGGGCAAGCCGAGCCAATATAGCTTCAGTTTGGGCTCGTACTCAAAGTTAATCAACTTTTAAAAAGCTGAAATATGAGCTCGATCTGAGCCAACTTGTTTGTTTTTAAAATTTAATTAATAAAAAAGTAGTATTAGTTATATATGTAAATGCAAAACATATAAACATATTCTGTACTAGCCGAAAGAGCGAGTAGCGAGTTTAGGTTGATAACTTGATATATAACCTAGTCTCGGAAAAGATTAAAATTAAACAGTTACTTGAGTTATGACTTATAAATATTAAAATTTACGTTTAAATTTAAAAAAAAAAACAAAACCAAATCAACAAGCTAGCTTGACTCGTATACAAACAACCCAATTTCCAGCTTCCAGCAATTAGGACCAAATCGTACTATCATGGTCTTAAAATTGGAGTATAAGAAGAAGAAAACGATTTGAAACTGAATACCAAGATCACCATCACCAAACGTACACCACTTTCTTACAACAAATAATCGTATACTCTGATATCTTTCAGAAAGGAAAAAAGAATCAATCTGTTATAAAATTCTTCACCTTTCCTTGCAATCCCATCATCATCATCCCTAAAACCCAAATCTTACTTCATCTCCAAACTCAAAAACACGACAACCCTCTTCGCAATCTTTCACAAAATTAGGGTTTCAAGATCCCTTTTCCTGTTTCTTTTCTAATCCTCATTGCGTCCACAACACGTTTTGTAACACAATTCAGGTTTCAAGATTTACTTATATGGCATTTTCAAGATAATATGGTCGTTTGATTCATAAAATGTCGAAGAATTTGTGGTGGATCGGTTGCTTTTTTATTATTCTACACTTATCCTCCTTTTGGGTGTCTGGGATTGATGATTTCAATCAAGCGTGAGTAGTTTTTGATTTATGGTTTGTTTAAATATATGGGTTCTTGTTTTTGAATCTGGAAATTGAATGATTTTTTTGTTTTTTGAGGGGGGGGGGGGGGGGGGGTAACGAGGTTACTTTGATTTTAGAGCTTCAGTGGGTTGCTTTAAGTTTCAGTTTTGTGTGAATTTGGATTTTGTTTGTTGATGAAATATTTGATAGGAATGTTTTGTGTTAAATTAACATGAAGTTTGATTGCATGTAAAAGTTATAGGTTTGACTCCCAAAGTCAATAGGTCTTGATATTCATTGTAAGTTTGTTGAGATATAGGATTTAAAGACTGAAATCATAATCTTATAGTACTAGGTTATAGTTTAGGCCAGTGATGAAGCTTGATAATTCATAGGTGAGGTGATGATAATTATTGGGGGTTTTCTTTAACTAATGGGGTTTGTTTGTACTGCACTGCACTGCGCTGTCTAAGATGTAACATAAATATTGCTAGCTTTGCGGATGAAGTTTGCGATTTCCTGTAAGAGTGACAGAGTTTAAGGGGGTGTTTGGGCTTTACGGGTGGCAATGGTTGGAAACACCTAACCCAAACATGACCCGTTCAATTAGCCGTGTTTGAAAATTAGCCGTATATATACTTTTTTAATTCTAGTTTTTAAACTAGCTGACTGGTTTACCTGTTTGTCCACAACCACAGACGTCTATTTAACAGTTTAGGTGGGTCAGATGCGTTTATGGCTTATGTATACCCAACCCGAACTCGTTTTTTTCATCATTTTAAGTTGGGTTTGTGTCATATCGGAATTGCCACCCCTTGTTTGGATGGGCATTTCTCAAATTCAAGGATCAGAGTTAAAAATTAAATTACTCTAATCTTTAGAATAAGAATTTATTTGTAATGAATATTCTTATCTTCCTACAGGTTTCCTATCATTGAACCCGATCCTGGTCATACAAAACTCCGTCTTTCTAGTGAAGGACTGGAGGCTATTCGTAGAATAACGAATCCTATTGCAGCCGTGGCCGTAAGCTTCATATTTTCAAGTTGCATTTATTTATTGGTACAAAGTCTTTGATCAACTTCTTAATAGGTAATAGGACCATATCGATCTGGAAAGTCTTTTTTGCTTAACCAGCTTCTCTCCCTTTCTTGTTACGAAGGTATGCTCATCTGTACTAATTCTGTAGCACATACTTTAATTTTGTTTGACAAAGTTATGTGCTCTGAAGTTTGATAATTTGCAGGTTTTGGTGTTGGCCATATGCGCGATACTAAAACTAAAGGTATTTACCTGCATATATCCTTGAGTTTTTGGGCTTTTTTGTTATACTTTACTATTACTATAAAGCTGATCATTGCTTCCGTTATATATGTTTTTGTATTGTTTACTGTTGGTTTTATTCTTTTATAGGAATATGGGTATGGGGAACTCCGGTTGAAATGGACATTGATGGAGTGAAAACATCTGTCTTTTATCTTGACACAGAGGGGTTTGAAAGTATAGGGAAATCAAACGTCTATGATGACAGGTGTTACACAAATATATTCATTGTCTTTTTGTTCTTTTCTTATGATATAATATAGTTAGGATTATGTTTTTGCAGGATATTTGCTCTCGCAACGGTTTTGAGTTCTGTTCTTATATACAATTTGCCTGAGACGGTCTGTTATTCTTCTTTTTATTTTCTTTATTTTTTTAATTTTCTGGTTTGGCTAGGTTCAAACCTGATGACGCAATAATTGGTGATATTCTTTTTTTTAATCTTTTTAGATACGTGAAGCTGATATATCCCGATTGTCCTTTGCTGTTGAGCTTGCTGAAGAGTTCTATGGAAGGTTACTTTTTCTTTGAAGTGGATGCTATGCTTTTTAACGTTCATGCTATGGTTTAAATCTGCGTTTAGTGCAAAACTGATTTTTTTTTGGTTTTTTGTTTTTCTTGTCAATGAACAGAGTAAAGGTAAAGTTTGACCAACTTGGTAAGCTTATGATGAGGTGAAGTTTTTCCGTGTGTGACTCGTTAGACCTGAATATAATTGTAGGGGCAAGATGTGGCGTTTGAACCAGCAAAACTTTTGTGGCTTATACAACGTGACTTCTTACGTAAGTTTTTTTTGTTTATGTAACTTTGAAGTGAATATTGACCCATTTATATAATTCGGGTTGGTTTGGGTTAGGACTGAAAAGGAAACAGATCAAATGGTTTGAATGGGTCTAACTCGTTGAAAGTCATATTAAAAACTTGTTGAAGTGCATAAACCCTTCTAACTTGCTTTGTCAAATAAAATTCAGATTGTTATTATTTTTATATTATAAGGGTCAATTTGGGTTAGGTCAGGCTTTGTTTCTAGCTCATCAAATGGGCTAGGCTAAAAGATTCCACTAAAACATTAACGGGTTGAGTGGGTTAAAAGGTGTTGACTGGCCAAACAAACCTGCCCAAAAATGTTAACCACTTAACCTTTTTATCCGAATCTGCCTTAGTTGAAAAAGCGCGCCTGATGGCGTCAGGCGAGACAGTCATTATTTCTGACCACATGAGGGCACACAAATCGGGAGTGTCTCTTGTGCATAGGGCAGATTTGTGCCTCTTGTTCATATAGCTTTTTAGGTTGTACAAGAGGTTATTTATAAATAAAATCGTATCTAGAGGTTTTACTATCTATGTTTTGGGTACGTGATGATAGAAACGTATCGCCCTGGTGCGCCTTGCGGCTTGCGCCCTTTAAAACCAAGCAACCTGCCACCTGTATGAACTACTGATGTCAACTCATGCAGTAATGCACATAGTTGTAGCTTCAGTTTACACGAACGCCGATTTCTTAACTTCATGGATTGATATATACAGTCCATTGTAGCATTATAAGTTGTTGTTTAACATTTTTATTGGCTTGTTACAGAGGGGAAGTCTGTAAAAGAAATGGTAGATGAAGCTCTACGGCATGTTCCTAACCATGATGGTTAGCTTTTTTTTTTTGATATATTTTGCGATAATTAAAACACTGAGATAAATGTGTATTGTTTTTCAGGTGACAAAAATATTGACCAGGTACCCAATTTTTTTCAGTTATCTATCACGCATATGCGAATTATCTAACTCAATATCTGAATTATTTCGTTGTCTTAAAATAGGTCAACCAAATTCGGGACTCTCTAGCTATCATGGGCGACAATAGCACAGCTTTCAGCTTACCACAAGTATGGTCCTTTTAATCATTAAAAAAATATACCATTTTAATAATAATAATTAACGTCAGATATATTATTCTAATAAATATACCATTTTGTTAATAATCTTATGTTTTGAATGAAATGATATTTGGTGGTTAATGCATAAAAATAACACTCTGGGAAACCTTCAACCCCCTTTTGAACATTTTCTTGTAAGTTAATAATATATTATTTTTTATGTTACTTGTTTGACCCGTTAGCGATAGAGCATAACCCAAGGTGACCCGTTCATATGTAAATGGGTCAAAAGTGGCACCTCTACGGCTCTACACATTAATCCAAAAAGTTGGTTATTTCCACCTTTGCTAATATTGTTGTTCTGCATTTACGAGCAGCCGCATCTCCAAAGGACAAAGCTGTGTGACTTGAAAGATGGGGAGCTTGACCAGAGTTATGTCCAAAAGAGAGAGCAGTTGAAAGAAGTTGTTAAATCTGTTATTCGTCCAAAGATTGTACAGGGAAAATCACTTAATGGAAATGAGTTTGTATTGTTTCTTGAAAAGGTGCATTTTTTATTAGAACCCTATGCATGACAAATTTGCTGGGTCGGGTAATTTGTCAATACGGGTCCTAGGTGTGTGAATTTCAGACACGACTCAAAAACATGACACGGACCTGACATGAATTTTTCGGTTTAGGTTTAGTCTAATATGGTTCGAGTCAGTTTCAGGTTGAACCTGCGAACACGTTTAGCTAAACAGGTTGGGCTTATGTAGAACCTAACGGGTTGGCGGGCTGACCCGTATAACCCATATATACTATATTATAATTTTTTTCCAAAATGTGTTTTTATGTCATAGGTTAAATTGGTTGGGTATTTTATGCAATACTTACATTTAAAGAGGAATTGACATAAGATTATATAATTAAAATGTAATTGTTTTACACCTCTATTTTTTGCTGTGAAATTTTATTTTGAAAACATTAATATGCGAAAAAAATAATCGGGTTAAACGGGTCGTGTTCGGGTCAACTAGCGAATATTCATGTCATGTTTAGCTTCATGTGTCTGACACGATTTCTGGGTTCAGGTCGTGTTTGGGTTCGGGACAGGTTGGACCTTCCAACCCCCAAACACGACCTGTTTAGCACCACCATTACGGGATTTCTTAGGACAAATCAAATTATCAAAATGGTATGGTTTGGGTTGGGCTGAGCAATCATTGCCTCATTCGAATTTTCTTTCTGTTACATAAAGAATTGATATGGTTACAAAACTATTAGTAAAATAACGGTTCAGTTGGTTTGAGTAACTATAAGCTCTTATTGAATGTAATTACCAGATATCCGTTTTTTAACCCTTCTTATTTAGAAAACTGATCATTTTTTTTCTTCAGATTTTAGAAGCTTTAAACAAGGGGGAGATTCCCTCAACAGGGTCTCTTGTGGAGGTATTCAACAAGAAAATATTGGAGAGATGTCTGAAGCTATACGAGGATAGCATGACGAAAGTGATTTTACCAATTCACGAGGAATCTTTACAATCCATCCATGAAGCTTCAAGAGCCGAATCTTTGAAATCTTTTGACGAACAACATTTTGGCCGTCACCATGCCAAGAAATCTGTTGAAACACTCGAGGAAGATATCGAAAAGGTAAAAAATTGAGCATTTTGTGCACACAGTCTTTACTAGATATCTTTTAGATATGGTAAATTAAGTTCTAAATGTTATTATTTTTTGGGCAGGATGTTTAAGAATTTTGTGATGGCAAACCAATATCAGTCGTCAAAACTGTGTGAGGCACTCTATACAAAGTGCGAGGACCAAATGGATCAACTTCAAGTACTCAGACTACCGTCGATGGCCAAATTTAACGCAGGCTTCCTTCAATGCAACCAAAGTTTTGAAAAAGAGTGTGTTGGGCCATCTAAAACCATATATGAGCAACGAATGGTGAAGGTTGGTATATTCTTTTTGTCTTCGACGTTCTTGGTATCAATAAACTATCGTCGTTTCGTTCATAATGACATCTGTTTAAGGCAACTGGACCACTTTTTGTGAATGTGCAGATGATGGGAAAGTCGAAGTCTTCGTTTATAAAGGAATACAATCACAGACTATTTAATTGGTTGGTGGCCTTTTCACTTGTAATGGTGATCGTGGGTCGTTTTATCATAAAGTTCATTTTGATTGAGATCGGGGCGTGGATACTCTTCATCTTTTTGGAGACGTACACACGGATGTTCTGGTCACCCGAGTCTCTTTATTACAATCCCATCTGGCATGGTATAGTAGCCACTTGGGAAACACTTGTTTACAGCCCGGTTCTCGATTTGGACAGGTAAAATTACTAAATTTGAACTTAATTTATTTAATTATTAAATTGTCACGGTTATTAATTATCTATTGTGACACTTTATACGTTTATTGATACAGATGGGCGATACAGATTGGATTTGTCTCAGTAGTATTGTTGGTATACTGGCGGTGCTGTGCGAGGAGGAAACACAGGCCAAAACACAGGCCCCACTCAGTGTTACCGTTGTATAACAACGCTTCAAGAGGTCGGGATAGATCAGAATAGGCCATGATAGCATTTTGAGAGCAAGCTTCTGACTATTGAAAATAAAATGCAGGAAGAAAGCTGTGATTGTGACATGGGTTCATGAGATATAAATTGACAGAACATCATGTAGTTGAAGGATTTGATGAACGAACTGTGATGTGTATGTAACTTTAGAATTCAAGTTATTTGTATGATTGTAGAGGAAGAACCCATTTTGTTACAGTTGTGTCTAGTCCGACTAAGCTCAAGCTTGGTTCGTGAAAAATGCTACAAGCTTCAGCTCGTATAGTTTGTTATTCAACTTTTTTTATTGATATGCAAAATCATATTCTTATATATATTTTTTGTTTTATATAACATACTTTATATAAATTTTGTTACAGTTTTAGTTTATATATCACACTTTATATAAAATTTATTACATTTGCATAGATGATAATCTTCATGATGTGATGTGCATATGTGTGTGTTATATACATAATTAAAGGATATTAAGTTTTAGGGCTGTTAAAAAAGCCGGTAGCTCGGCTCATGCTCACTCAAAAAAAGCCAGCTAAAAAAACTCGATTTGAAACGATTTGTGCCGAGCCGGCTGGTTTTGTTACTGAGCTGAGCTTGAGCCAAGCTCGGCTCATTGGCTCGTTTAACTGCGAGCTCAAGCCAAGACGAGCTGCCTTGTTTATATTCAATCTCGAATTCAAGCCCGCCCACCCATAGTCAGTTTAGGCCTTGAGTTTGAACTACGTAAAGCTAAGTTTATTATTTATGCTGGACTTTCATATAATCAGTTATCCTAATCGCAGTAGTGAGGCCTGCAGGATTACCATGGAAGGAATGAGCTATTTTTATCTGTTTACAGTATTTATGGATGAATTTTGTTAATTGCAAGTATTTAAAATACTGATTAAATTATAAAAAAATGTTGTAAATGAATTCAGATGACGTATATTGAAAGTAAATCTCATTGTTTGCAGTTGTATATAAATTCAGATGAAGGCCTTCCAGAGGGGCTTTGCTTCACTTAGTATTTGGAGGCCGCATCACATGTAAATTATCCATAACCAAAACGAATGCATATAACTTCCCTTATCTGCCACTAAAATCATAACATGATCAATATAACATACAACACTCAATCTATCAATTCAATGCACACAACCAACCAACAACCATTTTCCTAACATCCAATAAGTGACAGAACTAGAAGAAAAATTTAGAGGTATCCAAAAAGTTTTACCTAGACTCGTCTCTGAGAATTCAAGCGCCCTATGCAGCTAGTAAAAATAGATGCTTAAATTATTCTTCTTACAATTTAAAGCATATGTCGATTATCATTTTTTTATTAATGCGTGTAGCACACACGAGAACGTTATCAACTATTTTTTTATAAAACTTTAAATGTTATTTACAGGTTTTATAAATAATATTTAGTTTATAATAAAAATATCTTCCCAACAAAAGGAACCGACAACTCATTGTTCTTCAATATTTGCTAAAGCATGTAGTCTTATATAACTTTTTAACATTAGAAATTCTAGGCTTATTACAAATCATATCTAAGATCTTTATCTTTAATTTTATGATTGGCATTTAAAATTTTTCTTATTCGTATATCCATAGATTAGATAAAACATTTATATAATATTTCTTTAAATTTAAAAATAGACAATTTAATAAATCATGTATTTAAACAGAATTATTTTAATCTTTTTTCAAGTTTTATTATGTATTTAAAAAGAACTATTTTAATCTTTTTCAAGTATTATTATGTATTTAAAAAGAACTATTTTAATCTTTTCTCAAGTATTATTTTCACTTTTAACCTTTTTTTAGTTTAAAAAATAACCACCGTGCAGTTTATAAAAAGTGTTGGTGCCAATAATTTTTCAGGGAATCTTTTATGCAGGTAGAATCGTAGAATGATAAATAAACGAAGTTAAAAAAATTAAGTTATGTTTACAATAAATTGAATAAAAGGTTGAACATTAATTCGAGATTTTCAAACGTGACTTTTGACTTTTCCAGATCTAGTATTCATTTTCATTTATTATCCCAATACTTATAATATTATATTAAATATTAGTGAAACAACACCGGTTGAAGCTAGAGATATCCAGTGATATATAAGTTACAACGTAGGAGATTCTGCATAAAATGGTTGTCTCTTCGCTTGCTTTTCGGGGTGATCTCACTCAGACTGATCTGCAAAACTAGCAGCGCGTTAGCCTCGTCACAGGGAAAATGGTGGTTTTCTCCGTGACCACACTCCGGCGTGAGAATAAGTATCTTGTGATTGCAAGTAATAAGTTCGAGTACTTGTCAATGTGATTGTAAGTGATCGTAGATATTATACCTTATGGTCCGATACTTATTTTATAGCCGAAAGTAAGTGGGCTCAGGAGATGGGCTGATGAGCCTTGGGCCCGGTCCAGACGTTCAGAGACATCCGGTTTGTCCCTCTGCGTTAGACATTAAATGTTCCCCGCAGGAGAATTAATGTCTTCTTTTAGGAGGTGTGCTTTGTCAGATACTGAATGGTGCCACGTGTAAAGACAGTAAGGGCAGCCTTCTCTATGGTCAAACCTGCCACCAGCCGAAAGTGGAGAAGGTGGAACAGTCACTGGCGTATGTATGGTTGGTGTACAGTCTGGCGTCTGCCTTACTGTTCATTTGTCGCTGTCAGACGCAACCTGTCGAGCAACCATTCGTCACAGTTCTGCCACTCCATACCCTTAAGTATGGTCAACGCCTCTTAGTGCTTACCCCTTCTGCAAGACTGTTAGTGTTTTCCCGCCAGCGCAGAGTAGCAGGGATAATTTCTTTTATCCGCAAGACTATGAGGTGCTCTCATGTGTGTCTTGTCCTTGCAAGGTTTTAGGATTCTTGACTAGAGGGCTGTTAGTTCCGCGCAAGGTCAAGTAGCTTGCGCGTGTAAGTCTAACTTGTCGTTGCGCCAAGTACACAAGGCTCGTTGTGTGACCTATTGGTGCTGGTCTAATTTACCATTGCGCTGAGTGCGCAAGGTTCATTGTAGGACCTATTGGTGTTGGTATAATTCACCGTTGCGCTGAGCGCGCAAGGTTCATTGTAGGACCTATTGGTGTTGGTCTAATTCACGTTGCGCTGAGCGCGCAAGGTTCATTGTAGGACATATTGGTGTTGGTCTAATTCACCGTTGCGCTAAGTGCGCAAGGTTCATTGTAGGACCTATTGGTGTTGGTCTAATTCACCGTTGCGCTGAGTGCGCAAGGCTCATTGTAGGACCTATTGGTTCCAAGGAAGGCGCACCATTTCATGTTGCATGCAAGGTTATCCTTGTAATTATGCTGTTGAGGGTATGGTTTCCTGCGCAGGTGCAAGGTTTTTGGGACCATACCCCTCCAAGTCCCCTAGTCCAGTGCTGCTACTATGCGCATGTTGATAAGTAGGAGGAGTGCTGAACTAAAAGAATTATTGTATGCGCCGTTATTGTAGTGGCAAAAATTCAAGAAGGGTTGGAGGAAAACGTTTGTGTGAAGGAAACGTTTTGTAATCATGATTTTGAAATTTGAAACACTGTCAATCTGACGTTGCCGGTAGGTTGGTGAGAGAAAAAGGGAGATTTGAAAGGACATCTGACAGCTATCGCGTGTTGTCAGCCGTACCGCCTAACATTCATTAATGAATTGGCAGAGAGAGTGGCGGCCACGTGCATATTAACCGTCATTGGCAACTTGCCTGCCACGCATCCTTTGCTGATTGGTTGTTAGACATCTCGCGTGCGTCACAGTTCCCAAATGCATTAAATGCAAGCAATATAAATAGAATTAACCGCCTAGGGTTTCCTTCATCCATTCACACTTTCTCTTCAAATTTTCCTCTGAATCTCTTGAGTTCTTCTTCTCTTCAAATTTTTTCAAACTTTTTTCTCTGATTCTGATGGCGTCTAGGGGTCCGGAGACTGCCTCTGCCGCTGAGGCTTCGACCTCTTTGCTGGCATGCAAGATGAGTCGGCCCACTTTTGACCGCATGGTCGCCGACTACCGGTGCGCCAAGAGCTGGGATGCCCGGTTTCCGGCGGAAGGGGATACAGCCGCCGACGCTCCGGCCGGCTACATCATCTTTTGTCAAGATTTTTTCTCTGAGGGCAACTTTCAGTTGTCTTTACAAAATTTCTCCTTGAAATTTTTGAAGTTTTACAGCTTCCACCTCTCCCAGTTGAATCCGCTGGGGATGGTGAGGGTGGAACACTTTGAGTTTTTGTGCCGGTCGACGGGATCTGTTCCAACCGTCGTTCATTTTCGTATTTTTTACCAACTCCATTTTTTCAATGGGGCTTTATTCTTTTCACCACCATGTGCAAGCACGGGAAATTTTGCTTTCTCCCCCAAGTCCTCTCATGACTGGAAGAAAAAATTATTTTATGTGAAGTCTGGCGTCGTTCCCTTCCCAATGCAGTTCCGGGAACCGAAGGAGATTCCGGCTGAAACCTCCCTATACCAGTGTCGACCTATATCGGATTTGAAGGAGATCTCGGCGATTCGTTGCCGGAAAGGATACTGGTGGCGGCCGGATGAGTTTGGTGTGGAAACCTGACCGCCGGCATAGACCGGTGTACATGGAGGGGTTTCGGAGTAAGTGTTCCTACTTCCTTGCTGTGTTTGTTGATTTTGCCTTGTGTGTCGGCTGACATGCATGTCTCTTTTGCAGGGGCCCCGTTGTTTTTGGCCGCCTTCGAGAGGAAGGAGGTGCGGATTGAGAGGCTCGCCCTAGGCCCGGATGAGCCCACCTGGTATGCGCAGGTCCTGGACAATTTTGCACTTCCCAGGAATGCGGATTTGGATGCCCCTTCGCCTCTAACTGGTAAGTTTTATTATTTAATGTTGGTAACTCCGCGGATGACTTATTTGTTGTTGCGCGTGTTGTAGGCGCTTTGAAAAACTTGGGAATTGGCCCAGATCATAAGAAAAAGCGACGCGCAGGGTCGAGCGCAGCGGTTGAGAAAGAGGTGACTCAACCCGGGGCAGGCCCTCCCAAAGGTAAGCGCATTGTGTCTGATCGAAAGCATATGTGGTAGTCTCTGACTCGTGGGAGGGTATTGATCCTGTAGGTGTGAAGAAGCCCGCGCAGAAGCCGGTGGTTATCCCTACCTCCAAACCTGCTAGTCCGGTGGAGGCCGAGTCAAGCCCGGAGGTGCCTCTTAAGAGGAAGAGGCGTCCAAAGGAGGACCTCTCCGCGTAGCCCCCTAAGAAGGTTGCGCAGAAAGCTATAGGGAAGAGGGGGGTCTGGGAGCGGTCGCCGCCAAAATCTCCCTAGGTAACTTTATAACTTAGTTTGATTCCTCCACATTTTTATACAGTGTATAACTGACTTTTTGTTATCACGCAGGGGGTGATGAGCCGGGTTTTGTGGAATCCAGCACATGTGTCACACCCACGGATACTCCAATTCCCCTGCTTGTTAATGAAGGCGAGGAGTCTTCTGTTGGAGTAGCGGAACCTGAAGTCTTGAGGGAAAGGCCTCACGTGGTGGTGGAAGGTTCTGGGGTAGGTACTAACGCGGGTTCTGTGGTGGTGGAAGAACGCGCGCAGGTGGAGGAGGAACCGCACGTGGTGGTGAAAGAACGCGTGCGGGGTGTGGAGGAACCACCAGTGGTGGTGGAATCACCCGTGGTGGTTATGGAAGAAGCACGGGTGGTGCTGGAAGAACCCGTGGTGGCAGTGGAAGAACGCGCGCCGGCTGGTGGCGCAAGTGTTGTTGAAGAGACGGAGCCATTGGGGACGGATTCCGTTGATGATGCGCAGATTGATCCCCCGCAGGGGGTGCATGTGGAAGAGCCGGCACCCAGGGGTGAAGCTGGGGGATCTGGTAGAAACCCTTCCGCCGAAGGATCTCCAATCCGCCCGGACGAGACCCCGGGTGATTATTATTACAGGTCCTACTCAGCGGCTCATGCTGAAGAGATCCACACCCCTGTGTGGAAATTAAAGAAGGGTGATGACTTCTCTCACTGGCCGGAGTGCCGTGAGTGGTTTAAGGGGCCTTCCCTCCAGCGGAGGTGTGGAAACATGCTGAACATGAACAAGAAACCACATACCGCACATACCTCCAGGAAGCTGCAAGCTCCGCCTCGGTTACCCACAAGATTGTTCGTGAATGGCGGGGTTTGCTTAAGGAAAAGAAAGATGTTGAGGTTGCCCAAGCGGACCTGATCAAGGAGCGAGCCCAAGTGGCTGCGGAGAAGCTGAGGTGGCGGCTAGGGAAACAGCCTATGCCGACCACCGTGCTGGGGTGGAAGAGAAAGGCCGAAGCCTTTGATGCCAAACTTGCGGAGGAGCGCAGGTTGTGGAAAGAGGCTTGTGAAAGAGATAACAACGAGAAAAAATCCTTAAGGGATAAACTGGCCCGGTTGCGCGAGAGAAAAGAGAGAAAGAGGCAGCTGCTGCGGCTGTAGAGTCCAGGGCGGACCGCGAGCACAGTGAACTCAGAGAGGTAAAAAACTTGCCTCTTTTTTGTCTTCTCTTTTTTTTGTATATGGGCCGCAGATTATTGTGCTTACCTTTATGTATGACCAGGTTGCTGCTCATTCCGCTATGAAGAATGCGAAGAAAGATCTCCAGGTGGCCTTGGTGGAAAAGTCTGAAATCTAGTGCAGGCACTTGGCTGATAAGGAGCGGTTGCGATTGGCGGAAGCCAAGGTGGAGGCGGGCGAGAAGAAATTGGAGAATTTTGAGGACGCCCGCGCCATCGCGGAGTCATTGGTGGAGTCACTGACCAACAACATGCTGTGGATGCAACAACATGGAGTTACCAGTGTAAGTACTCCATTTAACTTTTGGTTACTCCATGTTGATTCTAACCCTGTTCTTGTATTGCAGGTTTCAAATTCCATTCTAAATTCTCTGGAGTTGGATCGCGCAGTGGCCAAGCTGGTGTTCACTGTGCGCGAGATGGGTATGCGCAGGGCTATGCTGAGTGTGCGCAACATGTCACTCATGCAATGGACGTTCCATGGGATTCCAGCCGCGCTGCCACCTATAGGGTCGATACCGGAGCTGCTTTCACCCCGGGCTCAGGAAGGGTATGACCGTTTTGACATCCCAGCTTTGGAATTGGTGAGCGAGGCGCTCACCCACGACGACTTCGTTGATCGCCTAAGAGACATATTTCCGGAAGAAGCCGAGGCCGCTATGGATGAAGAATAGTGTAGGATCCTTAATGTAATATCTCTATAGGATCTTTGACTGTATTGCGTGTTGCGCAAGTTTGTAAATATTTTTATCTTAAATGAAATGTTTCTTCCCTGTTACAATATTTGCGTGAACATAAAGGCCAACTTTGCGTAGGTATAGCGAATAAAACTGGTAATGGACTCGTATATGAACACTCCCATGCGCGGGAAATAGGTAATGAATTTTGATTTAAGAGTCTTTGTGTACCGAGGTGTTTTCGCGTAGACCCTAAAGTGGCTTCGCGCATTTGTATCGAAACATTAAGATAAAAGAAATCATACAACCCTTGTCTTTATTAGTGAATAAGGTGTTGTGTACAAGGTAGATAATAGGATAATGAACTTGCTAGTTTACATTTAGCACCGTCGTAGCTGCTGCGCATTCCATGTCCTAGGTATGTTTGTTCCGTCTAAGCGTTTAAGGGTCTAAGCGCCCTTCCCTAGGACTTCATGGATAATGTAAGGACCTTCCCATTTAGGTACAAGTTTTCCGGGACGCTCGGCGTTAGACGCTTCATTCTCGCGTAGAACAAAGTCACCAGGTAGGAAGGTACACATACGGACTCGCGCGTTGTAGTACTTCTTGAGCTTGGACTTATATTTTGTTTCATTGATAGCGGCGTTTTCGCGCCTTTCTTTTAGTAAGTCCAGGTCGAGTCTGCGCTCGTCTCATTGTTTTGGCTTTGCACAGCCAACATGCACGGTGATGGGAGGCCTATCTCTGCAGGAATTACTCCCTACGTCCCATACACTAGGTTGAAAGGGGTTTCACCTGTGCTGGTCTTTGGCATGGTTCGATGAGCCCAAAGGATGCTTGCAACTCATCTACCCAGCCTCTTCGCGCCGTGCCAGTCTCGCCTTGATCCCTTTGACGATGCTCTTGTTTATGCTCTCCACTTGGTCGTTCCCTTGGGGATGCGCGGCCGAAGTAAAGACATGTTCAATATGCATTTCCTTCATCCATTGTTGTAGTTCTTCAACTGCAAAATTGAGGCCATTATCACTGACTATGCGCAGGGGTAACCCGAAACGACATATGATGTGCTCCCAGATGAATTTTCGAACTACAGTTGCTGTGGTGGATGCAAGGGGTTTGGCTTCGACCCATTTGGTGAAATAATCGACTGCCACGATTATGAACTTCACCGCGCCTGGGGCATCTGGGAAGGGTCCCACCATAGCGATTGCCCATTGCTGGAAAGGCTACGCTGTTGTCACAGGGATCAAAGGATTCTTGGGGCGCAGTGTCTTCGGAGCATGGCGCTGGCATGATGCGCACTTCCGTAGTGTTTTGACCGCATCTAGGTGCATGCCAGGCCAATAGTAACCGACGTTCATGATCTTTGCTATGACCATGCGCGGACCGACATGAATTCCACATAACCCTTCATGTATTTCGTGGATCAAGTACTGCGCATCTTGCAGATCAACGCAGCGGAGGAGCGGTCCCAGATATGATTTCCGGTATAGGATACCGTCTGCCATTTCGTAATTGAGTGCCTTGTTCTGGACCTTCCTTGCTTCCGCTTTGTTTCGGGGAGGATCCCGTGTTGTAAGAACAGATTATGGGGGACATCCAGGACGGATTTCCCACTTCAATGATGTTGACTTGGCGCAAAGGAAACAGAAGGGTTTTTAGTAACTCAATGCGCACTTCACGCGGGAGGTGCTTGAAGCTTGTAGCGGCTAATTTGCTGAGCGCGTCGGCATGTTTATTCTCGCTTCGGTTGACATGGGTTATCTTGAAGTGTTGGAATTTGTTTATTAAGACTTGCGCCTGTTCTAGATACAATGCCATCGTCTCGCCCTTTGCGTCATATTGGCCATTGACCTGACCTGCGACTAAAAGGGATTTGACGTTTGCTTCATTCTGTGCACTCATTTTGATTGCTAACCGAAGGCCTGCCAGGAACGCTTTGTACTCAGCCTCGTTATTGGTACTTTTCAAATCCAATCTAATGGCGTATGTGAAGTCTTGATTATCGGGGCTTATTAAGCGAAGGCCTACCCCTACGCCATCGTCGTTGGATGCGCCATCTGTGTGAAGTATCCATGCGCGGTCATCCGTAACCGGTGTTGGGTTATATACAGCTTCACACTCCAGCGCTTTATTCTATGGTACTTCCGCAATGAAATCAGCTAATATCTGGCCATTTATTTGTTGGGCGTGGTTTATACATAATGTTGTGTCCACCAAGATCAATCGCTTATTTTGCTAGGCGGCCAGAGATGTCCGGTTTTGACAAAATTTGCCCTAAGTGATAGTTCGAGAGAACTGTTACCACATGGCCAGAAAAATGCCACGCAACCATCAGGAGGCGTGGACCAAAGCTAGAGCAAGCTTTTCCATCATGGGATATCGTGTCTCTGGGTCAGTGAGCATCTTACTAACACAATAGATCAGAGAGTGAACTCCTGCGCGCTCTACCAGCATGACTGCTTCCAGAGCGATATCTGATGCGGAAAGGTAAAGTATCAGTATCTCATTCTTCTACGGTTCTGTGAGCATTGGCAGCTGAATTAAGCACTCCTTCATTTGGGTGAAGGCTTTCTCCGCATTCAGAGTCCACTGAAACTTATTTTGCTTCACACAGTTTCGTAAAGTGCTGATGAATGGGAAGGACTTCATCGCCCCCCAACTGTTGCATTTCTTTGATAGTTGAGGTTGATGGCATACGCTGAATTGCTTCCACTTTATCGGGATTCACTTTGAAGCCATCACGTGACGATGAATCCCAAAAATTTGCCTTCTTCCATTCCAAAAGAGCACTTGCTGGGGTTCAGCTTCAGGTTTGCCTTGCGCAAGGATGTAACGTTTTCCAGCATCTTCTCCTCATCTAAGCTCATGATGACGAGGTCATCGATGTAAACTTCCACGGTTTTGCCAATGTCGTCCCTGAAGACATGGTCCATTAAACGTTGGTAGGTTGCTCCAGCGTTGCGCATTCTGAAAGGCATTTTTGTGTAACAAAAATTCCCTTTGTCGGTTCGGAAAGCGCTCTGGTCTTCATCCTCTTTCTTCATTTGGATTTGGTGGTAACCTTTGTAGCAATCAAGGAAACATTTCCACCTAAATGAAGCGAGGGAGTTCACCTTTTTGTCGATTTCAGGTAAGGCGTAACAGTCCTTAGGACATGCCTTGTTGAGATCCTTGAAATCGACGCTCATGCGCTAACTATCGTTGGACTTTTGGACCATGACCGAGTTGGCTACCCATGTTTGATATCGTACATCTCGGATGATTCCTGCTTGGAGAAGCTCTGACACTTGCTCGTTCAGGGCGCGGGTCTTTTCAGGACCGAAGCTGCGCTTCTTCTGAACTATGGGCTGAACTAAAGGGAATGTGTGCAATGCATGCTTAGTGATTTCCCTTGGCACTCCAGTCATATCCGCTGGTGACCACGCAAAAATATCAATATTGCGGAACAACAGTTGCTTTAACCGCGCCTTGATTGCGGGAGTCATGGCGGGTCCTAATAGGACTGTTTGCTCCGGGTACTTGTTGTTCAGTACCCACTTTTCTGGTTCACCGTTGGATGATGGCTTTGGTTGCTTCATCAGTGGTTTCTCTTCAACGGACATGATTTCCTTCCTGGCGTACATAATGGCCACCCCGATTTCTGTGGGGAAACCGCAGGCGGTGTGAGGAGTGGAAGTCATCATGCTGAACTCCCGTTGAGCACGCCGACCTAGTAATACGTCATGGCGCGAGGTTGCGGGCATGGTCATGAAATTCTCCGAGACCGTGCGTGAGTGTCGCCCGTCGGAGACCAGAAAAGAAATTTGGCCCAGAGGGAAAACGACCTCGTTGTAGAAACCAGTGAGTGGGAAATCCACCGGCTCTAGGCGCGCCTTGTCCTCTGGGTCTAGCTGCTGGAAGCACTGTTTATAGATGATGTCCATAGAGCTCCCAGGGTCTATGAACATATAGTCGGTACGGTAATGGCCGAAAATACCAGTTATCACAACCTGTTGGTCCTCTTATGGGCCCCCGGGAACAACGGGGAAGATGACCTTCTGCTCACGCCAGTGTGGCGTGCAACTTTTCTGGTGGCTGCACTTGCGTGACGGCCACCCTGGATCATATGAACAGAGTTCATTTTTATTACTCGGGCCCTCACCGCATCGAGTGATTTGGCACATCTCCTTGCGCACATTTTGCAGTAAGTGGGTGAGCTTCCCACTCTTGAGTGCTTTTTCGATCTCCATGCGCAAGGAGATGCAGTTATCAGTTGTGTGCCCCGTATCATTGTGATAATCGCAGAAAAGGTTGGGGTCTTGACCTTTCTTATTGCGCATCGGCGACGGCTGCTTGAACTGATGGTCTTCAGTGCTAAGGACATCCGCCGGTGTTTTCGTCAGTGGGGTCCACTGCCGATCGCGATTATCTTGCTTTATTGCTCGCTGGATAGCGAGTTTATTGATGGTCGTGCGCGCATCGACCAGTGAGTAGGGAGGGTTCTGACTGTGATCCCTCCACCTTTTATTCTTCTTCCCAAAACTTTTGCTCATGTCTTGGGGCGGTGGTGAGGTAGGGGTGGTCTACTGTTATTGAGGTTGCGCTCTGTCTGCGCATAGACTTTTGCCGCTGCCATGAGTTTCTCCTAGCTTTTGGGGAGACCTGTAGTTCCTGACAAGACTTTGATCATCTCGTCGCAGCGTACAACGTATTTGAACTATGCACGAATCAGATCTTCGTGCACATCCCCTATCTCCAGCACCTCTTTATTATAACAGGTGATGAAGTCTACAAGGATTTCCTCATCACGCCACCAGATGTTCATTACGTATGAGGAGTCTCTGACGTAACGCCGTTGTTGGTTGAAGTGTGCCAGGAACTTGTCTTTTAAATCGATCCATGACGCGAGCTTGCTTGTGGGCAAGTTGTCAAACCATCAACGCACAGCTCCTGTGAGAGTTTGGACAAATAGGTGACACCACATAGGCAACGTCCAGCCTCCGACCAGTCCTGCACCCGTAAAGAGACGCATGTGGTCATCTGTGTAACATCCGTAAAAAACCGGGTTAACCAAACCCGCTTCGTTTATTAACCGAACAACCAGTTAAAAATTTCGTTGCGTATTTAATGCCCAAATTAATTTTAAATGATACATAATTAATAAGTATATTAGAATATAAAATTTATATTTGAAAATGTATTAAATATAGTGAATTAAAAATAAAATGCTGAAGCCGGTTTCGAACCCGGGTCAGCCGAATATTCTCAAAGTCTTAACTCTCACTCGCCCAACCACTCCGCCACTTGTGTTGTTTGTTTACATATTGAAACAATTAATACATAAAATAAATCTGGAAATCAAACCCAGTTACATAGCGCGCCCAAATCCGCTGGCGCCCGAAAATCCGACGATTTTGTCAATCATCGTCGGTTACCTTTGACTTAACGTAAGAATTAACAACGCCATCGGTTATAACCGATGTCCAGTCCGCGACATTAGTCATAACCGCCGGAGAATTTTTGACTAACGAATCAAGACGGTAATCAGACCCAATTCGTCGATGTTCGTCCCTATAAATACACACTCTAGCCTCTGATAACCTTTTCACTCACAATCACACCAATTCTCGACGCAATTTCACTCGCCGGAAAATCTCTGCAAGTCGCCGGAAAACCGAGACTTTCATCTACACGGTAAATACCTCGACTTTTTCTTTTTAACCCATTGTTAGATTATTACTAACATCAATCCCTCACCCAGAATCTATTCCTGACAACGTTGCCGGATTTTCTGTTTTCGCCGGAAAACTTCTGAAAGTTCCAAAATCTCGCTGTTTGCCGTTATAATCATTTAAACCTACTGATAATCGTTGCTCAGTAGTTCAATCTCATATCTAATCAATCAATCTGATTTTTGAATCCGAACAGAGGGTACAAAACAGAGCCGACGATCTTTGCCGGATTTCTGAAGAAGACAATCTGCCCGGTACAAACAATCCCCAAACCCTTTCTGTTCAATACATTACGATTGCTCATAATGTTCGTTAACCAAATTAAACAAGAAACAGTTAGTTAACCGTTGTCTGTGTTTTGGACGAAGAAGACGAAGTCGTGTATGATATAAGATTAATTAAAATCAATATTATGAACGGGTTAGACACACAGTCCAGCGGTGGACTGTGTGCAAACAATATGCATACGTCCCGAGTTCGATCCTTGACACACACATTCGCTGTAATAAAATGTCTTTTTTTTTTAAACTGAACCGGATCCACAACAGTAAGATGTTAAGTATAATAAAAACCAGAATATTTACCAAGTTAGACACACAGTCCAGCGGTGGACTGTGTGCCAAACTAAACCACAGGTCCCGGGTTCGAGACCTGTGGCGAGCACCGAGTTGATGCAATTAAATCCTTTTTAAAATAAATGATTTTCGGATTAACTTAATTAGTGTATAAATATAATTAAAAACAGAAATATTTCGGGTTAGACACGTAGCTCAGTTGGTAGAGCTGCGTGCACGCGTACGGGAGGTCACGGGTTCGAGTCTCACCCAGCGCACTCATACGAACGACCGAACCGGTCAACGGTACGTCAGCAGTCAACAAGTCAACGGTCAAAAAGTCAACATTTTTTATTATTTTTATTTATTTATTTTATTTAAAAACCAATTAAAAATACTTAAAAATAACGTTTTTAAAGTTAGAAAATAGCCTTAAACTCACAAAAATATATCCAATAATCCTACTAAAATTGATTAATAAAATCCGTTTTTTTTACCGAACCGTTATGTTATTATCTAGGTTAGTTTTCTCTCGTGGATAAATCTAAACTCGTGCGCATTCAACATCATCCACCGAACGCACCAATATGAGTGAATCTCTACAAATTCCCCGTTTTAATCATGTTTTGGGGTGTATCATGTGTCTTATTATTTATTACTTTTAAACTATTGTGCATCCATCATATTCATGATTAAATGTATATTCAACATATGATTATTGTTTAGATTAAATTTATCATTTTCAGTACATACATTATCATAGGCTGC
Organism: Scalesia atractyloides; assembly: GCA_947069175.1. Taxonomy (NCBI): domain Eukaryota; kingdom Viridiplantae; phylum Streptophyta; class Magnoliopsida; order Asterales; family Asteraceae; genus Scalesia; species Scalesia atractyloides. Next base: position 31,455,802 of record CAMTDV010000022.1, read on the forward strand.
CGCTCCCCATTACCTATGAGCGTTGAGCTGTTCCCCATTACCTATGAGCGTGAACCAGGCGTTGCCAACATACGATCGGCTCCGTTTGATTGAGCCTTGATCGCACATACATTTCATCATAGGCCGTCTGCTCCCCATTACCTATGAGCGTGAGCCGTTCCCCATTACCTATGAGCGTGAACGAGACGTTGCCAACATTTACATTGTCATTCATATTACATATTCATGCAAGGTGGTTTGTTATTGTATGCCATTGGTTTGTTATTGTATGCTATTTGTTTGTTATTGTATGTTTTATTTACGTTTGTTCATATATGATTGTTGCACAATTTTTCCATATTAAATACAACAAGAAATAAATAATAAATGTTTTCTAACAAGGTTCACTCGCCAACTTTTGTTGATCCAAAAACCATTTTTACACATGATACAGGTGGACAGGATGAAGCAAGGAAAACATAGGAAATGCCTTAGAAGAAAATAATGAAGTCTAGAAAGATGTGTAGAACATGTTGTAATTATGATTGTATGATCTCCTTTAAATTGTGATAATAAATATGAAACGTTATAATAAATGTCATGAGCTTTGATGAAAACCCAATCATGCCCCGATCACCTTTTTCGCTGTGGGTCGGGGTGTGACAGATTGGTATCAGAGCTTTTGACTATAGGGATATAGGATAGGTTATTAGACCCTTAGAGCCTATACTATAGTTGATTAGATTTTAATTGTTTATGTGGTTATATGCAAACTCATGATGTTTATTTCTTTCATATTTATTACATACGCAAATGCATGCAAACACTTCCGATACTACATTTTGTGATACATTGTGAATTATACTTACAGTCAAACATACATACTTACATACATATTCATCATACATATTTCAATGTTCACATATTCAATTCATCTGCATACTTCCGTTATTCAAGATTTTGTCGCATTTTTCATTTTTCAAATCTCATCAAAGTGAGTTCTGCGACGGGCATGTAGTAACTGTAAGGGTACAAGTACCGGTAGTCGGAACGTCCTGTCTAGGTTGGCATTCTTATAAATCCAATATAACGGACCAGTTTGCCTACCTGGGGACTAACGATGAGAGTACGAAGGACCTATTAGGCCAAAGCATGCCACACCAAACGTCGTTCTAACTAACCCCAGTTTGAGGTGTCACCGTGTCCACACCTGGATACATTCCGAATATCATACGTTACATACTTATTTCTCGATTTTCTCCGGTTTTAGTGTACGTAACCAGGCTAACACATGCGAACCATATGAAAAACCCGGTAATCATGGGGCCCACGTGATTACGAAGGTGAAGTATGGCGGCATGCAAGGTCCAATTTACGAGCAAAGCCCAAGACATCCTATGGATGTAGTAGATTTATTATGCTATGTTTATTTTATGAATGTTCATTCCTAAATACGACACATGATCCCAAAAACATCCAACTCATACTCTTGATATGTATTCCTTGTAGATGTCTTCTAATTCAGCTCGTAGGAAGATGAGAGCAGGAAAAGATCGCGAGCGTATGGCTGCCAAATCCTCAACAAATGGCTGCCGTAATACCCAACATTGTAGTTCAAGTTCAACAAATCCAAACCGAATCTCCTTCACGATCCATTTCTAAGAGAAAACGAGATGGGCAACTTTTCGCTGTCACCCAACGCAACCAACCAATTTCACAAGCCATACCCCTCCAAGATATCCCAATCACTCAAGTAGCACCCAACTCAACATACCCAAATAAGAAACCTTACCTAGGACCTCACCCTCAATGTAACACCTGTTTTTATCACCATCCATCTACCTTACTTTGTCGACTATGTGCGAATTGTGGACGCTATGGTCATTTGAGCAAGGTTTGCCGCACCTCTCAAAACCAAACCTCACCCCCTACTCAAAACATGATCCAAACATATCAACAACCCCAATACCCCATGTTTCCTTATGTTCGAGCTTGTTTTAATTGTGGCGACCCTACCCACTTTTGAAAACGTGCCCTCGATTGGTTAACATCATAAACGCCCAAGCTCAAGCAAACCCATTTAACCAATCAAATCAAGAAAACCCAACCATTAGGCCACCAGCAAGAGGAAGAGTTTTCAACATCAACTCCAATCTTATTGAAGATAATGACGGCCCAAACGAACCACCCAACTAGTCTCCTTCACCAAAAATCAAGATTCAACTCCAACCGCTTCGTTTTTATGTTTTCTTTATGTTATCTCAATTCTCACGTATCTCAATTATAAATTGGAAAATTATCCAAGGATCTTAATGCGAATTACTATTTCAGTTTTGTTTTATACTCGTTGATTTAACATTCACATCATCATACATCTCAACGTATTTCAATCTCATTATTTAAAGAAGTTGGGCTGTGTCTCACTTCTACATAGACTAACCTCTCCATCACAACAAACGAGAGAGGAACTGTCATCATTCAAACATGTATACTATCAGAATTAAGACTCAAGCTTTGGTTGATTGTGTTTGTTTATGTTTTAGAGTCACATAGGACTAATCATAACTTACTGATAAAACCAATGAAAATTTGACAAGAATATGGTGGATACGCCGCTGGTAATTCCTATATATAAGTATTCTTGTCAAAGGATCAGAGGCATTGTCAGGCGGTTATGAGAAGTTTCCATGTAGGATTTAGTAATGTCTTGGTTGAAGTTTGTTTTATACTCACTGATTTAGCAATTATATCATCATACATCTCAACGTATTTCAATTTCATCATTTAAATAAGTTGAGCTATGTCTCACTTCCACAAGGACTAACCTCTCCATCATAACAAACGAGAGAGGTACTGTCGACAATCAAACATTTATACTATCAGAATTAAGACTCAAGCTTTGGTTGTTGTGTTTGTATATGTTATAGAGTCACATAGGACAAATCATAACTTACTGATAAAACCAATGAAAATTTGACAAGAATATGGTGGATACGCCGCTGGTACTTCCTATATATAAGTATTCTTGTCAAAGGATCAAAGGCATTGTCAGGCGGTTATGAGAAGTTCCATGTAGGATTTAGTATTGTCTTGATTGAAGTTTGTTTTATACTCACTGATTTAGCATTTATATCATCTCATCATTTAAAGAAATTGGATTGTGTTTCATTTCTACACAGACTAACCTCTCCATCATAACAAACGAGAGAGGTATTGTCACCATTCAAACATGTATACTATCAGATTAGGACTCAGGCCTTGATTGTTGTGTTTATTTATGTTCTAGAGTCACATCATAGAACCAATCATAACTTATTGATAAAACCAATGAAAATTTGACAAGAATATGGTGGATACGCCGCTGGTACTTCCTATATATAAGTATTCTTGCCAAAGGATCAGAGGCATTGTCAGGCGGTTATGAGAAGTTCCATGTAGGTTTTAGTAGTAAAAGTTTTGTTTTAGGATATAACCTTATCTTTACAAACGTACCCAAACTCTTATGCATAAAATCATACTTAGTCAATCAACTCTGTGTATCCATGTTCCGTATTCATACACTTAGGCAACAAAAAGCGATTCCTGTAGCAGGGTATTCAACCCTTACAAGGAACGTTACCGCCTCAAACAAAATTTAAACTCTTACTCTCTTCTAAGTATGTAATTGTCAAATTAAAACACCATCCTTTTGAGTCAAACATGCCACTACTTAAATTTCGGGACGAAATTTCTAAAAGTAGGGATACTGTAACATCCGTAAAAAACCGGGTTAACCAAACCCGCTTCGTTTATTAACCGAACAACCAGTTAAAAATTTCGTTGCGTATTTAATGCCCAAATTAATTTTAAACGATACATAATTAATAAGTATATTAGAATATAAAATTTATATTTGAAAATGTATTAAATATAGTGAATTAAAAATAAAATGCTGAAGCCGGGTTTCGAACCCGGGTCAGCCGAATATTCACAAAGTCTTAACTCTCACTCGCCAACCACTCCGCCACTTGTGTTGTTTGTTTACATATTGAAACAATTAATACATAAAATAAATCTGGAAATCAAACCCAGTTACACAGCGCGCCCAAATCCGCTGGCGCCGGAAAATCCGACGATTTCGTCAATCATCGTCGGTTACCTTTGACTTAACGTAAGAATTAACAACGCCATCGGTTATAACCGATGTCCAGTCCGCGACATTAGTCATAACCGCCGGAGAATTTTTGACTAACGAATCAAGACGGTAATCAGACCCAATTCGTCGTTGTTCGTCCCTATAAATACACACTCTAGCCTCTGATAACCTTTTCGCTCACAATCACACCAATTCTCGACGCAATTTCATCCGAAATCTCTGCAAGTCGCCGGAAAACCGAGACTTTCATCTACATGGTAAATGACCTCGACTTTTTCTGTTTTAAACCATTGTTAGATTATTACTAACATCAATCCCTCACCCAGAATCTATTCCAGACGACGTTGCCGGATTTTCTGTTTTCGCCGGAAAACTTCTGAAAGTTCCAGAATCTCGCTGTTTGCCGGTATGATCATTTAAACCTACTGATAATCGTTGCTCAGTAGTTCAATCTCATATCTAATCAATCAATCTGATTTTTGAATCCGAACAGAGGGCACAAAACAGAGCCGACGATCTTTGCCGGATTTCTGAAGAAGACAATCTGCCCGGTACAAACAATCCCCAAACCCTTTCTGTTCAATACATTACGATTGCTCATAATGTTCGTTAACCAAATTAAACAAGAAACAGTTAGTTAACCGTTGTCTGTGTTTTGGACGAAGAAGACGAAGTCGTGTATGATATAAGATTAATTAAAATCAATATTATGAATGGGTTAGACACACAGTCCAGCGGTGGACTGTGTGCAAACAATATGCATACGTCCCGAGTTCGATCCTTGACACACACATTCGCTGTAATAAAATGTCTTTTTTTTAAACTGAACCGGATCCACAACAGTAAGATGTTAAGTATAATAAAAACCAGAATATTTACCAAGTTAGACACACAGTCCAGCGGTGGACTGTGTGCCAAACTAAACCACAGGTCCGGGTTCGAGACCTGTGGCGAGCACCGAGTTGATGCAATTAAATCCTTTTTAAAATAAATGATTTTCGGATTAACTTAATTAGTGTATAAATATAAATAAAAACAGAAATATTTCGGGTTAGACACGTAGCTCAGTTGGTAGAGCTGCGTGCACGCGTACGGGAGGTCACGGGTTCGAGTCTCACCCAGCGCACTCATACGAACGACCGAACCGATCAACGGTAACGGTCAGCAGTCAACAAGTCAACGGTCAAAAAGTCAACATTTTTTATTATTTTTATTTATTTATTTTATTTAAAAACCAATTAAAAATACTTAAAAATAACGTTTTTAAAGTTAGAAAATAGCCTTAAACTCACAAAAATATATCCAATAATCCTACTAAAATTGATTAATAAAATCCGTTTTTTTACCGAACCGTTATGTTATTATCTAGGTTAGTTTTCTCTCGTGGATAAATCTAAACTCGTGCGCATTCAACATCATCCACCGAACGCACCCAATGTGAGTGAATCTCTACAAATTCCCCGTTTTAATCACGTTTTGGGGTGTATCATGTGTCTTATTATTTATTACTTTTAAACTATTGTGCATCCATCATATTCATGATTAAATGTATATTCAACATATATCATCTGTTTGTGTGATTATTGTTTAGATTAAATTTATCATTTTCAGTACATACATTATCATAGGCCGCCGCTCCCCATTACCTATGAGCGTTGAGCTGTTCCCCATTACCTATGAGCGTGAACCAGGCGTTGCCAACATACGATCGGCTCCGTTTGATTGAGCCTTGATCGCACATACATTTCATCATAGGCGTCTGCTCCCCATTACCTATGAGCGTGAGCCGTTCCCCATTGACCTATTGAGAGTGAACGAGACGTTGCCAACATTTACATTGTCATTCATATTACATATTCATGCAAGGTGGTTTGTTATTGTATGCCATTGGTTTGTTATTGTATGCTATTTGTTTGTTATTGTATGTTTTATTTACGTTTGTTCATATATGATTGTTGCACAATTTTTCCATATTAAATACAACAAGAAATAAATAATAAATGTTTTCTAACAAGGTTCACTCGCCAACTTTTGTTGATCCAAAAACCATTTTTACACATGATACAGGTGGACAGGATGAAGCAAGGAAAACATAGGAAATGCCTTAGAAGAAAATAATGAAGTCTAGAAAGATGTGTAGAACATGTTGTAATTATGATTGTATGATCTCCTTTAAATTGTGATAATAAATATGAAACGTTATTAAAATGTCATGAGCTTTGATGAAAACCCAATCATGCCCCGATCACCTTTTCCGCTGCGGTTCGCGGTGTGACAATCTGGGTCTGTCAACCCATTGTACTTCCCGACATTGAAGGGAAGTTTTGCGTGCTCCAGTGGTGCGAGCGTGATATCCTTGATAACTTTTGAGTGTTCGGCTACTTCAGCCGACCTGTAGATCAAGTTATAATTATGCTCCGCTTTCGGGTTGTAACCACCTCGTAGAGCAGATTTGTATGTAGCATTATCCTTTGGCAGCCGATGAAACACATGGCACTATCACCCTCGCCATATGTCTTGTCCTCCTCACGTTGGGTGTACCGTTCCCCAAGGGGACGCGGGCCCAACCGGGAGTGGACGGATGCTCGCCTATGAGTATGAGACTCAAGGTTTAGGTGGTGATTGAGTATACTCCGTGTCTTGGGTACGAAGCTCGGATGGTACGCTCGCCCAGGCTGGCGAGTCAGTAGCTCAGTATTCTTTGTGCAGGCGAAGCATGCACCTGAGCAGTGGGCTGCATTGGGGCAGTAGGAGTGTTTGTTTGTGTGCAGAGTTGCGGTAGATGGCGTTTAGGGCCGTCTGAGACTTAATGTACCAAGACATCGGGGTTTCGCCCGGAGGTAAGATCGATGTGATTTGGTACGAAAGGAATCTCCATTAGAGCTCCGGGGGTAACCGAGATATTCACACGACCAGAGTCGTGATGAGTTCTAGCATTCCCGGAAGAGTCTTCTTCCACTAGTCCATCGATTCGCAAGGCATGAACCGGGTTCTTGCCTTCGGCTCGAGGACCTCGTGGAGTGTTGGATGGAAAATCAGCTATTTGGTCGTGAGGTTTACAAAAAAATGAAAACGAAGGAGCTGATATGGAAAAGAGAGAGTAAATAGCGGATGACGCCAATGAAGAAACACTGGTTGAACCTAGAGATATCCAGGATATATAAGTTACAACCTAGGAGATTCTGCATAAAAGGGTTGTCTCTTCGCTCGCTCTTCGGGGTAATCTTACTTAGACTGATCTGCAAAACTAGCAGCGCCGTTAGCCTTGTCATGGGGAAAAGGGTGGTTTTCTCCGTGACCACACGCCGGCGTGAGAATAAGTATCTTGTGATTGCAAGTAATAAGTTCAAGTACTTATCAATGTGATTGTAAGTTATCGTAGATATTTTACCTTGTGGTCCGATACTTATTTTATAGCCGAAAGTAAGTGGGCTCAGGAGATGGGCTGATGGGCCTTGGGCCCGGTCCAGACATTCAGAGACATCCGGTTCGTCCCTCTACGTCAGACATTAATGTTCCCTACAGGAGAATTAATGTCTTCTTTTAGGAGGTGTGCTTTGTCGTATGCTGAATGGTGCCACGTGTAAAGACAGTAAGGGCAGCCTTCTCTGTCGTCAGACCTTCCACCAGCCGAAAGTGGAGAAGGTGGAACAGTCACTGGCGTATGTATGGTTGGTGTACAGTCTGGCGACTGCCTTACTATTCATTTGTCGCTGTCAGACGCAACCTGTCGAGCAACCTTCGTCACAGTTCTGCCACTCCCTACCCTTAAGTATGGTCAACACCTCTTAGTGCTTACCCCTTCTGCGAGACTGTTAGTGTTTTCCCGCCAGCGCATAGCAGGGATAAATTCTTTTATCCGCAAGACTATGAGGTGCTCTCATGTTTGTCTTGTCCTTGCAAGATTTTAGGATTCTTGACTAGAGGGCTGTTAGTTCCGCGCAAGGTCAAGTAGCCTGCGCGTGTACGTCTAACTTGCCGTTGCGCCATGTACACAAGGCTCGTTGTGTGACCTATTGGTGCTGGTCTTATTTACCGTTGCGCTGAGTGCGCAAGGTTCATTGTTGGACCTATTGGTATTGCGCTGAGCGCGCAAGGTTCATTGTAGGACCTATTGGTGTTGGTCTAATTCACCGTTGCGTTGAGCGCGCAAGGTTCATTGTAGGACCTCTTGGGGTTGGTATAATTCACCTTTGCACTGAGTGCGTAATGCTCATTGTAGGACCTATTAGTTCCAAGGAAGACGCACCATTGCATGTTGCATGCAAGGTTATCCTTGTAATTATGCTGTTGAGGGTATGGTTCCCTATGCAGGCGCAAGGTTTTGGGACCATACCCCTCAATTTAGTATGAGTACATCTTCATCCTTCTTCAGGAAAGTGTGCTACTGCAACTCTGCAACTTTATGTAACCGAAAATATTCGTTTTTTGAAACTTCATTTCATCTTACTTCTCCTAGACTCAGGGGTATCATAACTTGATTACGGGTATCGCCACAAATAAAAGGGATATGAAATAAAAGATTGCACTACACCAAGAAAGTTGCGGAGTATCCTGTGCTACGGCTCACATAACACTGGTTCCGTCTCTGATCCGATTATTAACTGCAAAAACTCATCTATATCGATCTTAAACAAAACAGTCCAGAATGCACTAAAAGATCAACTTTCAAGTTCATTTCATTCAACAAACGTTAAACGCGCTGAATCCTTTAAGATCACTTTAAAACCTTGTATATAAAGCAACGCAAAATTATTTAAGATCCTTAAAAAGGGGATAAAGAATCACACCCACACGTTAGCTTGTTCCTCGGCCGGCTATTCTTGTTCATGATTGTCTAAATCCACCAGAAACCACTGCCACATACCTGTTGTGAGAACCCACAACCACCGGTCCTGTTCCATGTCTCCTGAGCACACGCATCCTCCTGTCACCTGTTCTCTTTCTAATCTGGTGCACCATTGCCTTGTGTTGCCTAGCCACCGCGAGCCAACACCTACGACCCTTTGTCTCTCCCTTAGGTGATCACCGAAAGCCTTCTTAGCATTGTGATAATCCATGTCACTTATCAATTGATTAATTAAAACTAAAACAGTTATATATTTAATCATTGCCCAATCCATTTTATCAAGTATACATATAGATTCATTTAAATTATTACACCCCTAAAACGTTATAAAAGATTGTGTTTTCTTTATAATCAAAACCGAAGATTTGGTCTTTCTAAAGTTATTGTACTTCGAACAAGATCACAATACTCGAAACATCACAACATTACGTACAAACTAAAAATCATATAATGTAGAACAAATACCTATATACATTAATCTCACAGCAATAGTAGCCAAGTCTAAACAAAGAATTAAAGAAGTTTGATTCAACAATGATACTAACAACATATTCTTGGCGATTAACAAGAAACTCAATCCCCATCTTGTAACAAATATGACATCGTGTCCACAACAGTGTTGAGCGTATGATTTGTAACTTGATGATAGCCTACAATAAGCCCTCCAGCAGTTTCACAGTAACAAGTTAGATAAATTTTTGTCTTGGATTAAACACAAGCCGTTGTATACTCCACATTTGATTTCAGCCTGAAGCGCCGTACACGATCCTCCCTCCATCTTTTCCCCGCACACCCCATCTTCATTTCCCGTCTCTCATTAAACAACCATAACCTGACGGCCAGATTCCCCCTTGAACTTCCGTTCGTGTTCAACTTAATCTTTGACTCCATTGTTGTTATGAGAAAAGATAGAAAAGTATGTTTATCACTGCTTTGATATATAATTCTGATACGCGGATCACTGCTTTTATATATATATATATATATTGTAATATGGGATTGGGCTAACGTCAGCTGGGCTCCTAAATGCATTATGGGTAAATAAGTCGGTAGTTACTACTTAGTTAGCTACGTTCATCTTTTAATTTTGTTTGTAAATTAATTTTCTATCTATATTAGTGGGGTATAATAAATAATTATTCAGCTTTTTATGAAGGCAATCGATTCATTCGGGAAACAATAAAAAAATTTAAAAAAACTAATGAATAAATTCTATATTCTTTTATCTATTATCTAAGGGTCTACATATTTACACACCCATCTGCTATTTCCACACCTTCAAGACGGGTCGTCTAAACCTAGACTGGGCGTCTAGGGTTCCTTTCTCCGACCACAATCCTGCCCTCGTACAATGTCAAATCAGTCACATCAGACGGGACGTCTAGCCATAGACGGATCGCGAAGATGACTTGCCCAAGACAGGTCGTTTAGGCCTAGACGGGGCGTCTGGAGGTTAATTTTGACTTTGGTGGTCTGCATGCATGTGAGTAAAGTAGTAAAGTGATATGCCCCGTCTAGGCCTAGACAGGGCATATATTTGTTTGTTAAATAGAGCCATGCAGAGCATTTGATATCACAGGCAACTTCAACATTTCTCGGAATTCTCTGCGTCTTTTTCTTTGGCTTATATTATTTCATCTGATATCATAAAATGTGGTGAAATGTCATCATACTGGGACGACAACTATTTCTTTGGGCCGTATTCTGGCGAGTTATGGGTGCCCGAAGCCAATCCGGTAACAGTTGTTAGGTTAAAGTACTTGTTGTTTTGATTATTTACTAATGATGATACCGTTGTTAGGGGGGACCGCTGTTCCCGATTCTAATGAGCAAGAGAAGGTTGTATCAAGTGTACAAGGAAATAAAAACAGACCGTTTCTAGATTTGAACGAGCTTCCTCCCGTTGATGAAATATCCCATGTGGACGACTCGTACCAAGTTGATGCACCATGTGGTCCTGCGCAACATGGGTTTTCGGATTATGGATACGGGTGTGAATATTCGTACGTGCAACAACACGGTCCGAATGGATACGTAGGAGACGATTACGAAAGTTACAATGCAACACAGTCTTTGTACGGTCAACACAGTCTTTATGGTGGTGAGGCACCCCCATGCGCAGGCAATCCGTACCTCACAGTGATGGTATCAAAACTTATTTATTTATGTTGGGCAGTTGAGTAAACATAAAATCTAGCATAATGATATCGATGTTGCAGGTTTTCAACTCTCTAGATGAGCTAGAAAACTGGGCACAGGAAACGGCAAAGGCGGATGGTTTCGTTATCATGACCCGACGATCAAAGAAAATTGGTGGAAGGACAGGGAGGGTATGGCTTGAATGTGACCGTGGTGGTGAGCACCATACTACAGCAACAGTTAGAAAAGCTGGAAGAAAGAAAATCAGTTGTCGGTTTTACCTGGTGGTTGTGCGAGACCATCCGTATGAAACATGGGGGATAAAAGGTGGAAAGACTGAACATAACCACGAACTCTGTGAGGACCTGTCGGGCCACCGTTTGTGCGGAGGTTTACTCCTAACGAATACCGATTGATCGAGCAGCTGACAGCTCAAAACATGGAGCCGCGCAGAAATTTTCAAACGATAAGGAAGCAGTTTCCCGACAGTTTTCATGTTCAGAAAGACGTTCAAAACGTAGTTCAGAAGATTAGGTCCGAACAAATATACGGACTGATTCCCATGCTATCGCTAGAAAACATCCTTATTACAAACGAATTTATTTACGAGACACGGGAGGAAACCAAAACAGAAGTCGTTATAGATTTCTTCTTTGTTCATCCCTACTCGAGTGAAATGTGGCGTGCGTTCCCGCACATTTTGATGATCGATTCCAGGTACAAGACGAACATATATAACATCTCATTTGTCCAAATAGTTGGTATGACGCCCACCAACTATTCGTTTTGTATTGCGCATGCCGTTATCTGCAAAGAACGTAGTGATAACTTTGTATGGGTGCTTGAGAGGATCAGGTCAATGTTGGATGAATGTATGGAGCCATGTGTGATTGTAACGAATAGAGACCTGGCCCTAATTAACGCGTGTGCTCAGGTTTTTCCAAACGCCTCTCGATATCTTTGCAGGTTTCACATACAACAGAATATTTGTAAGCACTACAAGAGCGCATTCACAGAAGAAGACTGGCAAAAATTTTTGTCATCCTGGGGGAATTGTGTGAGCAACCTGCAAAAGCGACTTGTTGAGTGCAAACGTTCAAGTAAGTTTTTGTAATAAAATATGACCTACCTATGTACATTTAACTAATTATTGATACCTTTTAGGGTGTTTACGTACGTGTATGATAACTGGTTGAAAGACTAGACGGAAATGTTCTTTCTTTGCATGGACTGATCGAAGTTGCAACTTCGGGCAGCGTACCACAAACAGAGTGGAGAGTCAACACGCGAATTTAAAGAGATACGTCCAAGATAGGAGCTCGCTGAACCGTATAGTAGGTTGTGTCAAAGATATAGTTGAAACACAATACGGTGAAATAAGGAGGAGCTTTCAAGAAAGCATCGAAAAAATAATGAACCACCACAAAAACCAGTTATTTGAACACCTACGTGGAAAAGTTTCCCATATAACGCTTGACTTGTTGAGTGGAGAGCTACTTAGGAAACTAGACGTGTTGCAGCGCTTGCATTCATCTTGTGGATGTCAGATGTGGTACAGCTGTGGGTTGCCGTGTTCTTGTAGGCTGGAAAAGTATGTACGTGCAGGTAATACTTGCTAAACGTGAAGCGATATGTGTTTTATATGTCCGGTATTCATGTGACTTTAAACAGTGCGTTGTTTTAACCGTGCAGAGCGTCCGATTCAACTCGAAGACGTAGATATCTTCTGGCTGAAGCTTAACTTCCATGCATGTAAATTGATATCGGATGAGTTGATGTGGTAGAAGAGCTGAATATTGTTGGCAACAGTTAAAGTCACATCCCCCTACTCAGAAAAAAAGCTTGCTGGGAAAGATTATAGCGGTGTTCACTGCAACCAAATCCACGAAGAAACCACCAGTTGTCTAACAAAATACTCGTGGACGTCCAACAACAAAGCAAGCACAACTTCGGTTTGATGACGCCCCCCGCCATAGCTCATACGTTCCGTCCCAGGGTTCCCAACCAAGTACATACGATGCCCCCGCCACAGCTCGTACGTTCCGTGCAGGCCACTCAACAATCGGTCATAAAGTCTAAAAAACCCAGAGCGGGCCAAAGTCGTTCAACGACTTCTAAACAAAGAGAGATTCGAGACGATAACGATTTTCCGTTGATAGTGGGCGACGAGTATGTCTCAACAATCAAATGGTTTAAGTCTCTCCTTCAGACATTGTTTCACCCGTACATTTTATGCATACAAGACGTGAGGCCAAGACAGTCATTGTGGGTTTCGGTTTGTTGCTGTGGGCTTGGGTATGGGAGAACGTGCGTGGAGCCACATTCGAAAAGACCTTGTACAGGAGATGGATCAGAAGCATCGATCTGGGCGTCAGTATTTGAAGCATGGGAGGAAGTATACTTTTACACGCATCGTCATAGCCTAATTTAGGATTTAGTGGAGCATTGTCCCCCACTCACTGGATGGACTTCCCCCATGCAGGGCTTCTTATCGCACAAAGGTACGGTATCGTGGTTCACCTGTTAAGCATTGATGGTTGTTCCAGCTTCTTCCCGATAATGAATCCTCCGACGGATCGAGAACCACGAACGATAACGCTTGCACATGTTAAAAATAAACACTTCATACATATTAAGCTGGAAGACCAGTTTCCAATGCCGACAGTAAACGGGCTATGGTTGACCTACCGAAGGGCCGCTGCAGAACAATGGGTATACATGTACACGCCTCGTTTAGAATGGTATACGTCGATAATGAACCCCCACCAAATCCAAACCCGAGTTTTAACTATGTCGAAAGTGAATTGGAAGAATGAGGTTTTTTGTATACCTAATACGAATTTTTGTATACTTAATACGATTTTTTGTATAATAAATACGATTTTTTATAATAAATATGAATTTTTGTATACTTAATACAATTTTTTTATAATTAATAAGATTTTTTGTATAATTAATAATGTTTTTTATAATTAATATGAATTTTATAAGTGTGTTAATAAATAATATGATTTTATATCTAAAAGGAAAAGAAAAACAAAAAAAAATTGGTATATACGAGTCGTCTACATCTAGACGGACAGTTTTATTTTTTGCCACAAGACGTTTTTTACCGTTGGATTGCACACCGTCTAGGCCTTAACCAAGGGCAAAAGGGTAATATTGTCAAATTAGACGACACTTCTAGACCTAGATGCCACGTACAATTTGAGCGGCAACTTTGAAACAAGCCACTTTTTGAATTTAAAGGTAAATGGTGAATTACCATTTTACCCTAAATGGCCACCCGTCTAGGCCTAATTCAGGGGTAACATGGTAATTAACCACTCTAAGCTGTAAAGAACTCAAGTGGTTAATTACTATTTTACCCTGAATTAGGCCTAGATTGGTGGCCATTCAGAGGTAAAATGGTAACTCACCATTTGAATAGATGTGCCGTCTAGTCCTGTACGCGACGTCTATACATATTTATCATTTTACCCCTGAATGGCCACCCGTCTAGGCCTAATTCAGGGGTAAAATGGTAATTAACCACCTGAGTCCTTTACACTCAGAGTGGTTAATTACCATTTTACCTCTGAATTAGGCCTAGACGGGTTGCCATTCAGGGGTAAAATGGTAATTCACCATTTATTCCATACGTATCGTCTAGACCTAGACGTCTCGTCTATCCCTCATATATGACTGGCCAGCCTAGACGACCAGCCACATACGACCACCAAACACACACACACTCAAACACACACACACATACGTATTCTAGCCTTTTTACCGTATTTGGAGTGTATTTTTTAGGAAATCAAGCATCTCTGGTACGTATTTTCACCTAAACTTCATTAATATTTAATGTATTATGCATTTAAATGTAGGTTGTGTGCGAATTTGATGAATTTTGGGGTTTTTGGGATGTGATGTTCAAGTATTTGGGGTTTTGGTTGAACAAGAGGGGCTACCCCTAGACGACCCAATAGATGACCAGTTTATTTTTTTCTTTTATTTAACTTATATAATTTAATGTTTTAATATTATATGTTATTATTTGGGTTATTGTTATTATTTGTGTTATATTGTTATTATTATCGCAGATTATTTATGGACGAGATTGCAGATCCGATACACGAAGACCCACATCCGCATGGTCCACGACGGGCTCCGCCAGCGCCGGCGGATCCGCTACACGGCCACCCCTATATTGAGTTCCCGTCGACACCGAGGCCGCCCGTTTTTGCGGGAAGCTACGACGGATGCACGTCGGATCGCACACGACGGTCGACTGGGATGCGATCGAGGCGATTGGTGAGACGTCGAGACTGCGTTTTTTCGTTCTCGTTGATTCCCCTTGGTACCGTCTGTTTGACTTGGCTGGCACGCTGAGTTATAGGGAGCTGCTCATCGAGTTCTTGTCGACATTCACGTTTCACCCTCCACGGGTCGACCAGCCGCCTCCCTAGCCACAGGGTCCTCCCCCTCCGCCCGAGGTTTCTTTTAGGCTTGCCGGTGTGCGGCGTTCGATGACGCATGCTGAGTATGCCGTTCATAGCGGTACATACCTGTAGGAGGAGATTGCTGTGGACGTTTATACGAGGGGCTAGTGGTGGTGGATAGACCCACTCTTTTGGGATTTTGGGAGGTGGTCGCAGGCCTTGACACTTGGGAGCATGTCAGGGCGAAGGGGAGGATTTCACACGTTGCCGACCCGTTGTACAAGTACGTACATTTATTAAAGTAATTATATGATTATTATGGCTATGAATTAATTTCCGTATTTTGTTAATATTATGTGCAGGTATCTACATCGGATTCTCGCTACGTCTATTACCGTTCACGGACACAGCTGTGAGTGGTGTACGAGCACCGATTTATTTTTCTACTATTGCCTATTGTACAGGAGGCCGTGCGCACTTGCGCACGGTCTCGCCCAGTACTTCGCCTCCCCCATCACCGGCAGGAGCGTGACTTTTTGTACGGCGAGGTGTACGTACCGTGATTGCTCGGTCGTTGGGTATTCTGCCAGAGATAGACCCACACTTGCAGCCGTCCATATCGTCGACGCGGATGGGTTTTCAGACCTTGCGGGGGATGAAGCTGGTTGAGGAGGTATGGTCGCAAAAGACCATACCCTTGACTACATTTTACAAGGATAATCTTGCATGCAACATGAAATGGTGCGTAACCCTCAACACCAACAGGTCAACAATGAGCCTTGCGCACTCAGCGCAACGGTGAATTAGACCAACAACAATAGGTCATAGAATGAACCTTGCGCATTCAGCGCAACGGTAAGTTAGATCAATACCAATCAAGTGACACAACGCTCAACCAACGACAAGTTAGACTAAACGATACAAGTCATACAACGAGCCTTGTGTACTCGCCACTACGGCAAGTTCGACTTACGCACGCAGGTTACTAGACCCTGCGCAGAACAACATCCCTCTGAGCTGCGAATCCCAAAACCTTGCAAGGACAAGACACGCATGAGAAGCGCCTCATTGTCTTGGGACAAATAGATATACCTCTGACACCCTGCGCTGGCGGGAAAAACCTTGACAGCCTCGCAGAAGGGGTAAACACTAAGTGGTGTTGACCATACCCAAGGGTACAAAGTGGCAGAACTATGACCAAGGGGTTACTCGGTAGGTTGCGTGTGATAGTGTCCATGACAAGTGAGGCAGACGTCAGACCATAGGCCAACCACGTCTCTGCCAGTGACTGTTCCACCTTCTCCACTTTCGAATGGCAACATGCTTAACACCAGAGACGACTGCCTTTACACGTGGCACCACTCAACATCCTACAAAGCACACCTCCTGACAGAGGACATTAATTCTCCTGCAGGGAGCATTTAATGTCTGACGCAGAGGGACAACAAGGATGTCTCTGGCTGTATGGGCCGGGCCAAGGCCCACCAGCACTTCTCCTGAACGTACATTTTTCGGCTAAAAATAAATATCAGATCTCCAGGTAAAAGACATGCTTTAACATGCTTCTAATACACACAAGCTTACGCTTATACTTGCAATTACTTGCTTACCATCCCCAAATACTTATTCTCACGCCGGAGTGTAGTCACGGAGAAAACCACCTTTTCCTCGTGGCGAGAGTAACGGTGTTGCTATTGTTGCAGATCAGCTTGAGTGAGCACCCAAAAAGTGAAGTGAGAGGATAACCTTTTATGCAGATACACCCTGGTTGTAACTTATATATCCCGGATATCCATAGGTTCAACCAGTGCTTCTTCATTGGCGCCATCTGTGCTTTTCTCACTTTTTTCTAGCCATTTCCTTTCAGTTTCACTTTTTCAAACCTCGCTGTCGTATGGCTAATTTCCCGTCAAACACCCCACGAGGTCCTTGAGTCGAAGGCAAGAACCCGGTTCATGCCTCTTGTATCGACGGACAAGTGAGGGAAGACTCTTCCGAAGATACCGGAGCTCAACACGGCTCTAGCTGTATAAACATCCCGGTCACTCCCGGAGCCCTGCTGGAGACTCCCTTTGTACCGATCACATCGGTCTTACCCCCGGGCGAGACCCCGATGTCATGGTTCATAAAGTCTCAGACAGCCCTGAATGTCCGTCTATGCGCAACTTTGTGCGCAGACAAACACCCCTGCTGCCACAGATTTTGAGTTACGACTCCCCAGCTGGGGCGAGCGTACCATATAGTCTCCATCCCTAGGAGACGGAGTACCACAACCTCCGCCTAAACCCGGAGTCTCGTTCCCTTAGGCGAGCATCTATCCACTCACGGTTATGCCCGCATCCCCAAGGGGAGTGGTACACCCAGCGTGAGAAAGACAAAACCTACGGGGAAGGTGATAGTGCTAGCGTTTTTCACCGGATACCCAAGAATCATGCGGCGTACAGATCCATTCCATGCGGCGGTTACAACCCGGAAGCCGAGCATGATTACAACTTGATTTACCGGCCGGCCGACGTGGCTGAACACTCCAAGTTTATCAAGGAGATAGCTCTCGCACCACTAGAGTGTGCAAAACTGCCCTCCAATGTTGGGAAATACAACGGGTTGACTGACCCGGACGATCACTTGCATCTCTTCACTGACGCAGGACTGATTGGAGGATGGACACTACCGATGTGGTGTCACCTGTTCGTTCAAACCCTCACAGGTGTTGCACGCCTGTAGTTTGATACCTGCCCACGGGCAAAGTCGCATCTTGGAACAACTTGAAAGATAAGTTCCTGGCGCATTTCAATCAACAAAGGCGTTATGTCAAAGATTGTCTGATGTAATGAATATTTGGCGGCGGGACGATGAAAGTCTTGAAGACTTCATCACCCGCTACAACAAGGAAGTGCTAAAGATAGGGGACGTGCACGAAGACCTGATTCGTGCACAATTCAAGTACGCTGTACGTTGTGACGAAATGATCAAAGTCTTGACAGGGACTACAGGTCTCCCCAAGAACTGGGAGAAACTTATGGCAGCGGCAATGTCTATGCGCAGATGAAGTGCAACCTCAATAATAGTAGACCTCCCTTACCTCATCACCATCCCCAAGACTTGAGCAGGAGTTTTGGGAAAAAGAATAAAGGGTGGAGGGACCACAGCCAGAACCCTGCCCACACACTGGTCGACGCTCGCGCGACCATTAATAAGCTCGCCACCCAGCGAGCAATAAAGCAAGATTATCGCGACCGTCAGTGGACCCCACTAACGAAGACACCGGCAGAGGTCCTCAGCATAGAAGACTATCAGTTCAAACAACCACCACCGATGCGCAATAAGAAAGGTCAAGACCCCAAACCTCTTCTACGATTATCATAAAGACATGGGGCACACAACTGATAATTGCATCTCCTTCCGCTTGGAGATTGAAAAGGCGCTTAATAGTGGGAAGCTTACCCACTTATTACAAAACGTGCGCAAGGAGGTGCACCAAATTACTCGAGGCGGCGAGGGCCCGACTAACAAAAAATGAAATGTGTTCATATGATTCAGGGTGGTCCTTCGCGCAAGCGTAACCACCAAAAGAGCTGCACGTCTCATTGGCGTGAGCATCGGGTCATCTTCCCCGTGGTCCCCGGGGGTCCACAAGAAGACCGTCCGTAGTGATAACTGGCATTTTTGGTCACTACCGTACCAACCACATGTTCATAGACCCTGGGAGCTCTATGGACATTATCTATGAAAAGTGTTTCCAGGAACTCGACCCGGAGGACAAAGCACGCCTTGAGCCGACGGATTTTCCCACTCATTGGTTACTGCAACGAGGTTGTTTTCCCTTTGGGACAAATTTCTTTTCTGGTGACTCTTTCTGATGGGCACCACTCGCACCGTCTAAGTAATTTCATGGTCATGCCCGCAACCTTGCGCCATGACATACTATTAGGACGACGCGCCCAACGGGATTTCATCATGATTACTTCCATCCCTCACGCCGCTTGCGATTTTCCCACGGAAACCGGAATGGCCATCATGTATTCAAGGAAGGAAGTCATGTATGTGGACGAGGAACCGCCAATAAACAACCCAGCCATCATCCAACGGTGAGCCAGAAAAGTGGGTACTCAACAACAAGTACCCGGAATAAACAGTGCTCTTGGGACCCGCCATCACTCCCGCAGTCAAGGCGCGGTTGAAACAACTGTTGTCCGCAATTCCGATATATTTGCGTGGTCACCGACGGATATGACGGGGGTGCCAAGGGAAATAGTTGAGCATGCACTGCACACATTCCCTACAGTTCAGCCTATTGTTCAGAAAAAGCGCAGTTTCGGGCCCGAAAAGACCCGCGCTCTGAATGAGCAAGTCACGGAACTTCACCAAGCAGGAATCATCCAAGAAGTACATTATTAGACATGGGTAGCCAGCCCAGTCATGGTCCAAAATTCCAACGGCAGTTGGCGCATGTGCGTCGATTTTAAGGATCTCAACAAGGCATGTCCCAAGGACTGCTACGCCTTACCGAAAATCGATAAAAAGGTGGACTCTCTCGCTTCATTCAGGTGGAAATGTTTCCTTGATTGCTACAAGGGCTACCACCATATCCAAATGAAGAAAGAAGACGAAGACAAGACCGCTTCCGAACAGACAAGGGTATTTTCTGTTACACAAAGATGCCCTTCGGATTGTGCCACGCTGGAGCCACCTACCAACGTTTAATGGACCATGTCTTCAGGGATGACATTGGTGAAACCGTGGAAATATACATTGATGACCTAGTCATCATAAGCTCGGATGAGAAGAAAATGTTGGCAAACATTCAAAAAACTTTGCCTCCTTGAGCAAGGCAAATCTGAAGCTGAACCCCAGCAAGTGCTCTTTTGGAATGGAGGAAGGTAAATATTTGGGATTCATCGTTACGAGCGATGGCTTTTAAGTCAATCCCGATAAAGTGGAAGCGATTTAGCGTATGCCATCACCCTCAACTATCAAAGAAATGCAACAGTTGGCAGGGCGGTTGGCTACGCTAAACAGGTTCTTGGCCAACCACGCGATGAAATCCTTCCCATTCATCAGCACTCTGCGGAATTGTGTGAAGAAGAACAAGTTTCAGTGGACTCCGGAGTGGAGAAATCCTTCACCCAAATGAAGGAATGCTTAATCCAGCTACCAACACTCACCGCACCACAGAAGAACAACTCACTGCTAGTAGAACGTGTAGGAGTTCAGACTCCGATCTACTACGTCAGCAAGATGCTTACCGACCTAGAGACTCGATATCCCATGATGGAAAAGCTCGCTTTATCTTTAGTCCATGCATCCCTGCGGTTGCGCTGATATTTTTCAGGGCACGAAATAACAGTTCTCTCAAACTATCATTTAGGCCAAATTTTGTCCAAACCAGATATATCTGGCCGTCTAGCAAAATGGGCGATTGAACTTGGTGGACACAATATCGTGTACAAACCACACCCAGCAATAAAGGGCCAGATATTAGCTGATTTCATTACGAAAGTCCCGCAAAATAATGTGCAAGAATGTGAAGCTGTAAAGAATCCAGCGCCGGTTACAGATGACCGCGCATGGATACTTCACACCGACAGCGCATCCTACGATGATGGCGCAGGGGCAGGTCTTCGTCTAATAAGCCCCGACAATCAAGCATTCACCTATGCCATCAGATTGGATTTTAGAAGTACAAATAATGAGGCTGAATACGAAGCGTTTCTGGCAGGTCATCGGTTAGCAATCAAAATGGGTGCGTAGAATTTGGAGGCCCATGTCGACTCACTCCTAGTCGCCGGACAGGTCAACGGCCTGTACGACGCAAAGGGCGAGGTAATGGCCTTGTATCTAGAACAGGCGCAAGCCTTAATAAGTAAATTCCAACATTTCAAGATAACCCATGTTAACCGAAGCGAGAACAAACACGCCGACGCTCTCCGCAAGTTAGCAGCTACAAGCTTCAAGCAGCTTGTGCATGAGGTGCGCATTGAGGTACTCAAAACCCCTTCTGTTCCTTTGCTACAAGTCAACATCATCGAAGTGGGAAATCCGTCTTGGATGTCCCCCATCATCATGTTCTTGCAATACGGGAGTCTCCCCGAAAACAAAGCGGACGGTCCAGAACATGGCACTCAACTATGAAATGTTAGACGGTATCTTATAGCGAAAGTCATACCTTGGGCCGCTCCTCCGCTGCATTGATCCGCAATACGCACAGTACTTGATCCGCGAAATACATGAAGGGTTATGCGGAATTCACGCCGGCCCACACATGGTCGTGGCAAAGATGATGAAGGGTTATGCGGAATTCACGCCGGATACTATTGGCTTGGCATGCACCTTGATGCAGTTGAAACATTACGTAAATGTGCATATTGTAACATTTGTATAAATCGGGTCTCCAAAACCCGCTCCGTTTTGTAATCAAATACCAAGTTATGAAATGACATTAAGTATTTATTTGTATTTTGAGTTTAAACGTTACATAATTAATATATAAACTAAACTATAAAAATTATATTTGATAAAAAGTTAAAATAAAATAAATAAAAAATATTTGGAGCTGACCGGACTCGAACCCGGGTCAACTGCATACAACAACTTATCTTTCCGTCTCCAAACCACTCCGCCACCAATTGTTTTCTGTTGATATTAGGAAAACAATTGAGTTTTATACGCAAACACGAATTAACGGATAGTGATAGCTGAATAACGGAAATCGGCAAATTGAACGCTGAATCTTTTCGACTTCGTTTGTCTAGCTCATAACCGATGAATATCGGTTTCCAATTAAGTCCTAATTGATTGAACTTAAAGTTCTCATCACTTTCGGTATTTGTAACTGAAAATGTACCAATCTCTGATTTAATCCAAGTCCTGATCATTTGCGCGTTTCATAACTACCACATCAACACTCAATTTCCTTTTCGTCAAGACTCTGAGCCGTAAAACCTTCTAAAATCGATCGCCGGAAATTTTCTGCAACTCACCGAAAAACCGGGACTTGCATTTTCACGGTAAATTCTTCGACTCTTTTTGTTTAAATCATGTGATTAGTCAATCTCTAACACAATTCCATCATCAGAACCAATCTTAGCCAACACTTATCGGAAATCCCATTTTCGCCGGAAAGTTCCTGAAATTGCCGGAGTTTCGCTGTGAAGGGGTAAGACATCCTACACTTCATTTAAACCTTGTTTAGATGATTTAACTCTATAAATAATCGACCCACACCGTTAATTGTTCCAACAGTCGGAGCTCAATTTCGGCACCGACAAAACTCTCGCCGGATTCCTGTGTTTATCTCCAATCGGTAAATCCTGTTCTTTAAACTTTTTCCATTCCTTAATATTGAATTACTGATAGTGTTTAAGTCGCAAAATCCAATCTTAACCAGTTAGAATGCGCTGACAGTTTATACGACGAAGAAGATGAACTTATTTCAGAACATAAGAGTAATTAAAATTCGGTTTATAAACGGGTTAGACACACAGTCCAGCGGTGGACTGTGTGCACATTTTATAATCACGTCGCGAGTTCGATCCTTACTACACACACTCTGCGTAATAAACATTCCTTTTTATTCATAAACTAACCGGGTTGAAACGAGTAGTTGTTAAGTATAATATAAATCAAGAATATAACCGGGTTAGACACACAGTCCAGCGGTGGACTGTGTGCAAAACAAACTACACGTCGCGCGATCGAGTCCCGTCCCAAACACCGGTTCAATGAGATTAAAACGTTTTGCAAAATAAAGGAATTTTCGGTAAATTCGAATAAGTGTATAAATATAATAAGAACTGGATTTCTAACGGGTTAGTCACGTAGCTCAGTTGGTAGAGCTACGTGCGCTTGAACGGAAGGTCACCGGTTCGAATCCCGCACGGCGCAAGTATTACCGCTGACCGAACCGGTCAACGGTCAACGGTCAACGGTCAAACAGTAGAAAAAAAAATATTTTTTTTTAAATATTTATTTGTTTAATTTAAATTAAAAATCAATTAAAAATACTTAAAAATAACATTTTTAAGGATAGAAAATAGCCATAAACTCACAAAAATATATCTAAAAATCCCATTAAAATCTTTAATAAAATCCATCCATTTAATATATTTTTCCCATTATTATTTAGGACAGTGATTCCTCGTTGACTCGCTTCGTCTAAATCGTGCGCATCTCACCAACTCAAATCCAACGCACCCAATGTGAGTGAACCCTTCAAATTCCCCGTTTTAATCACATTTTTGGGGTGTATCATGTGTCTTGTTCACTTACTTATTATAACTAAGTTATTGTGCATATATCATATCATGACATGTGTGTTAGTTGTTGCTGATAAGTAGTTATTATTGTTTGCAAATTATTATTTCAGTACATGCAATTGCTGAGGCCGCAGCTCCCCATCCCTCGAGGTTGAGTTTGATCCCCATTTTATTATGCGGTTGATCAGGGCGTGCCCGCACGATCGGCTCCGTTTGATTGAGCCTTGATCGGTCATTTTATTTACATTTCAATACATGCAATACGCTCGGCTCCGTTTGATTGAGCCTTGAGCGCACAGTTCAATTTACATTTTTAGTTCATGCAATACGATCGGCTCCGTTTGATTGAGCCTTGATCTCACAGTTCATTTATGTTAATTATCATATGATGTTGGTATGTTCATGTATGCTATCGATTGTTAATGTATGTTATAATTGTAACTGATGTTGCCATTGCTTGATTTCATACATATGCTCTTTTATGATTATGCACAATATTTTATTGATAAACTAACCAGAAAAATCATTATTAAATGTTTATCTATAAGGTTCACTCGCCAACTTATGTTGACCCAAAAACCTCCCATTTTACACATGATACAGGTGAACCAGCAGCAGCTAGGAACACGTAGGACCTGGATTAGAAGAAATAAAACGATTTAGTATTTGGATTATTATGTTTGGTTATTTTCCTTTGTAATGAATGAACATGTTTGAATGTTTGAGAAATGTAACTTTGACTTCATTTAATTATGAAACATAATAGTAAATGTCATGTGCTTTGGTGATAACCCAATTATGCCCCGACTCTTATTTCCGCTGCGGGTCGGGGTGTGATAGATTGGTATCAGAGCCATGACTATAGGGATATAGGATAGGTTATTAGACCCTTAGAGCCTATACTATAGTCGATTAGAAACTTATAAGAATTTTGTGTGTTATATGCCAAAATTCATGATGTTTATATGTTTATGTTAAAATGTTACATTTGATATTGTTCAAGCATGTTCATAAGTATGTATTATCAGATAATGCCTATCATGAAATCGTATGATCATAACATATCACATCCATGCAAGCACACACCACATCATGATTGATTTTACAATGATTTTCGTGTTTTCAAATCTCATCAAAGTGAGTTCTCATGACGGGCATGTAGTAACTGGAAGGGTACTAGTACCGGTAGTCGGAACGTCCTGTCTAGGCTGGCATTCGTATAAATCCAAAATAAAGGACCAGTTTGCCTACCTGGGGACTAACGATGAGAGTACGAAATACCTATTAGGCCAAAGCATGCTATACCAAACGTCGTGAGAGCTAATCCCACTTTGAGTTGTCATTGTGTCTACACCTGGACACGTTCCGACCAAACATCTCATGAGCATATTTTGTGGTTAGCATTCGGGGGATGCGAGTGTTAAATTGCCAATACTAATGTGAATCCTACCAAGCCAATAGCCATGGGGGCCCACATGACTATATAGGTGAAGGTATGGGGGACATTTGAGGCCCAACATGAGCGAACCCAAGACATCCTTCGGATGTAGTTGCATTATTGATATTTATGTTATTTTCATTTTTTTTAAAGATACATGACACCTAAAAGATACCATAAACTCACAATCTTCTCATTTTATGATCCTGTAGATGTCGTCTAGATCGCATCGAAGGAGTAGGAAATCAGAAAATTCTCGGGAACGTTTGGCGACTCATATCGCGAATCAAATGGCCACGATATTACCTGACATCGTAGTACAAGTACAACAAGCCCTTGCTGCAAATCCTACTAACCCTCCTCAACAACAGGACCAGATCATCAACAACCCTCCTACCAGCAAATGCACCTACAAACATTTTAAGTCCTGCGATCCCCCAAAATTCGAAGGGACTGAGGGAGTCACTGCTCTCCTGCGTTGGTTCGAGGAGATGGAAAACGTTTTCTTAAACTGCGATTGTCCTGAGGATCGCAAAGTTCGTTATGCCACCGGGAGACTACTTGGTGTAGCTCTCACTTGGTGGAATACCGAGAAGGGAAAGAGGGGAACGGAAGATGCGATGGCCTTAACTTGGGAGGAGTTAAGGGAAATCATGACTAGGCGATTCTGTCCTAGGAGTGAGATTAAGAAATTGGAAGATGAATTTCATGCCCTGAAGCAAAAAGATGGTGATCACTCTACTTACAACAAACGGTTCTTGGAGTTGAACCAGATGGTACCAAACTTATTCACTCCAACCTACCGTCTGATCGAACATTACATTCGAGGACTTCCCTCGAAAATCCAAGATTCGGTCCTCAGCGTTTCACCGGTAACACTCGAAGCTGCCATGGAGTTGGCAACAGAACTGACCGAAAACCGAATTCGCAATGGGAAGTTCAAGGAAGAAAAGAAGAAAACCCCTGCTGAGGGACAAACCTCAAACCACCACACTCCTTCCTCTAAATTTGCTAACAAGAGGAAGCGTAACAACAGGAACTTTGCAGTCACCCACACCAACACCCCTGTTCCTGCTGCACCCATCACTCAAGCCACTCCTCCACCCGCGCCATACAAAAGACCATACACAGGACCACTACCAAAATGTAACCGTTGTCAGTATCACCACTCCCCTGACTATCCTTGCCATTACTGTACCAGCTGCGGTCGCGCTGGACACATTGTACAACACTGCCGCGCACCTCAACGAACAAACCGCCACCAACCTATAACCCAAACCCACCAACAATTTATGGGTCAAGCCCAACAACAACAACCATTTCCACCCACTCAACATTTAGCCCAAACATACTATCAACCCAACTACCCTATGGGCTAACCTATGCGGGCATGTTTCAATTGTGGGGATCCAAGTCATTTCAGGAACTCATGTCCAAGACTGGTCAATATTATTCATGCTCAGGCCCAAGCCAACCCTGTGAACCAAGCAAACCAAGCTCCTCCACCTGCCAGAGGAAGGGCTTTCAATATTAACGCAAACCAGGCTAGGGCTGACGGCAATGTAGTCAACGGTACGTTTCTTATAAATGGTAGATATGCCTCTATGTTATTTGATACTGGTGCGGATAGAAGTTTCGTGTCATTAGAATTTGAACCTATCTTAAGTAAAAATCGAGATAAGCTCGCGGAATCCATAACGGTGGAAGTTGCAGATGGGAAACCAGTTTCGTTAGACTCTATTTTACGTAACTGTACGCTCACCCTAAACGACCACGATTTCTCAGTCGATCTTATTCCTATGAAGCTGGGAAGTTTCGACATCATAATCGGAATGGATTGGCTCAGTCAGCATAATGCGGAGGTTGTATGTCGTGAGAAATTTATTCGTATTCCTCTTTCAAACGGTCAGACTCTTCGAATTATTGGAGAAACCTCGGCGAAAGGACTCAACTTAATGTCTTGTCTTCAAGCTCAGAAATACCTTCGCAAGAATTATGTCGCGTTTTTAGCCCATATCATCAAGAAGGGGACCGCAGAAAAGAAACTTGAAGATATTCCTGTTGTAAAAGATTTTCCACAAGTTTTTCCTGACGACATTTCAGGACTTCCTCCAATCAGAGATGTCGAATTTCGTATCGATCTTATACCTGGTGCTACACCAGTGGCAAAATCTCCATATAGGTTAGCCCCCTCTGAAATGCAAGAGCTAGCCAGTCAATTGCAAGAGTTGACTGACAAGGGATTTATACGCCCCAGCTCATCGCCTTGGGGTGCACCTGTACTTTTTGTAAAGAAGAAGGATGGATCTTTTCGCATGTGCATCGATTACAGAGAGCTCAACAAGTTAACTATCAAAAATCGATATCCTTTACCTCGTATAGATGACCTTCTTGACCAACTACAAGGTGCCAGTTGCTTTTCGAAAATCGACCTTCGATCGGGCTATCATCAGCTTAGGGTGCATGAAGAACACGTCCCTAAAACTGCTTTTCGAACTCGATATGGTCACTATGAATTCATGGTTATGCCGTTTGGATTAACCAACGCACCAGCTGTTTTCATGGACCTAATGAATAGAGTCTGCAAACCTTACCTTGATCGATTTGTTATTGTGTTCATTGACGATATTCTTATCTATTCAAAATCCAAAGCTGATCATGAGCGTCATCTGCGACTTGTTCTTGCACTTCTAGAAAAGGAAAAGCTTTATGTCAAGTTCTCTAAATGTGAATTCTGGTTAAAAGAGGTGCAATTTCTTGGGCATGTGGTCAATGACAAAGGAATACATGTGGACCCATCAAAGATCAAAGCAGTTCAAGAATGGCAAGCTCCACGTACGCCAACCGAAGTAAGGTCTTTTCTTGGACTTGCTGGTTACTATCGTCGATTCATTTCAAACTTCTCTCGCATTGCGGTGCCACTCACGGCTTTAACCCATAAAGGGAAACCATTTGTATGGGGGCCCAAGCAAGAAGAAGCTTTTCAAACTCTCAAGCAAAAACTTTGTGATGCACCAATCCTCACTCTTCCTGAAGGTTGTGATGATTTTGTAGTCTATTGCGACGCGTCAGGGCAAGGATTAGGATGCGTTCTCATGCAAAGAGGAAAAGTCATAGCTTATGCCTCAAGGCAACTCAAGACACACGAAAAGAACTACACCACTCATGACCTTGAACTTGGAGCCGTTGTATTCGCTCTTAAGATATGGAGACATTATCTTTATGGTACGAAGTGTGAAATATACACTGACCACAAGAGTCTTCAACATATCTTCAATCAGAAAGAGTTAAATATGAGGCAACGAAGATGGGTCGAACTCCTAAATGATTACGACTGTGAAATCAGATACCACCCTGGTAAAGCGAATGTGGTGGCTGATGCACTTAGTCGAAAGGGTTATGCGAACTCCATTCATCTTCTATGTTCGCAAATTATAACCAATATTTAGGATCAAATTCGAGAAGCACAACACGTTTCAATAACAGAGGAAGATGTACAAAAAGAGATGTCCTGTGGAGCCGAGCTAAAGCTGGAAACTAAATCTGATGGTATTTTGTATTACCTAGATCGTATATGGATTCCTAACCACATCAATCTTCGTGAAACACTCATGCATGAAGCCCATAAGTCGCGATATTCTATACACACAGGAGCCGATAAGATGTATCAAGACCTACGGTACACCTATTGGTGGCCTGGAATGAAGAAAGATATTGCCGTTTTTGTTTCCAAGTGTCTCACTTGTTCCAAAGTAAAGGCTGAACACCAAAGACCCTCAGGACTTCTGGTCCAACCAGAAATACCTGTCTGGAAGTGGGAAAATATAACCATGGATTTCATTACCGGGTTACCTCGCACTTTTAGTGGGTATGACACTATATGGGTGATTATAGACCGACTCACAAAATCAGCTCACTTTATCCCTATTCGAGAAGATTTCAAGAACGAAAAGCTTGCTCGTATTTATATCAACGAAATCGTCAGCCGTCATGGAGTTCCGTTAAGTATTATTTCTGATCGTGATGGTCGCTTCACCTCACGAACATGGCAGGCAGTACAATCCGCTATGGGCACTCGACTAGATCTCAGTACCGCCTATCATCCTCAAACTGATGGACAGTCTGAGCGCACCATTCAAACCCTTGAGGACATGCTTAGAGCATGTGTCATAGATTTCAAGGGAAATTGGGACGCCCACCTACCGTTAGTCGAATTTTCGTACAACAACAGTTATCGTTCTAGCATCGGCATGGCACCTTTTGAAGCTTTATATGGTCGAAAGTGTCGATCTCCTGTTTGTTGGCACGAAATTGGGGAAGCCCAAATTACTGGTCCGGAATTGATCCAAGAAACAACAGATAAGATTCATCAAATCCGAAACAATCTTCTAGCGGCTCAAAGTCGTCAAAAGAGCTACGCAGATAAACGACGGAAGCCCTTGGAGTTTAGCGTTGGTGATCATGTGCTTTTAAAAGTGTCACCGTGGAAGGGAGTAGTTCGTTTTGGTCAAAAGGGAAAGCTAGCACCACGTTACGTAGGACCTTTCAAGATACTCGAAAGAGTAGGTCCTGTAGCTTACAAGCTTGACCTACCGGAAGAACTCGACAGAATTCATCCCACATTCCACGTGTCGAACTTGAAGAAGTGCCTCGCTGATGAGAATCTTCATATTCCACTGGAGGATATTCAGATTGATGAATCCATGCATTTTATTGAAAGGCCAGTAGAGATTATGGACTATGGAGAAAAGCGTCTACGTCGAAGTCGAATTCCTATTGTTAGGGTACGCTGGGAGTCGAAACGGGGACCTGAGTTTACTTGGGAACGTGAAGACTCAATGCGTGAAAAATACCCTCATCTTTTCCCTACTACTTCAACTGTTTGAATTTCGGGACCAAATTCCTAAAAGTAGGGGATACTGTAACATTTGTATAAATCGGGTCTCCAAAATCCGCTCCGTTTTGTAATCAAATACCAAGTTATGAAATGACATTAAGTATTTATGAGTATTTTGAGTTTAAACGTTACATAATTAATATATAAACTAAACTATAAAAATTATATTTGATAAAAAGTTAAAATAAAATAAATAAAAAATATTTGGAGCTGACCGGACTCGAACCCGGGTCAACTGCATACAACAACTTATCTTTCCGTCTCCAAACCACTCCGCCACCAATTGTTTTCTGTTGATATAAGGAAAACAATTGAGTTTTATACGCAAACACGAATTAACGGATAGTGATAGCTGAATAACGGAAATCGGCAAATTGAACGCTGAATCTTTTCGACTTCGTTTGTCTAGCTCATAACCGATGAATATCGGTTTCCAATTAAGTCCTAATTGATTGAACTTAAAGTTCTCATCACTTTCGGTATTTGTAACTGAAAATGTACCAATCTCTGATTTAATCCAAGTCCTGATCATTTGCGCGTTTCATAACTACCACATCAACACTCAATTTCATTTTCGTCAAGACTCTGAGCCGTAAAACCTTCTAAAATCGATCGCCGGAAATTTTCTGCAACTCACCGGAAAACCGGGACTTGCATTTTCACGGTAAATTCTTCGACTCTTTTTGTTTAAATCATGTGATTAGTCAATCTCTAACACAATTCCATCATCAGAACCAATCTTAGCCAACACTTATCGGAAATCCCATTTTCGCCGGAAAGTTCCTGAAATTGCCGGAGTTTCGCTGTGAAAGGGTAAGACATCCTACACTTCATTTAAACCTTGTTTAGATGATTTAACTCTATAAATAATCGACCCACACCGTTAATTGTTCCAACAGTCGGAGCTCAATTTCTGCACCGACAAAACTCTCGCCGGATTCCTGTGTTTATCTCCAATCGGTAAATCCTGTTCTTTAAACTTTTTCCATTCCTTAATATTGAATTACTGATAGTGTTTAAGTCGCAAAATCCAATCTTAACCAGTTGGAATGCGCTGACAGTTTATACGACGAAGAAGATGAACTTATTTCAGAACATAAGAGTAATTAAAATTCGGTTTATAAACGGGTTAGACACACAGTCCAGCGGTGGACTGTGTGCACATTTTATAATCCCGTCGCGAGTTCGATCCTTACTACACACACTCTGCGTAATAAACATTCCTTTTTATTCATAAACTAACCGGGTTGAAACGAGTAGTTGTTAAGTATAATATAAATCAAGAATATAACCGGGTTAGACACACAGTCCAGCGGTGGACTGTGTGCAAAACAAACTACACGTCGCGCGATCGAGTCCCGTCCCAAACACCGGTTCAATGAGATTAAAACGTTTTGCAAAATAAGGAATTTTCGGTAAATTCGAATAAGTGTATAAATATAATAAGAACTGGATTTCTAACGGGTTAGTCACGTAGCTCAGTTGGTAGAGCTACGTGCGCGTGAACGGAAGGTCACCGGTTCGAATCCCGCACGGCGCAAGTATTACCGCTGACCGAACCGGTCAACGGTCAACGGTCAACGGTCAAACAGTAGAAAAAAAAATATTTTTTTTTAAATATTTATTTGTTTAATTTAAATTAAAAATCAATTAAAAATACTTAAAAATAACATTTTTAAGGATAGAAAATAGCCATAAACTCACAAAAATATATCTAAAAATCCCATTAAAATCTTTAATAAAATCCATCCATTTAATATATTTTTCCCATTATTATTTAGGTCAGTGATTCCTCGTTGACTCGCTTCGTCTAAATCGTGCGCATCTCACCAACTCAAATCCAACGCACCCAATGTGAGTGAACCCTTCAAATTCCCCGTTTTAATCACATTTTTGGGGTGTATCATGTGTCTTGTTCACTTACTTATTATAACTAAGTTATTGTGCATATATCATATCATGACATGTGTGTTAGTTGTTGCTGATAAGTAGTTATTATTGTTTGCAAATTATTATTTCAGTACATGCAATTGCTGAGGCCGCAGCTCCCCATCCCTCGAGGTTGAGTTTGATCCCCATTTTATTATGCGGTTGATCAGGGCGTGCCCGCACGATCGGCTCCATTTGATTGAGCCTTGATCGGTCATTTTATTTACATTTCAATACATGCAATACGCTCGGCTCCGTTTGATTGAGCCTTGAGCGCACAGTTCAATTTACATTTTTAGTTCATGCAATACGATCGGCTCCGTTTGATTGAGCCTTGATCTCACAGTTCATTTATGTTAATTATCATATGATGTTGGTATGTTCATGTATGCTATCGATTGTTAATGTATGTTATAATTGTAACTGATGTTGCCATTGCTTGATTTCATACATATGCTCTTTTATGATTATGCACAATATTTTATTGATAAACTAACCAGAAAAATCATTATTAAATGTTTATCTATAAGGTTCACTCGCCAACTTATGTTGACCCAAAAACCTCCCATTTTACACATGATACAGGTGAACCAGCAGCAGCTAGGAACACGTAGGACCTGGATTAGAAGAAATAAAACGATTTAGTATTTGGATTATTATGTTTGGTTATTTTCCTTTGTAATGAATGAACATGTTTGAATGTTTGAGAAATGTAACTTTGACTTCATTTAATTATGAAACATAATAGTAAATGTCATGTGCTTTGGTGATAACCCAATTATGCCCCGACTCTTATTTCCGCTGCGGGTCGGGGTGTGATACATATTGCCAGCACCATGCTCCGAAGACACTGCACTCCAAGAATCCTTTGATCCTGGTGACAACATCGTGGCCTTTTCAACAATGGGCAATCGATATGGTGGGACCATTCCTAGACGCTCCAGGAGCGGTGAAATTCATAATCGTTGCAGTCGATTATTTCACAAAATGGGTAGAAGCCAAACCACTCGCATCCACCACGTCAACTGTAGTGCGAAAGTTTATATGCGAACACATTATATGCCGCTTTGAGTTACCCCTGCCCATAGTCACTGATAACGGTCCCAATTTCGCTGCCGAAGAGCTACAGTAATGGATGAAGAGATGCATATCGAACACGTATTCACTTCAGTCGCGCATCCCCAAGGGAACGGCCAAGTGGAAAGAATTAACAAAAGCATAATCGAAGGGATCAAGACAAGGTTGGGTACAACGCGCAGAGGCTGGGTAGATGAGTTGCCAAGTATTTTATGGGCTCATCGAACCATGCCTAAAACCAGCATGGGCGAAACTCCTTTTAGCCTTGTGTATGGGACAGAGGTAGTGATTCCTGCAGAGATAGGCCTCACATCACCGTGCATGTTAGCTGCGCAAAGACAAAACAATGAGGATGAGCGCAGACTTGACTTGGACTTACTAGAAGAAAGGCGTGAAAACGCTGCCATCAATGAACCAAAATATAAGTCTAAGCTCAAAAAATATTACAACGCGCGAGTCCCCATATGCACCTTTTTACCCGGTGACTTTGTTCTACCCGATAACGAGGCATCTAACGCCGAACGTCCTGGAAAACTGGCACCCAAATGGGAAGTCCTTATGTTATTCATGAAGTCCTGGAAAAAGGTGCCTAGACGGAACAAATATCCCTAGGACATGGAATGTGCAACAGCTAAGACGGTGCTATATGTAACTTGCAAGTTCATTATCTCTTGTCTATTCTAAAATACGGCTCTTGCGCCTAATTATGTAATAAAGACAAGAGTTACTTGATTTATTTTTGATGTTTCGTTATAAATGCGTGGAACCACTTTGGGTATACGCAAAAACACCTTGGTGCACAATGAATCATAAACCCTAAGTCACTACCTATGAAACACGCATAGGAGCTGATATTCAAGCGCAAGTTCATTACCTGTTTCATTCGTGATACCTACACAAAGTTGGTCCATTTCACAAAAAAACAGGGAAAAAAACATTTCATTATAAGATAGAAAATTTTACAAAACCGCGCAATTCACGGCGCAATCAAAGATCCCTCAAGATATTACATTAAGGATCCTACATTAGCCTTCTTCTTCAGCAGCGACCTCGGCTTCTTCCGGAAAGATATCCTTCAAGCGGTCGACGAAGTCATCATGGGTGAGCGCCTTGCTTACCAATTCCAAGGCCGGGATATCAAGATGGTTATACCCTTGCTCTGCCTTCTCGAAGACAACTCCGGTATTAACTCCATGAGTGGAAGCATGACTGGAATCCCATGGAATACCCAAGGCATGAGTGACTTGTTGCGCAGCATAGCCTTGCGCATGCCTATCGCCCCGTGCAGCAACCACTAGCTTGGCTACTGCACGATCCAACTCCGCAGAGTTCACAATGGAATTGGCAACCTGCAAATTCAAAAGACAGTTCAGAGCAATCATATAAAGATCAGAAAAAACAACCAAAATACTTACATGGACAATCCCATGCTGCTGAAGCCACAACATGTTATTGGTGAGCGTCTCCACTAACGACTCTGAGATGGCGCGGGAGTTTTCTGAATCCTCCAATTTTTTCTCACCCGCCTCCACCTTCGCCTTTACCAACCGCAACCTGCACAGTAGCTCAGCCTTCTCTACCAAGCCTGCTTGGAGATCTTTTTTAGCGCTCGCAAAAGCAGCGCAAGCTTCGACCTATTTGTTCACAAAAAGGTTAGCATCATAACTTAGTAACACTAAAAGGGATTGAACATAAAGATAAGTGGGTGCCTCTCTCTGCTCACTGTGCTCGCGTTGCACTCTAGCCTGTGCAGCCGCGGCAGCCGCCGCCTCCTTCTCTTTCTTCTCGCGCGCCACATCAGCGTGCAACTGGGCCAGTTCATCCCTCAGGGATTTCTTCTCCCTGTTCTCCCTTTTACAAGCCTCTTTCCACAACTTGCGCTCCTCAGCAAGTTTGGCATCCGAGGCTTCGACCTGATCCTTCCACCCCTGTGCGGGCCACCCTTCAATCCGCTGGCTATCGGTGACGGCAGTCTCCTTTGCCAACACCACAGCTTCACACGCAACCACTAGGGCTAGCTCTTTACCAAGGGTCTTTTGAGTAGCCTCAAGATCTTTCTTTTGCTTCACCAGGCCCCGCCATTCACAAACAATCTTGTAAGTCACAGAGGCGGACCTGGCAGCTGCCTGGAGGTACGTATGATACGTCTCTTCCTCTTCACAATCAGAAAACAAATGTACCTCCGCTCGGGGGAAAGCTCCATTAAAAAATGTTGGGCTTATATTACTAAAGGTTTACACATTAGAGCTACATTTGGGCTTTAAGGGGATTTTGGGCTTCCTAGTGCCTTGTGCGCCTAGGGTTGTATCTATTGGGTTTATTGAGTAGTATAAATGTATGTCTTAGGTCAAGGTTTAAGGGTTAAAGAGTTGTAATTGAAAACTTGTATCAGACACTTTTCAAGTGTATGCAAGTTGTTTTGAATTCAAGAGATTGTTCTTCTTCATAATCATTAATTCCGCTACTGATTAGGTTTGTGATACGTTAGATCTGATTTCGGGACTTACAGTTGGTATCAGAGCCTGCTGTACAATACAGGCTCCAGGTATCGCTGATTGAAGAGCTGATCGGGAGTGGTGCTGCTGCTGTTCATCCGGATTTCTGCTCAGGATCGAAGATTGGCTGTGTTTGTTCGGAATTGTTACTATTTCGAAGAACTCGAAGACGATTTCAAGATTTCGGATCTGCTAATGTTACGGATTCCGAAGAACTCGAAGACAATTTGAAGATTCAGATCTGCTACTGTCATAGATTCCGAAGAGCTAGAAGAAGCCTCAAGTATTTCGGACTTGTTACGTTGAAGATCCCGAAGAACACGAAGGAGATCATCCATCTGGGATTGATCCCAGACTACTGTTCAATCCGGATTGCTATCTTTTAGGATCCGAGACACTGTTGGTGGTAATCAGTTGCTTGGAAGTCGGATTACTGTTGCTGAGAATGTGGACCACTGTTGCATTCGGATAAGGATTTGATTTCGGACTGATTTCATTCCGGTCCAGTCTCATTCTGGATTCTTCCTATTTTCGGATTTATTTCGAATAAGTTTTATCTCGGATTCTCTTTATTCCGGATCAACATCATTTCGGATTTCTCATTTCGGACACAACCTTCCGGATCATCATTTCGGATTTCTCTATTTCGGACTATTCATCTCGGATCAATATCATTCCAGATCAATCATTCCGGATTCTCTTTATTTCTGGTTCAATCATCTCGGATTCATCCATCTCGGATTCATTCATCTCGGTTTTGTCGATCTCGGATTTGATCATTTCAGACTGATTTCGGGCATGCCCATCTCAGAGTTGACCATTCCGGACTGATTTCGGATTGATCACTGTTCATATTATAAAACTTGAAATTAACTGAATTTAAATTTACTTGGTAATTATAATTAAGTTAACCATGATGAATGGCTACATGACAGCTTAACCGATGCTACTTTGGCTGCATTGCAGTCACAGACTCTAGCCCTCCATCAAGAATTGGATCAAGTGATTGGCACTTCAACTAAAGTGCCTCGTCTGTTTTATGGAGATGAGTATTATGAATGAAAGTTTAGATTCGAGCAATATTGTAAGGCAAAAGAGCCTGGTGTGTGGAGGTGTATTATGAATGGGCCGCGAACAGTAGTTTACAGTACCAATCAAGATCCGAACACAAAGATTCCAAAGCCTAGTCACTTGTGGACTCCAGAAGATATTAAAATAATTGAGGAAGATGAAAAGGCCTCGGCCGTATTGACAATGGCGCTTAGACCCGATATTTCTATTGTGGTCAGAAATTGCAAGACCGCTAATGAAGTATGGAGTGAATTGCAAATCTCTATGAGGGAAATGCGGATATAAGGGCGAGCAGAGTAAATCAGTTGAATCAACAATTCAGCTCATTTAATCACATTTACGGGGAAACCATTGAGAACCAGATTCGTAGATATGTAAAGCTTGTTTCCCAGATGATATCAACTGAGATTACTCTTACAAATAGTGCTATGAACAGACAGTTGTTAAATTCACTGCCGAAGAGTTGGGATGCAGATGTCGGAATGATGAAGAAGACGAAGAACCTGAATGATGTCACTCTCACAGAAACGATAGCTACTATTAAATCGCGTGAGATCGATAATAAGCAGAGATACATCAATCATCAGAGCAGTTTGATGGCCGCTGGGATAACAGGACAAATGCAGCATTGATGTCGCAAAATCTGGTCTATAGCCCTCTGCAAGTAAATTCTCAAACACCGGGTAGCTCAAATGTGGTTTACAGTCCTCTTGTCATGCCACAGAAAACTCAGTACGTCTATGGTCTTCAGTCTCAGACTCCCAATATGATTTCTGCTGCTCAAGTTCAGACACAGTACCCTGCTCAATATCCCAACATGGTTTTCAGTCCTGCCATTCCTCAAGCAGTTCAACAAGGCGTCATTCCCCAATCTGTTGCTCCAGCACCGACACCTGCTCAACCTGTGTCCAATTCTGCTTTTCTCACTAAAGAAAATGAAGAGAAATTTGCTATAGCTGCTTCAATGATCAACAGCTTCAACGCCTTTTTATCAGGTGATCTGACTTCCCCATCCATTCTTCCAACTGAAGTAGATCAAATAATGGAGGTAGATCTGGACGAGATCGTTGTGTCCTGGAATCTTGCAATGGCTGCCTTTCGTGTCAACAAGTTTCAAAAGAAGTGTGGGCGGCAACCATTGTCAAATCTGAAGACTTGACTTACAAAGGACA
Organism: Scalesia atractyloides; assembly: GCA_947069175.1. Lineage (NCBI taxonomy): Eukaryota > Viridiplantae > Streptophyta > Magnoliopsida > Asterales > Asteraceae > Scalesia > Scalesia atractyloides. The sequence continues at coordinate 31,493,662 of CAMTDV010000022.1, forward strand.
AACTCAGGTGCTACAGATGTCACGAGCCAGGACATTTTGCCAGGGAGTGCAAGAAGCCGCCATCTGGATATGTGTCATCCAGGGTGGCAGACATACAGAGCAACGACAGACAGCTGGTGCTAGTCTCTCCCTTAAAGTCTATTACGAGTCCCTCAAGCAGCTCGGGCGGAAAATCAACAGCGTTGGTGGCATAACATCACGAAGGATTCAACTGGGCAGATGCTGCAGCTCAGATGGAAACTTTGAATTTCTCAAAGAACAACAACCACTGCATGATGGTGCAGACAACTGAGACAACCAATCTTTCAGAAACGGTAAATCGAATTCTCTGTTCTGATAGTTGTCGTTATAATTATCACAAATGTGCGCCCATAATTCAACTCTTGTAGTTGAATATCAGCAAGCTGCATCACAGAACATCGCCCTTAAACATAAGAACAAGCTTCTTATGGAAAAGGTTGAAGCTCAAAAACAAGATATAGCTCAGTTAAAGCTAGAATTGAGCCAACAGCAATGTTGGGTATACGACTATAAGCTAAAATTAGCTGAAAAGGACATAGAACTTCAAGAAGCCTTAGCCAAGCTAAATTTCTTGACTGGGAAGTTTCACGAAAATGAAATAAACATCAAAAAATTTGAAACTTCCAGCAAACTGGTCAAGGACTTGTGTGATCTTCAGCTAAATTACCAGAAAAAATTCACAAAAGGTCTTGGGTATAATAGGGCTCCTTCACCATATAATCATAACTATACAAGAATGCCTGAATCTGAGGCTGATCTAGAAAATGTAGAAAATATGATTTATGGTAAACCTTCAGATTATCTTTCTAAACCATGGAAGCCCTATTACCCAAAGTTCTCTAAACCAACTGAACTCAAGAGGGATGATGTTTTCATTACTTCCACACCACTTTCACATGAATCTGGTGACCATCCTTCTTGTAGTACAGATGGTTTGGAGAAAGTAACGCTTGAGGCAGAGGCAACAACATCCTCAACAAAATCTAAAGGAGAAAAGTCTTCTGAAACTGAAACTGAATTAGTGAACGATACTAACATGTCTACCTCATGTGAAGAAGAAATTTTAGTTGAGGATTTATAGATGGTGATCAAGAGGAATGTCTGAATGTAAATTCAGACAATTCGGCTGCTGATTATGAATTTTATAAGCCCGCTTTTGACATTTTAAATCAATTTCTTGCTGAACAATTTAAATTCTCAGACAGTGTTGGTTGTGTTGATAACACAGATAGTTTTAATTCTGGTTTTTCATCGAATGCTGATGTTTTGAATGCTACTAATAACTATGATAACTCTTGTGATGAAAACATGAATTTTGCTATAGGTACAACATCGACAGATGATTCGGTTTCATTAGTTCCTACTGAAGAGACCGAAAGTTCTTCTCCAGAGGTTCCGTCTGTTGATGCTAATCCCAGTTTTGACAGTGAGAAAGTCAACCAACCAACTGACCCTGTGAAAATTGATGTCGGCCCATAATTCTAGAAGATTCGAGCGACTCAGCTTCTTCAAACCAGGCACAAGGGCTTGATTCTGAAATGACAGATGATGAGCATTCTTTTTCTGCTGATTCAGATGCAAATCTTGAAACTGAATATGAATCGGATTCTTAAACTTTTCAAAATTTAGAGATTCCATCTACTTGTAATGTTTCAAGCTCATCTTCTGAAAATTCAGAAAAGGATGTCCCTACTGAGCCACCCGTGTCCTCTGCAGAATCTGCCATGAAAAGCGATTTGAAAAATAAGAATAAGAAACAGAGAACATGCCGATCCAAAAAGAAGAAAAACAAATAGGCCCGTCTCCGATAAATGAAAAGGCAACTTCTGAGTCTCCTCTTCACTCTGAGAAATTGACTCCGCAGCTACAAACTGAATCTGTTAAGCAAACAGCTGAACAAAAATCAGTTAAAGTTACGCCTAAGTCTACACATTCCAAATTGTCTAATTCAGATCACAAAACTAACAAGTGTGCTGATGGTTGTGCACAGGCAACTGTCAGGAACAACACCGTGCATAAGCCGTCAGTACCCGCAAGCAAGAAACTGACAGAAAAATTACCTAGAATTTCCCAAGATGAACGGACTTTTTCTTCCAGAAGAGGCAGACCTGTTTCAACTGTGGATTTCCCGGGCATATTGCGCGAAATTGTCAAAAGGCTTTTACACCGTTTAAAACATTATACTCAAACTATCAGAAGGCTATGCCTAATCGCCTACCTCAGGCTCGATTTGCTATGGATAAGTCTTCTGATCAAGACTGGAACATGGCCAAGAAACAATCTCATAAATCTTCAAGACCTTCAGGTTCCCTGAATCCTTCTAGCACTCCTAGGATTATGCAGAAGTCTGATTCGTTAACTTGCAGGCCTAAGATCTTGACCAAGCTTCAGTCTTCTGCCCCTATATCAACCAATCAAAAATATCATCAACCTCATCCTCAACTAATTTACTTTTCCATTAGGTTACTTATGGAATGCCCAGATCTTCAATGGCCTGGGTTGCAGCCTCTAACTAAAACTTGTTGAAATGTGCAGGAACAGCTCTAGTGAACTCTTGTTAGACTATGGTATATTAACAGTGGCTGTTCCATGCGCATGACTGGGGACATCTCGCAGTTAAATAACATTCAGTTTTTCGATGGCGGGTCCGTCTCCTTCGCAGGTGGTGAGATCGGGAAGATTACTATGAGAGGCACAGTATGCAACGGAGCCCTCAGCTTTAAGAATGTTAACTACGTACCAGAATTGAAGCACAGTCTTTTGAGTGTGTCTCAACTCTGTGACAATCATTTGGATGTTCTCTTTACCAAGAAATGGTGTTATGTGCTGAAACCAGGTCTTATTATTCCGGATGATTGGATTCTTCTTAAAGCTGCACGAAAAGGAAATGCATATGTCATCGACATGAACAAGGCCCCCTCTGACAAGCTCACTTGCCTATTCTCATCTACAGCTGAACATGATGCAATGTTATGGCATAATAGACTAGGACACATCAAGATGAAGAACTTAAATTGTCTTGCAAACGGTGGTTTAGTCAGAGATCTACCAGTTTGCGACTTTATGCAGGTTGAAAAGTGGGAATCATGTGCACGTGGGAAAACAACATCGATAACAACACAAATCTAAAGCCGCCCCTTCCACGTCTCAAGTCTTAGAATTGATTCACATGGATTCTTTTGGTCCGACAGACATTCTGAGCACTGGCGGGAAGGCATACTGTCTGGTCAATGTTGATGACTACTTGCGATTAACCTGTGTTTTCTTTCTTACACATAAAAGTGAAACCGCCGAGTTAGTTAAAAGTTTGTCACGCTTGTGGAGAACCAGGCAGACACCACTGTAAAGGCTATTTGTTGTGATAACGGAACAGAATTTAAGAATGTCAACTTAAATTCTTTCTGTTCTTCCAAGGGTATTGACCACCAGTTTAGTGCAACCAGAACTCCACAACAGAATGGGGTTGCAGAACGAAGAAATCGAACGCTAATTGAAGCTGCACGTACTATGCTGGTTGAATCCAAGCTACCTCTCATTTTCTGGGTAGAAGCAATTCAGAATCATGCCTTGATCAATAAACGACACATGAAAACTCCGTACAAAGTCGTTGAAGGTCGCAAACCTTCGGTCAAGCATTTTCGCAAGTTCGGATGCCCTTGTGTTCTCCTTATCATGGACGCTAAAGGGAAATCTGAATCACGCGGGGACCCATGCATCTTCGTTGGATATTCCAAAATACCTCATATCGTGTCTATAACAAGATCAAGAAAATGGTAGTTGAAACCTACAATGTGGGTTGGCTGGAGGAAAATCCCAAGGACACATGCATTGGTCCTGACTGGCTGTATGATTATTCTACATTGTTTAACCATGTTGATGTTCCTTCAAATGTGTCTGCAGGTACAGGCCAAATTTCTTACCTTCCAACAATGCCCATCTCACTCGAAGACGATGCTGATGCTGCACAACTGCATGAGACGTTAAAGAAGCTGAGTGTGGATCCACCTGGATTTAATGAGGCTGTATCTACTCTTTCACCAGTATCTCAACCTCAAGAAACAACATCTGATCAGACTCCTCATGATGATTCCCCTGAAGTTGAAGCTTCTAACACAGAGTCTCCTACGACAAATGAAGGGTCTGCTCCTCCCGATGTCTTGGGTTCATCTCTGTTTCCTGAGCCTACTCCGCCAGACTATTCTGTTGATTCATCAGTCAATACTCCTACTGGTGCAACTAATGAGCGGGAGTCATCTGGAGTTGCTTGAGCAAGTGTTACCAACTTGCAAACGGATCTTCTTGTCCCTGCTACGCGAATATCGTAGCATCTACAACGTGATCATCCCATTGAAAATATTATTGGTCCTGTTAATGCTGTTGTTCGAACCCGCAGTCAATCAGGGGATATCAATACTTGTCTTTACTCTTGCTTCATTTCAAAAATTTAACCTAAAAGTATTGATGTTGCTTTGCAGGAACCAGGCTGGGCGGATGCTATGCATGAAGAACTCAATCAATTTGAGAAGCTTGGTGTTTGGCAATTGGTGGAGTTGCCTCAAGGAAAACGTGCTCTTAGAACTCGTTGGGTTTTTCATAACAAACACGATGACATTGGAGTCATTGTTAGGAATAAAGCTCGACTGCTGGTTCGGGTTTTCGTCAAATTGAAGGATTAGACTACGATGAGGTCTACGCACCGGTCGCTCGTTTGGAGGCTATTCACATTTTCTTGGCATATGCATCTTACATGGATTTCACTGTTTATCAAATGGATGTCAAGACTGCATTTCTCTACGGCACGGTGACAGAGGAAATATACATGGCACAACCACCGTGTTTTACTAATCCTAACAAGCCACTATGCATACCAATTGTACAAAGCTTTGTATGGGTTGCATCAAGCGCCTCACGCATGATACACAACTCTGACAGAGCATTTGCTTGCTCATGGATACACTCGGGGAACCATTGATCAAACCTGTTCATCAAACGTGTTGACAAGGACATTATTCTTGTTCAAATTTACGTTGATGATATCATTTTTGGTTCTACAAAGAATGGTTTGTGTCGGGAATTTGAAGAAATTATGAAGAAGAAATTTGAGATGAGCTCACTAGGGGAGATGACCATGTTTTTAGGACTTCAAGTTCGTCAGAGGTACAGATAGGGATATGCGCTCAACTTCAGCTGGATGTCAATTCTTAGGAGACCGCTTAATCTCGTGGCAATGCAAGAAGCAACAGACGGTCTCGCTTTCAACTGCGGAAGCGGAATATGTCGCAGCCTCTGCTTGCTGCTCCCAGGTTTTATGGATGCAACACTAGCTTGCGGATTACGGTTTGACTTATCTAAACACCACCATTTATTGTGATAATCCCAATCGTAAAAAACCCTGTTTTCCACTACAAAACCAAGCACATAAATATCAAAGTTCATTTTATCCGTGATTGCTATGAAAAGGGTCTTGTTAAGCTTGAGCAAATCCACACCTATGCAAACGTGGCAGATTTGTTCATGAAACCCGTTAGCAACGCGCGTTTTCAAGTGCTTGTGGATCTTCTCAAAATGATTCGGTTTTCTAACTAGGCATCCTCTGTTCTTTTCTTTTCGTTTATTGTCTTTCATTTATTTTCCTTTGCTTCGTAAATGTGTTCATGTATATGCACAAATTTAGAGGGAGAAATCTTAAAAAAATGTTTGTTTTTAAAACAGCTTTTACAATGATTGGGAAATGAAATACTTTTTCGTGATAAAATGTCTGACTAACACATGTAAGGTGTTGAAGTGGGAAAAGGCTTGGATTGAAGGTGATATGTCGATAGGTCTAAATGTCAACGGGATAGTGTAAGCCAAATGATATAAACATAACGAACTATGTACTCAGTGGGTCACATACTATAGGCGTATGATTTCATGGTCTTAAATCCTGTGTTGATAGATAGCCAATGTCTGAGGTTTCGGGTCTTTATGCTGTTGAGTCATCTGGGGATATCTTGGCTGCCCTTCTGTTGCATCCAGATTATATGTAGACCTAGGCACAGTCAGGATATCTTTCTAAATGAGCCAAAAATAGAAGGCCAAAACCTAAAAGAACGAAAGTCTCTTCATGAGAAAATTCCATATGTTCCTACGTACCACTTAAGGTATTTGCCTAACCCTCGTCAGACACTATTGGTCTCTCTGCTGTACGAAAGTACTGACCTGTTCACCAATAGCCTGACGTTGTAAAAGATAAAGGATGACCTCAGTATACTCACCTGCTATGATGAATTGTTGTGCTTACCTTGATCACGGGGGTATGTCTTGGTATGGGACACACGAGTATCATAGTATAATACTGCCTTAAGCATATCATAAAGCTTGAACTTGAGGGTTGAGTTTTAGATTTAGATGGACAAGTATATTGGCAATCGCCTAGACTAGTTTGACCCAGCTCATACTGAAAAATGTTCCTTAGTCGACCTTTGAAAAGATTTGATCCCTTAGCAAGGCTGTGTTTATGTTTATGCTAAAATGTCTTATTTTTGTAGTTGGTAAAAGGTGGTTGGATGCTTGGTTAGTCGAATTGATGATTTTTGGTTAGATGGTTTCTGTCAAGGGATATTGGGCTGGTCTGCTGAGTTTCAAATTTGGGCCAATCCAATAGAATTTCTGAAAGTCTTAAAAATTGAAAAATTAGAATTCACATGGAACTGTTCAGGATTGGGCTTTTAAACACTTTCTGGAGAGGCCCATTTAGCTGTTACTATTCTGGATTGGGCTTTTAAACACTTTCCGGACAGACCCACTTAGCTATTACTGTTCCGGATTGGGCCTGACAAAAGCCCAATCCAGATTCTTTGGAATGTGGATTCCGGACTGTGTTGGGCCCAAAAGATGTGAGGCCCAAGCCCATTCTGGAAGTACTTAAGTGATTCAGAGATGTCATTCTGGATTTTCACAAATTTTGAAATCTCTGATCTTCTCTGTTTTCTCTTTGATTTCCCACTGTTCATCTCGGATTTATATCTCGAACTTCTTCCAGATTAGGTAAATTTTGCTTAAAATCATAAAATCCGGATGATAATCTTCATGTTTCAAGCATTTCGGATAGCAATTCGGATTGGCCTTCAAAGTAGCATGCATTTCAGATCTCATTCCGGATGGATATTCAACCAAGTTGATGAACTCGGATTTCGTTTCGGATAATCTTCATTCGGATTGATGATTTATACGAGATACTGTTCATTTATTTGATCCGAAATACTATTGACCTCTTGCTAATCCAGATTGATGTAAAGGTCAAGAGGATTTTGGGGATTTTGAGCTTCCTAGTGCCTTGTGGGCCTAGGGTTGTATCTGTTGGGCTTATTGAGTAATATAAATGTATGTCTTAGGTCAAGGTTTAAGGATTAGAGAGTTATAACTGAAAACTTGTATCAGACACTTTTCTAGTGTATGCAAGTTGTTTTGAATTCAAGAGATTGTTCTTCTTCCTAATCATTATTTCCGCTACTGATTAGGTTTGTGATACCCGTTAGATCCGATTCCGGACTTACAATAAACTCACGGCACGCCGGTGAGAAAAGTCGTCTCCTTTTTCTAACTTCCACACAGGAGTGTGGACCTATTCAGCTTGAGCGGAGGAGAACGACCTATAATAATAATCCCTCGGAGTTTCATCTGGGTGGATGGGAGACAAATCAAGGGCGGCAGACCCCGCCACCCCCGGGTAACGGTTCCTCCACATGCTCCCCTTGGTGGACGCCATTCCCACCGGCTCCGTCTCACCAACATTAACCGCGCTACCCAAATGCACGCGTTCTGCCCCCGCCACAACGGGTTCTTGTACAACGAACCTCGATTCTTCCACTTCCACGGAAGGTTCCCCAAGATCCACCCGCGATTCCTCAACAACAACCACAAGTTCTTCAATATCCAGCTGTGGTTGCGTCAATGGAACACCCGGACATTCCAAACCCGGAGAACCCGCATTAGTACCTATGCCGGAACCTTCCACCTCCACGTGAGGCCCCTCCCTAACGCCGACCGGTTCTTCTGCCCCAGCAGCAAAGCTTCCTCCTTGACCACCATCCTGGGTCATGGGGGAATCAACGTCCCTGGCGCATGTGCCGGAATCCACAAAATCCGGCTCATTCCCCACTGTATAACAACAAAAGTTAGTTATGCACAACATGAAAATCGGAAGAACATATCGAAGGGTACAGAAAATTACCAAGGGATATCTTAGAAGTTAACGACCCCAGATCCGCCCTCTTCCCTAGATGTTCCGTGCATCCTTTTTAGGTGGTTGTGCGGAGAGGTCCTCCTTCGGGTGCCTTTTTCGCTTCAGAGGCACTTCTAGGACCTCCTTAGCATCCTCCGGGCTAGCAGGTATGGCGGTAGGGATAACCGCTTGCTTTGGTGCAGCTTTCTTTGTACCTATAGGTTTAAGACCTTCCCATGATTCAGAAATGACCACATAAGCATTCCACTTGTCAGACACAACGCGCTTACCTTTGGGAGGGCCTGCCCTGGGTTGAGATGCCTCTCCCTCTACCACCACTCGACCCTGCACGTCGCTTCTTTTTGGGATCTGGACCAATGCCCAAATCTCCCAGAGCGCCTGCATGTAAAAAAGAACAACAAATAAGTCACATGCAACAGTGCACAATTAAACAACCAAAACTCACTAGTTTGCGGTGCGGCGGACTCCAGGTCCACATTCTTGACTAGGGCAAAATTGCCCAGGACCTGCGCATACCAGGTGGGCTCATCCGACCCTAAGCGGAGCTTCTCAATCCGCCCTTCCTTCCTTTGGAAGGCGCCAAGAAAAAGGGGGCTCCTGCAAGAAAACACATGCATGTTAGCCAACACACAACTCAAAATTCAAGAGAACACAATGGAATGAGAATACTTACTCCGGTCACCCTCCACATACACTGATCAAGACCGGCGGTCGGGTCCCCACAGCAGGCTCATCCCCGCCGCCACCAGTATCCTCTCAGGCAGCTGAATCGTTGGGATCTCTTTCAAATCACAATACTAGGGGTCCAACACTGGTATTGGTAGGGTCTCCGCCGGTGATCTCTTCCGGCCCCTGGAACGCCAAAGGCACATGTATAACACCGGCCTTCACAAAAAAGAATTTTGCCTTCCAATCACGGAAGGACTTGGGGGAGAGACCAAAATCTTCCGTGCCTGCGCACGGTGCTGAAAAGAATAAAATCCTATTGAACAATGGAGTTGATAAAAAATACGGAAACGGTGAAATGGTGGGAACAGACCCCGTCGACCGGCAAAGAAACTCGAAGTGCTTGATTCTCACCATTCCTATCGATTCAACTGGGAAAGGTGGAAGCCATAGTACTGCAGCACTTCCAGAAAAAATTTGGTGGGGGCAACAGGAAGTTACCCTCACCGAAAAAATTATAAAATAGGGTGATGTAGCCCACCAGAGCATCGGCGGCTGTCTCACCCTCAACCGGCAACCGGATATCCCAAGTGGGAGGCAACCGGAAACTAGACACAAGATCCTCAAGAGCCTGCCGGCTCAACTTACAAGCTGGCAAAGGGGGCGGAGCACCAACGCTAGAGGCAGCTTCAAGCCCTCTAGACGCCATTAAAAATCAAGAAAAAGAAGGAAGCTTTTTGAAAAACTTTGAAGAACACAAGAACTCTAAAAATTGCATAGAAGAGAATGAAGGAGAAGTTGAAAGAATGATGAAAACCCTAACTGGAGCACCCCTATTTATAGTGCTCGCATTTAATGCACTTGGAGAACGTGTCTCATATGTGGTAGTAGCAACCAACCAGATATTGACGCGTGGCAAGCACGTTGCAAAGGACGGTTAACGTGCGTGCGTGGCCACCACGCTCTCTGCCAATTCATTAATGAATGGCAGACGAAGCGGCTGAGTGCACGCTACAGCTGTCAGACGTCTTTTCAACTCCCATTTTTCTCACCAACTCACCTGCAACGTCAGAAGATCAAATTTTCGAATTCCAAGAGCTTGATGAAAAAACGTTTCCTTCAGACAAACGTTTCCTCTCAACACTAGTAAAAATTTTCGCCATCACATTAGCGACGCAAGATACAATCCTTTTAGTCCAGCAATCCCCCCACTTTACAACATGCGCGTAGGAGCAGCACTGTACTGGAGGGACTTGAGGAGGTATGGTCCCAAATGACCATACCCTTGACTACATTTTACAAGGATAATCTTGCATGCAACATGCAATGGTGCGTAATCCTCAACACCAACAAGTCATACAATGAGCCTTGCGCACTCAGCATAGCGGTGAATTAGACCAACAACAATAGGTCATACAATGAACCTTGCGCACTCAGTGCAACGGTGAATTAGACCAACAGCAATAGGTCATACAATGAACCTTGCGCATTCAGCGCAACGGTAAGTTAGATAAATACCAATCAAGTCACACAACGCACTCAACGCAACGACAAGTTAGACTAAACTATACAAGTCATACAACGAGCCTTGTGTACTCGCCACTACGGCAAGTTAGACTTACGTCCGCAGGTTACTAGACCCTGCGCAGAACAACATCCCTCTGAGCTGCGAATCCCAAAATTTTGCAAGGACAAGACACGCATGAGAAGCGCCTCATTGTCTTAGGACAAAAGGATATGCCTCTAACACCCTGCGCTGGCGGGAAAAACCTTAACAGCCTCGCAGAAGGGGTAAGCACTAAGAGGTGTTGACCATACCCAAGGGTACAAAATGGCAGAACTGTGACCAAGGGTTACTCGGCAGGTTGCGTGTGACAGTGTCCATGACAAGTGAGGCAGACGTCAGACCATACGCCAACCACGTCTCTGCCAGTGACTGTTCCACCTTCTCCACTTTCGAATGGCAACAGGCTTGACACCGGAGACGACTGCCTTTACACGTGGCACCACTCAACATCCGACAAAGCACACCTCCTGACAGAGGACATTAATTCTCCTGCAGGGAGCATTTAATTTCTGACGCAGAGGGACAAAAAGGATGTCTCTGGCTGTATGGGCCTGGCCTAAGGCCCACCAGCACTTCTCCTGAGCATACATTTTTCGGCTAAAAATAAGTATCGGATCTCCAGGTAAAAGACATGCTTTAACACGCTTCTAACACACACAAGCTTACGCTTATACTTGCAATTACTTGCTTACCATCCCCAAATACTTATTCTCACGCCGGAGTGTGGTCACGGAGAAAACCACCCTTTTCCCTGTGGCGAGACTAATGGTGTTGCTAGTGTTGTAGATCAGCTTGAGTGAGCTTGCACCCAAAAATTGAAGTGAGGATAACCTTTTATGCAGATACACCCTGGTTGTTCACTGGTGAAGAGGTTCGGCGTGCTAGTTTCAACCGGTGCTTCTTCACTGGTGAAAAGGTTCAGCGCGCTAGGCGAGCGGTTTAAAACCTGCGCAGGTGAGCCATGGATTCCAGAGCCGCTTCCAGATCAGTTCGATCCAGTCTCTCCGCCGACAGATGAGGCAGCGGTCGTCCAGGAGCCTCTGATGGATTTAGACGGACCAGCACCGTCACCGCCACCACCACCTCACGGGGTGCCCCAGTTTTCGCAGCACGTTATTCAAGGTCATGCCCTGGGAGGTGCAACATACACGCGCTTACGAGCCGGCAAGCTTATGGATCTCATGGGCTGGGTGGTTCGGGAGTTACATGATAGACGAGAGAGAGACGGCTTACCTCCTATACCGCTCCCACCACCTCGAGCACGACATCATTAGCAGCAGCCGCAACAGCCAGATCCCGACTTCGACTCCGACTCGTATGCATAGACGTTTTGTATTTAGTATTCAGCTGTACAGATACATATTGTTATGGATGTACAAAGTTATGTTATATATGTTATATCTGTTATATTCAACTTTGTTTTCAGTTATTCGATTACTTGATGATTATTTTGTTAAATCGACATTGAAATGTAATACGGAAACAACATATACTTCTTGCATTCTTCTTAAAATGTTGAAAATAGTATTAAATTTAAATATTATGTTATTTGAAAAAAATACAATGTAAAAACAATTAAATATTTAAACGATCGAAAACTCTAACTTATTTTTATACAATAAACAAAACTTTTTAAAAATCTCAAATTACACCACCAAAAAATACAACCTCCCACAACAACCAATTTTCCCCACCAAAACACCCCCTTTTCAACCTCCAACAACAACCAATTTACCCAACCAAAACACCCATTTTCCAACTAAAATAAAACCATGGTCCTAGACGGGTCGTCTAAGTCTAGCCGGCCCGTCTACACACATAAATTTCTACGCCCTGCCATGCACCTGCTGACCCCTAAAAATTAGTGCCTAGACGGGTCGTCTAGCCATAGACGACCCGCCTAGGGCTCAAGGGTGTCCAAATAGACAGCAGGAGTGTCCGGATAGATTGAGCCTTATCTAATGCTATAATTTGCAACATTTTTAGACACAGAGATGTTGTACATTGTACTTTTGGAGTTTTAAAAAAAAAGTGTTTTTTTTCTATTTTTAACACAAAACTATTTAATTCTTTACTTTTAACCCAAAATTATTTAATTTTTTAGGTGTTAACCCCAAAACTTTTCATCTTTACTTTACCAAAAGTTTTCATCTTTACTTTTAACTCAAAACTATTTGATTTTTTTTTCTTTTAACCCCAAAACTTTTCATCTTTTGAAATTTAACCTGACAATTTTTTTACTTTTAACTTTGGTCCTCTATAAGTTCCATTCTAAATTTTGCGAGTTAACACAGTGCAATGTGCGTGTTTGGTTAAATGTTTTACTTCGTCTAATTTTCCCGTTTGATAGGTTGATCGTAACGCGTGAGTGCTAGTTCGACTTAGGTATTCTTTTATATGTTTTACGTTTCAGTATAATTTTTTCGCGTTAACACGCCGCAACTTCAGTGTTAATGGCCGCTGACGGTAGTGTGGCATTGGTGTCCGTCCCCGCCGCAACGTAAGGGTGCTTAATACTAGTTTATTTAACTAAAAAAACTATCCAATCTACTTGTCTAAAGTTCATATAAAACTATTTAAAATATTACATATTTTATTTCTCTAACAAAATAAAACGATCTGATGATTTAACATATTATAAACAGTTTGACAGGTTGTAAATGAGTTATAAATAAGTTTTAAAAAAGTTTAAAAGGGCCATAATCGGGTTGGCAGATTGTAAACAGATTGGCCTTGTAGAATGTTATACATAAAATGCATGTATTATTAGCTTGTACAAGAGTCATGCCGTGTTGGCATTGCAATAAGCAGCTGGGTTATACCTGGTGGGATTGTTCGAGGACATGAGTCTATATGTGACTTAGGGGCTGATTGACAAGTTCTGAATGGGTAAGTGCTGAACTAGTAAGAGGTCTAAACTATTAAGTGCTGAACCAGTAACATGTCTGAACCATTAAGAGCCAGTATAATGCTTAACCATTCAGAGGCAAATATGTGACCAATTCAAATAAGAGGTCTTAAGCATTCAGACTCAGTATAATGCTTAACCATTCAAAGACAAATGTCTAAACCATTCAGACATATCTGCTCACAAAACAAACAGTCTAAACCAGTAAGAGTTTTAAACCATTAAAAAACAAAACAAACAAACCTTATGCCAAACGTGTGACCATCAACAATGATGGACTTCCTAGTAAAAAGGAAAATAAAATATTGTTGCCCAAAAAATTTGAAGTCCAATTGTCAAGGCTGAAAACTGAAAACAAATGAACCATTCCTGAAAACCGAAAATCAAAAACAGACGGATTTTAAAGTTTTATGGAGTCTAGTCAAAATTTCTTGTGGTCGCTCGAGATTACATTACACATATACATGTACTTTAAAAAATTATGAAGTGCGGCCACACCCCATACTCCCAACCTAGTTACTCCCCTGACCATCATTTTATTAGTAGATGATTTACATTAAAAAAATTAATAAAAATCCTAATTGCAGGCTTGCAGCTTCTTAGGCTTTACTTGTCAAATAAATGTAGCCTTGGACTTGGACCTTAATAATCCTCTAATGGACATTGTTGCACTTGTAATTTGGTTGTTTTTAGGGTCAAGTAAAAATGGCAACTTCTGTTGGACTCGATTTGCATAAATTACACCTGGAGTTTCACTAATAAACAATGAGACGAGTTGCATATGTGTGCTAAACATCACTACTTGCTACCTAGAAGTGTTCAAAAAAACCAGCTAGACCTAAACCGGTTCCCACCCGAACCAATCCTGCAGTTTGTATACCGGTTCAAAAACTCGTCAGGAAACTGGGTTATGACCCAAACCGTTTAGGTCCAAACTGAGTTTTGAGCAAAGTTGACTAAACCGAATTGGTTGACAACCCAAATCGGTTGGGCCAAAAAACCAAAATGTGCACCCCTACCACTAGCGATGACAAACGAACCCGAACCCAACGAGTAAACCTGAAACATTCGGGATGGTATTTGGGTACGGGACTAGTTATGAGATTAATTTGAAAATTTTTCACGGGATTTGAGAAGATATGGTATAAGGTGATAGACAACCAATTAGTGTCATAAACAGTTTCTTTTCTTTTTATCTTTCTTTCTCTTAGAGTAATAGATTGATCTACTAATCCACTAACTTTTACATTATATATTAATAATTTCCTTGGATAAAAACCTAATGGTACATGATGTCTAACGGGTAATTATCGGATATATTACATATACAGAATAGAGTTCTTTTGATAGCAATAGGGCTGTTTTTTTAAAGCTTTTCACAACTAATTCCACCTTAAAAAAAATTCAAAAGTAATGTAATTTCCATTTGAAATGACAATTTGTTGAATGTTGTAGGGTTTGTAAGAAATAAGTCATGGAATGTAAGGCATTTGTATGGAAACATTAATTAGGTTGTAAGAGAATAACAATCAATAGCCATATTAAATGACATTTTATGATAAATCATCATTTCAAATGAGAATTTATGACGAATCACCATTTCAAATGACAACTTTTGACACAAAGTCAAATCACCATTTGAATTGGTTATGTACTAACATTGCATGTGATTTTCTAAAGTATTGGAGGACATTGTTAAATTATCCGATTATTTTGTTTTTTTATAAGACTTTTATTAAACCACCAAAAATATACATAGCATATACAAAAAGCCACCAGATGTTTCCTACACACCTGCTATATTTTATATCTTTTTACATCAGAAAAAAACTTGCACCACTGAGACCACTCTAATTCTTCTGTTTTGAACGATTTTTTATCCATAAAAAACCCAGCCATTTGATTGTTTTGTTATTAATTGCCTTAGAAAGAAAGTTTAGTTTCGAGGATTTTTAAAGATGGATATCAAAGATGAATTATTAAAAGTAGTGTGGACTTTCTTGTGTATATTTTTGGTGGTTTAATAAAATAGCCTTACAAAACAACCCAATCGGATATTTTAATAATGCCCTTCAAAAATTATAGAGAATCACATGCAACGTTAGTATATTGCCATTTCAAATGGCGATTTAGCTTTATGTGTCAGAAGTGCTATTTGAAATGGAGATTTATCATAAATGTGTCCGAAGATGCCATTTGAAATGACAAATTGTCATTTGAAATAGCGATTTGTCATAAATTGCCATTTGAAATGGCTATTGACCTTTATTCTCTTAGGTCATGCGTAATGTACATTATAAGGGCGTGAAAGAGTTTGATACCGCCCCCCAATGAGGAGGAAAAACATGAAAAGTAATGAATGAAGGCATCAAAGGGCCTTAACCATTATATGAGGAGTTGTTATGCTAATGTGGCGAAAAATGCCCTTTAAGAAGCATTAACTATTACGGATGGTCTTACAACCCAATTATTGTTTCCTTACCAAGGCCTTACACTACTGACTTATTTCTTACAAAACCTAAAACATTCAACAAATTACCATTTTAAATGGAAATTATAGTTCTTTTGAAATTTTATTGAAGATGGCATTAGTTATGAAAAGTTTTAAAGAAACAACCATACTTCTTGAAAAAACTCTATGGAATACAATCTTACAATGAGAATGGAATTACAAATAAATGTCCCAAACCTATCACATTGCCATCCCGATTCACCACCCACGTTTAGCTTAGCAGTTAGGAAGTTATTATTAATAGTGGGTAGTTGATGCTTACTTTAAATGTCGAGTGTAAGACAGAAATAGAATATGAAAGGAAAACATATTTTCAGATCACTATACTCTACTCTAGTTTAGATTTTATTTCTCCCCCGGTTTAGATTTTATAACTAATTAATACCTAACTTTTTTAACGAGGATTTTTTTTTAAACTAGTTCCTTCTTGAAAACATTTTCACAACTAATGTCATTTTTTAAAAACTTCAATAATAATGTCATCTCCATTTAGAATGGCGATTTAGTGCATATCATAGGGGTGTAAAGAATAAAGCCAGTGAGTGTAAAGAACAATAATTGGTTGTGTAAGAGAATAAAGTAAAAGTGAAATTCCATTTGAAAACAAATCTCCATTCCAAATAACAACTTCAGCCAACTCCACAATCCAAATGGCAATTTATGACTACTCGTCGTTTCGAATGGCAACTTCTGGCATAGTATTGATAACATTGCATTTTGTTAAAAATATCTAAGTCTTTTGTTATTTTGCCTAAAATAAACAAAGTTATATTTTTTAGAGATGGATGTTAAAAACGAAATCGTAAAAAAAAAGTTATGTTTTAAATACGGATATTAAGTATGCTTAATTAGGGTGTACTATGTGTGATTAGGCCCGAGCCATGTGTAATAAGATATTTAACATGTTTAATATTATGTGTTTGTAATGCTGATGTTTAGTTTTAATTGTTTAAAATAATGTACAGATTTTTAGATGTTTTGCTCTATAAAAGGGAATAATACATTCACATTTCAAAGATGAGCAATTTATTCCAACGAATTATATCCGGTTTTTAAAATATCCATATTTTAAAACATAAAGTTCCTTTTTACGATTTCATCTTTGAAATCCATCTCTAAAAATATAATTAACTTTATTTCTTTTAGGCAGAATAACAAAGTACTCGCATATTTTTAACAAAATGCAATGTCATCGGTACTATGTTAGAAGTAGCCATTCAAAATGACGAGTTGCCATAAATTGCCATTAGAAATGGTGAGTTGTCAGAAGTTTCCATTGAAATGGCGAGTTGTCATAAATTGCCATTTGAAATGGCGATTTGTCATAAATTGTCATTTAAAATGGCAATTTCACTTTACTCTCTTAACAACCAATCATTGTTACTTACGTGCAATAATATAATTTCTTACACCCTATGATATGCACTAAATCGCCATTCCAGATGAAAATGACATTATTATTGAAAGTTTTTTCCAAAGATCGCATAAAAACTTTTCTTTTAACCTAGAAATCACATTCTTGTAAAGAATCGAAGTTTTAAAATTGGAGATTGACCACATCTCTTATGCATGTTATATAATAATAATAATTTTTACAGAAAAAAGGTTAAAAAGGACAAACACTAATTCCATAAAAATATTAATCATGTATATTGTGAAAATGATATCATGAGTCTTTCTTCAAAGATCAAAGCCCTCTTTTTTGTATGTATGTATACTTAAAAAATGTGAACCTTTGGGTTTGATTTATAAAGAATCACCAAACCCTTTAACTTCACAACTATTCATGATTCTAAGTCTTTTGCATGAACTTATGAACATCTCCCATGGTACATCTCCAACAAGCATCCAATCTCCTTCTTTATCTTCATAAGTTAGAGCATGCTGTGATCCATTGTACCCTTCTCTCTCAGAGTACAACCCAATAATGCACTTGAACATTTCTTGCAAACCCTTGATGAGCTCTTCATAGCTTGTGTACATTTTAAGATCTAGTTTCCTCAAATATGGAGCTCCATCCATGCTTACTTTCACATACATGCCCGAACCCGTCTCTGACTCCATTTTCTTCACCTGAAGTACGTTTTTCCGGTAAGATCTCACCGGCGGCCACCCCACAACTTGTTCCCTGAAAAAACGTTACAACAATTCACATAAGTTTTGATTTCTACATATAAATTACATCAAATTATGATTTTTTAGGGTGTCACTCGTGTGTGGGCTGGTAGCTTGAATTGTCCAACCCGAACATGACTCAAATTTTTATTAGTGTAAAAAACATCAACCTTAATATGTAAATATCGTGTATCCTGAACACGAAGTGTTAAACTCATTTAGCGAATAATAATAAATTTGTAAACGTGTTAATCATGTCGGTAGGTTGTAAAAAACCAGGTTAAATTATGGGTCATAAACGAGTTAATTGGTCGATGTGTTTAGCTAAATGAGTTAAACATGCAAACCAGAATATGACTTGTTTTCCAAACTTAACACGTCGTGTTTTAAAAACTTGTTAAATTTACAACTCAAAATTTTAATATCATTTTGTGTAAGAAATTGTAACTTACTTGGCGGGTGGTGCAAATCTTGATTCATTCTCATGTATGCGCATGTTTGATCCCATCTCCGATGAGCTTCTTTTGTTGCTGGAAAGGCGGGTCTTTATCTCCGGTTGATCATCGGTTCCCGGCAAACCTAATCGGAGTTTGGTTGCAAGATCATTTTTCCTCAAAAAGATTCAAAGTGCTTGTCTTTTGATCCATCTATGAGTGTGTTTCCAACAAAAAGAACTGTGAATCTAGTTTTCTTCAAGGGGGGTAGTGAATATCCTGAGAGTTTCTTGATTTTCTGTTGGTGCTATTTGATGGAGAATTGGTTTGCGAGTTGTGATTTAGTGGTGGGAGGAGTTTTATATATAAAGATTAGGGTTGGGGACATGATGTGGGTGTGTTATTCTCTTTGTGCATGAATTTCATGACCAAGAATATTAAAGCCAACTTGCATACTGCAGCGCGTGAACGTTAGAGAAAATGATGAACAAAATAAAAATCTTGTAAAATTTGATAATGTAACGTTCAATAAAAAAAGAAAAGAAAATGTCGTTATGTTGCAACAACTATTTACTTACTTAGTTTCTTAAAATCCCATTAAAAGATACGAACCATTTTCACAATACATTTAAAAAAAGTTTACAACATAGAACTATATATTGTATAAAATTCGTTTGGGAAGTTTTAGAATCTATATCTATACTCTATATTATATAATAAAAGAAACTTATGAAGGGACCCGTATCATTCATTTAAGCTATCTATTTTTTTTTCGCATCTCTCTCCTACTTAATCATAATTATAAAAGATTAAAAATATGAATTAATGACAAGAATAACAACAAATTAAATTAAAACATAATAACATTTTATCCTTCTGCTATTAAATAATAAATTATTATCATGTTAAACTGAAAAAATAATGCTAGCTTTAATATATTGGATATACTTAAGTCAAACACTATCCCTTTAGATAATTAAATAAACAATGCACACAAGTTATAATTTATTAACTTTTTATATATTAATATATTAATTTCACATAAAATTATCTTCAAATTATTTAAATAAATTCATTTTATTATTGATATTCTCGATACATCAAAATGGTTAATTCATCTGTAACGTTTTATAAATTAGTTTGTTTGTATCCGAATATATTAAAATGGTTAATTTATCTATAACATTTTATGAATTAGTCTGTATGTAACTTCTCATCATAATTTAATAATTACATATAAAATTTTTGCATAATTTTAGCTAAAAACAACTAAATGATCATGTATTCATTCACTTATATGTATTAATTAGATTAAATTACATAGGATAAAGGATTATATAGTTATTACAATAATAAGCTACAATATGTATATTATCATATAGTATATGATATATTCACATTATAAATACAAATGAATCGTTTTGTCATATAGTATAATAAATATATATTGTTTAGTATAACGGGTTATTTGTTTTTTCTCTTATATCTTATTTATTTAGTATTTCTTTTCTCAACCATATTTTTTTTTGTTTTTCAACTTACCAATAACTATTAAATATTTCATTGATTCAACTATGTGTAACACTCAAATTTCTAACCTATTAATAAATATAAAACAAAGTAACATGTTATAACTTATGTAATACATAAGTTTCTAACATAATATTAAATAAAAAAACATTATAGGTGTGTTATCGACTACAGTTGTAAGACCCTATCTTATCATATTGAAATTTCTATAAAAATTTAGTATTTAAACATGTAATTACGAATACACGTCACTCAAATTTTCAATTTATTAAAACTTTATCTACATATTTAAACAATTTAACACGTTAGCATTGATTAGTTTTGTTTTAACAAAACCAAGTGCGGAAGCTTCGTCCTTAATCGTGTTCGGTTCTTTGTAGAGCTTGGTCCTCCTCTGGTGCTCCCAATCATCACCTATATTTCATAATTTATGAAATATATTAGTTATAAATAGTTTACAACATAACCGAATAAACCCGAAGGCCTAGAACAATAAAAACAAAACTTACGTTTCAGACTCCACCGTAAGCTACGATAACCACCGTAGCTTACGGTCAAGCTTTACGGTCATAGCTTCCTGTTTTACGGTTAAGACTTCCAGTTTCAACACAGCAACTGCCTACCGTAAGCTACGGTAGGCCGCCGTAGCTTACGGTGGGCTGATGCAACCTTTTTAAATTTTGCCGTTTTTGTTACGAAAATTTCCGTACCTGTTACCTTTTCATCCGTTTCCTATGAAACTGATTTCTAAATGTCCGTAAAATATTTTCTTACATATTTAACCCAAATTCCAAATCCCGGATTCTTAACTTTTATGAATTACACATTCATTCCCGGTTTATGCTCATATTATTCGATTTTGCCCTTTTATCCCATTTTAATCAAACTATACATTTACGCATTCATTTCGGTATGCATAAACACTCCATTATTACCCGTATAGTTGCCTTAGCGAAATACTTCGCCTTATTCGACTAAATCTTTATTTATTTATTTATTATTTTGACACGTTTGGTTGTTTTAGCGTAATCAAGTGCTTATTTCGACCAAACCTTATCTATCTTATCATTTCCACACTAAGATATCTATCTATTTCCAATTGTCCGAAAATTTGTTTTCCTACATATTTAACTTAAATTCCTCAACTCGGATTCTTAATTCTTATGAATTACGCATTCACTCTTGGTTTATGCGTAGATTCATTTTGACCCATTAAGAGATTTAAACGCATAAACTTAAATCTCACTTCCTCTTAATTTATTTCTCGTTTTCATACTAAAATATCTATTTACATTCCACAACAACTATAAATTGTGGTGGATTGATTTTAGAAATATTATATTTTCAATTCTACCATTCGGTTTGACGTTTTACGAAAAAAACCTAATATGAGGCATTAAGCCAAAACGGCTTATGCTTTTTGCTTTTACATTACCAAAGGGGTCTATCGTATTATAAAACTCATTTTTAAACTAATATTAGAGTCGTTTACTTATTTCATCATTCGAGGGCATTTGGGTCAACTTAGACCATTCTTTACGACGAAGGACTTAAAATATCATGTTTTGACCAAAATGAACATTTAACCACAAGCTATATAAAATTATTATGTTCTTAAGAATATAATGTTTACGAATTAGATTATTAGATTTACCTTACCTTAGGTAATCCATTATTCATTTACGACTTATTTAACCCTCAACGGACCATAAGTTCTCTTTGAGAGTTTGACCCATTACACTTACCTGGCTCAGCTCATAGAATTGATCCGTTCTCATATCATGCTCTATTAGTTGCTATGTAATAGCGATGCTAATCATACTCTATTATTTCTATGAGCACAAAAAACTCAACAAAAGACCATTAGTCATTTTTGTCAAATGGTGATAATATCACCATTTGACTCGTTTGGTCTAAATGACCATCTATCATTTTGAGATGGTATTAATTTACCATCTCATCCTTTAATCCATTTTCGGTTTGCACCTTATAATCATATTACTTAGGGTCGTTTCTTAATTTGTTCGACCCATTACGGTTTATGCATAAGGTGCCCCCTTTTTTTAAAAGTTTAGTGTTTCTTTGTCAGCTCGTGACCGAATTACCATTTTTACCATTTTTATTCCTTATGGTTTACTCAACAAGGTATCTTTTTCATAATTTCTTGTTTATTTGTCATTACATGACTATATTACCATTTTAGCCCTTTTTACCATCAAATATGGTTTAATACCTTTTTCACTTGTTCCAACCCGTATCTATCCATGTTGGAATTTTATATTTTGAAATCTCATCCCGAATACCCCAAACACTTATGCAAATACATAAGTAAATCTATTATTTTAACGATGTAAGCTTTACTTACCTTGAAGTGCGATTATGCCTTTTTCCGCGTAGTTGTTCCATTTGACCTACTTCTTCTCAAGCCTCCACCTAGCTTGTCAAGCGTCAAACTATCATTTATTATTCGTAAAGATGGCTAGATTAGTCATGATTTATCAAGACTATCCCACATTACGAACTTTACGCCAAATTTACCACTTGATCTTATTATTGGTCAGTTTGACTTTTTAAGAGTCAATTGTCTATTAGTATATGAAATGCGCAATTAAGTTCGATAAACTCGCTTAGACCTTTCACCAATTATTCGGTAGGCGTCATTTCTAGGACACCATTTAAGTTATGTTTCCCATACAATTTGTTACATGAATTCAACAAAATTTCAATCATTGTATGCCAATCTATCAATCTTAGGCAAGAACTTGGGATTGTTTCATCACTATGAAACAACCCATTGCATCATATATATGGAATTTACCCAAACATTAAACTTAGCCAAATACTTTAAATATTCATATTCATATGATGATTTTAAGTATCTATTAACATGTGTTTAACATCAATCTCATCATATCATCAAAACCCATTTCAAGTAATGTATAAACATTTATTCGAACCTCTAATTTGTTCAAATATTTTACACATACAAACAAATATGATGATCATTAACACTTATTTACCAATTTCATCATATAATCAAAACCTACTTCATAATCTACTTGTTATTCACTAACAAGTAATCCTTCATCAAATTGTGCATATTTTCTTTAAGTCTAACGAAATCAAGCATACACATTCACTTAATTTCATCTTTAGATCATAATCCAACTATCTAATTGCAAGTATTCAACTTGTCTCAAGTTATGATTTTCACCAATCTAAGTTTTGAGACATACCTTATGATCCCTTCGATTAGGTGATCGTTTATATGTGTTCATGCAACGATTCCGAGCTCAATTCATCCTCCAATTTGATGATTTAAGAGAACAAGGGTTTGCTCCTTGTTCTCCAGACGTAGAACACACACACATACACATTCACTATGTGTTTTTTGTTTTTAATTTTTTGATATTTATAATACAAGTTCCCTTTTTGGTAGCTTTGGTCCCTCAAGTTTAGTTTTGATTATGAATGAGACTACAACTCATTGTTTGGTTACTTGTATACATGTTTTTAACTAGGTTTATATGTTCCTAGTTATTTTGTTTATAGTTTAACTTTCATCGCTAACGGTCTTTTACCCGCTCTTTAATTTTAATGTGGTTTGATTACCAAACCCGTTTTTGGGGTGTTACAAATCTACCCCTCTTAAAGAGGTTTCATCCCCAAAACCTTTCTTACGTGGTTCCTTGGGTTCAACCCAATGGACTTGGTTTTGTTTCACCTGAGCATTGATCATATTTTAATTATTCTAAAAATCTTACCTGGGAGATATGGCAGCGCCTTTTAGGCTCCAACGTGCATGTGCCCTTCATGTGTATGGCCTCATGTGCCGTTACTTTCATCTTGTATCCCTTTTTCTTTACTCGATCGAGTTGCCATTTACCCACTCGGTCACATATATCTGTCAACTTACTTATTCCACGCAAATCTTATACTGATAAGCACATTCAACAAGTTTTAAATTTAATTTTGATCTTGACCGATCTTGTCTCACCAGATACCCTATACCTCATAATTTAGGTATACTCATATCGCCTTCGCAAGGCTTTTACAAACTTTCGAGACCTTAGTCTCATAGCTCGTGTTACAAGGTAATCATACACCATGTTATATATATATTTGACTGTGTTTGGATCACGTCCTGTTAAATTTTATATTAGTCTTTTTCGTCTTCGAAAATTTTCTTTTTAATTTTATCGTATCGTACCTAATGGTACCTGTTTCCTTTAATATTAATCGTTTTCCAATTCATCTCCTACCATTTATGTTTATTAAAACGTTGTTTCTAACTAAAAACTAAATTTTAGTTTAACGTTTTTTTTCCTTTCAACTTATGTCAATTGCTCGCATTGAGGAATTGACAATCTAGCATTTCTTCTTTACCATTCTTATTCTATGCGAGGAATCGTTACCGGTTCCATCGCTTAGTCTAAATAACCCTTAAGCCCCTTTTACTTAGCCTTGTAGGCTATTTCTTTAGGCTTTCATCCTCTTCTTTTCTTTTACATAACCTCCTAAGGTGAGGTCTTTAATGCATCATTCTTCTTAATTCGTGACCTAAAGTTATTTTGACCCTGTAAAGTATTACGCTATTTACAATCCGAAGGTTGTGGTGATCATTTAGATCATCCCTTTACCCGTGTCATTCCTTAAATTTATTGATGTCAATGCACCTCTTTTGTATTTGAAAGGAAAATAATTCATATTGTCCCTTCTTTATCCGCCAAATCATGGCTTTTTACCATAAAGTCTAATTTATTTATTTCATTATGGCCCTCAGACCAAGTTTGATCCGGTTTGTTAACAATTTCATTTTCTATGACTCCGTGAGCCTTTTACGAATCACTTTTGCTCATCGGATCTAATAGTCGTTTCATGATCACTTGCGTCTAATCCTAGTGCAAGATCAAATGGCGGTGACCACCCGTCACCACCGAGTCACTACTACCATCTTAGTGGCAACCATAGTGTCACACCCTAACCCGCATAGGATATAGTAGTCGGGGCATGATTGGATTTTCATCAAAGCTCATGACATTTACTATAATAAAGTTTCATATTTATTAATTCAAATTAAAAGGGAATATTCCAACAAACACGTAAAAACATACAAGCATGAAAATGTTCTAAACAATACAAGCAACGTTTTATTCTTCTTCTAAGGCCCAATCCTATATGTTCCTTGCCTTAGCCTTTCCACCTGTATCATGTGTAAAATAAAGATTTGGATCAACAAAAGTTGGCGAGTGAATCTCATTTAATCATTTGAAAGAAATCGTTATATTGATTAATTTAGTAAAAATGTGCATAAACCAAATATGAGCATACGTATATGTAAACTATCAACAAACCACATAAATATCTAGCAATGAACACTAGAGCATGATAAATGATGACTGTGAGATCAAGGCTCAATCAAACGGAGCTGATCAAATTAGGCAACGCGATGCTCTACTCGTATCCAACGAGGAACTGATGGGCCTAATGTGAATGCTTGACTAAAATGAGAAAATGTAACCACATATAACAATAATCAAACATTACATAACACGTTAGATCATATAATGGCAGTAGCACAAATGTTTGAATAAACAATATAAGTAAACGACACATGATACACCCCAAAAAGATGAATAAAAAGGGGAATTTGTAAGGATTCACTCACAGTGGGTGCGTTTCTTGAATTGATGATGAATGCACACGATTTAAGATTTCAACCGACGAGAGAAACTAACCTAAATAATCACGTAATAGTTCGATAAATATATAACTTTTATTTGAAATTAATATTTCTAATTAATGCCTTTTATTAGATTTTTAAGTCTATTTTTATAGCATTTATTACAAATTTAAAACCTAAAAGTCTTATTTTTATAGGTATTTTTAAGGATTTTTGAATAAAAAATTAAGGAAAATAGGTATTAAAAATATTCCCTTTTTCAAGGTTGACCGGGTCAACCGACCGGACTGTGCATGTTATTGGCATCGTGTGGAGGATCGAACTCGTGACCTCCCGTATACGTGCACGCAGCTCTACCAGCTGAGCTACGTGTCTAACCCGAAATAATCTTGATTTTAATTATCTATATACACTAATTGAGTTATACTTTATTATGTTTTAATTTAAAAAGGATTTTATACTTGCAAAGCCGGTTACAGAACCGGCTCGAACCCGCGCCCCCACGATACATTGCACACAGCCCTTCCAACTGGGCTGTGCGTCTAACCCACAATATCTGGGATTTATATTAAATTTATATACACTCTGAGTGTTGATCTGAATAGGTATAAAAAATGTTGGTTTTATTTCTGAAATCGGAAACGTGTGAGACTCGAACCTGGGTGCGCTTGTTAACATTGCACACAGTCTACCACTGGACTATATGTCTAACCCGGTTTTAAAACCGTTTTTAATTATACTTATACATTATTCGAACTTCATCTTCTTCACATTTTAAACCAAAAACATCAGATCAATAACTCAATTGATTAAATCAAATTGCTCTCACATAGTTTACTATTTATAAATAAAATAAAAGATAAGAGAGGATAATTCAAGCGATTATACCGAGCGGCTGTGATCTTGAATTTTTCCGGTGATGTCCGGCGACTGAGGGCGATTTCCGGCGAAGGTTTTAAGAACAGAGAGTGAGCAGAGAGTTGTTTTTGCAAGTGTGAGCGGGTTCTGAATGGCTACTAGATCACTATTTATTGTTGAAGGTTGGCTCAGATTTGGATTTTGGTTTCAATCAAGGTTTCAGTTATGAAATTCATGTTCGGGTGATTATGCAATCAATTTAATTATAACGGTTCTAATGATTGTGTTTAACACATTTATTAGAACAGTTTCTTCAGTTTCGGATCGAGCATAAAACGGGGATGGATTTTATTGAGAGATTACTGTCGTTACCAGTTGTTGTTCTTGAATTCAGATTTAAGTTATTTGTTTTAGGTTTATAGCAGACAAGTGTGTGTAGCTCGGTGGTGTGTGTTGTGTGTTGTTTCGATGGGGACCCGAGTTCGAAGCCCGTGGTCACCCTTATATTTATTTTTATTATTTTCCCTTTTTCTTATTAATTTTATTAATGGTTTTTATTTATTTAACCCAATTATTTTGTTTGTTATAAAATGCAAACATGCAACAAATAAATACGTAACGAAACTTAATATCATACACTTAAATTATTACAGAGCAGGTTTTTGAACCCGTTTTACAACTAATGTTACAATATCTCCTACTTTTAGAAATTTCGTCCTAAAATTTTAAGTAGTAGTAGTAGGTGTAACTTGAAAAAGATGCGGGTATTTTTCACGCATTGAGTCTTCACGTTCCCAAGTAAACTCAGGTCCTCGTTTTGACTCCCTATGCATCCTGACTATCGGAATTCGACTTCGTCTTAACCGCTTCTCACCAAAGTCCACGATTTCTATAGGTTGTTCAACGAAATGCATTGATTTATCAATCTAAATATCTTCCAGCGGAGATTTTCGTCGGCAAGACACTTTTTCAAGTTTGATACATGGAACGTGGGATGAATTCTGTTGAGTTCTTCTGGTAAGTCAAGCTTGTAGGCTATAGGACCAACTCTCTCGAGTATTTTGAATGGTCCCACATAGCGTGGTGCTAGCTTGCCTTTTTGACCAAAACGAATCACTCCCTTCCATGGTGATCCTTTCAAAAGTACTTGATTGCCAACACAAAACTCAAGTGGCTTCCGTCGTTTATCAGCGTAACTCTTTTGACGACTCTGAGCTGTTAGAAGATTATTCCGGATTTGAAGAATCTTATCGGTTGTTTCTTGGATCAATTCAGGTCTAGTGATTTGTGCTTCACTGATTTCATGCTAACACACGGGAGATCGGCACTTACGACCATATAATGCTTCAAAAGGAGCTATACTGATGCTCGAATGATAGCTATTGTTGTACCAAAATTCAACTAATGGCAGATGAGTATCTCAATTGCCCTTGAAGTCGATGACACATGCTCGCAACATGTCTTCAAGAGTTTGTATGGTATGCTTAGATTGACCCATCAGTTTGGGGGTGGAAGGCGGTGCTGAGATCCAAACGTGTACCTAACGCTGATTGCACAACTTGCCAAGTTTGTGAAGTAAAACGGCCATCTCGATCCGAAATGATACTTAAAGGCACACCGTGTCGACTTACGATTTCATCAATATATATGCGAGCTAACTTCTCATTCTTATAGTCTTCGCGGATTGGAATGAAATGAGCTGATTTGGTAGGGACGATCAATGATAACCCACATCATATCATGCCCACTGGAAGTGCGAGGTAACCGGGTAATGAAGTCCATGGTTATGTTTTCCACTTCCAAACAGGTATCTTAGGTTGGATGAGTAATCCTGAAGGTCTTTGATGTTCATCTTTGACCTTAGAACATGTGAGGCACTTGGAGACAAAAATGGGAATATCCTTCTTCATGCCAGGCCACCAGTAAGAGTATCGTAGGTCTTGAAACATCTTATCAGCACATTGATGTATAGAGTATCGTGTTTTGTAAGCCTCATTCATCAGAAAAGTACGAAGATTGTCACAATCAGGTACCCAAATACGATTTAAATAGTAAAGAATACCATCGAACTTGGATTCTAACTTGGTTTCAGCTCCACAAGAAAATTCATTCCGCACATCATTTCCGTGACAGAAATGCGTTGAGCTGCTCGAATACGATTTTGAAGATCAGTTACGAATTGAGAACATAAAAGATGAATGGAGTTCGTATACTCTTTTCGGCTAAGAGCATCAGCCACAACATTGGCTTTACCAGGATGATAACGGATTTCACAATTGTAATCATTCAAGAGTTTGACCCATCATCGTTGCCTCATGTTTAACTCTTTTTGATGGAAGATATGTTGAAGGCTTTTGTGGTCAGTGTAAATCTCCCACTTGGTACCATAGAGATAATGTCTCCATAACTTTAGAGCGAACACGACTGCTCCAAGTTCTAAGTCGTGTAGCGTAATTCTTTTCATGTACTTTGGGTTGCCTTGAGGCGTAGGCTATCACCTTTCCTCTTTGCATTAGGACACACCCTAGCCCCTGCCCTGATGCGTCATAATAGACTACAAAGTCTTCACAACCGTCAGCGAGAGTGAGAATAGGTGCATCACAAAGTTTTTGTTTCAAAGTTTGAAAAGCCTCTACTTGCTTGGGCCCCCAAATGAAGGGCTTGCCCTTATGAGTCAAGGCGGTGAGTGGTATGGTAATACGAGATAAGTTAGCAATGAAACGTCGATAATAACCAGCTAGACCGAGGAATGATCTAACTTCGGTAGGAGTGCGTAGAGCTTGCCATTCTTGTACTGCTTTAATCTTAGTAGGGTCGACATGAATTCCTATGTCGTTGACGACGTGACCAAGAAATTGAACTTCTTTTAACCAGAATTCATATTTCGAAAACTTAGCGTAGAGCTTTTTGGTGCTCAAAAGTGTTAGAATAAGTCGAAGGTATCATTCATGATCAGATTTGGTCTTAGAATAAATAAGGATGTCATCGATGAAGACAATAACAAAACGATCGATGTAGGGTTTGCATACCCTATTCATTAGATCCATGAAAACAGCAGGAGCATTGGTCAAACCAAAAGGCATGACCATGAATTCGTAGTGACCGTAGCGAGTTCAAAAGGTAGTCTTCGGAATGTCTTCATGTACTATAAGCTGGTGATAACCAGATCGTAGATCGATTTTTGAAAAAAAATGGCACCCTGAAGTTGATCTAGAAGATCATTGATGCGGGGTAAAGGATAACGGTTCTTGATGGTCATCTTGTTGAGTTCTCGATAGTCGATACACATTCGGAAAGTTCCATCCTTCTTCTTTACGAAAAGAACCAGCGCACCCCAAGGTGATGAGCTAGGACGTATGAATCCCTTGTCAGTCAGCTTTTGCAGTTGACTAGCTAACTCTTGCATTTCAGATGGGGCTCACCGATATGAAGATTTTGCAACTGGTGTAGCGCCAGGTACAAGATCGATTCGAAATTCGACCTCTCACACAAGAGGAAGTCCTAAAATGTCGTCGGGAAAAACTTGAGGAAATTCTTTAACGATCAAAATGGCTTCGAGCTTCTTCTCCTTGCCTTCCTTTTTTACGATGTGGGCTAAAAATGCTATGTAATCTTTGTGAAGGTATCTTTGAGCTTGAAGGCATGACATCAACTTGAGTCCTTTGGATGGGGTTTCACCAAAAATACATAGCGTTTGACCGTCAGCGAGAGGAATTCGAATAAATTTCTCATAACAAACAACTTCAGCATGATGCTGACTAAGCCAGTCCATACCAATGATGATGTCGAAACTACCCAACTTCATAGGAATAAGATCAATTGGAAAGTCATGATCATTGAGAATAAGAGTGCAATCACGAATGATAGAGTCTAACTTAATAGATTCACTGTTGGCTACTTCCAATGTAAATGATTCGGCTAGACTAACGCGAGGTAAATCAAGGATAGATTCAAACTCTAAGGATGCAAAACTCCTATCCGCGCCAGTGTCAAATAGAATAGATGCATAACTACCGTTTATGAGAAACGTACCGTTAACCACATTGTTATCCGCTCTAGCCTGGTTGGCGTTGATGTTAAAAGCTCTTCCTCTAGCGGGCGGATTGACTTGGTTGGCTTGGTTCACTAGATTAGCTTGGGCTTGAGCATTTATGATGTTCACCAAATGTGGGTAAGTGTTTTGAAAATGGGTTGGATCACCGCAGTTGAAACAGGCTCTGACAGGCTGCATCATAGGATAGTTGGGTTGGTAGTAGGGTTGAGCCATTAGTTGAGCAGGTGGTAAAAGTAAAGGTTGTTGGTATTGGGATTGGCCTATCACTTGGTTGTTTAGTTGAGCTTATGGTTGGTTACGGGATGGTCTTTGAAGAGAGCGACAAGTTTGGATTGTATGATCTGCACGGCCACAACTTGTGCAGTGAAGACATGGGTTCTCAGAAGGGTGGTGGTATTGACATCGGTTGCATTTTGGATGAGGTCCTGTATATGGTTTCTTGAATGGTGCAGTAGGAGGAGCAACTTGTGTGATTGGGGCGGCGACAATGGGTTGATGGGTTTAAGTTGGCTGATTTGTGACGGCAAAGTTCTTCCCATTTCGCTTTCTTTTGCCAGCGAACTTAGAAGACGATCCAGTTTGGGTTGAGATAGGGTTTTCAGCAGGTGTCTTGTCTTTCTTCTTCTCGTCTTTAAAATTCCCGTTCCTGATGCGATTCTCAGTGAGTTCAGTAGCTAGCTCCATCGCTGCCTCGAGGGTTGCAGGCGTAGTACTCATCACAGAGTCTTGGATTTTCGAGGGAAGACCTCGAATGTAGTGATCGATCAATCGGTAGAGTGGAGTGAACAAGTTGGGAACCATCTGATTCAACTCGAGAAACCTCTTGTTGTAGGTTATGTGGTCTCCCTCCTTTTGTTTCAAGAAATAGAACTCATCCTCTAACTTTTTGATTTCACTTCTTGGACAGAAGTGTCTAATCATAAGTTCTCTTAATTCTTCCCAAGTTAGGGCTACAGCGCTTCCACAGCTCATCTACCTTTCTCCGCATTCCACCACGTAAGTGCTACCCCATACAGGGACAATCACAGTTGAGGAAGGTAC
The DNA here is from genome assembly GCA_947069175.1 of Scalesia atractyloides. NCBI lineage: Eukaryota > Viridiplantae > Streptophyta > Magnoliopsida > Asterales > Asteraceae > Scalesia > Scalesia atractyloides. The sequence goes on from CAMTDV010000022.1 coordinate 31,525,278, forward strand.
TCTCCATCTCCTCAAACCAATGAAGGAGGGCAGTGACACCCTTAGTCCCCTCGTACTTTGGAGGGTCGCATGAATTGAAGTGCTTGTAGGTGCACTTGGTGGTGTTTGTGGGAGGATTGGCAACATTTTGACCTTCTTGGTTGATTGGGTTGATAGGATTAGCGGCAAGAGCTTGTTGGACTTGTACTACAATGTTGGGAATCACAGCGGCCATCTGTTGAGCTATTTGAGCAGCCATATGCTCGCCGGATCTTCCAGATCTCCTACCTCCTCGTGAGTGCCTAGAAGACATCTACAGGAAATACGTAACGAGATTATGAGTTTGACATTTTCGGTGTCATGTGTCTTATTTAGAAATCAACATTCACAAAACAAATGAGAAAATACTACATCCATAGGATATCTTGAGCCTTGCTCATGTTTGGGCCCCCACATGTCCCCCATACTTTGGCCTAGGTAGTCATGGTGGGCCCCCATGACTACTGAGCTTTGTAGGGTTCACATTGGTGTTGGCCTGTTAACACTCACACCACCCGAATGAAAATCGTAAAACATGATTGCAAGATATAAAGTCGGAGGGTGTCCAGGTGTAGACACAGTGACAACTCAAAGCAGGGTTTGTTCACACGACGTTTGGTGTGGCATGCTTTGGCCTAATAGGTCCTTCGTACTCTCATCGTTAGTCTCCAGGTAGGTAAACGGGTCTGTTATATTGGATTTATACGAATGCCAATCCTAGATAGGACGTTCCGACTACCGGTACTCGTACCCTTCCAGTTACTACATGCCCGTCGTAGAACTCACTTTGATGAGATTGAAAAGTGAAAACATCATAAAATTCTTGAGAAAGAAAACATGAAAGATTTAAATATGTTAAAATAAACGTGTGTGTTTGCGTAAGCATGTTATGTTAACAACACGTATATCACAATAAATATCACACAACCACATATAGTAGTGAGAGTGCTTGCATGCATTTGTGTGTAAGATAAATATGAAACAAATAAATATCATTAGTTTACATGTACCCAACTAACACATAAGCAATTAAAATCTAATCAACTAAGGGTCTAATAACCTATCACATATCTCTATAGTCAAAAGCACTGATACCAATCTGTCATACCCTGACCCGCAGCGGATATAGTAGTCGGGGCATGATTGGGTTTTCATCAAAGCTCATGACATTTACTATAATAAAGTTTCATATTTATTAATTCAAATTAAAAGGGAATATTCCAACAAACACATAAAAACATACAAGCATGAAAATGTTCTAAACAATACAAGCAAGGTTTTATTTCTTCTAAGGCCCAATCCTATGTGTTACTTGCCTCAGCCTGCCCCACCTGTATCATATGTAAAATAAAGATTTGGATCAACAAAACTTGGCGAGTGAATCTCATTTAATCATTTGAAAGAAATCGTTATATTGATAAATTTAGTAAAAATGTGCATAAACCAAATATGAGCATACGTATGTGTAAACTATCAACAAACCACATAGATATCTAGCAATGAACACAAGAGCATGATAAATGATGACTGTGAAATCAAGGCTCAATCAAACGGAGCTGAACAAATTAGGCAACGCGATGCTCTACTCGTATCCAACAAGGAACTGATGGGCTTAATGTGAATGGTTAACTGAAATGAGAAAACGTAACCACATATAACAATAATAAACATTACATAAGACGTTAGATCATATAATAGCAGTAGCACAAATGTTTGAATAAACAATATAAGTAAACGACACATGATACACCCCAAAAGATGAATAAAAGGGGGAATTTGTAGGATTCACTCACAGTGGGTGCGTTTCTTGAATTGATGATGAATGCGCACGATTTAAGATTTCAACCGACGAGAGAAAGTAACCTAAATAATCACGTAATAGTTCGATAAATATATAACTTTATTTGAAATTAATATTTTAATTAATGCCTTTTATTAGATTTTTAAGTTTATTTTTATAGTATTTATTACAAATTTAAAACCTAAAAGTGTTATTTTTATAGGTATTTTTAAGGATTTTTGAATAAGAAAATAAGGAAAATAGGTATTAAAAATATTCTCTTTTTCAGGGTTGACCGGGTCAACCGGTCCGGACTGTGCATGCTATTGGCATCGTGTGAGGATCGAACTCGTGACCTCCCGATACGTGCACACAGCTCTACCAGCTGAGCTACGTGTCTAACCCGAAATAATCTTGATTTTAATTATCTATATACACTAATTGAGTTATACTTTATTATGTTTTAATTAAAAAGGATTTTATACTTGCAAAACCGGTTACAGAACCGGCTCGAACCCGCGCCCCCACGATACGTTGCACACATCCCTTCCAACTGGGCTGTGCGTCTAACCCACAATATCTGGGATTTATATTAAATTTATATACATACTGAGTGTTGATCTGAATAGGTTTAAAAAATGTTGGTTTTATTACTGAAATCGGAAACGTGTGAGACTCGAACCCGGGTGCGCTTGTTAACATTGCACACAGTCCACCACTGGACTATGTGTCTAACCCGATTTTAAAACCGTTTTTAATTATACTTATACATTATTCGAACTTCATCTTCTTCACATTTTAAACCAAAAACATCATATCAATAACTCAATTGATTAAATCAAATTGCTCTCACATAGTTTACTATTGATAAATAAAATAAAAGATAAGAGAGGATAATTCAAACAATTATACCGAGCGGCTGTGATCTTGAATTTTTCCGGTGATGTCCGGTGACTGAGGGCGATTTTCCGGCGAAGGTTTTAAGAAAGAGAGTGAGCAGAGAGTTGTTTTTGCAAGTGTGAGCGAGTTCTGAATAGCTACTAGATCACTATTTATAGTTGAAGGTTGGATCAGATTTGGATTTTGGTTTCAATCAAGATTTCGGTTATGAAATTCATGTTCGGGTGATTATGCAATTAATTTAATTATAACGGTTCTAATGATTATGTTTAACACATTTATTAGAACAGTTTCTTCAGTTTCGGATCGATCATAAAACGAGGATGGATTTCATTGAGAGATTACTGGCGTTACCAGTTGTTGTTCTTGAATTCAGATTTAAGTGTTTTTTTTATTATATAAGTTATTTGTTTTAGGTTTATAGCAAACAAGTGTGCCTAGCTCAGTGGTGTGTGTTGTGTGTTTTAGGTTTATTATTTTCCCTTTTTACTTATTAATTTTATTAATAGTTTTTATTTATTAAACCCTATTATTTTGTTTATTATAAAATGCAAAACATGCCACAAATAAATACGTAATGAAACTTATATCATAAACTTAAATTATTATAGAGCAGGTTTTAGAACCCATTTTACAACGAATGTTACACATAGCATTTTGTGTATGCTGCCCCAAACATTTATTCAGATCAGACACTGTCTGTTGATAGCCGTGCGCGTTTGCACGATCGTAGTCGATGACTAGATTCATTTTTTTGTTCGAACAATTCTTCCGACTCTATGACTTCATATGTCATTTTTATGTCAGTCTATCTCACGTTTACCGTTATCTGGTTTAAGACCTATATCGCTTTTCAACCCGTTACTCGAGTTCTTTATCTTAATGTTTTAACGCTCCCGTTATTCACTTTGCGTTTTCATTTATATTTATTCACAACCCATTTTATGGGTTAATTACTATTTCACGCTCCCGTTATTCAGTTCGCGTCTATAAGTATATTTAATCACGTCCCTTACCCGGGCTCATTATTCTTTTGCTTTAACGCTCCCGTTACCCGGTTTGCGTTTACTTTTAAATTTAACCACTATACTTCGTTTGACTTGTTTGGCTTGCTCATGTGAAATCCATCACTTAAGAGCGATCGAATCTAATTCTTTATATGATTCATTTGACTTGTTTGTGTGAAATCATCACTTCTGAACAGTCAAACTATATTCTTAATCTGACATCCTTGATGGCCTCACAGACCATGAATGATGATTATTATCATCATTTCTTTCTTTTCCCTTTTTATCTTTTCTACGATCATAGTCATCGACTTTGATCATTTTCCGTGTGGGCACTACCTCCATTTCTATGACCTCGTGGATCATTTATACTTTGGTTTTACGTGCCCTTTTTGTCAACCATGGTTCTTTCATCCATAATGACTTATTTCACAAATTTCTTGGGTTATTTATTTCTATGTGCGCGGTATATCGTTTTTATGGTTCCCATGAAAACCGTTTATACGAGTACGCCTATAGGATTTCTTGACTCCAAGAATCTTTTAACTCTTCTCATTCACCTCATTTTTACCACATTGGATGTATATGTGTTTATTATAACAAGTTCATGGTATCATGTGTTTATCATTTACTTGGCCAGAGTAAGTGATCAGCACATGGTACACATGACCTTATTATAACTAACACATTACTTCCCATGTAAGTAAATCTTCGGTTCATATCCATATTTCTGATTTATTTGGTAAAACTTTGTTTAATTGTTATTTAACAACTATTTGTTTTTATCTTTTTCATCTCAAAACATATAGAATGTTTTACCTATAAGATAACCATATTTATCTATGTGATCTTTACTTTTCCTCAATAAAATCTTTATTAAAAATTTCTACTTGGATGGTCACCCCATCCAAGATTTTAGATCTGATCTCCTTTATATCTTTATTATTCACAATTGTAAATGATGCGTATTACCCGCCAATTTATCTTGGGAACATCATCATGGATGGGTATCTCGTCCGGTTTTCATGTTTTAATCTCGTATACCACAGTCGTTCATTATGTGCCTGTTGCATACTACTAGTTATACAATAATTTAAAGTGTGCACCTGTGTGATATTTTTTCTTCATTGCCATTCCACCTTATTTAATATCATCATTTAGTTTAGGTCCTTAATGAGTATGCTCTACTTGTCATACCTCGGACCATTCTGTCATCATGTCGGCATATCATTAGACTCCCGCCATCTTCAGAAGCAAGCATCCTTTAACCAAAACGTTTACATTGATTAGTAACATTGAAAATTAATAAATGCCCTTACTATAGTACAAGGCTATCTTCAATACTTGTTAACACAAGTAATTCACTAGCTATATCGGTCTTTTATCATTTTATTTGGGGTAACGTGCATTCACACGATAACCCTATGTGTTATTTACAACACTTTAACCATGTTAGACGCTAAATTTATAATAACTTACCGGATCATGTGACAAAGCCTCGAACCGAACACATTTGATCATTAACCTTGAGCTCTGATTACCAACTTGTAAGACCCTATCTTATCATATTGAAATTTCTATAAAAAATTAGTATTTAAACATGTAAATTACGAATACACGTCACTCAAATTTTCAAGTTTATTAAAACTTTATCTACATATTTAAACAATTTAACATGCTATCATTGATTAGTTTTGTTTTAAAAAACCAAGTGCGAAAGCTTCGTCCTTAATCGTGTTCGTTTCTTCATAGAGCTTGGTCCTCCTCTTGTGCTCCCAATCATCACATATATTTCATAATTTACGAAATACATTAGTTATAATAGTTTACAACATAACCGAATAAACCCGAAGGCCTAGAACAATAAAAACAAAACTTTCGTTTCAGACTCCACCGTAGCTTACGGTTCAGCTTTACGGTCCTAGCTTCCTGTCTTACAGTTAAGACTTCCATTTTCAACACAGCAGCTGCCTACCGTAAGCTACGGTAGGCCACCATAGCTTACGGTGGGCTACTGCAACCTTTTTAAATTTTGCCGTTTTTGTTACGATAACTTCCGTGACCTGTTACCTTTTCATCTGTTTCCTATGAAACTGATTTCTAAATGTCCGTAAAATATTTTCTTACATATTTAACCCAAATTCCAAATCCCGGATTCTTAACTTGTATGAATTACACATTCATTCTCGGTTTATGCTCATATTTTCGGATTTTGCCCTTTTGTGCATTTTAATCAAACTATACATTTACGCATCCATTTCGGTATGCATAAACACTCCCTTATTACCCGTATAGTTTCTTAGCGAAATACTTCGCCTTATTCACTAAACCTTTATTTATTTATTACTTTGACCCGTTTGGTTATTTTAGCGTAATCCAATGCTTATTTCAACCAAACCTTATCTATCTTATCATTTACACACTAAGATATCTATCTATTTCCAATTGTCCGAGAATTCTTTTACCTACATATTTAACTTGAAATCCTCAACTCGGATTCTTAATTCTTATGAATTACGCAGTCACTCTTGGTTTATGCGTATATTCATTTTGACCTATTAAGAGATTTAAACGCATAAACTTAAATCTCACTTCCTCCTAATTTATTTCTCGTTTTCATACTAAAATATCTATTTACATTCCACCACAACTCTAAATTGTGGTGGATTGATTTTCGAAATGTTATATTTTCAATTCTAGCCATTCGGTTTGACATTTTTATGAAAAAGACCTAATATGAGGCATTAAGCCAAAACGCTTATGCTTTTCGCTTTTACATTACTGTCACACCCCGTATGTTTCAACCAAACACATACGCCGATGGGCCCGGGTGGGGAATATTGTGACGTCAGTTGATATCATCATAGTCAATTAAACACGGCACAACAGAAGTCTTGGAGTAAAGTTACTATTACAAACCAAATGTTCAAAGTACGAAAAATTATATACAGACGGCTTGTAAAGAAAGATCCACAGGCAGATCATAAAATGTACGGAAATGTATAACAGACTTTGGGTAGATCTAAGGATTTGCAAGATCCTCTTATATCACTACCGAGCAGCTTCTAGCCTATTTCGTATTGTACCTGCAATTTAGTCTTTGGACGATACATCAGCTTTCGCTGGTAAATACACCCGACTGACTCATTTTGAAAACATTTTAAAATTTGATTTAAGTGCATAGGGCACAAAATCTTTTATAACTTGGGAAAGTTGACCTCGCAACCTTGTTAACAGATTCACATGTTTGTCCATACATACATGGCCCAGTACAAAAACCGAGACATGATTAACGTACACACCACTTATGAACTCACGAAGGAGTTATCCCCAACAAGTGTGGGTAGTTGCATTTGAGCGTCTGTCTGGTGTATGCCTACACCCCGCGCTAAGGTCGTGGCCACTATCTAATGTAATGAGCCAAGGATATCCCGGACACGGTAGTTAACCCGCGATGTTTAAGTTATCAAAGAAAACTGATTAAAACGAATATGCGGATTTACTAGCCACTAATCGGCATTAATTGATCCCATTTCCGACCAAGCGGTAATAATTTACCGTATCCCAAGCCCGTATAGGGAAATAAGTCAAGAGTATTTACCTAAGCTAGTCTTCTTTTAATTTCAATAACTCAGCCGTATACAAAAGTACTTACTTGCAGATAGCATTTACCGGAAGGCTCTAGTCTGGATTATGGCATAAGCTAACCAATTAAAATACTATCGTCTTAATTTAAGTAGACTTAGACCGACTAGCGTAATGGATCAAAAACGGTACGATACGCTAGATTAAGCGATGACCGGATAGAATGTAGTTTAAACCCAACAAGTACTTATGACTTGTATAGTATGGTAAACAATTAACATTCTAGAATTTGAGATTAAAATGATAAGGTTAAACCCGTTTCGGTTAATTTTCGTAAACTAGTTACATATGCTTAACCGTATGAATATAAGTGACATCGGGTAACAGGATGAGTCATGAACAAGTTCTAAATGTCATTAAACTTTAAAAAGTTGTAATATCAGTAGGATATCAACTTACATGCTCGAAAAGGTTTTGAAACGAAATTATGCCTCATAAGGGCGTTTTGGTAATTATATGTCATATAAAAGGAACTTGCGTGTATTCTGATGTTATGATCATAAACATTCTGGAAAACTACTTAATTTGTGATATAATATCAGTAAGATAGCACACATAAGTGTGGTTTATGGTTTAAGACCAAACTATGCACCGAAAGGGCATTTTGGTCATTTAAAAGTATAGTTTACGATATTATACTAAAATCAGTTTATGATCAGAATATTAACATCATAATATGTAATACATTAACATATCAGTAGGTAATTCATTTGCAAGTCCATTGTTGATTAAAACCTTGTTTTATGTAAAAAGGGCATTTTAGTCAAATTTTGACATTTTACGGAACTTGTGCATAAACTCAGAGATTATGATTATGATCATGTAATATAGCCTCAGAAGGTTATGCATAATTGCGTTACAATCTAATGTGACCTTAATACAGAAGTTAACTAATCTATGTCGGGTCAGAATCAAAAGTCAAAGCAGAAGTCAAACTTCGCGACTTTCGGTTGCGAACCGACTCTAGGACTGAAATTGACGGATCGAACATGTTCCCACATGTTCTAATAATTATTACCCACTTGTTTAAGTGTCAAAAACATGTTTATAACATATATAAACTCAGATTATAATATTTATGAAATCTGACCCGTTTGACTTTTTAAAACATAAACTTTGACCCGTCAATTGGCCTAGTAAACGTGATCTTTAGGAGGTGCCCCTTTAAGGGGTTAATACCTTCCTAATTACGATCACTTAGCCATGTTCATTTCGAACAATGGCTGGACCATAATGGACTTAACCGAAAGTTAAGGCATTCGTCGAAAATGCTTGACTTTTGGCTATTAAAAGCCTATAAAAAGAAAAGAGCAAGATGGAGCACTTACAAGTGATCCAATGGAAACTTAGAACTCAAGGGGAAGATCCCAAATGGTCAAGAACTTCCAAAATTGTAATAGAGAGGAGAAGAAGTGAATGAGCAAAGAATGAGGTGAACTAGTGTGCTATTTATAGTGTAAGGAGGTGTGTGAAGATGAAGCCAGGTGTTAGAGGTGTTCTAGGATCATTGCAAGTGTCTAGCAAGGTGTCAAGAGCTACAAGAGTGTGGCATTTTGCAGGAGAGGTGGCATCTTGACAGAATTTTGGAGTTTTGACACTTTTAGTCCCTCAAGAACAGTTTTGCGGATTGTCATGAATTGTCCCTTGACTTATATCCAATGACATAATGATACAACTTGGTCTTTTCATTCAATAGAGATGTATTGAAGAACAATAAGAGTAACCGAACATTAATGGGTGTCACACTAGGTGTTCTTACGACTTATAAGCATTTACTAGCTTAAACGTGAAAGATACGGATACTTATGGTTTAATGGGTTAAATCACCCAAACTAGTAAGGTTTAAGGTTCGGTAAAGATGTGTGATACTCAAGAATGGTGAATCACAAGATATCACCTTAACCGGGAGTCGTTCAGGTCGAAAAATGACTTAAATATGCAAGGAAAAGGTTATAATAAAGTCTAGGGGCCTTAGGGTCATTAGTTGAAAGTTTATATGGTGCAAAACTGAAGTTCTAAGGCTTCGCCATAGGCTATGGTCGCCAGACCGTAGCTTACGGTTAGTTAAAAATTTCTAACAGAAAGTCTGGACCGTAAGCTACGGTCCAGGACCGTAAGATACTGTCAGTTTTAATTTTTTTTTTGGATTCATTTAAGGAGTTGGGTGGCTAACTTATTTGAGGTATTTATATTTTGTATTTATTTATTTTATTTTATTTTATATATATTTTTTAAGGGTATATACATGTGTCGGTTTATTACCGAACACGAATTTTACGAGGTGTTACAATTACCAAAGGGGTCTATCGTATTATAAAACTCATTTTTAAACTACTATTAGAGTCGTTTACTTATTTCATCATTCGAGGGCATTTTGGTCAACTTAGACCCTTCTTTACGATGAAGGACTTACAATATCATGTTTTGACCAAAATGAACATTTAAGCATAATCTATATAAATTAATTATGTTCTTAAGAACATAATGTTTACGAATTAGATTATTAGATTTGCATAACCTTAGGTAATCCATTATTCATTCACGACTCATTTAACCCTCAATGGACCATAAGTCCTCTTTGAGAGTTTGACCCATTACACTTACCTGGCTCAGCTCATAGCATTGATCTGTTCTCATATCATGCTCTATTAGTTGCTATGTAATAGTGATGCTAATCATACTCTATTCTTTCTATGAGCACAAAAAACTCAACTAAAGACCATCAGTCATTTTTGTCAAATGGTGATAATATCACCATTTGACTCGTTTGGTCTAAATGACCATCTATCATTTTGAGATGGTATTAATTTACCATCTCACCCTTTAATCCATTTTCGGTTTACACCTTATAATCATATTACTTGGGGTCATTTCTTAATTTGTTCGATCCATTACGTTTTATGCATAAGGTGCCCCCTTTTTTTAAAAAAAAGTTTAGTGTTTCTTTGTCAGCTCGTGACCGAATTACCTTTTTTACCTTTTTATTCCTTATGGTTTACTCCATAAGGTATCTTTTTCAGAATTTATTGTTTATTTGTCATTACATGACTATATTACCATTTTACCCCTTTTTACCATCTAATATGGTTTAATACCTTTTTCACTTGTTCCAACCTGTATCTATCCGTGTTGGAACTTTATATTTTGAAATCTCGTCCAGAATACCCCAAACACTTATGCAACTACATAAGTAAATCTATTATTTTAAAGATGTAAGCTTTACTTACCTTGAAGTTCGATTATGCCTTTTTCCGCGTAGTTGTTCCGTTTGATCCGCTTCTTCTCAAGCCTCCACCTAGCTTGTCAAGCGTCAAACTATCATTTATTATTCGCAAAGATGGCTAGATTAGTCATGATTTATCAAGACTATCCCACATTACGAACTTTACGCCAAATTTACCATTTGATCTTATTATTGGTCAGTTTGACTTTTTAAGAGTCAACTGTCTATTAGCATATGAAATGCTTAATTAAGTTCGACAAACTCGTTTAGACCTTTCACCAATTATTCGGTAGGCGCATTTCTAGGCCACCATTTAAGTTATGTTTCCCATACAATTTGTTACATAAATTCAACAAAATTTCATCATTGTATGCCAATCTATCAATCTTATGCAAGAACTTGGGATTATTTCATCACTATGAAACAACCCATTGCATCATATATATATGGAATTTACCCAAACATTAAACTTAGCCAAATACTTTAAACATTCAAATTCATATGATGATTGTAAGTATCTTTTAACATGTGTTTAACATCAATCTCATCATATCATCAAAACCCATTTCAAGTAATGTATGAACATTTATTCGAACCTCTAATTTGTTTAAATATTTTACACATACATACAAATATGATGATCATGAAAACTTATTTACCTTCAATTTCATCATATAATCAAAACCTACTTCATAATCTACTTGTTATTCACTAACAAGTATCCTTCATCAAATTGCGCATATTTTCTTTAAGTCTAACGAAATCAAGCATACACATTCACTTAATTTCATCTTTGGATCATAATCCAACTATCTAATTGCAAGTATTTAACTTGTCTCAAGTTATGATTTTTCACCAATCTAAGTTTTGAGACATACCTTATGATCCCTTCGATTAGGTGATCGTTTATATGTGTTCATGCATCGATTCCGGGCTCAATTCATCCTCCAATTTGATGAGTTAAGAAGAACAAGGGTTTGCTCCTTGTTCTCCAGCCGTAGAACACACACACACATACATATTCACTATGTGTTTTATGTTTTGAATTTTTTGATATTTATAATACAAGTTCCCTTTTTGGCAGCTTTGGTCCCTCAAGTTTAGTTTTGATTATGAATGAGACTACAACTCATTGTTTGGTTACTTGTATACATGCTTTTAACTAGGTTTATTTGTTCCTAGTTATTTTGTTTATAGTTTAACTTTCACCGCTAACGGTCTTTTACGCGCTCTTTAATATTAACGTGGTTTGATTACCAAACCTGTTTTTTGGGTGTTTCAACATTATATGTATTCAAGCCGTGTAATACACGCGTTTATTAAATCCGTGCAACGCACATGTTTTTAAAGATGTAACTTTTTTATATTACATAATATTCAACCCTATAATACTCGGGGTTCTAACCTAGTAATGGATAAAGTAAACTGAAAAAAGAAACCAAAGCTAAAACTTATTGCTTAAGGTGGTTATTCATATGACTAATGTAATTTCTACCATGTATGTAGGATCAAGGGTGTTCAGAATTCAATTCGGATTCGAAAAATTTGAAATTGAACTTGATTTGAATTCGATTATCAACGTTCGAATTCAAGTTGATTCGTATTCAATTCCGGTAATTGAATACGAATTTATGATTTTCAATTTAATTCGATTCGTAATTCGAATTCAATTTATATTATAAATTATATATATACACACACACACACATATATATATATACAAACACATATTTAACTTGTAAACTTGGCCAAAGTATGAATTACATCTATAAGTGATAAGTTTATTATTTCTAACACTACCAAACCTAATGACAAATACCACATGCTACTTATTTCTAAATTTTTACCTAACTTAAACCGCTACTAGTAACCAATCTGTCTTCTAAATTTTGATGTTTTGAAATAGTGATAGTTAATTAATGTTGCAGATTATTATATTTTATATAAAATATAATTAGTTTGCAGTAGTTTTAAAAATTAAATGTAAAATAAGTATTATCTACGATGAATTTGAATGAAATCGAATTTATTCGAAGTTGGTTCATATTCGATTCGAATTCGGTTCGAATTCGATACGAATTCAAGTTTCAAATATGAATCAAATCAAATACGAGATAAAAAAATAAATATTCGAAAAATTCAATTCAATTAATTTAAAAATTCGTTATTCGATTCGATAAACACCCCTATGTAGATACCTGGTTGAAGATAAATTATCACACTTATTCTTATTTATTCAATCATTTATAAGTTACACATTTATGGTGACTAGGATATACATTGGTTTCTTAGACTATACGTTGTGGGAGGCCATGAAGAGTGGGCCATGAAGCGTCATGTGGCACATACGTAAGCAGCGGGGCGTGGTAAAAAAAGCACGGGGAAAAGGGGCTTGAAAAGTGACGTCTTTTTTAAGAAAAAATAAATCACAATTAACCCAAACAACAACAACCAATCACAATCAACCACATCACCACCCTCATGCTTTCCACACCCATGAGAATGCCCCCGCCTTTATCACCACACCATGGAAATGGGTGGTGCACCAGCATTGGGGAAGCCCCACGCCACCCCTTCCACACCCACACAGTGTGGTCTTACAGTGCTTTAGAACCATACCGATGAGTTCATTGCAAATAATCCCCTACCACAGTGGATGTGAAAGAGTATTCTCGTAATTAAAAAAAGAGTAAATTGCACAAAACATCCTTTATGTTTCCTCAAACTTGCAGGTTCCAGCCTTAATGTTTAAAACTTGCTAAAAACAGCCTTTGTGTTTATTTTTGTTGCGGGTTCAATCCTTTACAGCTAACCACGTTATTTTCTTCAGTTAAGTTCCCTCACATGCATAACATGTGAGGGTATATTCGTCATTTTGGTTGATCTTCCACCCATTTCAATTATAAAAAAAAGAATATTTAAGTTTTAACCTAGTTTAAACAAAGTTTGGTAAAACGTACACGACTACAGAGGAGCACGATTACCGTTTGATAGTGTTTAAGTCTAACTTCGGCGTCCTAAGCGTCACCAGTTGCTGGATCCGACTACTGAACACGCGTTACGAAGTTCTCTGATTTGACGGCATCGGAGTGAGAGGTATCTAGGGTTGAAGAGTCGTTTGTCGTTTCCGTCTGATGCGAATAAGGCGCCGATTCTTCCAACTGATGATAATCCTGAAGAGTTTGATTGGCATGATCAAAATCTGTGTTAATCTTTACAGCTTAGTGGGCTAGCTTAACAAGATTCCTATCTTAATTCCGGGTTCGCCGAAATCCGGCGAAGTCATCGGAGAAGAAGACCGGAAAAGAGGGTGTTTGGTTTTTAAAAGTTTGGTTTTATTGCACATTAGTCCATGCGGTTAGAATTTTTTTTAAATAGGTTAAACCTTAAATATTCTTTTTTCTTATAATTGACATGGGTGGAAGATCAACCAAAATGGCGAATATACCCTCACATGTTATGCATGTGAGGGAACTTAACTGAAGAAAATAACGTGGTTAGCTGTAAAGGATTGAACCCGCAACAAAAATAAACTTAAAGGCTGTTTTTAGCAACTTTTAAACATTAAGGCTGTAACCTGCAAATTTGAGGAAACATAAAGGATGTTTTGTGCAATTTACTCTTAAAAATACCAACATAATATATAATTCCACTAAGAATCACATTTAGCCTTCTTAAGAATACAATTTTTGCTAACCTTAGGATGGTGTTAATAATATCATTAGACTTCTTTCACATTTAAATGACACATACTTTTACATAATTTTCAAGTTGGGGTCTCACTGGAAGCAACCTCTCTATTCCTACAGGTAGAGGTAAGGTTGTCTACATCTTACCCTCCTCAGACCCTACCTTTGCTTTGCTATTGGTGTGATTTACTGAGTTATGACGATGATATAAATTTACTTAATTTTGAGACTTATGAAATACTATGAATTAATTCAAGACCTTGTCATGGGTGTACTTATATATGGGTTTAAGTCAAAATATTGTGATATGATATTAACAGAACAGGGGGTTAATCAAATAAGAAAATAACTGGTTGGCTTCTATTGATTCAACACAAGATTACAACTGAGAGTTCTACAATACAGAAGAAATGAATATATTTAAGGAAGAACACCTTAGAAAGCGGGTGGGAGAAATATAAGAGTTACAGAGTAGGGGATGGGGGAAAAAGATCACACATTCATCATCTTCGTCATGCCCCATTCTCTGGTTCTCACCTCCTTTATACCGTGCACCTTTCTTTTTGTGAGCCCCAATTCCATTTAGTGTGTGATGGGCCTCGAAGTGGGCTACTTGGTTGGTGGGTTCATAACATTACCCCCTTTTAAAGTACACCTTGTCCTCAAACTAGCAATATGATCCCATGTAATCACTTTCGTGATCTTTATTTGGTTGTGGACTAAGTATTAAGTTGCTTGTGAGAATAGACCATAGTGTTCGAAATTTGGGCTTCATAATTGGCGATGCCACTTAAGTCATAGATGCAACAAGGTATGTTAGGTGGCCTATGTCCATAAAAATCCACAAAGGATGTAAACGCAGGGACCATGGATGTGAATAACAGTTCATAAACCTATTTGGGCCACTTCATAGATAATCCACAAAGAAGAGTATAAGAGAGCATGTCATCATCAACAGGCCCAAGGCGTACAATCAAATTATAGTTGGTTAAAAAACGGCAAGTAAATGTCATGCAATAACATTAGAGAATTACTTAGAAGCTAAAACATGCTTTGCACTAATCAACTTTAATTCATACAGAAAAATGCTATATTAGGGAAACAAAGGGTGATATAAACAAAAGTTAGAGCATTAGTTTGTAGAAGAATCGATTCACCACTGGGATACGCATTAATAGCAGCTTCTTCTTGTGGTGTTGTTTCAGCAACCTTCAATATTTGTAGAGCTATGAAACCAAATGTATAGGGGTGACTTTGATAACCTTTGCTAATCCACAAATGGAAAATTCTAAAGGTATGGATTCCGTTTGTGTCATAATGTACCTTTACCTTTTTTAGTCATGTTTATCAAATAAAAGGTTGGATTCTGATTCAAGCACTGGAATCACATCTGTCACATCAGTAGGATTCATGTCTTCATCTACACCAAATTTGTGTATTAGACGTTCAAGCCCGATTGGTAACTTAAAGAATTCTATCTTTCGTTTGTCTACCAAACTTGAAACCAATATAAATTTTTTTTATTTGTAAATGAGTCTCCGTCTTTAACATTTGTAGTGGAAATAAAAGATTTTAACCGAATATGGCTAGTAAGTTAGGGTCTAACCCATCAAACAATATGTTCAAATTACATGTGTTGCTCTCACGGTTAACAACCTTGATTATTAAGTAGTTTCTCGTTGAAATTGGATCATGGAACGCAATAGCAAAAGCCTTAAGTGAATTTGATGAATTTGCTAGAAGCGTGGAAGTAAGAAGAGGGCACCATTTGAGTCTTTAAAGATGTATTACATCCAATTACTTGGTGTCTATACCATTAGGAAGAATAAAAAAAACGATTTGAGCAGTCTTTAAAGATGTATTACATCCAATTACTTGGTGTTTATAACTAACCATTTCAATTGTATCATTCTGATTTTTCAAGCCAATAAGGAATCCACTACAACAAGTGAAGCTAAAAGACTACCTAAACCTGCATCATAAAATGGAAGTAGAATGCCACGACCCTTTAGCGCCGCTATTACTTTCACTTCCATCCTTGAATCTTCGATGGCAAATACTAGAGTAGGAATGCAAGAAGCAGTCGCAACCATTTTATTTGTATTGAACATCATACGTTGTGTACCAATTGTTGATTCCCATGCATAACTTAGATGCATCATAATTTGCATTTTCACCAATGAACCATACCACTGCCTTGACTTGTCGTCATGGAATAAAATATTTCTAACCACTTCTGATTCAGGAACAATCCCTAACGTCCTAGAATAAGAATGATCATGGGTTATATCAGCATTGGAGTGACATGTAACTAAATGACAACCTGGGTCTTGCGATTCCGGGTCAGCACCCAAAAAATAGGGGTACGAAGTAATGCTTGAGTAATTAGAAATTTGGAGAGTAACAAGGTGTCGGTGTTGCCCTTTGAGATAGTAGCAGAAGGCTGCATAACAGACTTGGAACAACAGGGGCAAGGTCCAAATTTAAAGTATGAGACCAAAGAGCAGGTTCACCAAATACAAGAATAAAATAATCAATTTTTAGTTTAATCATGAGTTCTCGAGCTAATTGATTGATAATGTCGAGTTTGCATGCCATGCAAATGAGTGACTTACTAGTGAACCAATACCTAGCCACCTTAGATCTGGTAAGAAAATTAGCTAAAGTACCATTAACACTATGCTTTGTACAAGCATCATGGCAGTGGTTGGTGTAGGAGATACCTAAACATGATTCGGAAACAAACCTCGTTCCAAAAAAAGAGTGAATAACCATTGAATCAATTAAGTAATCAAGGGTAAATTGCCATTTTAGTCCACGAGGTCTAGCCTAAAATACCACTTTAGTCCAAATAGTTTTATTTCTCATCGTAGGTCCTGACATTTGCAGTTTTTTTTTGTCATTTTAGATTATTTCACTAACCCTGTCCATTTTTAATGTTACATCAGGGGCATTATAGACTTTTTACATAATTGCTTTTTCTTTTATTTTTAATCCTTTTTTAGTTTTTATATATAATATTAGATTTAAAATCTGAATTTTTATCCATAACCACTCTTTTATCTCTACAACAACAACCACCATCACCTCCACCTCCATCACACCATTACCATCACCTCCACCCACCACACTATCACCACCACCACCAAATCCACCATCACATCCACCACATCCTCACCTCCTTGCGCAAACCTTCACCACTGCCACCCTACCACACACCAGCCACCACCAATGAGCCCCTACCACATTTCAGATCTAAACACACCAACCACCACTGTCACCATCGTCTCGTCTCCGATAACATCTCTGAAACGCTAGGCATCGCATTCTCAACCGGAAACCTTAGCCATCCTCTTCGTCACCAGAAACCCTATCCCATAACCATCGTTGGTTTAATACTATATACCTTCTATTTAATCCCTAATTAAAGTTTTTGATTAAGTTAGTTGATTTTAGTGTAACCATGTTCATGAATTGGGTTTCTTGTTTTTGTTGAATTGATATGTGCTATATTCTATGTTTGTTCTAGTTTATGGGTGAATTCGGTTGGGTTTATTGGAAAATGCTAATTCTTTTATTGGTTATTTATTTTGATATATACCCATTTAGTGATTTAAGTTTGAGAATTGTTTCATTTTTCTTAAATTTTATGAATTGATGTAGATTATTTGGTGCTGTTAAAAGTATGATTACTGAGTTTAATGTTTTCTAAATTCATCTAATTGTTGTATTTATAATTTATAATTATAATATAATATAGTTTATATTTTGTTTTATGTTTCTTAATTAAAGGATTTTTGATTAAAAAATAGAAAATTTAAACAAATATGCAAAGTGACCAAAATACTCTTGACTTAACTGAGTTTTTTAGATGGCGTTAGGGGTTGGACTAAAATGACCAAAAAACACAAATATTAGGGACCTGAGGAAAAAAACTATTTAGATAAAGTGGTATTTTAAGTCAAAACTCAGGGACTAAAATAGGAATTTACTCTATAATCAACAATAACAACCACTGATGTCTACCATACCATTAACATTCATACTAGGTCATACATTGTTAAGCACAAAACTATAATCCTATATCCATAGCTCTTTACTCATCGTGAGTCATTAACATCAACTAGTGATTCGGTATGGATTTCTAAGACCTTAACATCAATGGTTTCATGAACTACAATGGCGATTCCATGTTCAATATTATCAGACAGTTCATTAAACACCTTGAGAGCAGTAGGCGAAAGGCGGTAGGGATGGGCGTTTTTCCCAAATACTCGTCCCCGTACCGATTTTAGGTATTCGGTACATGTATTGGTACCCAATTATATTGATTTTGGTATTCCATACTTTTAATATCAGTACGAGTACGAGTACGGGTAAAAAAGGGTACTGATACCAAATTTTATGTAGAACATTAAGAGTTTATTTTAATTATGTTTTATTTCGTATTATGGTATTTATGTACTCTTATTGAATTT
Source organism: Scalesia atractyloides (assembly GCA_947069175.1). Lineage (NCBI taxonomy): Eukaryota > Viridiplantae > Streptophyta > Magnoliopsida > Asterales > Asteraceae > Scalesia > Scalesia atractyloides. The sequence goes on from CAMTDV010000022.1 coordinate 31,544,018, forward strand.
ACTATTAGATACCTATATCGTATTAATACTCGTACCAATTTTACCTATTTGGTACTTGGATTATATTGGTATTTGTGCCGATTTGACCTATTTGGTACCCATACAAGTGATAAAAAACTAAAATAAAAAAAGTGGTACCAAAGTGTGTACCGTACCGAAATACCCGTACTAATATATTCGGTACGGTATTTGGTACTAATATGCTAAAAGTAGTTTAATAAAATAACTAAAAATTAACTTAAATCTAGACTCAATTAATATTCTAGACTCTCTAAAACTCGACTAAACTACTAATCGGCAATGAACCGATCGACTCTAGTAACACTAAGCAAGTCCGGATATCGAACACACGAGACTCTTACTATAACTACTTTATCTAGACTCACTGACATGGACATGAACTAATTGATTTTATGTTTAGGGGGGGGGGGGGTTTCCTAAGAATCCTAACTTTGCAATTAAAATTAAATACTAATTAACTAGACTACCTAGAACACAACTTAAGACGAACGTTGAACTCAGTGATGATAAAAGACTACCTAGGCTGAATCCCACTTAACTTAGGATGGATTTCTATCGGAACTAATGTGATATGGAACCAGGATCTTTCTATGCTAAACCCTAAGAGATACCGAATAAGACCCTCAACCATTCTCGGGAAGAAACCTAAGGTACTCTAAAGGATTGTTACGAATACACGTTAGCTAGACTCCCTTTCGGTTATCTACTTTCTAGAAAAGTGCCCTAAAGTGACTAACTACCTCTCAGCGAAAAGTCTAAGGCAACTAAGGAATTTGATTTAGTTTAGCAGACTAGAATGTGGCAAGGCAACTAAAACCGGCTTTTCGAAACCTAATCCTAGCAGTTTACCAATCAAGAGTATTAATAACCAATTAATTCGCAGCAACTAAGATTAGTAGAATATCAAAACCGAATTATCTTTTTATTATTGTTTCTAAGGTTTATTAGCCAATTCATCAAACGATTACCCAAACCTGCAAGGACCCGATAATCAACATAAACTCATTCCATGAAAGACATCCATCAGAATTATGTGAAACAAGTAAACAATTAATAATCAAGTTAAAATACACATATACACCAAATCATGGAAACCCAAGTTCGTTACTTTTCAATAAAATCCGTAAACATAATAGAAACCGATAAAAATCCAAACTTTATTCACTATTCATCCTAACCTAGGTAGTTTAAAAGTATTTAGCCAGAAAACATGGTTTCAAGAATCAAAACAAAGATATTAACAAGAGAAATTATTGACAAAAGTATAAGAAATGAAGAATAAAGAAAACCGCGAGAAAAAACCCGTTAAGTCTTCGATTCTATAGCTTCCAGCTTCTATCGAACGATTCCTATGCTACGAACACTTCCAAACCCTGCTAAATCTGCTGCTGAGTTTGTCCAAGATGTCCCAAATTCGTAATTAGGTTTGACTTGAAATTTAATGATGTTTATATATGGGTTTCAGCAATAATCCAACATCCATTCAAACACTGCCGCGAACTAACACCCCGTAACGTTACACGACGAATATCATCCTTGACCTACGCCGTGAAGCGGCGCGTCCAAAATCACAAATTATTATTATATAGCTAGACGTTACGCGTAGCTCCTTCCTCAATTAACCTTCGCATAGCGCGAAAGGGGTATTTTCTCAGAATTCTTCGTTTTGCAATCTTGTTCAGTTACGACTCGACCTGATCCTTGTTGTTAACGTTTTTCCAGCTGATTTTAACCATTTTCTTCACCAAACGATTACCCAAACCCGCACGGACCTGATAATCTACATAAACTCATTACACGAAAGACATCGATCAGAATTATGTGAAACAAGTAAACAATCAATAATCAAGTTAAAATACACATATACACCAAATCATGGAAACCAAAGTTCGTTACTTTTCAAGAAAATCCGTAAACACAATAGAAACCGATAAAAATCCAAACTTTATTCAATATTCATCCTAACCTAGGTAGTTTAAAAGTATTTAGCCAGAAAACATGGTTTCAAGAATCAAAACAAACATATTAACAAGAGAAATTATTGACAAAAGTATAAGAAATGAAGAATAAAGAAAATCGGGAGACAAAACCCGTTAAGTCTTCGATCCTACAGCTTCCAGCTTCTACCGAACGATTCCTATGCTCCGAACACTTCCAAACCCTGCTAAATCTGCTGCTGAGTTTGTCCAAGATGTCCCTAATTCATAATTAGGTTTGACTTGAAAGTTAATGATGTTTATATATGGATTTCAGCAACAATCCAACATCCATTCAAACACTGCCGTGAACTAACACCCCGTAATGTTATGCGATGAATATCATCCTTGACCTACGCCTGAAGCGGCACGTCCAAAATCACAAATTATTATTATATAGCTAGACGTTACGGTAGCTCCTTCCTCAATCACCTTCGCATAGCGCGAAAGGGGTATTTTCTCATAATTCTTCGTTTTGCGTTCTTGTTCAGTTACGACTCGACTTGATCCTTGTTGTTAAGTTTTTCCAGCTGATTTTAACCATTTTCTTCACTTGTCAGTGATGGGGACCTATAAACAAACAAACGATCAAAAGAAACTATATCTACCTAAAATCGAAATAACGAATACGAAAATTGTACAAACTATACACGATAAATCAATGTATTTTAACAAATTGATTAACACAATGCAAGAGAACTAGTACCACTGGCTTTGGCTATAAGAAATATTAGTTAACAAATCCATTAGTTATATGTTCTCATTCTTGCATCAAGAAGACAAAGGGAAATAACCTTATTGTCAAAGTTGGATCTTGTTAAACAACTCTATTGCTTAATCCTAGATACCCATAAGTGAAAAAAATCCAACTGCTTGTTGATGCGCAGTTTTACTGATCAATTCTCCAACTAACTTTCTAAAACCGAAAGATATCACCTATTCTAAACCATAATCTATAGTATTCTTAAAGTACGTGAGTAAATACATGATTTTTTTTACGAGTGAATGTATCTTTATTTATTTTTTATTAAGTATCCCATGTCAAATGATAAAATTTATCCATAATTTTGGGTATACAAAGTCAGTTATAATGATTTGTATCTTGTGTGTATAAATTATATTTCGCAATGTTGTTTTGAGTTGATAAACCTTTCCATTATATTTTATCAATAAGCTATGGATATTTTATTGTGTCTAAAAAAATGTACTAAAATACTAAAACATATGAAACACATAGCTGACAAAAAAATGTTTCAAATCCTAGCAAATATGAACCACGTGGTTGATAAACAATGTATCGTATCCTAACATATATGAACCATGTAGCAAACACACAATTTAGCAAGGAAAAAATATGGTAACGTGACAAAGTTGGTACTATCAGCGAGACAGCGACCATACATTCACTTATAACAAAAGATGTAATTCACGTAGAACATTGTCATATTTTATGAACTAAATTCTAGCACGTGAGTGCTAGTAGATATGAGACCGTGGAGTCACTTAAATGACTGTAGATTTCGTCATACATGTATAATAATCTAATTTAGTTAAGTTTTCTTTTATATGTTTTAAACTACATTCGAGTATTTCAAACATAGTTAACTTTTGTATATTTTATTAAAATAAGTATATTGATTAACTAATTAATAAACTTAACAAAATTTAAAAGAAGAGAAAACAAAAAAAAGTTACGAAGATTTCATTTTTTGGTTCTTTATGGACAAATATATAATTGTTATTTTTAGAAACTAACTAAAGTTTTTAGCAATGGTCAGTATAAATGATGTAACCAGTTATAAAAGTTTACCATAAAAGATACTTTTTATACATTTGTGGTTTATGGCCCAATAATTGATTTTTATGAAAAGTTTTAGCAATGGTTAGTGTAAAGGATGTAATCACCTATAAAAGTTTACCACAAAAGATTTTTTTTTTTTATAATTTTGTTGTTTATGGCCCAATAGTTGCTTTTAATGAAAAGTTTTTAGCAACGGTTAGTACAAATGATGTAATCAGTTATAAAAGTTTATCATAAAATATAATTTTTTTTTTATAATATTGTGGTTTATGGCCCAATAATTGCTTTTTTATGAAAAGTTTTTAGCAACGGTTGGTAAAAATGATATAATTAGTTATAAAAATTTACCATAAAAGATATTTTGTTTTTATAATTTTGTGGTTTATGGCCCAATAATGGCTTTTTTTATGAAATGATGTAAATTATCTATTTTGTGGTTTATGGCCCAATAAATTTCCTTTTTTTATGAAATGATGTAAATTATCTATATTTATGCTGTCATTATACATTATGAAACTAAATATTCTATGATATGAATACGTAAGGTTTTGATATCACGCGTATGACAAGCGTGTGTATATCAGTATATAAGTATTTTGCTACTAAAGGAAACATCTTGTTAGTTTAGACAGGGAAAAATGTCGGTGATATAAGTGGCACGTTTGGTCGGCTTCCAAGAAAGTAGGGAACATAGGATAGACAAAGGGCGCATGGAGTACCATGTGATGTTGGCCCAAGATTTTGTCAACACTCCTCATGTGTGAGGCTTAATTACTAGGACCCACTTAAAAAACACATATACCATATTATATTAGACATTATTATTTTAACTATTATAGGTTGACGATAAAACTTTTGTAATAGTTTTACTAAAATGTAAAAAAGTTTTAATGTGTAATCAGTTATACATATTTTTATTGTATTATTATTCTTTAATTTTAAGTATGTTTATGACTTTGTAGTTGAAAATACTACTTAAATCGTTCCTATTTGACAAATGCAGATTTCCAAGGTATTAGAATAAAAAGAAGTGAAAAACGAGCATAAACGAGACAAAAATCCAAGATTCCAAGTGAATCAGCGAGTTGTCAGATAGGGATGGCGTACTAGAGCTGGTGCTAATGCCAGTGTTGGTGCTGGTACAAAATCGGAGCGGTAAATGGCCGATCAATTGTTCTGTTATACACTATTAACAAATTGCAATATTGGGACTGTAAGATCGTTTTGTCCAATAGCAAAGGTCCTAATTTAAGTATCTAGTCCATAAGCGCGGAATTCATATGAATTAGTGACAATTAACAAGATTATTTCATCAACTAACTGATTTCATTCAATGTTTATTAGTTACAAATGATCAGGAAATCCGACAGAGCTTCTCCGTCTCAGTCGCAAAAGTTCTTTCTACTAACACCTCACAATGACTATATATAGACATGCTACCTTCGTGCGAGGGTAGCTTATCTTCGCACGAAGTTAAATACAAACATCATAAAATCTAACATTTTTGCCCTATTACAAAATACAGACACAACCCTAAGTCGTAGGAAATAGACATTATGCACCAACAAACTCCCCCTTAGATGTTGCTGTAGTCTTGGTATGTCTTCAAAATCTTCAAAAGTTTGACTTTAACGCCCAAAGAAGTTCTTGCGTGGCTTCCTACGCTCTTCAAATGGTATAGGCATTTGATCAGTCGCAGGAGCCCACTTCATAAACTGAAATATTCTTAAATTAGCTTCTTTTGAATTTCCTTCAATCTTTTCCAAAGGTTGCCCCTCTTTCAGAAATTCTTCTTTCTCTAACTCTCTCCATGACGATTCCACATCTTAGCAGAATTAATACCATGTGTATAGCACACGTTAATCACACACTGGTATTGCATTGCTTATGTCTTCTCCTTCACATCAAAATAAATCTTTAACATCAAAACAAATCTTATTGAAGAACAAGCATTTGATATCTTCTTTTGAACAGTTAACTAACCACATCGGGTCTAGTATACGAATAGTTCTCCACAATCCCCATATCCTTTTTCATTCATTCATCTCTGGATTCAAATCTTTAGAAATATCCCAAGTGTCATCAGCTTTCAACACAATAACAACTTCACTTGTTTTGGAATCCACTTGCCACCACTGAAAGTATTCATGAAAATCCTGTTCGATCTTCATCAACGACATGTTTTTCATCACACGTGGCCGTTTCATCACTAGCGTGACATCTTTCTTTTTTGTAACTTTGTCAATCTTTATTCTTTTCTTCAAAATCAACGGTTTCCACTTGTTAAAACCATGAGCTGCTTCGTATTTGATTAACTTCCATAATCTTTGATCATGAAACTTCATTTGGAAGTTAATACTCTTTGTCTGTACAAGCTCTTCGATATCCGAGTAAGGTAATATCTTCAAATCATCCAAGTACTTGAAGTATTGAACACCATATTCTCATTTGATCGCATAGACATCCAACTCAGGAATCCATCCCCAGCTCAAAATATTACCCAAAGATTTATCTTTGTCGCGCGTAAAGAATGCTAACGGTTGCCTGAACGTCCTTTCTATTGGTAGCTCTTTAAACCATATCTTTTTAGTTTCAACAATTTGTTCTTTGGATAGACGTTTAGGAATACTTCCCTCTGCAACTGTCTCTTCAACCCTTCTTTTTAACAAGTCATCGTTTGCTTTACTGGATAACTCTTCTAAAGTTGGAAAGTTATCAGTTCCTTCACTAGAATACTTGATCGCTTCATCATCATCAGATGCATCTTCAATAATCACCCTATCATACATGTCAGCATCCGGTATATGCTTATAAACGTAATCATTTGGCTCGAATGCACTAATATTATTCAGTTCCTCTTCAAAGTCAAATTCGAACAACTCTTCATCAACTCCAAGCATAATAGCAATCTCTTCTTTTGTATAATTGTGTACGAACTCACCTTCCTCAACATGATGTTCCAGATACAAAATTCGGGGCATATAACAATCAGGAACAACTATAAATGGAGTAGCTGTGAGGATTCCTGATTGTTCTTCATTGTGAGTTTGCTGTTTCTACTCCCCCTGACGTTGTGAATCATCTTCGTGATTAGCATAATCATTCAGGTCAGCATCGTAATCAATAAATTAATTAATCTTTGTAGTTTCGACGATTAACCCTGTTCCTCCTTGCGTATTATCATCATCATCGCCTTTGTCATCATCATCTTTTTTACTATCCTTTTTATCATCTTTATCTTTGTCATCACCCTCCTCGTCATCATCAAATTCATCTAACTCAGCATCTATCACAGCATAGAATCTTGTTCGCTCTGCAATCTTTTCAATCATAGGATTTTCATAAACATCCACCGGTCTTCTAACAAGTACAAAATTAACCGATTCAACATCAACATCTATATCAACTTCTTTCTAAATCACAAGACTAGCAGTAGAAATTTCTAGCACAGATTGGTGTATCACAGGAACCTCATCAATTTTTTTCTTTTCCCTTGCCTGAAGTTTTAGCATCTTCCTCTGCATTCTTAGCCCGTTTGGCTAATTTTTGTCTTGCTTCTTCCACTTCTGAACGATCAAATTCAGTATCAAAGTCTATTCCCAACCTGCTACCCAATACCTTTTGAAATAAATCTTCGATTATTCCTAGCACGTTCATCCTCAAACTCATTTACCACCCTTCTCAATCTATCGTTATCAGTCACCAGACTTTCAATCATAGCTTTCATATACTCTCGATCGTTTTCAAGAAATTTCACACTGCCTTCCAATACTTCCTTATTATCTTCCAAGGCTTTGATTTTGCTTTCCAGCTATACTATTTTGGAGTCATTGAACATGTCTACATCGAAGTTTTCATCAAGCCCTTCTGTAATGGAATATCTCCAAAATCTGTAGGAAATTTGTCTGACATTGATTGTCTCAAAGCTGATTTAGGTGTTGATTGTTTGGGTGTTGTTTGAATTTGTGGAGATATTGGTTGTGGTGGAGTTTGATGTGAAGGTGTGATATGTTGTGGTGATGGTTGTGGTGGTGGTGATGGTGATGGTCGTTGTTGTGGTGAGGAAATGTGAATAGGTGATGTATATCTCTGCTGTCTTTTTCCTCATATATTTCCTTCTGGCTTTCTTTATAGATGGAGACCTAGTAGTCTTTTTCTGAACATCAGATTTGCTTTTAGCTCTTCGTGCCTTTTTAACTGGCCTTTTAGCTTCAAAATCATTATCAAACAGATATACACATCATCGTCATCTCCAACCACTTTCTTCTTTTTGATTTGAGCCAATCTTTCAGCTTTTTTCTGTCAAATGTATCCTAAGAATCTTCATCGTTATCACCACCTGCACCTTCCTTTTCTCTATCTGAGGTAGCAGAAAATATCTCGTCTTCAACATTCACTTCAACTTCAACATGTTGCTCAGTAACTAGCTCAATCTCTACTTCCTTATCAGTAGTTTTATCTCTGAGAACTGTTTCTCTCTTTCTTTTATGGGCTTTGGCTTTTGGAGTACTCTATTTCTTAGCTTCTTCTTTTTCGTATCACACACCTCTCTTAGGCTTATAACCATTCATCTGAGCAGCCTCATCATCAAAACCACTGTCTTTATTTCTCCATTTATTCTTTGGAGGTGCTTTGTATCTCTTGTCTTTAAATCTCCCAAAGAACTTTCTAGCCACCGGCTCTGTTGCCTGCTTTAGATACTGATTTAATCTTACCAAAGCTAACCCTGTCATGTGATCTAGCGACAACACATCATTCTTGTTTTTGAGTAAGTTGGGAAATTGATCATCCAACATCATCTGCACAAATCTGGGATATTGCAAGAGCCTTTCTTTGTCGATGTTTAACTTCTTCTGCTCGAATATCATCTTTGTGAAGTTGTAAGGCATGTTCAATGCAAGTGTTGCGATCATGCACATCTGATAATCGACAATCGCATCACCTCCCCCTTTCCTGTGACTTAAAGCAGATATCATAGAATGTACAAAAAACTTGTAAGGACTTCCGAGATAAGATTTATTGAACTGTGTACTGACATGCCCCTTATAGCTCATTCTGAAGAAGCATCCTTTGCACATATGTTCAGTATAAATCATTGGATCTTTATCTTTGTCTTTGAAATCTAACACCTTGCGAATCAGGGCTTCAGTAATATATACCTCTTTATCTTCATTACCAATCTGCACAAAAGACCGTATAGCTTTCTTCTCTGGTACATACTTTGCATGCTCCTAGAACCTCTTTATATGTCAATGATAGGCCTTGTAAGGATCTGTAAGTACTTTAATACTTGGAAACTCGCTCATGAACTTTAATATTGACATGAAAGGGAGCGAATTCTGGAATACTCTCATCAAGAACACAACAATGTTGTGTTCCTTGTCGAAGTTTGATTTCTTTTCCGTACAAACACAAACACGAAAACACTTAGAATTTGTTCCGAAAAATATGTTTTAGCTTCGTGCGAAGGTAACTGGTGCGAAGTGAACCTTTACGTTCGTGTGAAGGTAAATAATCAAAACTACAAATTTTTGCTCTTTATCTTTGTGCAAAGAATTGCCTTTGTGAGAAGGCAATTTACCTTCGTGCAAAGGTAACCTTATACACACTTGAAAATTTTTCCTCGATTTTGATGAAATTGATGTTACTAAAACAACCTAAAAGAGCCGACTAACATGATCGTATGTTCAATTTTATATTTGGTCCATTAATTGTCCTAGATCTACATTTTTATGTATATTTAACCGAAAATTTCAAATTAAGGTTCAATTCGAGTTCAATACGGTCCAAACTACCTCAAGCATTGTTCGTGGTGTGCCAATCGACCCTTACCAGCTAACAAATTTCAGCAGTACTTCATTAATCTTTTTGCAATTTTATCTTCGCTGAGAGCAGTGAATAGTGACAAATGAATTATCTTCGTGTGAAGATAATATATATAGTCATTATCTTCATGCGAAATAGTATCTTCATGCGAAGATAGTTATCTTCATGCGAAAATATATATATAGTCATGTTATCTTCGTGCGAAGATAACTTCTTTGAGCGAATATAAGCCTGATTTTTAACATACTGTCCATTTTAACCAGTTTTAATGACCCACTCAGTTGACCAAGTCCAAGTTAATGACCCCGGTTAACTGATTTGTTTACCAAGTCCAAGTTAATGACCTTGGTTGAAAAATTTATGATCAAACTGATGTTTTAGGTAATTTAAGGTATCAAGTTAATGAACTTTTGATCTTTTCAAAGTATTTTCACAATTCAGATAAGCTCCTAACCCGTTGTCTTCTGGAATTCTCAGCATTTGGCATCTCTGGATTTTGAAGATTTGCTTTCCATTATCGGTAGTCACAACTAAGATAAAAATAAAATATTTTTGGGTCTTCCAAAGTTTATGCTAAAACATACTGAAAATCTTTTTGGGTTTTCTGAAATGAAATGTAATAAACTATGTACAAACATATTTACAGACATATTTTTGTGAGTTTGTGTTAGAGGATCATATCAGTTTTTGAGACATATCACTAGTACCATTGACCTTTATACGAATTTAAGTACTAAACAAATTCACTCAGATTGTCAGTATACTTGTTCACTAAACCTCTACACATTTCTCAATTGTTCTGAGATACATTTAGGTAATTTTAGGAACTTGACTCAACCGTGTTTCCTACCTCAGAATATACTCCAGTATCAAGATTCCCTTGATTTCTTCTTACATATGAATATATCTAACGGATATATGTATCTGGGTAATGCGAGACCTTGAGAACTTAGGTTAGTACCATCGTACTGACAACGAGAAGAAGGCTCGTCTTGAAAGTAGTGTTCCAATTTGGAATCTTTTACTGCAAATTGGATCTTTAGACACTTTCAATTTGCTGCCGTTTTTGAGTATTAAAAGCAAAAGTATTCTACAAGTTCTAGTCCATTGCCTACGCAAAATCACAAGAACTTGTATAATACCCCAGATATCAATTATTTATAAAGACCTAGTATCTTAGAATCCGGCAATCTCTCAAACGAAATTTCGGTGTACTAAGACGATATATCCGAGAGATGTTAAGCCACTAATTAAGAAGTTTTTCTTTGAAGTTTATATCTCAGAAACAATCTACTAAATGTTCGAAGCCTACTGGCACATCCTTAGTGAGACATGTTTAAACTTTATAACACTTCAAATCTTTAGCATACCTTGATAGTCCACTGATGTATTATCATTTCCTCTGTTCACACGAAAACTCTTTTTGTGCTTTTCATATTTTTATACATTTTTTCATTTTTTAATGTTTTTGTATTTTCTACAACATTTCTCCCCCTAAAATTAAAAACATATTTTTGGAATTTTGTCTTTAAAGAAAGGAATTCTAAAAACTATAAAATGTGACAAACCAATGAGGATCACAAAAACTCGTCATCCGATCCGTATTCAACCTCTAATTCCCCATCTGATGTTAAATTTTTTATACCATTAATTCTCAAAAGATATTTAAATCTTGTTCGATCAAATGATTTGGTATAAAAATCTGCCTTTTGCTCATCTGTGTGGATCTTTTCTATTCTAATCATCCTTTTCTCATGGTAATCACGAATGAAGTGATGTCGAATTCCAATGTGTTTAGTTTTAGAGTGATGAACCGGGTTTTTAGTTATATCGATGGCAACCTTGTAATCTACATATATGGGCGTATCAAGAAATTGCAATCCAAAGTCTCTCATCTGTTGTTGTAACCACAAAATTTGGGAACAAATGGAAGCCGAAATGTATTCATCCTCGAACGTTGAGAGAGCGACCTTGGTTTGTGTCACACCCTCAATTTCCACTTGCGGACTTTTACCACGAGGCGTGTGAACAAACCAGAATCTGAGACACTAGTAACTTCGAACGACTCTATATGATTCGTTTATACGTTTTCCAAAAACATTTGTTTAACCATTCATAGTTATTTTCAAATTGTCTTAGTTTGGTTTCAAAGTTTAGCGGAAGCATTAGTTTCAAAGTTGAGCGGAAGCATTAAAGTAAAGTAAAGTAACGGGCGCCAACATAAACGCCAAAACTAAAGAAAAACCCAAACAATATTCGTAAATGAGACTCGATAAAAAGATGTCTTGATCAATGCAAGTGAGTGCACCTAGAGCTCCTAGCGTCCTGAGAAACATGTAAAGAAACAAGTGTCAACATTAAAGAAGAGTGAGTTAACAGGTTTTTATAAGTTCATTAGTTCGGTTAAAAGTTTGTTTCCCCCGTTATCCCTAACCCGGGATAACGATTTAGTTCCATTATTCCTAACCCGGAATAATAATGATGGTTCCATTATTCCTAACCCGGAATAATAATGATGTTCCATTATTCCTAACCCGAAATAATAATGATGTCGGTTCGTAATTAAGTTCAATGTTAACATGTAGGTAGCGAGCCTAAAGTTATGTCACATAAGTGTTCGCGATTGAAGCTGACTGTTGTGCCTCCGTGTTGCCAGGCCTATCACTGACCATGGCGAAAGTTAGGCCAAATTATTCACCCGTTGACCATACCCGGTCGGCTAGCGCGACTAGCTCGGGTGGGGCTTGTCGGGCCCAGTAGTACTACTTATAATTTCCCCGCTATCTAACCCAATACTAACGATCTGAGAGTTTGTCGAGGACTTCCATGATATAGCTGCTTAGTGACCATAACGTACATTAACATTAACTTAGTTACCGAGTAGTTTAACGACGTTAATTTCGCATAACGTAAAAAGATAGAGTTATAGAATGTATACATGTTTCTCCCCCTGTTGTTTAAAACCGGATAAAATAGGGGCCGTGAACTCACCTTTAATTGCTCGGTTAGTGTAACACAGAAGTAGCAAATGATGGGACCCCTAATTGCGTCCTAACATGTCAATCGATTTAAAGTTAGTGTGTGATCACACTGATACAAACCCTACGCATAACTAACACACAATGCGGCACACATAATAACAAATTCGAAAACACAATCATGCATGCAAAGTATTATCATACCAAAATAGTGATCAAACCAACTTATCATAAACACAAATCAACTCATACAACACTTTGGTACACACATTCGCAAGTTATCAAGTTTCAGCTTGTACGCTCATAACTAGGCTGTTTTCGAGGATTTTTATAAATAGTTCCAACGTTCTAAAAATTCCAATTTTTTTACAGAAGGTGTCAACTAAACTATAGAATTTTATATAAATTTTTCAAGTCCTTACACTTTACCAATTATTCATAAACATTTATATACTAGGCTGCAGTCAGATTCGTCGCTTTCTGACTGCAGTCCACGGGAGAAATTATTTAAAAATCATCGTTCATCCAATTAACAAAATTACCAGTGGGTGTTTCCCGGAAATTTACGTCTCCAGTTGCTGTACAAATTTCATGGCCCAACCCTCTACAGATTATGAGATCCGACTCGATAAACAACTAACAAATTTTCAGAATTTACACAGCTTCAGTTACTGCACTTAAATGACCACTTATAAATATCAAACGACCTCAGAAAAATATGAATCCAATGCCATTAGAAGCGTTTTTAAAAAATATACGTTTTAGGCTTCAGAAAATCCACTTTTCAATAAATAATGACCAAGTTACAGCCAATTGAAGTTGGCTCTAAATACCATTCAGCAACCAGTTTTCGGCTTTCATCGCAATAGAATGCGCCTAAACGATCAAGACTCTAATTAATAATGATCAAGAACAGGTTTATTAGTCACATATCATCATGTACATCCATACTCATGCAAACCCTAATCATATAATATGATTTTTATCACAAAACGCAGCCTATGATTCTTGTATTCAACTAAACATCATAATCGCAAAAACTCGCACAATTAACCGAACTAAACATAAATCATAACACTTTCATAACAATGATTCAAACAATACATACAATATTGACCAAATTTTCACAAACCCTAATGTGTTTTGTTAAACAATTAAAATTCTAACCTTGATACGATGAAGATTAGCGAACCGGGAACAAGATGGGAATCGATTCGGGTTTGAAGGAGTTGCGACCGTGGAGAGGGGGGGGGGTTGCCGTCGGCTTCCTTGAAGCTAGGGTTTGTGTTTATTTTTTTTTGAAAACATAACCCATGCATGCCTATTTATACAAAACAAGGAAAAAAAAGAAAAGGAGAAGAGGTGGGGTGGCTTGCGGCCGCAAGGGGGGTTTGGGTGGGTAACTTGGGCCTCAAGTTTAGGCTAGTTACTTGGGCCACAAGAAAGTGAGGTCGACACGTTTCGCAGCTTGGTTCGGTTCGGCTATTATTATTTTTTTATGAACTAATAAACGCGAAATCAAAACATGATAATAATAATTCACAAAACTTATAAACGTCTAATCACATAGCACGTAATTCACTCGACGAGTTCACAAAGTTAGCGTAGTTATTGCGAGCGTGTATTTAAATTCTCTGAATCAAATTTGCGCAGGAATGAATAACCGTGAAGTAGTGCGTTTAAGATACCTGAAAAACCGGGATGTCACATTATTCCCATGTTGAAAGAATTTTCGTCCTGAAAATTGAGTAAATGCGGTTTAGAATGCAACGCACAAATTTAAAATGCAACACACAAAGATTCAGTTTGTTAACAATGGTACAAGAAATTCCCAGGCTGTCACATCGTCCCAATGTTGAAAGAATTTTCGTCCCGAAAATTTAGTTGGTGGTAACGTTAGCTTGCTGCTCAGCTGCAAAAAGGTGTGGGTATTTGCTTTTCATTTGGTCCTCTCTTTCCCACGTGAACTCCTGTCCATGCTTAGAATCCCAACGAACCTTGACGATCGGTATCTTGCTGTGCCTTCGAGTCTTGATCTCACGATCCATGATCTCGATAGGTTGTTCCACAAAGTGTAGTTGTTCATCCACTTGAATCTCATCCAATGGAATGACTAGGGTCCCATCTGATAGACACTTCTTCATACTTGACACGTGAAAAACGTTGTGAACACCACTGAGTTCGGCAGGAAGGTCTAATTGATAAGCTACGGGGCCGATACGCTTCAAGATCACAAATGGGCCTACGTACCGTGGGTTTAGTTTGCCTCGTTTCCCATAACGGATTACACCCTTCCAGGGTGACACCTTTAGTAGGACGCGGTCGCCTACTTGAAATTCGAGCGGTTTGCGTCGTTGATCAGCGTAGCTTTTCTGTCGATCTCGTGCCGCTGCCATGCGGTTTCTGATTTGTATAATCTTTTCAGTAGCCTCAAGTATCAACTCAGGACCTGTGAGTTGACTATTACCGACTTCTGCCCAACAGACCGGTGATCTACAATTGCGACCGTATAATGCTTCAAACGGTGCCGCTTGAATACTCGTATGGTAACTGTTGTTATACGAGAATTCCACTAAAGGCAGATGGATTTCCCAATTGTTCCCAAAGTCTACCACACACGCCCTAAGCATGTCTTCCAAGGTCTGAATAGTCCTTTCACTTTGACCATCCGTCTGAGGGTGATAAGCTGTGCTCATATCTAAGCGTGTGCCCAACGCTTTGTGAAGTGACTGCCAAAAGTTGGACGTGAAACGAGCATCTCTGTCTGAGATGATGGATGTTGGCACTCCGTGCCGAGAAACTACTTCCTTAATGTAGATGCGAGTCAGCCTATCCATCTTATCTGTTTCTTTGATCGCTAGGAAGTGTGCGGACTTAGTTAAACGATCCACGATCACCCAGATGGTATCGCAACCACCTGGAGTTCGCGGGAGTTTAGTGATAAAGTCCATCGAGATCTGATCCCATTTCCACACTGGGATCTCAGGTTGTTGAAGTAGCCCTGATGGCTTCTGGTATTCCACCTTGACTTTCGCACAAGTCAAACACTTGCTCACGTAGGTGGCTATATCCGCTTTCATGTTGGGCCACCAGTACGCGGCTTTAAGGTCTTGATACATCTTGTCCGAACCGGGATGGACAGAGTATCGGGATTTGTGAGCTTCGTCCATAACTAGCTTTCTGAAGTCTCCGTAGAGAGGTACCCATATACGATTCATGAAATACCGGGCACCACTGGGTTTTACTTCCCAATCGCGTTCCATCTTTCCCACAGATTCGGCCTTAATGTTTTCTTCCTTAACTGCTTCTAGCTGCGCATCGCGTATCTGTTCGGGTAACCCCGAATGAATGGTTAATTGTAATGCTCCTACCCGACGAGTTTTCATGTGCTCCTTCCTACTGTGGGCATCAGCTACCACGTTAGCTTTACCCGGGTGATACCGAATGGCACATTCATAATCGTTCAGGAGTTCGACCCAGCGACGCTGTCGCATGTTCAACTCCTTCTGGTCAAAGATATGCTGGAGGCTCTTGTGATCTGTATAGATTGTGCACTTTGTTCCATATAGGTAGTGTCTCCAAATCTTAAGCGCAAACACCACTGCTCCCAATTCCAGGTCATGTGTTGTGTAGTTTTTCTTGTGAACCTTCAATTATGGGACGCATACGCGATGACCTTATCACGTTGCATGAGTACGCATCCCAATCCCTGAATGGAAGCGTCACAATATACCACAAAATCACTAGTCCCTTCCGGCAAGGACAGAATGGGTGCACTGCAAAGTTTCTGCTTCAGCAATTGAAATGCTGCTTCCTGCTTGTCACCCCAAGCATACTTAGTGCCTTTCTGGGTGAGGGTGGTAAGCGGTTGCGCGATCTTTGAAAATCCCTAGATGAAACGTCTGTAGTAACCAGCCAAACCCAAAAATTGGCGGATCTCTGTCGGTGTCCTGGGTGCTTCCCAGTTCTTGATAGCATCGATCTTGGCGGGATCAACGTGGATACCCTTTTCATTCACGATATGCCCGAGGAACTGAACTTCCCGAATCCAGAAATCACACTTTGAAAGCTTGGCATATAGTTTCTCCTGGTGAAGTAATTCCAGCAATAATCTTAGATGTTCAGCATGTTCTTCTTCACCCTTAGAGTAGATGAGTATATCATCGATGAACACGATGACAAACTTGTCGAGATACGTCTTACACACGCGGTTCATGAGGTCCATGAACACCGCGGGTGCGTTGGTGAGACCGAAGGGCATGACCAAGAACTCATAATGGCCATACCGAGTACAAAATGCCGTCTTAGAGATATCCTCCTCCCTAACGCGTAACTGGTGATAACCGGACCATAGATCAATCTTGGAGTAGTAGCTTGACCCTTGAAGTTGGTCGAAGAGATCATCGATGCAAGGTAATGGGTATCGGTTCTTGACAGTAACCTTATTGAGTTCCCTGTAGTCGATGCACATGCGGAAGGTCCCGTCCTTCTTCTTGACAAAAAGGACCGGAGCTCCCCATGGCGAAGTACTGGGTCGGATAAATCCTTTTTCCAACAATTCCTGAAGTTGGGTAGACAGCTCTTGCAGCTCTGCTGGAGCTAGGCGGTATGGGGCCTTGGCGATAGGAGTTGCATGGTTTGCCAATTCGATTTCAAACTCCACTTGTCGATGTGGTGGAAGACCAGGTAACTCCTCTGGAAATACACCGGAAAAATCATGGACGACGGGGATATCTTCTCTACGCTTCTCGTCCTTAGGCTGCTCGGTGACCAGTGCGAGCAAAGCGAAGGAGTTCTTCCTTCGAAGATACTTCTGAGCTTGCATGTAAGAGATGATGTTTGTGACGACGCCTGCCTTCTCGCCTTGCACCATCAAGACTTCATCGTTAGAGAGCGGAATACGGATAGATTTCTCGAAGCATAGAACTTCAGCTCGGACGTCGGATAGCCAGTCCATTCCGGCTACCACGTCAAAACTACCCAGGGTAGTTGTCATCAGATCAATGGTAAAGGTGTGACCCGATAGTGTAAGTTGGCAGCCGGTTACTAAATGGGTCACATCTACAGATTTACCATCGACTAGTTCTATTACGTAAGGGGTCTCTAGGGGTTTAGGCGTGAGATTTAGGTTCTTCCTAAAAGACTCAGATATAAAACTCCTATCCGCACCCATATCAAAAAATACAGTAGCAAAATGTTCGTTAAGGGAAACTTACCGGTGACCACGTTCGAGTCGTTTCTAGCCTCCCCGCGGCCTAGCGTAAATGCACGACCTTTGGCACCTCCTGTGCCACCATTTCCATTGTTGTTGTTGTTATTGTTGTTGTTGTGGCTGTTGTGGTTGTGGTTGTTGTTGTTGTTCCCACCATTGTTGTTGTTGTTGCGAAGTTGCGGGCAGTCTCGCTTGAAATGGGTAGTGCTACCGCACTGATAGCACCCCCGGTTAATACCTTGCTGTTGAATCTGGTGCT
The DNA here is from genome assembly GCA_947069175.1 of Scalesia atractyloides. NCBI lineage: Eukaryota > Viridiplantae > Streptophyta > Magnoliopsida > Asterales > Asteraceae > Scalesia > Scalesia atractyloides. Next base: position 31,562,091 of record CAMTDV010000022.1, read on the forward strand.
GATTTTGATTTTGTCGAGACACGATTTCCCCGCGACAATCCCTTGCCACATGTCCCGTTTTGCCACATCGTTGGCAGCGATTTCCGGCACAAGGGCCGTGATGATGGAGGTTACAACGATTACATTGTGGCTTTCGACCCACATAGCCGCTGGTGTTCTGGGTGTTGTTGGCGGACTGATTATTGTGACCCCGATTTTGTTGAAATTGTTGAACCATTTCTGGTTTCCTTGTTGTGGCTGGGCTGACGAAGACTGTCGAGCAGGCGAGTCTTCAATTTTCTTTTATTATCAGGGATAACTTCAGTTGCACCCCGAGATGGCAACTTCCTTTGTTCCACCGCCTTATCGGTGAGTTTGTGCGCCAACCTGATCGCTTGATGTTCCGTTGCAGGGTTACTAGACATCACCATGCCCTGGATCTCAGGGACCAGACCCCCAAGATAAAACTCAAGTCGTTTTTCAACGGTGTTAGCCAGATCGGGACATAGGAACACCAGATCATGATGTTTCGCTGTGTATGCTTCAATTTCAGATCCCACCATCTTGTGGTTCCATAACGCTTACTCCAACTGCTGAACTCTGTCCCGCGGACAGTACTCCTCTTTGATTAGGGCCTTAAACTCGGCCCAGGCCATTGCGTTTGCAGCAATAAGTCCACGCGTTTGGACTTGCGCGTTCCACCAGGTTAATGCCCCATCTTCCAGCGTTGAGGCAGCATACTTGACCTTATTGGCCTCAAGGCAATTGCACATCTCGAACACCGATTCGGACTTTTCAATCCAACGGACCAGTCCTATGGGTCCTTCTGCACCCGTGAATTTGCTCCGTTTCGCATCGAGGAACATCTTGTAGGGGTTAAGACCCCCTCCTGCTGACAGAGGATAGGTAGTCAGCGAGAAAGTCTACTAGCCCAACTATTAGATTTTCCCATGAAAATTTAATAATGGTTACCTGCTGGTGGGTTTTGAACACCTGCCAGAGCAGCATTCACGTGTTCTTGGATCATTGCGGCTAATTCTTCAGGCGTCATGTTGAGGTTTCCGCGACGTCCAGTTGCCATTTTAGATCTTCGCAAGACAACATAAACACACACCGATAAGCATATATATCCAATATAGTTATCATACTCCACACTTAAATCATCCCTCAAGTTATGTCAACCAAATAAATTAAACAATAAAAAAAAGAACATTCCATTAAATAAATTGCAACGTCTCACAAAATGCCAACCAAACATATCAGTTTAACTATAAAATTTCAAGTTCAAACATAAGTAGAAAATAAATAGACTAAAGGAAACAAAAGGGGGGATTGACGAGACGAGTCAGTCTTCAACGTCTCCATCTCCCAAGTCGCTATCGTTGCCGTCATCCTCCGCGGCGTTTCCAGCTTCTACAGCCGGGTCTTCCTCCGGATCCTCCTCTGGATCCTCCTCTTCTTCCTCTACCGGCGCTGGAGGGGCCGGTGCTGGTGCGGGTACTGGTACAGGTGCCTGATTCTGCTCTAGTTCTTGAATCCTCCAGCTGGACTCAAGAACTCTGTCTTCGAGCCAGTCAGCCCTCAGCTGCTCAGCACGAAGATCTTTAGCTAAAATGTTACGAGCTATCTTATTCTCATATTGCTCTTCCTCGAGCTCTCCAGTCTTACCCGTTAATTGACGTATCATCCATCCCTGTGCTTTGATAGTTTCCTGCATTCTCTCTAGTTGTTCCTGTTGTTTTCTTATCATATCCCTAAGTAGGTCGTCCCCTACTTCTAACGAGTTAACCGGTTCGACCGGCATAGCGGTGGTCGGCATGAGGACGACTCGTCTCCTAGAGCGAGTCTTTTCCTAGCAGCTGAGCGTGTCTCCACGCCATGAGGTGGTGAGGGTTCGACCATAGGTGCCTTCCCCGGCGCCCTCGGCTGTAAAGGTTTGTCGGATGATGATGATGACATTGCCTGTCGGGTTGTGTAGTTAGTTACGAGTTGCGTTCATCACAATATACATTTATATTTTACATAAGACTGTTGTAGTACAACACATAACAAGATATCACAGTTCAGTGTCAAACTAAGTCTAGTGTCGTGTAATCAGCTATAGTTTAGGTCTACTTTTAATGCAAACCTGGTTCTCTATAGTAGAGGCTCTGATACCAATCTGTCACACCCTCAATTTCCACTTGCGGAGTTTTACTGCGAGCGTGTGAACAAACCAGAATCTGAGACACTAGTAACTTCGAACGACTCTATATGATTCGTTTATACGTTTTCCAAAAACATTTGTTTAACCATTCATAGTTATTTTCAAATTGTCTTAGTTTGGTTTCAAAGTTTAGCGGAAGCATTAGTTTCAAAGTTGAGCGGAAGCATTAAAGTAAAGTAAAGTAACGGGCGCCAACATAAACGCCAAAACTAAAGAAAAACCCAAACAATATTCGTAAATGAGACTCGATAAAAAGATGTCTTGATCAATGCAAGTGAGTGCACCTAGAGCTCCTAGCGTCCTGAGAAACATGTAAAGAAACAAGTGTCAACATTAAAGAAGAGTGAGTTCACAGGTTTTTATAAGTTCATTAGTTCGGTTAAAAGTTTGTTTCCCCCGTTATCCCTAACCCGGGATAACGATTTAGTTCCATTATTCCTAACCCGGAATAATAATGATGGTTCCATTATTCCTAACCCGGAATAATAATGATGTCGTTATTCGTAACATTAAGTTCTTCACTGTTAACATGTAGGTAGCGAGCCTAAAGTTATGTCACATAAGTGTTCGCGATCGAAGCTGACTTTGTGCCTCCGTGTTGCCAGGCCTATCACTGACCATGGCGAAAGTTAGGCCAAATTATTCACCCGTTGACCATACCCGGTCGGCTAGCGCGACTAGCTCGGGTGGGGCTTGTCGGGCCCAGTAGTACTACTTATAATTTCTCCCGCTATCTAACCCAATACTAACGATCCGAGAGTTTGTCGAGGACTTCCGTGATATAGCTGCTTAGTGACCATAACGTACATTAACATTAACTTAGTTACCGAGTAGTTTAACGATGTTAATTTCGCATAACGTAAAAAGATAGAGTTATAGAATGTATACATGTTTCTCCCCCTGTTGTTTAAAACCGGATAAAATAGGGGCCGTGAACTCACCTTTAATTGCTCGGTTAGTGTAACACAGAAGTAGCAAATGATGGGACCCCTAATTGCGTCCTAACATGTCAATCGATTTAAAGTTAGTGTGTGATCACACTGATACAAACCCTACGCATAACTAACATACAATGCGGCACACATAATAACAAATTCGAAAACACAATCATGCATGAAAGTATTATCATACAAAATAGTGATCAAACCAACTTATCATAAACACAAATCAACTCATACAACACTTTGATACACACGTTCGCAAGTTATCAAGTTTCAGCTTGTACGCTCATAACTAGGCTGTTTTCGAGGATTTTTATAAAATAGTTCCAACGTTCTAAAAATTCCAATTTTTTTACAGAACGTTTCAACTAAACTGTAGAATTTTATGTAAATTTTTCAAGTCCTTATATTTACCAATTATTCATAAACATTTATATACTAGGCTGCAGTCAGATTCGTCGCTTTCTGACTGCAGTCCACGGGAGAAATTATTTAAAAATCATCGTTCATCCAATTAACAAAATTCCAGTGGGAGTTTCCCGGAATATTACTTCTCCAGTTTCTGTACAAATTTCGTGGCCCAAAACCTCTACAGATTATGAGATCCGACTCGATAAACAATAACAAATTTTCAGAATTTACACAGCTTCAGTTACTGCACTTAAATGACCACTTAAAAATATAAAACGACCTCAGAAAAATATGAATCCAGTGCCATTAGAAGCGTTTTTCAAAAATATACGTTTTAGGCTTCAGAAAATCCACTTTTCGTTAAATAATGACCAAGTTACAGCCAATTGAAGTTGGCTCTAAATACCATTCAGCAACCAGTTTTCGGCTTTCATCGCAATAGAATACGCCTAAACGATCAAGACTCTAATTAATAATGATCAAGAACAGGTTTATTAGTCACATATCATCATGTACATCCATACTCATGCAAACCCTAATCATATAATATGATTTTTATCCAAAACGCAGCCTATGATTCTTGTATTCAACTAAACATCATAATCGCAAAAACTCGCACAATTAACCGAACTAAACATAAATCATAACACTTTCATAACAATGATTCAAACAATACATACAATATTGACCAAATTTTCACAAACCCTATGTGTTTTGTTAAACAATTAAAATTCTAACCTTGATACGGTGAAGATTAGCGAACCGGGAACAAGATGGGAATCGATTCGGGTTTGAAGGAGTTGCGACCGTGAGAGAGGGGGGGGGGTGCCGTCGGCTTCCTTGAAGCTAGGGTTTGTGTTTTTTTTTTTTGAAAACATAACCATGCATGCCTATTTATACAAAACAAGGAAAAAAAAGAAAAGGAGAAGAGGTGGGGTGGGCTTGCGGCCGCAAGGGGGGTTTGGGTGGGTAACTTGGGCCTCAAGTTTAGGCTAGTTACTTGGGCCACAAGAAAGTGAGGTCGACACGTTTCGCAGCTCGGTTCGGTTCGGCTATTATTATTTTTTTTTGAACTAATAAACGCGAAATCAAAACATGATAATAATAATTCACAAAACTTATAAACGTCTAATCACATAGCACGTAATTCACTCGGTGAGTTCACAAAGTTAGCGTAGTTATTGCGAGCGTGTAATTTAAATTCTCCGAATCAAATTTGCGCAGGAATGAATAACCGTGAAGTAGTGCGTTTAAGATACCTGAAAAACCGGGATGTCACAGTTTGTTTCTTGCATTGCCACGTTACTAAGCGTGTTCCAAGAACTGGCAACCAACGTTGTAGATTTGGCATTAAGTTTGCAGCATCCGAAATCTGAGTCTGAATATCCTGCGAGGTCAAAGTTGTCATTTCGCGGATACCACAAGCTGGTGCTTGGGCAACCTTTCAAATATCTAAAAATCCTGCTTGACTATCATCAGGTGTGACACTCAAGGACTCTATTGATATCGGGCGAAATGCATGTTGGATACTGATGTCTGGTCTTGATGTTGTAAGATATATCAGTGATCCGATAATCGATCGATATAAGGTTTCATCTATCTTGCCTCCATGTTTGTCTGGAAAAATGTCATGATTAATTACCAATGCGGTAGATAATGATGACGTCCCGACATATCGAATTTCTCCAAGATATCATTGACATACTTTGTCTGATGGATGAAGATACCATCAGGCAACTGATCGACCTGAAGCCCTTAGAAGAACTTCATTTCTCTCATTAAACTTATTTCAAATTTCTTTTTCATGACTTCTTCAAATTCTTTACACAGTGCATCGTTCGTAGAGCAAAAGATGTTATCATCCACATAGATTTGTACGATCAGCAGATGTCCTTTCACTTCCCGTGTGAAGAGTGTGCTATCAAAGTTCCTCTGGTAAAACCGTTGTTTAAAGATGCTGAGAGTGTGTTTCATACCAGGCTCTCAGGGATTGATGCAACCCGTAATATCCTTATCAAGTAATGTAAAACTTGTCTTTATGCACTGTATCGACAAACCCTGGTGGTAGTCCGACATACACTTCTTCTTTCACTTTTCCGAAAAGAAAAGCTGATTTAACATCCAACGGGTACACAAAACCTTTCCATGACGTAAACGCCAGGAATATGCGGATTGCTGCTCGTCTTGTGACCAGAGCATAAACCTCTGTATAATAAATGCCTTCTTGCTGATGAAAACCTTTGACAACTAGTTGAGCTTTGTCGCGCACAATTACCCCTCGATCATCTCTTTTGCACTTGAAGACCCATTTAGTAGCAATAGCTTTGTGATTAGCCGGTAGGTCAACAAGCCTCCAGACAACAAGCTTTTCGAATTGTTGCAGCTCCTCCTACATTGCATTTATCCAGCTCTCATCGGCAAGTGCTTCCTTATTCAATTTCGGCTCAATCTACGAAATAAGATAACAATGTAAGCACATATCTTGAATTGGTGCAATTTTGGTATAAAAACAACTAAGATCCTTGTTGATCTGATGCGCGTTTTAACTCCAGCTTTCAGTTTTTCGATAATATTCTCCGATGGATGATAGGACAAATTCCTTGGCATTACTTATTAGGAACATTTACTTTGCTCTCCAAATTCGAAATGTTCTGTTCAGCAACCTTGGAGGGGTATGGTCCCAAAAACCATGTGCCTGCGCAAGGAACCATACCCTCAATGCCAACATACTACAAGAATAACCTTGCATGCAATGCGCAACGGTGTGCCATTCTTGAAATTAGCAGGTCACACAATGAACCTTGCACATTCCGCGAAACGGTAAGTTATACCAGAAGCGCTGGTCCCTTGACCCTGTGCTGATAGACAAACCCTGCGCGCAACGCACAACAGTGCTACAACTTTAATACTAGCAGGTCACACAACGAACCTTGCGCACACTGTGCAACGGCAAGTTAGACCGATACTAGCAGGTCGCACAACGAACCTTGCGTACTTGGCGCAACGAGAAGTTAGACCTAGAAGAGCAAGTCCCTTGACCCTGCGCGGATTAAACAACCCTCTAGCCGCGAAGTACTAAAACCTTGCACAAGGACAAGACAAACATGAGAGCAACTCATAGTCTTTAGAACAAAAGGACTTAATCCCTACAACTCTACGCTGGCAAGAGAGCACTAAAAGCCACGTGGAAGGGAAAAGCGCAAAGAGGCGTCGACTACATATAAGGGTATAGAGTGGCAGAGCTTTGACCCAATGGCCGCTCGGTAGGTTGTGTCAGACTGCGTCGCATGAACAGTGATGCAGAGGATAGACTGTACACCAACCAAACTCACGCCAACGACTGTCACACATTCTCCACTTTCGGCTGATGATAGGTCTGACAACAGGGACAACTGCCATGACACGTGGCTTCATTCAACATTCCACAAAGCACACCTCCTGCCAGAGATCATTAATGATCGATGCAGAGGAGACAGAATGGATGTCCCTGATTGTCTGGGCCAGGCCTAAGGCCCATCAGCCCATCTCCTAAATACACCTATCTTTGGCTATAAAATAAGGGTCATGCCTCAAGGTAAATTCATTCAGATACAGCTTACCTAATTATTTGCTAATTGCTTATTACCTTGCACTCCAAATACGATTCTCCCAAATATAATTGTTACTCCGCCTCTGGGTTGTAGACAGCCCATGACGAGGTTAACGGTGTTGCTAGTTTTGCAGATAGTTTGAAGTGTGATCACCCAGAAGAGCGAACGAGAGACAACCTTTCACGCATAAATATTACGCTGTAACTAAGATATCTTCGGATACCTCTCAGTTCAGCCGTTGTTTCTTCATGGCGCCATTCGCTTTTTACTCACTCTTTGCATCTGTTTTCTCGTTTCGTTTTTTCTCTCAAACCTCACTTTCAAATGGCTGATTTTCCATCAAACACACCACGAGGTCCTCGGGCTGAGGGTAAGAACCCAATTCATGTCCCTCGACCCGACGGACAAGTGGAAGAAGTTTCTTCCGGAAATGCTGGTGTTTACGACGACTTAGGTCGTGTGAATATCCCGGTAACTCTCAGAATTCAAATGGAGACTCCCTTCACCAATCACATCGCTCTTACCCCTGGGTGAGACTCTGATGTCTTTGTACATCAAGTCTCAAATGGCCCTGAATGTCGTCTACGCGCAACTCTGTGCGCAAACAAATGCTTCAGCTGCACCGGCGCAGCCACCTACTACTCACGTGCATGCTTCGCCTAAACCACGAGTACTTAGTTATGACTCGCCGGCTGGAGCGAGTGTTCCATCACACTTCCGTACCAGAGAAACAGAGTATTCTAAATCGCTGCCTAAACATGAGTCTCACACTCATAGGCTCCTTCCACTCACGGCTGGGCTCGCGTCCTCTAGATAGGCGGGACACCCAGCGTGAGGAGGGTCGAACATATGGCGAGGGTGATAGCGCCAGTGTGTTTCATCGGCTACCCAAAGATCATGCTTCTTACAAGTCTGCGCCAAGGGCTGTCTACAACCCAGAGGCGGAGTATAATTATAACCTGATCAACAGGCCGGCTGAAGCAGCCGAACACTCAAATTTCACCAAGGAGATCGCGCTCGCACCACTGGAGCGTGCGAAACTTCCCTCCAACATGGGAAAGTACAATGGGTTGACATACCCAGATGACCACCTACGCCTGTAAACAGGCGCAGGTCTAATTGGAGGCTGGACGTTGCCCATGTGGTGCCACTTGTTTGTTCAAACCCTTACAGGCGTTGCGCGCCTATGGTTTGACAACTTACCCGTGGGTAAGCTCACGTCATGGAACGACCTCAAAGATAAGTTCTTGACGCACTCAGCCAACAACGGCGCAGAGATTCCTCTGACGTCATGAACATCTGGCGGTGTGATGATGAAAACCTTGAAGACTTCATCACCCACTACAATAAAGAGCTATTGGAGATTGGAGACGTGCACGAAGGCTTGATTTGTTCACAGTTTAAATACGCTGTCCGCTGCGACGAGATATCAAATTCTTGTCAGGGACTACTGGCCTCCCAAAAAGCTGGGAGAAACTAAGGGCGACAGCAAAGGTATACGTGCAGACAGAGCGCAACCTAAACTCCAGCAGACCTCCCCTCCCCCAATATCGTCCTCAAGACATGAGTAGGAGTTTTGCGAAGAAGAATAAGCAGAATTGGAGGGAGTCCAGCCAAAATCCATCCTACTCACCAGTCGACGCCCGCGCGACCATAATTAAGATTGTTACTCAAAGAGCAATCAAGCAGGATAATCACGATCGTCAGTGGATGCCACTGACGAAAACACCGGCGGAGGTGCTCAGTACGGAAGATCATCAATTCAAACAGCCACCGCCGATGCGCAACAAAAAAGGTCAAGACCCCAACCTTTTTTGCGATTATCACAAAGATACGGGGCATACAACCGACAATTGCATCTCCTTGCTCATGGAGATCGAGAAGGCGCTGAAAAGTGGGAAGGTCACCCACTTACTTCAAAACGTGCACAAGGAGGTGCGCCAGATTACTCGAGGCAGAGAAGGCCCGAGTAACAAGAAGATGGAGGCATCTGTTCATATGATCCAAGGTGGCCCGTCGAGCAAGCGCGGTCATCAGAAGACTTTTATGCCTCACTGGCGCGAGTAACTGTCACACCCCGGATTTCTAACCCAAATCCATATACCGGTGGGCCCGGGTGGGGAGTATCGTGACGTCAGTTTATAACTTCATTGTCAATTAAACATGGCACAACGAAAGTCTTGGAGTAAAATTACTATTACAAACCAAATGTTCGAAATAAAAAATAATATACATGCTCGTAATAGAAGATCCACAGGCGGATCATAAAATGTACAAAAAGAATATAAAACAGACTTCAGGGCAGATCTAAGGATTTGCAAGATCCCTTTATTCACTACCGAGCAGCTTCCGGCCTATTTCGTATTGTACCTGCAGTTTAGTCTTCGGACGATACGTCAGCTTTCGCTAGTAAATACACCTGATTGACTCATTTTGAAAACATTTTAGAAATTATATTTAAGTGCAAAGGACACAAATCTTTTTATAACGTGGGAAAGTTACTTTGTAACCTTGTTAACAGATTCACATGTTTGTCCATATATACAGGGCCCAGTACAGAGACCGAGACATGATTAAATACACACCACTTAGAACTCACAGTGGAGTTACCCAATGTCATGGGTAATTTGCATTTGAGCGTCTGTCAGGTGTATGCCTACACCCCGTGCTAAGGTAGTGGCCATTAACTAATGTAATGAGCCGAGGATATCCAGGACGCGGTAATTTAACCCCTGATGTTTAAGTTATCAAACAAAACTGATTAAAACAGAATATGCGTATTTACTAGCCACAATCCGGCTTTCGATTGATCCCATTTCTGATCAAGCGGTAATAATTTACCGTATCCCAAGCCAGTATAGGGAAAATAAGTCAAGAGTATTTACCTGACCTAGTCTTCTTTTTAATTTCAATAACTAAGCCGTATACAAACGTACTAAGTGCAGATAGGATTTACCGGTAAGGCTCTAGTCTGGATTATGGCATAAGCTAACCAATTAATACTAACGGTCTTTATTTAAGTCATAGACTTAGACCGAGTAGTGTACTTGATCAAAACGTATAACGCTTGATTAAAAGATGATTGGATAGAATGTAGTTTAAACCCGACAAGTACTTTGACTTGCATAATATGGGTAAACAATTAACATTCTGGATTTTGAGATTAAAATGATAAGGTTAAACCCGTTTTGGTTGAATTTCGTAAACTAGTAACGTATAATCAACCGTACACTTATAAACGATAATTGGTAACCGGATAAGTCATGGAAAAGTTCTATATGCCATTTATATTTTAATTAAGTTAAAATATCAGTAAGATATCAACTTATATGCCCGTTAAGGTTTTAAAACGAAACTATGCCTCATAAAGGCATTTCGGTAATTTCATACCATATAAAAGGAACTTGAATATAATTTAATGTTATAATTATAAGTATTCTGGGAAAATAATTTATTAATGATATAATATCAGAAGGATACCAATTATATTTATCTTTTATGACCAAACTATGCACCGAAGGGGCATTTTAGTCATTTTACACAAAGTTTATAAATTATTTGGGATTCTGAGTTTATAACATGTACCTACTGTAAATATTTTTAAAGTAAGTTTTAAAATCAGTAGGTAACAAGTCTTGGTCAATTAATATGGTTTAAAACCATACTATGCGCCGAAACGACGCTTATGTCGTAAAATGACGTCTTATGTGATGTTTAATGAAAACTGACGTTAAGGTCAGATTAAAATGTCTTAGATATGTTATTTAACATAATATATCAGTAGGTAAAAGATTTAACTTGAAAAAATTTGATTAAAACTATTTTTTGAGCCATAAGGGCTAAAATCGACATTTATCAACATAGTTTAACGACCTGTTTGAAAACTCAGTTTGTAACTTGGTTTAACATCCCAAATAATCCTACTTATAATATTACATCAGTAGGAAACTTATTTTCAAGTTCATTATCATTAAAACCTTGATTTATGTAAAAGGAGCATTTTGGTTAAAGATTGCATAATTATGGAACTTGCGCATAAACTTAGATTCTGATTATGATCATGTAACATAACCTCAGAGGGTTATGCTACATTATATTAAAATCATAATGCAACTTTAGATCAATAGGTAACTAATCTAAATTGGGTCAGGATCGAAAGTCAAAGGATAAGTCAAACTTCGTAACTTTGGGTTGCGAACCGACACTAGAACTGAAATTGACGAGCCGAACGTGTTCTTGCATGTTCTGATAATTATTACCAACTTGTTTAAGTGTCAAAAGAGGTTTCATAACATATATAAGATTAATTTATGATTTTTCTGAAAAATTGCCTGTTTGACTTTTTAATAAAATAACTTTGACCCGTCAATTGGTCTAGCAAACATGATCTTTAGGTGGTGCCCTTTATAGGGACTAACACCTACCTTATTACGATCACTTAGCCATGTTCATTTCGAACAATGGCTGGACCATAATGGTCTTAACTGAAAGTAAAGCGTTTTCCGCAAAACGCTTGACTTTTGGCTATAAAAGCCTATAAACGAAAATGCACAAGGAAGGAACACTTACTTGTGATTCCTAGGGTGCAAAAGAACTATGTTGGATGCTCCTTTCAGTTAGGAACTTCCAGAGGAGGGAGAAGAGTGTATGAATGAGAAAGGTGCAAGTGGAAATAGTGAATTTGAACACCTATTTATAGTTGGAGAACTCAAATGAGGTGATGCCAGGTGTTTAGGGGTGTAAGAGAAAGCTTACAAGTGTCTCAAAACGTGCCATAGCAGTTTGGGAAGCCATAGTTTCGATTAAATGGTTTTTGGAGCTCTGTATGGTAGCCAAGCAAAACTTTCTATAGCAGAGGCCTTCTCGCGCCCCGCGAGAGACTCTGGCTTGGTCTCTCACGGCCCGCGACCGCCCTATGGCCAGTTTCAAACTTTGACACTTTTAACCTCGTAACTTATAAAAGCTTCTAAAACCTTCTAAAACACCTTTTTGGCACTTTTAGCCCTCCGTAGGCAATACTTGGCATACCCGGGATTATGCCCGGACATTGTCGAGCTCTCGGTTCATTAAAAGGTCACTCAGAGGTATAAATTAACATGTTGACACTTTTAATCCCTCCATTATCCAACTTTCAAATATTTACAAAATTGAACGCTCTAGTCCAAAAAATGGCACATATGAGAGTTAGGACTTCGCAAAGGATCACTCAGAGGTTTATTATAAGCATGTTGACTCCGATGTCACTCAGAGGCTGGGCATGTTGAAATATTAGTCACTCAGAGGCCAAGTTTTAAGCATGTTGGCATATCAGTCACCCAGAGGCTAATGTTTTATGCATGTTAACATCAGACCGTCACTAAGAGGCTCAGTTTGAGCATGTTGACGCCTTTAGTCCATATTGGTCTTTAATAGACTATATTTAAAATTACAACACGTGTCATTATACTATTGGACACGGTTTTTACAGGGTGTTACATCCTCACCCCCTTAAAGGAAATCTCGACCTCGAGATTTTATTCAAAAAGATGGGGGTACTTTTGTCGCATAGTGGACTCAACCTCCCATGTATACTCGGGATCTCTAAAAGCGTCCCACTTAACCTTTACTATAGGTATCATTTTCCTTCGAGCTTCTTAACCTGTCGATCCTCGATTGAAATTGGTTTCTCAACGAACCTCAGGTTTTCATCTATTTGCACATCCTTGTGTGACATTGCTAGCGACTCATAGGCTACACATTTCTTAAGATTACTGATGTGGAACACATCATGGATTCCACTTAGCTCCTCTGGCAATATGAGCTTATAAGCTACAGTGCCGACACATTCGATTATCTCGAATGGTCCAATGTATCTTGGGCTCAACTTGCCCTTCTTTCCGAAGCGCATCACACCTTTCTAGGGTGATGCTTTTAACTTGACGTTGTCCCCTACTTGGAACTTAAGAGGTTTACGCCTCTTGTAAGCATAGCTCTTCTGCCTGTCCCTGGCAGCTTTGAGACAATCACGGATTTGCACAATCTTTTCCGTGGTCTCCACGACAATCTCTGGTCCTGATAGTTGGGCTTCCCCAACTTTTGCCCAACACACGGGCGTTCTACACTTTCTCCCATACAAGGCCTCAAAAGGAGTAGTCTTGATGCTTGTATGATAACTATTATTGTAGGAGAATTCTATTAGGGGTAAGTGGTCATCCCAACTTCCACCTAAATCAATCAGACATGCCCTAAGCATGTCTTCCAGTGTCTGGATAGTACGCTCACTTTGTCTTTCGTCTCTGGGTGGTAAGCCGTACTAAAGTTCAATCTTGTGCTTAAAGATTGTTGGAAACTTTTCCAAAAGTGGGATGTGTATCTAGTATCTCTATCATATACAATAGATGCCGGCACTCCGTGTAGGGACACAATCTTGTCCACATACAACTTAGCCAATTTGTCTAAATTATACGTTTCCTTAATTGGCAAGAAATGTGCTGACTTAGTCAGCCTCTCCACAATGACCCATATAGTGTCATTTCCACTTTTGGTCTTAGGTAACTTGGTAATCAAGTCCATAGTTACCATATCCCATTTCCATGTGGGAATTTCCAATTGCTGTAGAAGTCCTGACGGCTTCTGATGTTCGGCCTTAACTTGCGAACACATGAAACACTTAGCTACATAAGTGGCTATGGATTTCTTCAAACAAATCCACCAATAATACTTTTTCAGATCTTGATACATCTTGTCACCTCCGGGTGAACTGAGTATCTTGAACTATGCGCTTCTTGGAGGATTAGATCTCTATGTCCCCCAAAGATTGGAAACCAGATTCTTCCATTGAATCTAAGGATTCCATCCTTTCCAGGCGCTAACTGATCCACAGTTTTGCCTAATCCCTCAATAGGAATATTAGCCTCTAATAGGGCTTGCTTTTGCGCATCTAATAACTTCTCATTCAAGTTATTTTTTCAGCTCAATATTCTTGGCATTAATCCTAATGGGCTTAACCCTTTCCTTGCGACTCAAGGCATCAGCAACGACATTTATCTTGCGGGGATGATAGTGAATTTCGCAATCATAATTTCATTAAGTGTTTCCATCCAACGGCGCTATCGCATGTTCATTTCCTTCTGATTGAACAGATGTTGGAGGCTCTTATGGTCAGTGTATATAATACACTTTGTGCCATATAAGTAATGTCTCCATAACTTAAGAGCAAATACAACAGCACCCAATTCCAAATCATGGGTGGTGTAATTCCTTTCGTGCACCTTTAATTGTCATGATGCATAAGTAATCACTTTGCCTTTTTTGCATTAGCACACAGCCCATGCCAGTGTGCGAGGCATCACAGTAAACAACAAAATCCTCAATACCCTCAGGTAGAGATAACACAGGAGCATTGCTCAACTTGTGTTTCAGAATCTCAAAAGATTCTTGTTGTTTTGTACCCCAATTAAATTTAATATTCTTACGGGTCAAGGTAGTTAAAGGAGTCGCTATCCTTGGAAAGTTCTCAATGAACCTCCTGTAGTATCTAGCTAATCCTAGGAAACTACGAACCTCCGATGGGGTCTTGGGCACTTCCTAATTCATTATGGCTTCTATTTTGTCGGGATCCACTTGGATACCACGCTCACTTACCACATGCCAAAGAAATTGGACTTCTCTAAGCCAAAACTCACACTTAGAGAATTTAGCATAAAGCTTCTCTTGCCTTAGCAGTTCTAAGATGCACCGAAGATGTTTCTCGTGATCAACTTGATTACGAGAGTGGATAAGTATGTCGTCTATGAAAAGAATGACAAACTTATCTAAATATGGTTTGCAGACTCTATTCATGAGACCCATGAATGCTGCAGATGCATTTGTGAGCCCAAAAGGCGTCACCAAGAATTCAAAATGATCATATCGGGTTCTGAAGGCAGTCTTAGGAACATCTTCACTTCTAACCTTCAGTTGATGATATCCAGATCTTAAATCAATATTGGAGAAATAACTCGCCCCTTGAAGTTAGTCGAATAAATCGTCGATCCTGGGCAATGGATAACGGTTCTTGATTATTATTTTGTTCAGCTCATGGTAATCAATGCACATCCGCATTGAACCGTCTTTCTTCTTAACGAAGAGGATGGGAGCTCCCCAAGGTGAGGAACTAGGCTGTATAAAGCCTTTCTCTAAGAGTTCATCTAAGTGTGTCCTCAACTTCTTCATTTCTGTTGGTGAGAGCCTGTATGGAGCTCCGGTAACAGGTACTGATCCTGGCAGGATATCAATTCTAAACTCCACTTGTCTATCCGGAGGTAGGCCTGATAATTCTTCAGGAACACATCGGAATACTCTTAGATAATTGTTAGGTCTTCAATATTTGGCTTAGGCTCATTAATGGTAACTTGTGCCATGTATATGACATAACCTTTTCTCCAAAACTTGGATGCCTTAAATAACGACACTTTGTCTGGCAATCCATAGTGTGAGTCTCCAGGGATGGTGATCATTTCACCAGATGGGGTTTTAATTTCAATGAGTTTCTTATCGTAGGCAAGGCGGGCTTGGTTACGAGATAACCAATCCATTCCTAAAACTATATCGAACCCCGCCAATTTCATTGGCAAAAGAGAGATAGGAATGGAATGATTCTTAATGGATATAGAACCTCCATCAAGAAGGGAAGATGCTGGTTCTAAACTTCCATCAGCAAGTTCTATCTCATAAGTTTTATCTAGAGTTCTTATGGATAAGTTTAACAGTTTACTAAACTTATGATCGACAAAAGATTTATCTACACGCGAACCGAAAAGAACTTTAGCATAAATATTGTTAATGAGGAATGTACCTGTTATGACATTGTTGTCATTAACAGCCTCTCTTGCAGTTATCTGAAAGGCACGAGCATTCTCCTTCTTGGCCTCTCCTGGCTTTGCATTATTATTCTTAAGAATCTTAGGCAGTAGTCTTAATATGCCCTTTTTCATTGCAAATGTAGCAGACAACATCCTTAAGATCCTTGCATTCTGGGTCTTATGTCCCTTTCTCTTACAAATACCACAGGGTTTGGCTTGTGGAACATAATTACACTGTCCCTAGTGTCTGCGGTTGCAAGTCTTGCACGTTGGCGTCACAGTTGACTTGTCTTGGTTCCTTTTGAACCCTAATCTCCCTTTATTCTTCTTATTAAATCTTTGGGAGTTGTCATCTTCTCTCTTTCTTTTCCCACCAGTTTGAGTCTTAACTGAATTTTGCCTTACTAGATCAAGGGTAAGGGAGAGAGATAGGTCAATAGCGGACCTATAGGTACTAGGATGTGCAGCCTTTACCATGCCCTTAATTTGAGGAGCTAATCCTTTGATAAAACGCGTAATGCGTTTGGTTTCAGGGTGATCAGATAGGAAACTAACCTAGATAGGGAGTTGAAATCAGAAACATATTTCCGACAATCTAGGTTTTTCATAGAAAGAAGACAAAAAGTCTGTCTCTAGTTTCTCCACCTCATGAGGTGGGCAGTAAGTTTCCTTAACAAGGTCCACAAACTTGAACCATCTGAAATTATAAAGGTGTACTTTACCTATAGACTGGATCATGGCTTTCCACCAGATTAGGGCATCGCCCTTAAAGGACTATGATACATACTTGACCACATCCTTATCAGGACAACTGCTGATATCTACGATTGTCTCCATCTCATCTAGCCATTTTAAGGCTTCCACAGCTCCTTTCTCCCCATTAAAGTCTCGGGGTTTGCAGGAGACGAAATACTTATAGGTACATCCGTCTCTAACAGATCGGGACTTATCAGTGAAATTTATTTTCTTTGGTTCACTTTTCGCATTCGAAAAGTGAACGGAGCTCTCCTTTTGAGATGAGGATGGGGTAACCGATAATGGTTTAGAGCGAGTAGCACTCGACTCTTTAAGCTTTTCTATGGCCTTTCCCATGGCCTTTTCAATAGCCGTGTCAATGCGAGCTTGAAAATTATCGTTATCAATATCTATGTTTTCAGCTTTGTTAGAGTTAACATCTCGGTGGCTACTTTGTGCCTCATTTGAGTTAGTCATCTTTAAGCCTTGGGTTCTATATACCAATAAAACTTCATTTAGCCATGGTATTTCAACCATATTGGCTTTAAACATTGGATATAACAATCCATTGCCTTATTCTAGTGTGAATAACATCACAACTCTTAGGCTTAACATAGCTATATTTGGCCTAGGTCTTAATAGGACCATCAAAGGCAAATGACAATCTGGACATAGTTCGTATATTACTAGACAGTGGATCGTAATGTCACAACTATCATTGTCGTATTCGACAATTATATCTAGCTCTCAAGCTTGTCACGAAGGACATAAAATGGGCACATAGGCCTGTCACTAATGGACATAAAATATGGCACATAGGCCTGTCACTAATGGTAATAAAATATGGCATATAGGCCTGTCACTAATATGGACATGAAATATAGCACATAGGCCTGTAACTAATGGAGCACATAGGCCTGTCACTAATGGACATAAAATATGGCACATAGGCATGTCACTAATGGACATAAAATATGACACATAGACCTGTCACTAACGGACAAAAATATGGCACATAGGCCTGTCACTAATGGACAAAAATATGGCACATAGGACTGTCACTAATGGACATAGAATTTGGATAGGGGTTATATTAACCACAGCTGTCGTTGTCATTTTTGACAATATAATATTGCTAAAGGCAAATCCTCATGGATGTTTATTCATAGCCCTAAGGGCAATGCAAACACT
Source organism: Scalesia atractyloides (assembly GCA_947069175.1). Classification (NCBI taxonomy): domain Eukaryota; kingdom Viridiplantae; phylum Streptophyta; class Magnoliopsida; order Asterales; family Asteraceae; genus Scalesia; species Scalesia atractyloides. Next base: position 31,579,966 of record CAMTDV010000022.1, read on the forward strand.
AAATGGATGTTTAATCATAGCCCCAAGGGCAATGCATCACTAATGGATGTTTATTCATAGCCCCAAGGGCAATACATCACTAATGGATGTTTATTCATAGCTCCAAGGGCAATACATCACTAATGGATGTTTAATCATAGCCCCAAGGGCAATACATCACTAATGGATGTTTAATCATAGCCCTAAGGGTAATACATCACTAATGGAAGTTTATTCGTCGCCCCAAGGCAATACATCACTAATGGATGTTTATTCATAGCCCCAAGGGCAATACATCACTAATGGATGTTTAATCATAGCCTCAAGGGCAATACATCACTAATGGATGTTTATTATCATCGCACTGATGATATTATCCGGGATCAAATTTGATCACGTAGGCTATAAAAGGTTAGGACATAGTCCATTACCTAGAAGGCTAGTGTGATTCCCCAAGTCACACTACCAAGAGTATGAACATTCTTGAATGTTAACATAAGAGTACCTTAATGGTTGATTAATAGTCCCGGTCGCATTGACCTTAATGACTTGAAGGCTTGAACTTAAGTCCACCACCTCTGGATAGAAGGATAACTTCCCTTAACTATCCTGATAGAATACCCCTTCGTACTTAACCATCATTTATAAATTGGGCAAATGTGTGGTCTGTGCCACTTGGCTAATCAAAACCATTAAGATCTTTTTGGAATTATATCGCAGAGCATAAATTTCGAGTAAAATCGAGACGCTCGTTTGAAGAGGATGAATACATATATATAATTCCAAAATACTTCATTAAATTTCAAATAGAAATTACAATACTTAGAAATAACGAAATAAACAGTCCATGCAAGGACTTAAAGGAATATAAAATGTCCACGTAGGGACTAAAGAAATAACAATGTCCTTGCAGGGACTACATATAATTATAAAAGACTTCACTCGTCCTTCTTCCCCTTGACCAACTTGGAGAGTTTCTTGAAGAACTTGTTTGTCTTCTTCTCCATTTTCTCCGCTTGCTGCTGCATTTCTTTCATCCGTTCGAGAGTTTCTTGAAGGCCTCATTAATGGCCCGAGTGGTGGCGGAGGTTGTGGTTGTGGCATAACCGGATACTGGTACCCATAAGTTGGATATCCAGTTGGTTGATAAGCAGGTGGGAAAGGAGACGGGTAAAGTGCGTTGTGCATATCTGCTTGCATATAGGGGTCTTGTGACCATGCTTGATAGTCTATTGGTGTAGATGTGTTGAAAGGATCATATCTAGTCGTGTCTGGATACGTGGGGATTTGGTTACTATAACCTGATGGTGGTGGTTGAACTGCGGGTGTTGGTGTTGGTTCCACCATAGGTGAGATGTTAGAGGGTCCACCCGTTTGTGGGTCCTCTTGAATCGTGGGGTAGGAATTGGGCAAAGGTAGCAGCGATCCCGACCTTTGTCCTGCACGTACTGACATACGTGCTCCACGCTTCCTCCTTGGTGGTTCAGGTGGTGGTTGAGGTTGGTCCACTGGTTCCATGTGGACATCTTCTTGTATCGAAGGTGGTTGAGAATGATGGGAAGGAGTGTGGGCGAAGGTGAATTGGTTCCAATATTGGTCCCACTCATTAAGACCTTGGTAAGGCGATCCGACATAAGAGTTTGAATCGCTTGAAATTTCTATAGGATGCGTATTCGATCCCGACGGTGGCATCTCCGGGTCGGAGTCCTCGTCCATAGGGTTTGGCTGGTCCAATTGATTTTGATCGGCTGGAGGCGTGTTAAAGTAGTGGTTAGGGTTAAATTCTTCATGATAGGAATGATGGGAATGGTGAGAATGGTGGGAATGATAGGAGTGGTGAGAGTGGTAAGAATTTTGGGAATGTGGGGGCGAGTGTCTATGAGAGACAAGTGTCTTTTGGTTGCCAAGGAGATGAATCTCCTGATTCTTGGTAAGAATCTGAGTTGTGAGGTTGAGGAGGGATGCGCTTCGATGGTCCTCCCCCTCATTGGACCTTTTCCTCTCCCACTTTGTCCTTGTACACGTGGCGGCATTTTCCTGTTAAAAATAATTCAAAAACAACACTAATAACTTAATAATGAATTGAATAATCCTAGGACAATGCCTAGACTCGGAAGTCTAAGGAAGTGCTCATGTAAGTTTGAGATTAAACACAAGAAGGATAGTGTTTAATTCTCTCAAACGTTGGCTCTGATACCAACCTATGACACCCCGGATTTCAAACCCAAATCCATATACCGGTGGGCCCGGGTGGGGAGTATCATGACGTCAGTTGATAACATCATTGTCAATTAAACGTGGCACAGCGGAAGTCTTGGAGTAAAATTACTATTACAAACCAGATGTTCGAAATACAAAATAATATACAGGCTCGTAATAGAAGATCCATAGGCGGATCTAAATGTACAAAAAGAATATAAAACAGACTTTAGGGCAGATCTAAGGATTTGCAAGATCCTCTTATTCACTACCGAGCAGCTTCTGGCCTATTTCGTATTGTACCTCCAGTTTAGTCTTTGGACAATACGTCGGCTTTCGCTGGTAAATACACCCGACTGACTCATTTTGAAAACATTTTAGAAATTAGATTTAAGTGCACAGGGCACAAATCTTTTTATAAGTTGGGAAAGTTACTTTGTAACCTTGTTAACAGATTCACATGTTTGTCCATACATACAGGGCCCAATATAAAGACCGAGACATGATTAAATACACACCACTTAGAACTCACTGAGGAGTTATCCCCAACGTCTTGGGTAATTTGCATTTGAGCGTCTGTCAGGTGTATGCCTACACCCCGCGCTAAGGTCGTGGCCATTAACTAATGTAATGAGCGAGGATATCCAGGACACGGTAATTTAACCCCCGATGTTTAAGTTATCAAACAAAACTGATTAAAACAGAATATGCATATTTACTAGCCACAATCCGGCATTCGATTGATCCCATTTCTGACCAAGCGGTAATAATTTACTGTATCCCAAGCCCGTATAGGGAAAATAAGTCAAGAGTATTTACCTGAGCTAGTCTTCTTTTTAATTTCAATAACTCAGCCGTATACAAAGTACTAAGTGCAGATAGCATTTACCGACAAGGCTCTAGTCTGGATTATTGCATAAGCTAACCAATTAATACTAACGTTCTTTATTTAAGTCATAGACATAGACTGAGTAGTGTACATGATCAAAACGTATAACGCTTGATTAAACGATGACTGGATAGAATGTAGTTTAAACCTGACAAGTACTTTGACTTGCATAATATGGGTAAACAATTAACATTCTGGATTTTGAGATTAAAATGATAAGGTTAAACCCGTTTTGGTTGAATTTCGTAAACTAGTTACGTATAATCAAGCATACCCTTATAAGCGATAATGGGTAACCGGATAAGTCAAGGACAAGTTCTATATGCCATTTATATTTTAATTAAGTTAAAATATCAGTAGGATATCAACTTATATGCCCGTTAAGGTTTTAAAACGAAATTATGCCTCATAAGGGCATTTCGGTAATTTCATACCGTATAAAAGGAACTTGAATATAAGTTTAATGTTATAATTATAAGTATTCTAGGAAAATAATTTATTTATGATATAATATCAGTAGGATACCAATTATATGTGTAATTTATTTTTTATGACCAAACTATGCACCAAAACGGCGTTTATGTCGTAAAATGATGCTTATGTGATGTTTAATGAAAACTGACCTCAAGGTTATATTAAAATGTCTTAGATATGTTATTTAATATAATATATCAGTAGGTAAAAGAATTATCTTGAAAAGATTTGATTAAAACTATTTTATGAGCCACAAGGGCTAAAATCGTCATTTATCGACATATTTTAAGGACCTGTTTGCAAACTCAGTTTGTAACTTGGTTTAACATCTCAAATAATCCTACTTATAATATTACATTATTAGGAAACTTATTTTCAAGTTCATTATCATTAAAACCTTGATTTATATAAAAAAGACATTTTGGTCAAAGATGGCATAATTATGGAACTTGCGTATAAACTTAGATTCTGATTATGATCATGCAATATAACCTTATAGGGTTTTGCTACATTATATTAAGATCATAATGCAACTTTAGATCATTAGGTAACTAATCTAAATTGGGTCAGAATCGAAAGTCAAAGCAGAAGTCAAACTTCGCGACTTTCGGTTGCGAACCGACCCTAGAACTGAATTGACGAGCCGAACATGTTCTTGCATGTTCTGATAATCATTACCAACTTGTTTAAGTTTCAAAACAGGTTTTATAACATATATAACATCAATTTATGATTTTTCCAAAAAATGGCCTGTTTGATTTTTAATATCATAACTTTGACCCGTCAATTGGTCTAGCAAACTTGATCTTTAGGCGGTGCCCTTTATAGGGACTAACAATGGCTGTTCATTTTGATCACTGGCTGGATTATAATGGTCTTAACCGGAAGTCAAAGCGTTTTCCGCAAAATGCTTGACTTTTGGCTATAAAAGCCTATAAACGAAAATGCACAAGGAAGGAACACTTACTAGTGATTCCTAGGGTGCAAAAGAACTATGTTGGATGCTCCTTTCAGTTAGGAACTTCCAGAGGAGGGAGAAGAGTGTATGAATGAGAAAGGTGCAATTAGAAATGGTGAACTTGAACACCTATTTATAGTTGGAGAACTTAAAGGAGGTGATGCCATGTGTTTAGGGGTGTAAGAGGAAGCTTACAAGTGTCCCAAAATGTGGCATAGCAGTTTAGGAAGCCATAGTTTTGATTAAATGGTTTTTGGAGCTCTGTATGGTAGCCAAGCAAAACTTTCTGCAGCAGAGGCCTTCTCGTGCCACGTGAGAGACCCGGCTGGTCTCTCGCAGCCCGCGACCGCCCTATGGCTATTTTCAAAGTTTAAACAATTTTAACCCCTTAACTTATAAAAGCTTCTAAAACCTTCTAAAATACCTTTTTGGCACTTTTAGCCCTCCGTAGCCAATACTTGGCATACCCAGGATTATGCCCGGACATTGTCGAGATCTCGGTTCGTTAAAAGGTCACTTAGAGGTATAAATTAACATGTTGACACTTTTAATCCCTCCATTATCCAACTTTCAAATATTTACGAAATTGAACCATCTAGTCCAACAAATGGCACATATGAGAGTTAGGACTTCGCAAAGGATCACTCAGAGGCTTATTATAAGCATGTTAACTCCGATGTCACTCAGAGGCTGGGCATGTTGACATATTAGTCACTCAGAGGCCAAGTTTTAAGCATGTTGACATATCAGTCATGCAGAGGCTAATGTTTTATGCATGTTGACATCGGACCATCACTCTGAGGCTTAGTTTGAGCATGTTGACTCCTTTAGTCCTTATTGGTCTTTAATTTGACTATACTTAAAATTACAACACGTGCCATTATACTATTGGACACGATTTTTACATTGTGTTATAGTAACAGGTCATCTTCCCGGTAGTTCTAGAGGGCCGCAAGAGGACCGTCTGGTCATGATTACTTGCATCTTTGGCCATTATCACACGGATTACATGTTCATAGACCCGGGAAGCTCTATGGACATCATATGTGAACAGTGCTTTAACAGTTGGACCTAGAAGACAAGGCGCGCTTGGAGCGGTAAACTTCCCACTGACTGGTTTCTGCAACGAAGCTGTCTTTCCACTGGGTCAAATCTCATTTCCGGTAAATCTTTCCGATGGCTACACTCGCGCATGGTCTCGGTCAACTTCATGGTCATGCCTGCTACATCCCATGACGTGTTGCTGGGCCGGCGCGCCCAAAGAGAGTTCAGCATGATCGCTTCCACTCCTCATGCTGCCTGCGGTTTTCCAAAGAAATCGGGGTGGCCATCATGAAACGGAGGAAGGAGATCATGTCCATCGAAGAGGAACCACCGACGAAGCTACCGAAGTCATTGTCCATGGCGAGCCAAAGAAGTGGGTACTAAACAACAAGTACCCGGAACAAACAGTGCTGTTAGGACCCGCCATGACCCCCGTAGTTAAGGCGCGAAAAAACTTTTGTTCCTCAACGTAGATATTTCTCTTGGTCGATGGCGGATATGACAGGGGTACCGAGGAAATTTGCTGAGCATGCACTTCACACATTCCCTTCAGTCATCCTTCATTCAGAAGAAGCACAGTTTCGGTCCTGAAATACCCAAGCATGAATGAGCAAGTTTCAGAGCTCCTCCAAGTCGGCATCATCATAGAAGTATGCTATCAGACATGGGTAGCCAACCCAGTCATGGTCTAGAAGCACAACGGAGTTGGCGCATGTGCGTCGATTTCAAAGATCTGAACAAGGCATGTCCTAAGGACTGCTACTCTTTACCCGAAATTGACAAAAAGGTGGACTCCCTCGCTTCACTCAGGTGGAAATGCTTCCTTGACTACTACAAAGGCTACCACCAGATATAAATGAAGAAAGAGGATGAAGACAAACCACATTCCGCACTGAAAAGGGAATCTTTTGCTACACAAAGATGCCCTTTGGATTACGTAACAAAGGAGCCACCTACCATCATTTAATGGACCATGTCTTCAGAGATGATATTGGCGAAACCGTAGAGGTGTACATTAATGACCTTGTCATCATGAGCTCGGACGAGGAGAAGATGCTGACAAATATTCAGAAAACATTTGCATCCTTGCGCTAGGCAAACCTGAAGCTGAACCCCAGTAACTGCTCGTTTGGAATGGAAGAAGGAAAATTCTTGGGATTCATCGACCATCAAAGAAATGCAACGGTTGGCTGGCCGATTAGCGGGGCGATTGGCTGCGGTGAACAAGTTCCTGGCGAACCACGCGATGAAGTCCTTCCCATTCATCAGCACTTTAAGAAATTGTGTCAAGCTAAACAAGTTTCAGCGGACTCTGGATGTGGAGAAAGCCTTCACACAAATGAAGGAGTGCTTGATTCAACTACCTACGCTCACGGCACCACAAAAGAACGAGCGCAAGAGTGTGAGGTTGTACAGAACCCAGTGCCGGTCACAGACGACTGCGCATGGATACTTCACATAGATATCGCATCCAATGATGATGGCGCAGGGGCAGGTCTTCGTCTAATAAGCCCCAATAACAAAGAATTCACCTATACCATCAGGTTGGATTTTAAAAGCACGAATAATGAAGCTGAGTATGAAGAGTTTTTGGTAGGCCTTCGTTAGCCATCAAAATGGGTGCACGGAATTTGGAAGCACATGTCGATTCCCTTTTAGTCGCAGGACAGGTCAACGGCCTATACGACGCAAAAGGCGAAACGATGGCCCTATATCTTGAACAGGCGCAAGCTTTGATAACCAAATTCCAAAGCTTCAAAATAACCCATGTCAACCGAAGCGAGAATAAACATGCCGACGCGCTCAACAAATTGGCTGCTACAAGCTTCAAGCACCTCGCACGTGAAGTGCTCATTGAGGTACTCAAGAACACTTCTGTTCCTTTGCGTCAAGTAAACATCATCGAAATGGGGGCTCCTTCCTGGATGTCTCCCATAATCATATTCTTGCAATACGGGACCCTCCCCGAAAACATGGTAGAAGAAAGAAAAGTCCAGAACAAGGCACTCAACTACGAAATAGCGAACGGTATCCTTTACCGGAAGTCATACCTTGGACCTCTTCTCCGCTACGTTGACCCGCAAGATGCGCAATAGTTGATCCGCAAAATACATGAAGGGTTATGCGGACGCCGGTCCGTGCATGGTTGTTGCAAAGATCATGTACGCCGGCTACTACTTGCCTGACATGCACTTAGATGAAGTCGAGACGCTATGGAAATGCGCATCATGCCAGCGCCATGCGCCGAAGACGTTGCGCCCCAAGAGTCCATTGATCCCAGTGACAACAGCATGGCCCTTCCAGCAATCGATATGGTGGGACCTTTCCCAGATGCCCCAGGCGGTGGTGAAGTTTATAATCGTCGCCGTCGATTACTTCACCAAGTGGGTAGAAGTAAAACCCCTTGCATCCACCACAGCAACTGTAGTTCGGAAATTCATTGGGAGCACATCATTTGCCGCTTTGGGTTACCCTTTCGCATAGTCAGTGATACGGCCCCAACTTTGCAGCTGAAGAACTACAACAATGGATGAAGGAAATGCATATCGAGCATGTTTTCGCTTCGGTCGTGCGTCCCCAAGGTAATGACCAAGTGGAAAGTATAAACAAGAGTATCATTGAAGGGATACAGATGAGACTGGGGACGGCACGAAGAGGCTGGGTAGATGAGTTTCCAAATATCCTTTGGGCTCATCGAACTATGCCAAAAACAAGCACCGGCGAAACTCCTTTCAGCCTAGTGTATGGGACGGAGGCAGTGATTTCCAACAAAAATGGCCTCCCATCACCACGCATGCTAGTTGTGCAAAGCCAGAACAATGAAGACGAGCACAGGCTCGACTTGGACGTCTTAGAAGAAAGGCACGAAAACACCGCAATCAATGAAGCAAAGTACTAATCCAAGCTCGAGAAATACTACAATGCGCGAGTCTGCATATGTACCTTCCTACATGGCGATTTTATTCTATGCGACAACGAAGCGTCGCTGAAAGTCCTAGAAAACTTGCACCTAAGTGGGAAGGCCCTTACATAATCCATAAAGTACTAGGAAAGGGTGCTTACACCCTCAAACATTTGGACGAGACAAACATTCCTAGGACCTGGAATGCGCAACAGCTAAGGCAGTGCTACATGTAAATCAGCAAACCTATTATCTTATTGTCTACTCTGTACATGGCTCTTATGCCTTACTGCTAATAAAGACAATGTATACATGAATTTCTTTATCTAGATGTTTTGTTACAAATGTGCGAAAGTACTTTGGGTTTACGCAAAAACACCTTGGTACACAATGACTCATGAACAAAAATTCACTACCTACTGCATGCACATGGGAGGGGATGTTCATACACGAGTTCATGATCAGTTTTATTCGCTATACCTACACAAAGCCGTTATCTTCAAGCAAATATTGTAACTTGAAATAAAACATCCACTTCATTAAACGATAAAAGATATGTACAAGCATGCACAACGCGCAGTTATATCGAAGATATTACAATCAACATCCTACCCTATTCCTCACTTTCTTCAACTTCGACTGCATCCGAGAATATGTCTTTCAGACAATCAACAAAGTCATCATGTTGGAGCGCTTCGCTCACCAAATCCATCACCGGCAGTTGAAGACGGTCATATTCCCGCTTAGGTTGGGAGGAGACAGCTTCGGTATCGACTCCACGAGTGGAAGCACGGCTGATATCCCATTGTACGTCCAGCGCATGAGTGACATGGTGTACACACTCAGCGTAGCCCTGCGCATACCCATCATGGCGAGTAGTGACCATCAGCTTGGCCATTGCGTCGTCCAACTCTATCGGGTTGAGGATAGAGTTTGCGATCTGCAATACGAGGAAAACAGGGTGAGAATCAAGACAAAGTGATCAAAATAACAACGGAGAACTTACATTGACAACTCCATGCTGTTGCATCCACAATATATTGTTGGTCAGCGACTCCACCACAGACTCGAAGATGGCACGGGCAGCTTCAGAATCTTCCAGTTTTTTCTCGCCCGCGCCCACCTTGACCTCCGCCAGGTAGATCCTCTCCTTATCCTCCAGGTGCCTGCGTTGTAATTCAGCCTTTTCTACCAAGGCCACCTGGAGATCCTTTTTCGCACCCTCAAGTGCGGTACAGGCCTCACCTGGTTACGTACAACAAGGTTAGCTTGACCACCTATGGATCAATACAAAATAAAAAAGGGCAAATTTCTTACCTCCTTTTGCTCACAACGTTCGCAGTGCGCCCTGGCCTCCGTGGCCGCAGCATCCGCTGCCTCTTTTTCCTTCTTTAAGCGTGCAACCTCGGCGAGCAAGCTCACAATTTCATCCCTGAATGATTTTTTCTCGTTATTATCTTTTTACAGGCCTCCCCCACCGCTTGCGCTCCTCCGTAAGGGTGGCAGCGAGCCTTCCGCCTTCTTTTTCCACCCCAGCACGGACCATTCTTTTGTCCGATGGGCTTCGGCAAACCTTACCTTTCAGCATCCAGCTCAGTTTTTTGTGCATCCACTTGGGCTCGCTCCTGGACCAGATCTGCTTTGGAAGCTTCAAATTTTCTTGTTCTTTATGCATGCTTCGCCACTCCCTGATAATCTTGTGCATATTGGAGGCGGAGCTAGCTGCTGCCTGGAGGTACGCGCGGTAAGTTTGTTCATGACCCTGCTCAGCACGCGTGCGCACCATTGCTGGGGGAACGCACCTTTAAGCCACTCACGGTACACCGGCTAGTGAGAGAAGTCATCTCCTTTCTTCAGCTTCCACACAAAGTTGTGGATCTCATCAGCACGGCCTTTAGTATAAGACTTGTAATAATAATCACCCAGGGTTTCGTCCGGGCGGATTGGGGACCTTTCGGCAGAAGGACTTCCCCTATATCCTCTGACCTCACCCTCAGGTGCTGGCTCTGCTGCATGAGCCCCCTATGGAGCATCTTCCTCAACCACCTCCTCAGCCTCAACACCACCATCAACTTCTTCCACCACCTCAAACTTTTCCACCATCACATGACCACCCTCCAGCACTTCAAGCTCTACGGCCTCAACCTCTACCTGCACCTCCATCACCCCGAAAATTGGTTCCCCACCCTGTGCGCTTGACGTTTGCGCCGTTTTAGCCATAGGTGGGAGCATTAAAATGTCAACGGGCGCGGCCGGGTGGTGGGAGCAACAAAAACTATTTCATTTCCCCTACAAGATGACAAACAGTTAGACAAGTACAACAAGAAGAAAAGTGGTGTAAAAAAACAAGTCAAAAGGTGTTTAATCAAGGAAAGTTTAGCGGCTAACACGTTCAAGCTCCCATGCTTCCCTATAATCTTCGGTGCAACCTTTTTGGAGGGCTGCGTGGAGATATCACTCTTGGGAGCCCTCTTCCTTTTAAGGGGCTCTAGGCTAGACTCTACCTCCATAGGGTCGTCCGGGTTAGCAGCCGGAATCACTAAAGGCTCTGGCTTACGCTTCTTCAACCCTATAGGTGCGAGAACCTCCAAAGAATCAGAGACTACTACATAGTCATTCCAAGTGTCTGGCACAAAACCTTACCTTTGGGCGGGTCCGCTTTGGGCTGAGCAGCCTTCTTCCCACCACCACGCTGGGCCCCGCGCGCCTCTTTTTTTGGGGTCCGGGCCAATGCCTATGTTCTTTAAAGCGCCTGCATAATGGCGAAACACAATAATTGATATGCAAAGATGTAAACACTTAAAACTATGAAAGCTTACCAGTCTCAGGCGCGGGGGCCGCCAAATCCTCATTCCTGGGAAGCTCAAAGTTCCCCAGGATTTGCGCGTACCATGTTGGCTCCTCGGGCCAAGGGCGACGTTCTCAATCTGCCCCTGCTCCCCTTGGAACACCACAACATACATCGCCATTCCTGCAAAGAAAGCGCATACAATTAGTCTGCGCACAAGGAGGTTTCAAGATATAATGAAAAAAATGAGACAAAGGTACTTACTTTCCTCCCCCTCCATATAAACGGGCCTCTCCTGGCAGTTGGGTTTCCAGACCAAACTCATACCCGCCGCCACCAACGCCCTCTCCGGCAGTTGGACCGCCAGGATGTCCTTAAGTTCCTTATACAACGACTCTGCCACTAGTATAGGAGAGGTCTAAACAGCTATATCCTCTACCTCCCGGAAGTGCATCCGGAGGGGTATAACGCCGACCTTCACATAAAAAATTTTGCTTTCCAATCATGAAAAGACTTGGGGGGAGAGAGCAAAATCTTCTTGGCCTGGATGCGATGCTGAAAAGAATAAAACCCCATGGAGCAGTGTAATTGGAAAAAAAATCCCAAACCGGTCAACGGTTGGGGTAATACCCATCGACCTACATAAAAAATCAAAATGTTTGATCCTCAACATACCCATTGGATTGAGTTCAGAGATGTGGAATTAGTAAAAACCCAAAATTTCAAGAAAAAATTTGGTTGCCGGTAACCGGAAGTTACCATCAGTTCAAAATCAAAGAATAAAGTAATATAGCCGGCCGAGCATCGGCGGCAGTCTCTCCCTCAGCCGGAAACCGGGCATCCCAGTGCTTAGGGAACCGGTAGCTGGAAACCAGACACTGAAAAATCGCGGAAGACCACTACAACATCGGCAACAATGTTGAGGGCTCACTCATAGACACACTTTTGAGACCCCTGGTCGCCATTAGAAATCATCGGAAAAAAGATAAAAAGATTTGGGGAGAGAAGAAAATAAGAACTCAAGAACACAGAAGATTTCAAAGGAAGAAAGCAAAGTAGAAAGTTTGAAGGTGTGAATGGAAACCCTAGACGGTTCCCCTATTTATACTCATCGCATTTAATGCGATGGGGAACTGTGAAGCATGCGCATAATCAACAACCAATCAGCATGACGCGTGGCAAGCAAGTGGCGACTGACGGTTGTCATGCGCGCATGGCCGACACATTCTCTGCCAATTCATTAATGAAAGAGAGGTTGTACTATTGACAACATGCCACAGCTGTCAAACGTCACCTCTAGGGAACCCCTTTTTCTCACCAACTCACCTGCAACATCAGCATGACGAAGATTCAAATTTCAAAGACCTCATCATGAGCAAGGGTTTTCCCTCACACAAAGATTTCCTCCATTCCTTATTGAATTCTTGCCGTTTAAATATGCGCGCATACATAAATTTTTGTAGTCCAGCACTCCACCTACTTTCCAACATGCACATAGGAGAACCACTAGACTGGGGGGACTTGGAGGGTATGGTCCCAAAAACCCCGCGTGTGTAAGGAACCATACCCTCAATGCCTACATACTACAAGAATAACCTTACGCGCAATGCGTAAGGTGTGCCATTCTTGAAATTAGCAGGTCACACAATGAACCATGCGCATTCTGCGCAATGGTAAGTTAGACCTGAAGTGCATGTCCCTTGACCCTGTGCTGATAGACAAACCTTGACGCAACACGCAACGGTTCTACAACTTTAATACTAGCAGGTCACACAACTAACCTTGCGCACACTGTGCAACGACAAGTTAGACCGATACTAGCAGGTCACACAACGAACCTGGCATACTTGGCGCAACGGCAAGTTAGACCTAGAAGCGCAGGTCCCTTGACCCTGCGCGGATCAAACAACTCTCTAGCCGTGAAGTCCTAAAACCTTGCACAAGGACAAGACAAACATGAGAGCAAGTCATAGTCTTTAGAACAAAATGACTTAATCCCTACAACTCTGCGCTGACCAGAAAGCACTAAAAGCCGTCGGGAAGGGAAAAGCGCAAAGAGGAGTTGACTACACACAAGGGTACAAAGTGGCAGAGCTGTGCCCAATGGTCGCTCGACAGGTTGTGTCAGACTGCGTCGCATGAACAGTAATTTAGAGGACAGAGTGTACACCAACCAAACTCACGCCAGCGACTGTCCCACATTCTCCACTTTCGGATGATGACAGGTCTGAAAATAGGGACAACTGCCATGACACGTGGCTCCATTCAACATCCCACAAAGCACACCTCCTGCCAGAGATCATTAATGATTGATGCAGAGGAGACAGAACAGATGTTCCTGGTCGTCTGGGCTAGGCCCAAGGCCCATCAGCCCATCTCCTAAATACACCTATCTTTAGCTATAAAATAAGGGTCATGCCTCAAGGTAAAGTCATTCAGATACGAGCTTACTTACTAATTACTTGCTAATCGCTTATTACCTTGCAATCCTAAATACTGATTCTCACGCCGGAGTGTGCTCACGGAGAAAACCCTTCCTCTTTCTCCCGTGATGAGGTTAACGGCATTGCTAGTTTTGCAGACATTTTGAAGTGAGATCACCCAGAAGAGCGAATGAGAGACAACCTTTCATGCAGAAATATTAGGCTGTAACTAAGATATCTCCAGATACCTCTCAGTTTAGCTGGTGTTTCTTCAAACCTAATTACTTGTTGAAGATTCATTTTGGTCATTAGGACTTGCAGATTTATTTAACAAACTTGTTATCTGATCAGAACCTTCGTTGGAGCTGGATTAACCATCTTAATCATATGTCAGCCTAGCATCTAAATCAGAATCGTCAGATTGGTTGAAAGTAGGTTCCGTGGCATTCACTAATGGTACGACGATGAGTTCTGTTTGGATGGTGCTCGGACCTGCTCCAGAATCATTTGTGCCATTAGATGGTTCGGTAACCACTATCGGTCTTGGAACTTGTTCTTGATTAGACGATTGCTGTTGTTTATAAACAACACAAGTTCCTCTTCATATGGTTCGTCTGGCAGATCGAAAGAATTCCATAAACTCTCGTAGTTGAACATCCAGGATTCACCAGGCTTTTGAGTAGGCAATGTATACTTCTGACAATCAGCATGTTGAGCAAGAATAACTCAATTTAGACTTGGCAAATATACTTTTCTCAAAGTACTTGCATATCCTACCAAAAATCCCTCCAAAGATCTGGCACCAAATTTACCATCCGGGTCAATGACCATACATGGAGATCCAAATGGTTCCAAAAACTCTAAGTTCGGCTTTCGTTGGTTAAGCAGTTCGAAACATATCTTCTTATGTGCCTTGATGGTTAAAACCCTGTTCAACGTGTAACATGCAGAGGCAACAGCTTTGCTCCAGAAATTAACAGGCACACTGAGGCACGCTCGTGCTTAACCTAAATCTGAACCATCTTGGCTTCGGGTATTGACCGCACATTTGGCACAGTGAATTGACTAGGGGAGTACAAAATTCTTTACCCTTAATACCTGCACATTACATTTCATTGCATGCATTAGTATATTTGGGACGATTCACAACCAAGTGTGGGGTGGGAGTTAATAATTAGAGCACTTGCTTTGTTATTTCATCAAACTCAACTTTTTTATCACCATTTTTAAAAAATTCAACTTTTTTCAAAACCAAATTCCAAACCACTTTTCATGGATTGAAGACCCAAATGATAGAACACGTGCAATCTGGAATGGTGAGTGCTAATACATCGAGATTTATGTCTAAGGAAAGTGTGTTCGTACACATTCACATAAGCTCACCTATAAGCTAAAACATGTCTTAATTAATATCATAAGGGCCTAAAATTCTCCTAAATAAAATATTCTTTAAAAAGAATTATTTTTCAAGCCTTTGAGTTCAACAAAAAGATTCAAGTAGGATAATGAGGGTTATGGCATGTAGAAAGAATAGAAGTTATGCATAGGTTTCACATTCTACCTTATTCCATTGATTTACATGTAAGAATTTTGAGCCTTAAACAAGCATTTATTATACATACTTAATCACATACTCATTCATTTGAAATAGAGAGTAAAATCATCCATTGCATTGCATTGTTAGAACTTGTGTGACTTATGCATTTCCAATGCCATCATCAGAGTAAATATTGCATGGAAAGGATTGAGGCACTTGGGATTATCACCCATCAATTATCCATCAATTCCATCTAAATTCACTTACCATAAATTATCCGCTTAGATACCCCTTTGAGCCTTAACCTTATTGCTTCTATCACCCAATTATCCATCCAAAAGTCATGCATTCATTAGAATTACCATCGAATGGTCTAGAAATAAGGGGTTTAAAAGAAATGCTAGTTTATGAAGAAGTCTTTTAGACATCAAGGATCTACAAAATGTCACACCGCGGTCGTAGCGGAAGCGCAAGTATGTGACTATTAGGTAATCATTGCATCCAATTTAGTAAACAGTATTAAGAAACAACGATGTCATGCCATTACTAAGTTTCATTACGCATTTACAACTTTCAAAAGGGAAACCACATTGTTATCTATCTCAGATTACCACTTACAAACATAGTTTAAAAACACATTGTTCCAAAGTAGACATTGTTTTCATCAAAAATTCATATTGAGGCTTTGACCTCTATATACCCATACCAAGTTGGGATATAAAAGGCAAACCCTCCAAAAGGTGGTGCATCGTTGTCTTGACAAATCCATACCCGGATCCCATCACCAGCTCAAGTCTTGCGTCCTAAAATACATGTAATTTTAAAAAGTCAATATAAAGTTGGCGAGTTCATGTAGTTTAACGTTTTCGTATCAAAATGTCATCCTTGAAATCTTGTATTGAAATCCAAGTATGTTATTAGCATCAGTGAGTTATTTAAGGATCTATCTGTGTGTCGCGAGCACCCTGACATACTTGTGCCATAAGTAATTAATGGTTACTATTGTCATCATCCTACTTACGCACAGTGATCTGTTATCTACTAACCCATAGCTGACATACTGTTTTGACATGACATGTATTTCCCCTCGATGGTTTAAAACAAAACTTGAAATAATTAAAGGAGGGACATGAACTCACAGTTTTTTGCGTTCCGTTAAGTCGTACTATTTATCGATCGGAGCAAACGTATGTAACCTACATGTGTATTGGGTTCATTAGACACCTAGGCCTCAATGGACCTTGTACTCGTTGTTCATTTTGAACTCTTGTTACGTATCTTTTCGTTGTGATAAAATAACTTAAAATGTTATGATAGTGTTGGTAGTTTGTTTGCTCGATTAATATTGTTATATATATTTCTTATTTTATATATATATATTATTGTTTTCAAGTCATGTGTGAACTGGACCTTGCCCTTCACATGTCATTGGGCCTAGCCCATGTTTTCTTGTTATTGAGCCTAGCCCATGTATTTTATATTTTTGGGCTTTTATTCGTTATGGGCCTCATCCATACATATTTTGGAATTGAGCCTTATCCAACACTTTTACGATTTGGGCCTAGCCCACATTTATTTATTAAAAGTCTATTTACTTATATATTTTCTAGCTTTTTATATTTTTAACTTTTCGGATTTTGATTTCGATAATATATAACGTCTAAATATATATTTAGACTCGTCGTCGAGGTCGTTCATTACATGTTCGTTTTCATCGAGAATCGCCCATTGTCGTAATGACCTTTTGTGCCGGCGATTCACCTGTTGGTTGTCGACACGATGGTGTAATCTTGAATGTTCGCCTAATGTTCGAATCGTTTCGATTGTCCGATTATTGATTCGATGCTTTTTAAGGATATATTTATTATGTCGCCAATACATAGTGTATTGATCAAGTGTTTGTATTTTGTATATGATGGGTATTTTTATCGTGAATACCCTAAGTTTCTAATTCATACACATACAATACACACATGTATACATACAATTTTATTAGTAACAAATGTATAAATATATACTTGTATTATTTTCCAAGTAGAAATATATATTTGTAAAAAGCTTTTATTTTTACTTATAAATATATATTTATAACTTTGATAAACACTTGGCCATTTAGGGATAACCCTTTTCATTAGAGTCTACTTAATGACTATTTAAGTTACTAATTGTGTTTAGTCCCACTAATCACCACACTAATCATGTCTTAATCGCGATTAGATTTTTATAAAATTTCGCCATAGTTTCCCCTAAACTATGGCGTTCTCCACGTTTCAAAAAAACGTATTTAAAACCTGTTTAATCTCATAATCATCATCAACAATCCATCTAATATTCATTTTACATTATAAATCTATCATCATCCATGACTTTTTATTGTTAAAAATGCTATTAAATCAATAGGGTTTTCAACATTTATTAACCATTTCAACTCACTACTTTAGCATGTTATTTAATCAAGTTCATGTATTTAACCCCTTGATTACTACACATTTTTAAGGTGATTACAAATTAATACAAGTGTTTACTTCTCAAAAAATCATTCATATGCATAAAAAATTATCTTTAAATTTTAGTATTTTCATGGATGATGTAGTTGATGGTCTTGTTTAGATTTAAACCTTAACATGTTTAAATATTCATTTTTATACTTAACCATGCACGATCATCCAACTTTTATATCATACTTTTAACATAAACAACTTCAACATCCTAACTAACAATCATCTAAACATATAATCAACACAAAATAAACAATATTTAGTGTTATTATTATGTTGTGAGTTAGGCTTTTTGGTTTATCTTTTCTTGATTTTCAAGATGATCAACTTGTACATTAATAATCTAAGTTACTAATCGCATTTAGTCCCACTAATCACCCCACTAATCACGATTAGATTTTTTGAAAATTTTGCCATAGTTTCCCCGAAACTATGGCGTTTTCCACGTTTCAAAAAAACGTATTTAAAACTTGTTTAAGCACATAATCATCATCAACAATCCATCTAATATTCATTTTACATTATAAATCTATCATCATCCATGACTTTTTACTGTTAAAAATGCTAGTAAATCAAGAGGGTTTTCAACATTTATTAACCATTTCAAATCACTACTTTAGCATGTTATTTATTCAAGTTCATGCATTTAACCCCTTGATTACTACACATTTTTAAGGTGATTACAACTTAAATACAAGTGTTTACTTCTCATAAAATCATTCATATGCATAAAAATTATCTTTAAATTGTAGTATTTTCATGGATGATGTACTTGATGGTCTTGTTTAGATTTAAACCTTAACATGTTTAAATCTTCATTTTTATACTTAACCATGAAAGATCATCCAACTTTTATATCATACTTTTAATATAAACAACTTCAACATCCTAACTAACTATCATAAACATATAATCAACACAAAATAAAAAATATTTAGTGTTATTATTATGTTGTGAGTTATGGTTTTTGGTTTATCTTTTCTTGATTTTCAAGATGATCAACTTGTACTTTAATAATCTAAGTTACTAATCGCGTTTAGTCCCATTAATCACCCCACTAATCACGTCTTAATCGCGATTAGATTTTTAGAAAATTTCGACATAGTTTCCCCTAAACTACGGCGTTTTCCACGTTTCAAAAAAAACGTATTTAAAACCTGTTTAAGCTCATAATCATCACCAACAATCCATCTAATATTCATTTTACATTATAAATCTATCATCATCCATGACTTTTTATTGTTAAAAATGCTAGTAAATCAAGATGGTTTTCAACATTTATTAACCATTTCAAATCACCATTTTAGCATGTTATTTAATCAAGTTCATGCATTTAACCCCTTGATAACTACACATTTTTAAGGTGATTACAACTTAAATGCAAGTGTTTACTTCTCATAAAATCATTCATATGCATAAAAGTTATCTTTAAATTTAAGTATTTTTCATGGATGATGTAGTTGATGGTCTTGTTTAGATTTAAACCTTATCATGTTTAAATCTTCATTCTTATACTTAACCATGCAAGATCATCCAACTTTTATATCATACTTTTAACATAAACAACTTCAACATCCTAACTAACTATCATATATACATATAATCAACACAAAATAACAATATTTAGTGTTATTATTATGTTGTGAGTTAGAGTTTTTGGTTTACCTTTTCTTGATTTTCAAGATGATCAACTTGTACTTTAATAATATAAGTTAATAATTGCGTTTAGTCCACAAATCACCACACTAATCATGTCTTAATCGCGATTAGATTTTTATAAAATTTCGCCAAAGTTTCCCCTAAACTATGGCGTTCTCCACGTTTCAAAAAAACGTATTTAAAACCTGTTTAATCTCATAATCATCATCAACAATCCATCAAATATTCATTTTACATTATAAATCTATCATCATCCATGACTTTTTATTGTTAAAAATGCTAGTAATCAATAGGGTTTTCAACATTTATTAACCATTTCAACTCACTACTTTAGCATGTTATTTAATCAAGTTCATGTATTTAACCCCTTGATTACTACACATTTTTAAGGTGATTACAACTTAAATACAAGTGTTTACTTCTCATAAAATTATTCATATGCATAAAAGTTATCTTTAAATTTAAGTATTTTTCATGGATGATGTAGTTGATGGTCTTGTTTAGATTTAAACCTTATCATGTTTAAATCTTCATTCTTATACTTAACCATGCAAGATCATCCAACTTTTATATCATACTTTTAACATAAACAACTTCAACATCCTAACTAACTATCATATAAACATATAATCAACACAAAATAAACAATATTTAGTGTTATTATTATGTTGTGAGTTATAGTTTTTAGATTACCTTTTCTTGATTTTCAAGATGATCAACTTGTACTTTAATAATATAAGTTAATAATTGCGTTTAGTCCCACTAATCACCACACTAATCATGTCTTAATCGCGATTAGATTTTTATAAAATTTCGCCATAGTTTCCCCTAAACTATGGCGTTCTCCACGTTTCAAAAAAAACGTATTTAAAACCTGTTTAATCTCATAATCATCATCAACAATCCATCAAATATTCATTTTACATTATAAATCTATCATCATCCATGACTTTTTATTGTTAAAAATGCTAGTAATCAATAGGGATTTCAACATTTATTAACCATTTCAACTCACTACTTTAGCATGTTATTTAATCAAGTTCATGTATTTAACCCCTTGATTACTACACATTTTTAAGGTGATTACAACTTAATACAAGTCATTACTTCTCAAAAAATCATTCATATGCATAAAAATTATCTTTAAATTTTAGTATTTTCATGGATGATGTAGTTGATGGTCTTGTTTAGATTTAAACCTTAACATGTTTAAATATTCATTTTTATACTTAACCATGCATGATCATCCAACTTTTATATCATACTTTTAACATAAAGAACTTCAACATCCTAACTAACAATCATATAAACATATAATCAACACAAAATTAACAATATTTAGTGTTATTATTATGTTGTGAGTTAGGCTTTTTGGTTTATCTTTTCTTGATTTTCAAGATGATCAACTTATACATTAATAATCTAAGTTACTAATCGCGTTTAGTCCCACTAATCACCCCACTAATCACGATTAGATTTTTTGAAAATTTCGCCATAGTTTCCCCTAAACTATGGCGTTTTCCACGTTTCAAAAAAACGTATTTAAAACTTGTTTAAGCACATAATCATCATCAACAATCCATCTAATATTCATTTTACATTATAAATCTATCATCATCCATGACTTTTTAATGTTAAAAATGCTAGTAAATCAAGAGGGTTTTCAACATTTATTAACCATTTCAAATCACTACTTTAGCATGTTATTTATTCAAATTCATGCATTTTACCCCTTGATTACTACACATTTTTAATGTGATTACAACTAAAATACAAGTGTTTACTTCTCATAAAATCATTCATATGCATAAAAATTGTCTTTAAATTGTAGTATTTTTCATGGATGATTTAGTTGATGGTTTTGTTTATATTTAAACCTTAACATGTTTAAATCTTCATTTTTATACTTAACCATGAAAGATCCTCCAACTTTTATATCATACTTTTAACATAAACAACTTCAACATCCTAACTAACTATCATATAAACATATAATCAACACAAAATAAACAATATTTAGTGTTATTATTATGTTGTGAGTTATGGTTTCTGGTTTATCTTTTCTTGATTTTCAAGATGATCAACTTTTACTTTAATAATCTAAGTTACTAATCGCGTTTAGTCCCACTAGTCACCCCACTAATCACGTCTTAATCGCGATTAGATTTTTAGAAAATTTGGACATAGTTTCCCCTAAACTATGGCGTTTTCCACGTTTAAAAAAAAACGTATTTAAAACCTGTTTAAGCTCATAATCATCATCAACAATCCATCTAATATTCATTTTACATTATAAATCTATCATCATCCATGACTTTTTGTTGTTAAAAATGCTAGTAAATCAAGAGGGTTTTCAACATTTATTAACAATTTCAAATCACTACTTTAGCATGTTATTTAATCAAGTTCATGCATTTAACCCCTTGATTACTACACATTTTTAAGGTGATGACAAATTAAATACAAGTGTTTACTTCTCATAAAATCATTCATATGCATAAAAGTTATCTTTAAATTGTAGTATTTTTCATGGATGATGTAGTTGATGGTCTTGTTTAGATTTAAACCTTATCATGTTTAAATCTTCATTTTTATTCTAAACCATGCAAGATCATCCAACTTTTATATCATACTTTTAACATAAACAACTTCAACATCCTAACTAACTATCATATTAACATATAATCAACACAAAATAAACAATATTTAGTGTTATTATTATGTTGTGAGTTAGGGTTTTTGGTTTATCTTTTCTTGATTTTCAAGATGATCAACTTATACTTTAATAATCTAAGTTACTAATCGCGTTTAGTCCCACTAATCACCACAATAATCATGTCTTAATCGCGATTAGATCTTTAGAAAATTTCGACATAGTTTCCCTAAATTATGGCGTTTTCCACGTTTCAAAAAAACGTATTTAAAACCTGTTTAAGCTCATAATCATCATCAACAATCCATCTAATATTCATTTTACATTATAAATATATCATTATCCATGACTTTTTATTGTTAAAAATGCTAGTAAATCAAGAGGGTTTTCAACATTTATTAACCATTTCAAATCACTACTTTAGCATGTTATTTAATCAAGTTCATGCATTTAACCCCTTGATTACTACACATTTTTAAGGTGATTACAACTTAAATAAAAGTGTTTACTTCTCATAAAATCATTCATTTGCATAAAAGTTATCTTTAACTTGTAGTATTTTTCATGGATGATGTAGTTGATGGTCTTGTTTAGATTTAAACCTTATCATGTTTAAATCTTCCTTTTTATACTTAACCATGCAAGATCATCCAACTTTTATATCATACTTTTAACATAAACAACTTCAACATCCTAACTAACTATCGTATAAACATATAACCAACACAAAATAAACATTATTTAGTGTTATTACTATGTTGTGAGTTAGGGTTTTTGGTTTATCTTTTCTTGATTTTCAAGATGATCAACTTGTACATTAATAATCTAAGTTACTAATCGCGTGTAGTCCCACTAATCACCCCACTAATCATCTCTTAATCGCGATTAGATTTTTAGAAAATTTCGACATAGTTTTCCCTAAACTATGGCGTTTTCCACGTTTCAAAAAAAGTATTTAATACCTGTTTAAGCTCATAATCATCATCAACAATCCATCGAATATTCATTTTACAATATATATCTATCATCATCCATGACTTTTTATTGTTAAAAATGCTAGTAAATCAAGAGGGTTTTCAACATTTATTAACCATTTCAAATCACTACTTTAGCATGTTATTTAATCAAGTTCATGCATTTAACCCTTGATTACTACACATTTTAAGGTGATTACAACTTAAATACAAGTGTTTACTTCTCATAAAATCATTCATATGGATAAAAGTTATCTTTAAATTGTAGTTTTTTTCATGGATGATGTAGTTGATGGTCTTGTTTAGATTTACACCATATCATGTTTAAATCTTCATTTTTATACTTAACCATGCAAGATCATCCAACTTTTATATCATACTTTTAACATAAACAACTTCAACATCCTAACTAACTATCATATAAACATATAATCAACACAAATAAACAATATGTAGTGTTATTATTATGTTGCGAGTTAGGCTTTTTGGTTTATATTTCTTGATTTTCAAGATGATCAACTTGTACATTAATAATCTAAGCACAAAAATACGCTAGATTATGGATGAGTTTAGCCTACAAAGAGTGCACAAGTTTCTTGTTGATTATGGAAGAAAATGAAGCTCTTTAAGAAGCCCTAATGATCTCCATCCTTGCTAGCTTCTTTAGTAGACTTGATTAGGCTTTAAGATGTATAAAATGTGGTGTTTTTGGGTGGCCAAATGGTGGTGTATAGTGGTGGTGTTTAGCCGTGAAAAAGGGGAAGAAAGGAAGGAGAAAATGTTGCAACTTTGTGAAGAAAAAAAATGATAAACATTGTATATATCTAATCTTTCATTCGAGATCATCACACATCAAGACCATACTTAAGATCTTCAGTTTTTCAACAAAATCAAGTGGCATGGGGCCCACTTGTGACCGTCAATTGTAGGGGGGGGGTAAAGTGAAACTTTTAATTTTTACACATGTTTAAAATGAAGATATTTTGGTCATTTACTTAAGTATAGTGATTAGGGTTAATTTTCTAGCATCCTAGGCATAAGAGTAGAGTTTAGGGTGTATTTACATGGTATTTAATCCACATGATCCTCCAATATAAGTTTCGGATGACGGATACGTCGCTAGATCGCTCATGGTCGTAATAATCGCTAATAGACGAAACTATTTATTTAGTACCGGAAGCTTTTATTTTCGACCATCACAATTAATATGGTGTTTACTTATGCATTTCCGATCAAAAAATATGCATGACTAGTTCGCTAGAAGAATATACGATGAGTTCGGATGGCCGAAATGTCTTTCGTTCCATCGATATCGGCACTTTTATGTTCCGCCGTCGAACTTTTCCGAAAGTTTTGTTTTCGTGACCTCATTTTAGTTGAATGGATTCCGACTTCCAAATGAGGCTTAACTAGTTCACTAGATGCCCAGATGAGGCTATCGGCCACTAAAATATTCGTCGTTTCGACAATCGGCCGCTTTCCGGTTGAATTGTGCATTGCCTGACGAATGGCCGGAAACGATGTCTTTTGGGCATTCTTGCTATTCTCACATTGTTTTAGGGTGATTAACATTGTTTTATTCTTATTCTTACATCCGGAATCCTCCGAATTAGTCTTGAGGACAAATCAACATTTTCTCGCCTTTTTGGTCGAAACGGACAATTTGCAATTTTGGCGTTATACCGGAAAGTTATGTATTATTGTAATGGTTGTTCTCAAATATGTGTTTTCATTTGCATATGGACTCAGGCATGGCTTTAATATGCCGTTATTCTTGTTCTGATTCGTTTTAGCAAGTTTACCGACACGGTTAGTGTCACTGCAATTAGTGCGCCCAACACTTTCTACCAACACTTTTAGGGCATCGTTTTGGTTGTTTCACGTCGTAACGGAAGCCAGTGTATGTTATGATCAGATTTACTTGCCCTAATGATGTACGACTCAGTTATGCATTTAAATTACGATAAATATGCATGAGATTATTGAGCAAAATTAGTGATTAAATTGTACATAATTACCGGTTATTTTCCATTTGTCACATACTCCCCCTGTTAAAAAGAATTTCGTCCCGAAATTCAGCTTGAGGCATCGACTGAAGGAGTCTTCTCGAACAGGTGGGGGTATTTTGACTTGATTTGATCTTCACGCTCCCACGTATACTCGGGACCGTGACGCGAATTCCAGCGAACCTTCACAAGTTTGATTTGGCTTCTTCTTGTCTTTTGGACCTTCTAGTCCATGACTTCAACTGGTTCTTCGGTGAATTGTAATTTGTCATCAACATGAATCTCATCTGCCGGAATGATAACGGTGTCATCAGTCAGACTCTTCTTCAGATTGGACACATGAAATGTGTCATGTACGTTATTGAGTTCCTTCTGGCAGTTTTAGCTTGTAAGCCGCTGTACCAATCTTTGCTAGAATTTCAAAAGGTCCGATATATCTTGGGTTGAGCTTTCCGTGCTTCCCGAATCTAGCTACGCCTTTCCAAGGTGATACTTTTAACAATACTTTGTCCCCCACCTCGAAGGATAATGGTTTGCGTCTCCGATCTGCATAGCTCTTTTGTCTATCTTGGACCGCTTTGATACGCTCACGTATCTTAAATATCTTGTCTGTGGTCTCTTGTACTATCTTGGGACCAATGAGTTGTCTGTCACCGACTTCCGCCCAACATATTGGCAATCGGCACTTTCGCTCGTATAGTGCTTCGAATGGAGCGGCCTTAATACTGGTGTGATAACTGTTATTGTAGGAAAACTCTATCAACGGTTAATGAGTATCCCAGTTTCCGCCTAGATCCATCATGTAGGCCCGAAGCATGTCTTCTAATGTCTGGATGGTTCGCTCGCTTTGACCATCGGTCTGCGGGTGAAAGGCTGTGCTTAAATCCACGCGAGAACCAAATGAATTTTGAAATGATTGCCAGATCCATGACACAAAGCGACCATCTCTATCAGAGATTATCGAGATTGGCACACAATGTCATGCCACAATTTCCTTCAGGTACAATTCAGCTAGTTTCTCCGTACTATCTTTCTCGCAGATGGGTAAAAAGTGAGCTGAGTTGGTTAACCGATCAATGATAACCCAGATCATGTCATGACCTCGAGAGGTCCGGGGTAATTTTGTAATAAAATCCATTGATATCCGTTCCCACTTCCAAACAAGGATCTCCGGTTGTTGTAATAACCCGGATGGCTTTTGGTATTCGGCCTTGACCTTAGCACAAATTAGGCATTTCCCAACATAGGTTGCAATATCTCCCTTGAGATTAGGCCACCAATAATATTCTCTCAGATCTTGGTACATTTTGTCCGATCCTGGGTGTATCGAGTACCTGGACTTGTGTGCTTCATCTAGCACCAAGCCTCGCAACTCATCATAATAGGGAATCCAGATTTTTCCCATGAAATATAGAGTTCCATCCTTGTTCGGTTCCAATTGTTTTTCTATTCCCTTTAATGATTCCGCTGGAATGTTTTCTGGTTTCGATGCTTCTTGTTGTCTTCATGCACTCGAGTAGTGAAGTTTGTCTGGATCGTCATTTCTAAAGCTCGCACCTATAATGTTTGAGTCGTTCTTTTCTACTCAAAGCCTCTGCTACAACATTTGCTTTGCCTGGGTGGTGCTTGATCTCACAATCATAATCATTCAACAGTTCGACCCAACGTCGTTGGCGCATATTTAGTTCCTTTTGGTTGAATATATGTTGAAGGCTTTTATGGTCTGTGAATATGGTACACTTAGTGCCATATAGATAATGACCCAGATCTTCAAGGCAAATACCACGGCACCTAGCTCCGGGTCATGCGTGGTATAATTTCTTTCATGAACTATCAACTGACTTGACGCGTACGCGATGACTTTTTCTCGTTGCATTTACACGCATCCCAAGCCTTGATGTTATGTGTCACAGTACAACACATAGTCATCAGTACCGTCTGGAAGGGATAGTATTGGTGCTTTACATATTTTCTCTTTCATACTTGGAACGCCGATTCTTGCTTTTCTCCCCAATCAAACTTTCTATCCTTCTGGGTAAGCGAGGTTAGCGGCTGAGCAACCTTGGAGAAGTTCTCAATAAATCTCCTCTAATATCCCGCTAATCCTAGGAATTGTCGTGATTCTGTGGGAGTTCTTGGCGTGGTCCAGTTCTTTATAGCTTCGATCTTTGAAGGGTCAACATGTATTCCGTTCTCGTTCACCACATGACCGAGAAATTCATATTTGAGAACTTGGCGTATAATTGCTCCTTCTTGAGCAACTCCAAAATGGTTCTCAGGTTTTTAATGCTCTTTCTCGGTTCTTGAGTATATCAGTATGTCATCTATGAAAACGATCATGAACTTGTCAAGGTATGGCTTACATACTTGGTTCATCAAATCCATGAATACTGCAGGGGGGTTCGTCAGGCCAAAGGTATAACAAGGAACTGCTAATGACCGTAACGAGTTTGAAATGCTGTCTTAGGAATGCTTTCCTCTTGGATTCTCAACTGATGATACCCGGATCTTAAATCAAGTTTTGAGTAAAAACTCGACCCTGGCAACTGATCGAATAGATCATCGATTCTTGGTAATGGGTACCGGTTCTTGATAGTTAACTTGTTTAACTCTCAGTAGTCGATGCACATGTAAAAGGTTTCGTCCTTGTTTTTCACAAATAGCACCGGAGCTCCCCAAGGTGAGAAACTCGGTCTTATGAAACCTTTGTCGAGCAGCTCTTGCAACTGCGTAGATAATTCTTGCATCTCTGAGGGCGCTAGTCGATATGGAGCTTTTGCCAGAGGTGCAGATCCTAGCACTAAATCGATACGAAATTCGACTTGTCGCCATGGAGGTAGTCCTGGAAAGTCTTCTGGAAAGACCTTGGGATATTCCCTGACTACTGGTTTTGTCCTCAGTCGTGCGCTCCTCGGCCTTCTTATCTACCACATGGGCAAGAAAATCGATGCATCCTTTCCTTAAACATTTATGTGCCTTCATGCAGTTTATGATTCGTAGAGGGGTGTCAGCTTCTCACCGTGAATTATCAAGTGTTCTTCGTCGGATAAGGGGATGCGAATGATTTTTTCATGACATATAACCTCGGCTCGATTATTAAATAGCCAATCCATCCCAATAACAACATCAAAACTACCAGTTGAACTGGTAATCGGTCTATATCAAACTTTCGTTCACCCAATTCTAACATACATTTCTTTATTATTTCTTTTGACTCTACTAATATCCCGTTAGCTAGCTCAATCGAGTAGGGAACATTTAATTTACTCGACGTTACCCCAAGTATATCTATAAACTCTTTAGAAATATAACTGAAATCTGCCCCGGTATCATAAAGAATAGATGCAAAGTGATCATTGATAGGGAACGTACCGGTGACCACGTTTGGATCCTGGCAAGCATCCTTAGCTCCAATTACAAACGCTCTTCCTCGTGCTTGATTTGCTTTAGGACAGTCTTTCTTGAAATGTCCTTTGTTTCCACATCTAAAGCAACCCTGTTCTCCTATATTGGTTCCTCGGCACACATCGGTGCGATGTCCAAATTTACCACATTTTCCACACTTGGAGCCTCGACATTCCCCATGGTGGTGGAAAGGACATTTGGGACATTTTGGTGCGTCCCAGTGTAAGACTTCTTAACCGCAAAGTTTGTGGTTGTGGTAACATATGCTTTGGTTTCCTTGACTTCTCTCGCAGCTTGTCTCTTGTTACTGTTATGGTTACCACGAGAGCCTTTCTTGAAATGAGAAAATTTTCATTTGTTGGAATCAGTAGTCTCCTCAGCAGATTCTTTCTTGTTCCCACTATACTTAGGCAACCTCCCCTGATGTAAAGCCTCCTTAGTTAGGCTGATAGCTAGTTCAATTGCTTCACCAATCTTTGTGGCTTTTGAAGAGGTAACCAAACTCAGAATCTCGGGGGCAAGTCCCCAAATGTACCTCTCAATACGCTTAAATTCAGGCTCCACTAGATATGGCACCACTCGGGATAAATCATGGAATCGCTGCGTATACCCAGCAATGTCTGAACCAATCATTTTCAGATTCCAAAATTCTGTCTCCAACTTTTGAATTTCCAATCTTGAGCAATACTTCTTCTTCATTATCTCCTTAAGTTCCTCCCAGGTCAGGGCGTATGCAGCATCATCGCCCTTGGTTTGGACCTGAAGGTTCCACCATGATAGAGCTCCACCCACAAAGAGTCAGTAACATAGGTGACTCTTAGTTCAGCAGGGCACTTACTCATTCGGATAACTAAATCTGTGTTCTCATTCCAGTGTACGAAGGCTACAGCGCCTCAGTTACCATCGAAGTTCAGAGGTTTGCAGTCAAGAAACTGCTTATAGGTGCAACTTGAAATCATTGGATACACCATTTAAGCATGAGGAAGTAGCACGGATAAGATGGATGAGAGTGTATTGCGGTTTTATGAGTAACCGTGTATTACCAGTTGGAGGATTTACTCCTGTTGAACCTTTGGTACCGCCACTATGCTCAGAGCGGTTAGCCTCGTACTGTGTAATGGCTTGGGATATGCGTTCATTCAGCTCCTCTTGGGTTATGGGTAGGGTGTTTTGTTTGAACTTCTTCTGCGGGGCGGCATCGTCTTCTAATACAATATGTCGCTCACAATTAGCCGAATAATAATTTCATGTTATTGTTACTATTTATTTATTTATTATTATTATTTTTTAAAATATATGCAATAGCACATCGGTACATGATAAATAAATAAATGAATATATGTAAACGCCATACACACACCTGTCTTCATCATACACTAGCTCATTACATACATAGTCGCCACATCATAAGATATAAATCATAATATCACCATGACGCAATGCATAAATCATAATATCACCACATCATGACATAATCAACCATAACATAAAAGAAGTACAATGTATTATAAAGAAAATACACTTTTATACAATGACAACTTGTCAAAATTTGTTCGTGGAGAGCCAAAAAGGACTTAGGGGTACACAACCCTAGTCAATACAAGTTTACATTACAAAAGTATAATTTTCTTCTACATTGCTTCTTCACGTTAATAAGTTGTCTTCCAAAAACTGGGATCTTCAAGGCTGAGTCTTCATGAGCCAAGTCATCAAAAGTACATCTGATCCCCAAAAGATAATCACAAACATGCTATTGGGGTGGAGGGGGTGGTGGAAATGGTAATCGGTGAAACAAACTACGATGGTAGGCCATCTCCTCCTCGAGGCTAGAAATGTGCCTCGTAGCATCTGTCTGAAACTGCTCTGGCTCCTGCCCTTGTGCCTCAGATGGGCATGATGAGTGGTGGAATGGGCAGTAAAAAGGTGGGGTCAGTGGTGGTGACAGGGGTAGTGGTGGTGGTGATGGTGGGGGTGGTATCGGTGATGACGGTGGTGGGGGCGTGGCTTTGGCAGTGGTGTGAGCAGTACGCTGAGTCTCTAACTCCCAAATCCTTTCGAAGATTAGAGAGAGCTCTAGGTCATGTGAAGTCACTCTCTCCTCCATATGATCACTCTCTCCTCCATCGGAATCGGAGGGAAGTGTGAGGGATGATAAGGGTCAGAAGGGCTCATGCCCGGTGGAGGTGTCGGGGTAAACATGCCTGCTGGAGGTGGTGTGGGACGTGGGGCATACATGGGGGTGCTCTATCAGAGAAAGAAGGTCTTCCCATATGGGAGGGCCCGGCTGCAGATGGGTTGTAAATTGGGTGGTAAGTGGACATCTCAGAGAAATATGATGGTGGCTGTTCTGGGGCCCGTGGAATGCCGCTTAGTGAATAGTAACAGGTAGGTCCAGTGTAGTGAGCGGGTCCAGGGGTCGGAGCACTGATTGGGAATGAATTAGCGCGAGCCCGGTGAGGCCGCAAGGGGTGAATACATAGATATAGGTGTGCCTGGGGTGGCAGATGAGGCATCGTCTGCCTCATGCTCACTCAGAGCAGCATCGGTGGATGACAAGATGTTAACAACTGGGATATCAGGGGGTGGAATCTCGAGTATAGCTATATCATCAAAGACCTCGTCGTCGCCAAGGTCGTCCTCCATGTGCTCAACGTGGAACACGGGTATATCGTCGTCTAGATCAATCACTGGGGGACTACAGCAAGAGGCACAACCAAATGTACAATAGCACGCTCGCCCTCTGGATGGCCATACACGATAATATCATGCGGGGGCTGCGGGGCGGCCAACACATCGTCTGCCGAGGGTACATCCTCCTCCATTGGGTCGATCACGGCAAGAGGCTGAAACTCCTCAAAGTCTCCATGTTCGGCTCCATCCCCTAGGGGTAGGGCCTCAGCAGCGGGGTCATATCCATCATCGGATACGTACTCCTCAGGGTCTTCTTCATAGCTGGATGAGGAAGACATGTCCTGGAAAATAATCCGTACAATGCATATATATTCATGTTAGTAATTTATGATATATTTTATATTAATCACCAATTCTCATGCATGACTTGTTCTCTTTTGTTTTCCATGTAATCTTACTGTTTTGTGTCTATCCATTATTGACTAACCATGTATTGACTCTGCTCATTTCTTATAGTTGAGCTCGTGTGATATATCCTTGTTTTATCGTGACACAATGAAAACCTTTTTGTTATCTTGTTATAATTCCAAAACATTTCTATCATGTTTTAAACTTTGTTTTCATGTGTGAGCCCCTGGTGATTGTAGACTAAACTTTGAATAAAAAGTTTTCCCCGGTTCACTACAATCGGAGCTCTGATACCAATCTCTCACACCCCGGTTGTAACGGAAGCGCAAGTGTGTGACTATTAGGTAATCACTACATCCAATTTAGTAAACAATATTAAATAACAACGATGTCATGCCATTACTAAGTTCCATACGCATTTACAACTTTCAAAAGGGAAACCACATTGTTATCTGTCTCAGATTACCACTTACAAACATAGTTTAAAAACACATTGTTTCAAAATAGACATTGTTTCATCACAAATTCATATTGAGGCTTTGACCTCTATATACACATACTAAGTTGGGATATAAAAGGCAAACCCTCCAAAAGGTGGTGCATCGTTGTCTTGACAAATCCCATACCCGGATCCTATCACCAGCTCAAGCCTTGCGTCCTGAAATACATGTAATTTAAAAAGTCAACATAAAGGTCGGCGAGTTCATGTAGTTTAATGTTTTCATATCAAAATGTCATCCTTGAAATCCTGTATTGAAATCCAAGTATGTTATTAGCATTCAATGAGTTATTTAAGGATCTATCAGTGTGTCGCGAGCACCCTGACATACTTGTGCCACGAGTAAGTAACCAAACCGAGACTACTTTAACATCATTGGGATCACAAAACACTCCCAAGGGTATACCAACTAGGAGTGGAGCGGGTCTCAAACTCAATAGATCTACTTCTTTTGCACCTTGGTCAATAAGTGATTAATGGTTACTATTGTCATCATCCTACTTGCGCATAGTGATCTGTTATCTACTAACCCATAGCTAACATACTGTTTTGACATGACATGTATTTCCCCTCGATGGTTTAAAACAAAACTTGAAATAATTGAAAGGAGGGACATGAACTCACTTTTTTTTTGCGTTCCGTTAAGTCGTACTATTTACCGATCGGTGTCCGCAAACATATGTAACCTACATGTGTATTGGGTTCCCGAGGCTTCAATGGACCTTGTCCTTGTTGTTCATCTTGAATTCTTGTTATGTATCTTTTCGTTATGATAGAACAACTTAAAATGTTATCATAGTGTTGGTAGTTTGTTTGCTAGATTAATATATATATATATATATATATATATATATATGTTATTGTTTTCAAGTCATGTGTGAATTGGGCCTTGCCCTTCACATGTCATTGGGCCTAGCCCATGTTTTCTTGTCTTTGGGCCTAGCCCATGTATTTTATATTTTTGGGCTTTTATTCGTTGTGGGCCTCATCCATACATATTTTGGAATTGGGCCTTGTCCAAGACTTTTACGATTTGGGCCCAGCCCACATTTATTTATTAAAATCCCATTTTCTTATAAGTATTTACTTATAATCTTCTAGCTTTTTATATTTTTAAATTTCCTGATATTGATTTCGATAATATATATATGTCGAACGTCTATATTTAGACTCGTCGTCGGCGTCGTTCATTACATGCTCGTTTTCGTCGAGAATCGCCCATTGTCGTAATGACCTTTCGTGCCGGCGATTCACCCGTTGGTCGTCGACGCAACGGTGTAATCTTGAATGTTCGCCTAATGTTAGAATCGTTTCGATTGTCCGATTATTGTTTCGACGCTTTTCAAGGATATATTTGTTATGTCGCCAATAGGTAGTGTATTGATCAAGTGTTTGTATTTTGTATATAATTGGGTATTTTTATTGTGAATACGCTAAGTTTCTAATACATACACATACAATACACACATGTATACATACAATTTTATTGGTAACAAATGTATAAATATATACTTGTATTATTTTCCAAGTAGAAATATATATTTGTAAAAAGCATTTATTTTTACTTATAAATATATATTTATAACTTTGTTAAACACTTGGCCATTTAGAGTTTACCCTTGTCATTAGAGTCTACTTAATGACGATTCAAGTTGCTAATCGCGTTTAGTCTGACTAATCAACCCACTAATCATGTCTTAATAGCGATTAGATTTTTCGAAAATTTCGCCATAGTTTCCCCTAAACTATGGCATTTTCCACGTTTCAAAAAAACGTATTTAAAACTTGTTTAAGCTTATAATCATCATCAATAATCCATCGAATATTCATTTTATTATAAATCTATCATCATCCATGACTTTTTATTGTTAAAAATGCTAGTAAATCAAGAGGGTGTTCACATTTATTAACCATTTCATATCACTACTTTAGCATGTTATTTAATCAAGTTCATGCATTTAACCCCTTGATTACTACACATTTTTAAGGTTATTACAACTTAAATACAAGTGTTCACTTCTCATAAAATCATTCATATGCATAAAAGTTATCTTTAAATTGTAGTATTTTTCATGGATGATGTAGTTGATCATCTTGTTTAGATTTAAACCTTATCATGTTTAAATCTTCATTTTTATACTTAACCATGCAAGATCATCCAACTTTTATACATACTTTTAACATAAGTAACTTAAACATCCTAACTAACTATCATATAAACATATAATCAACACAAAATAAACAATATCTAGTGTTGTTATTATGTTGTGAGTTAGGGTTTTTGGTTTATCTTTTCTGATTTTCAAGATGATCAACTTGTAAATTAATAATTAGCACAAAATAGTTTATGTAGTTTACAAAGGGTGCACAAGTTTCTTGATGATTATGGAAGAAAATGAAGCTCTTTAAAAAGCCCTAATGATCTCCATCCTTGCTAGCTTCTTTAGTAGACTTGATTAGGCTTTAAGATGTATAAAATTTGGTGTTTTTGGGTGGCCAAATGGTGGTGTATGGTGGTGGTGTTTAGCCGTGAACAAGGGGTAGAAAGGAAGGAGAAAATGTTGCAACTTTGTGAAGAAAAAAATGATGAACATTTGTTGAAAATGATGATATATATCTAATCTTCATTCAAGATCATCACACATCAAGACCATACTTAAGATCTTCAATTTTTCAACAAAATCAAATGGCATGGGGCCCACTTGTGACCGTCAATTGGAGGGGGGCTAAAGTGTAACTTTTAATTTTTACACATGTTTAAAATGTAGATATTTTTCATTTACTTAAGTATAGTGATTAGGGTTAATGATCTAGCATCTAGGCATAAGAGTAGAGTTTAGGGTGTATTTACATGATATTTAATCCACATGATCCTCCAATATAAGTTTCGGATGACGGATACGTCGCGAGATCGCTCATCGTCGTAATAATCGCTAATAGACGAAACTATTTTTTAGTACCGGAAGCTTTATTTTCGACCATCAGAATTAATATGATGTCTACTTAGTGCTTTTCTGATCCAAAAATATCCATGACTAGTTCGCTAGATGAATATACGATAGTTAGGATGCGAAATGTCTTTCGTTCGATCGATATCGACACTTTTATGTTCCGCCCCCAAACTTTTCCGAAAGTTGTGTTTCCGTGACCTCATATTAGTTGAATGGATTCCGAGTTCTAAATGAGGCTTAACTAGTTCACTAGATGCCCGATGAGGCTATAGGCCACTAAAATATTCGTTGTTTCGACAATCGGCCGCTTTTCGCTTGAATTGTGCATTGCCTGACGAATGACCGGAAACGATGTCTTTTGGGCATTCTTGCTATTCTCACATTGTTTTAGGGTGATTAACATTGTTTTATTCTTATTCTTACATCCGGAAAATCGACATTTTTTCGCCTTTTTAGTCGAAACGAACAATTTGCAATTTAGGCGTCATACGAGAAAGTTATGTATTATTGTAATGGTTGTTCTCAAATATGTGTTTTTATTCGCATATGGACTCAGGCATGGCTTCAATATGTCGTTATTATTTTATTCTGATTCGTTTTTGCGGGTTTACCGACACGGTTAGTGTCATCACAATTAGTGCGCCCAACACTTTCTACTTCGTGTCGTAATGGAAACCAGTGTATGTTATGATCAGATTTACATGCCCTAATGCCGTACGACTCAGTTATGCAATTAAATTACGATAAATATGCATGAGATATAAAGCAAAATTAGTGATTAAATTGTACGGAATTACTGGTTATTTGCCATTTGTCACACAATGAAGAATATCAAATTATGGAGAAAGAAATCTTCAATAGTATCAACAAGGAATCAAATTTGTGGCAATATTCAACAAAGTATAAATCATCAAAACCAATAGAGAAAGTTCAAGAAATCCATATCAAAACTTCATACACAAAAGAGAGCGAGAGAGAAAACAAGAAGAAGTTTTTGGTAAATAAACAAGTCTTTCACATCAGGTTTTTGGCACCATTACCTTAAGAAAACAACAAAGTCTTAGGTACCAAAACATTGAGTAAAACCGCACATCACAAAGCAGATCAAGAATGAAAGTGGAGTAAATCAAAGCCACAATTCCACAAAAGAGTGTCACCAAGAAGACATGACTCAAACAAGAAGTAGATATGAATTAGGCCAAGACTCGCCGAAAGGTTCAAAGATAGTTGAAGTGTCTACCATTGGAAGAGAATTAGGCAAGAAGGGTTGTGGAATGGTTTTGATGATCTGACCTAAAAAGAGTCACTAGTATCATTTTAGCTACTTCAAAAGGATCATCACCTAGTGTTTTAAGAAAAGCATTGACCATACCCCTCTCATTTGCCACCCACCTAAACCACCATTACCAATCATATCACCCAAAGAAACCCTCTTGATTCATGCAAATTTGCTAAGTGACTGGTGTAGATATGATTTCCATACAAGCCTATGACTCATGCATGCACTTGGATTGATTTGAGTGTTACACCTATAAAAACCTACCCCAAAACATGGTTGTTAGGGCCTGGTTTTAATTGTTGTGGATCCGTTGTCCTGATGCATATTCTGGATCAAGTATCCTTATATGTATTACGGGAGCTCAGAGGATCCTGGATCCTCAATATTTGCTATGGTTACTAATAATTGTTCTTGATATATTGTTATGTATATATATAGGTGAATGGCTAGTGGACCAAGTCCAAGCAACAAACTCGCTAATAGTGGTTGAGGAGCTGCACGTGCTTATCCGACAGTCATGGGACGAAGACGTGTGCCTAGCACATTTTTCACATAGTTTGTTATTTAGTTATTTTTCTATTTTTAAGGGATTGATCAAGTTCATTAACACATAACGCACACCACTGCCATACTAGCTCTAAAAACACATACTCATCTTCGTATCAAGCTTGGTCCGTTTTCGAAGTTGTACTACACGTTATTGCTTAATAATATATGGTGGTAGATAGTTTTCACCACCAAGGTTTTTATATGACAAACGGCAAATAACCGGTAATTCAGTACAATCTAATCACGATTTTCATTACATAATCTCATGCATTTAATTGTAATTTAATTACATAACTGAGTCGTACGTCATATAACAAGTGTTAGGACAAGTGAAACATGCTATAACATATATTGGTTTCCGTCACGACGCGAAATAAATCAAACTTTGTCCTAAAAGTGTTGGTAGAAAGTGTTGGGAACACTATTCACGGTTACACTATTCATGTCAGCAAAACTGCTAAAACGAAACAAAACAATAAATAATGGCATATGAATGACATAACTGAGTCCGTATATACATGAAAACACTAATTTGGGAACACATCTTGCAATAATACATAACTTTCCGGTATAACGCTGAAATTTCGGCTATAAATGTAACAATTTCAATTCGTCCGCAACACTAATTTGGCATGACAATTTCTCGTGCAAGTTTTTGTCCTTTCGTTTCATGTGTAATCTTAATGTTTCATGTCTATCCATTATAGAATAATCATGTATTGATCCTTGTTCGTTACTTATGGTTGAGCTCATGTGACAGACCCTCATGTTATCATGATACAATTGAAACCTTTTGTCATTTTGTCATATTTCTGAAAACATTTTTGTGATGTTATGAACTATGTTTTCATGTGAGAGTCCTTAGTGATTGTAGACCAAACTTAATAAAAGTTATTCCCCCGGTTCACGTACAATCGGAGCTCCGATACCAAACTGTCACACCTGGTCATAGTAGAAGCGCAATCGTGTGACTATGAAGTAATCATTGCATCCAATCGTGTAAAAAAATGTAAATCAACAACGATGCCATACTTATATTAATTTGCAAGCAAAGTTTACAAGTTTCCAAAAGTGAAATCATAAGTTTCCAACAGTTTCACATTGCCATCAAAATATAGTTTCAAGTTACATTACTCCATAACAAAAGATTAATTTCATCATAAAAGCATGTTGAGATTTTTACTCCTATATACCCATACGAGGTTGGGATATAAAAGGCAAATCCTCCAAAAGGTGGCATTGTTGCCATGTCATTCCCATTTCCCGAAGTGTTTCACCGGCTCAAGTCTTGCGTCCTAAAATACATGTAATTTTAAAAAGTCAACAAAAGTTGGCGAGTTCATGTAGTTATTGTTTTCTTATAAAATGTCATGTTTGTAATCTAGTAATGAATTCTGAGTATGTTATTAGCATTCATGGAGTTTAAGGTTCCATCAATGTGTCGCGAGCACCCTAACATATGTGCATAAGTAAGCAACCAAATCGAGACAACTTTGACATCATTGGGATAAAAAAAGCACTCCTAACGGTATACCAACCAGGAGTGGAGTGTGCCTCAAACACGATAGATCTATACCTTTTGCACTTTGGTCACTAAGTGATTAATGGTTACTACTGTCATCATCCTACTTACGAACATTTGATCGTGTTATCATCTAAACACATAGCTAACAGACCGTTTGTTATGACATGTATTTCCCCTCGATGGTTTTAAAAATAAAACTTTTAAATAATTGAAAGGAGGGACATGAACTCACTGTTTTGCATTCCAGATGTTGTACTAGTGAAATTCGAGTGTCCGTACATTGTTGTAATCTACATGTGTATTAACTTCATTACCCTTAGGTCTTGTTGGGCCTAGCCCATGTTATCTTGTCGTTGGGCCTAGCCCATGTTATCATGTCTTTGGGCCTAGCCCATCTTATCATGTCTTTTGGCTTAGCCCATGTTATCATGTGATTGGGTCTTGCCCATGTATTTTTGTATTATGGTCCCTGCCCATGCGTTTATATATTTGGGTCTTGCCCATGTCTTTTATATAATGGGCCTAGCCCAACTTAATTTTTAGGAGTCCATATTATTTATTTTCTTGCACTTAGTATTAGTTACTAAATATAAAGGTTATAAGTGTTCTTGTATACTTATATAAAATCACTTCTAACTTTTATACATAACTTTCCAGATTTTTATTGTTATCGGTAATAATATATATAATATATATATATATATATATATATATATATATATATTATATATTTAAAATTATATTATTTATATTATTTTTAGCCGTGTCATCGTAGACGTTTGATATAATGTTTTCGGTGTCGAAAATTGCCCAAGTATCATAGTAGCTCCTTGTGATGGCGAGTTGTTCGTTCCGCTGTTGGTGACGATATGTATATATTATTTCTTAGGAATATATTTTATAGGTTTCTCCCTTGTCCGAATCTTCGGCTCGTCTGATTATTCGTTTAGAATTTATACAAGGCTACATGTATTTAGGTAGTTTATACTTGTTGATTTTTATGTATCTGGTGTGTCGTATTAGTTGGGTATTTTTGTACTTCACTTGCACACCTTAGAAATTCTAGATACATACACATAATTACACATGTATTCAATACACACACTTATTATGGTGCCAAATATTTACATATACTCTTACTTCCAAAATATATACATGTAATAAATAATACTTATATTTTTAACTTGTAAAGATATATATATACAAATATATATATATATATATGTATATTTATTTTATTAAATCCTTGGAATGTTCAGGTTTAATCCTTGTCATTAAAACTTTTTTAATGACGATTAAGGTTACTAATCGCGTTTAGTCACGTTAACCACCCCGTTAATCACTCTTTAACCGCAATTAGATTTTTAGAAAATTTCGCCATAGTTTTCCCTAAACTGTGGTGTTTTCCACGTTTCAAAAACGTATTTAAACCATCTTTCAATTTCCAAATCATCCTTAATTCATCAAGTTTATCTAAAACTCATTTTCAAGAAACAACCATACAACTTAACTTCAATTTTTCATTAGCTTTCATACATGTATTTTTCTAAGACTTTTTATATATAACTTTTATAGCCATTGTTATATCACTTGTTTTATAAAAATATCAAGTTTACTACTTCTTTAAAATCAAGTTTCAAGTCCATTAAAGTCCACAACGTTCAAGTATCAAGAATATATGTGAAGCTCATGAATATTTGGAAGAAGATGATCTTGTGTGATTTAAAAATATACTTGTTTAAATCACATTTTCAAGTCTCATATGGCAAGATCATCATACTTATAAAATACTACAACAAATAAGCAACAAGAACATAATATATATTATACTTTTATCTTGTTATGTCTTGTTATTATTATTTGTTAGAGTTTTTAGATGATTTCTTTTATGATATTCAAGATGAATATTACTTGTACTTTTAGGTTCTACATATAATGAGACAAGAAATCATAAATAAGAAGCTTACTACTAGCTCTTGGGCTAGGGATGATTCAAGAACAAGATGATGGTGAGAAGATGAAGATCAAGATGATGAGAAAGCTCCAAAAAAGGTCCTAATGCTCCAACATTCTTGCAAACCCCATAGGTGACCTTGTGATGGCTGGAATGTGAGTATAATATGGTGTTTTAGGGTGTTGTATGGTCGTGTTATGGTGGTGTATGTGAGTCGAGAATGGGGGAGAGTTTAGAGGGTGTTCTTGGTTGAATTTTGAAGTGAAATAATGAAAGAAAGAAAGGTGATAGGATGTTATAATCTTACAAGTCTTCAAGTATCTCAAGCCTATACTCATATCTACACATTTTCAACACAAATCAAGTGGGTGGAGGCCACTTGAATCTGCCATTTTGGAGGGGGGATAAAATGTAAATTGTTTTAATAACATGTGCTTAAATGGTTAGATATTTAGGTGTTTATGCTAATTAAAGGTAATTAGTGTAATGGTAGTTTAATTAGGGTGATGAGGTGATGTTAAGATGCTAAATATGGTGAACTACTTCACTAGTCTAGTAGATGTTGAGTTTAAGTGGTAGAAACGCTTTCCGTTTCGTTAACCGTTTGATAACGACACTTTTATATTATATCGATGGATAATTCCGCAAGTTGATATTCCACAACCATGAGATGTATGAAGGGGTTATGGATCCTGAATAAAGCTTAACTAGCTCTCTAGATTAATGAATGAGGCTATCGGGTATTGAAATCTTTGTCGGTTCGAAAATCGGTCGCTTTCCGGTCAAGTTGTGCACTACTTGTCGTAATACCGGAAACGATGTCTTTTATGTATATTTGAGTGATTAACTTAAAATATGTCATAAGTAATAATAAATTACTAACATATATATAAATATTGTACGGGTTATTTGCCAGGATGATGTGTTCATCTTCGGACATTACAGACACGCACCCAATGGAGCTAGTTTCAGACGACGAGTATGTACCTTGTGTCGTGATTATATCATCTGATGAGGAGCCAGACCATGATGCTATGTCAGACGACGATGACTTGCTGGGCGACTTTCTAGCCATTTGCTCTCATTGATCCTACAGTGGACAATGCCCCTCTTGTAGACGATGTTCTAGCCATTCCACAACCCCCGCATGATATGATTATCTATCGTCACCCTGAAGGGGAGCACCAGTTGTATACTTAGCTATACCTCTGGCTATCGTTCTTCCTGTCATCGATTTTGACGATGATCACGAGGACATTCCCATGTTTCACGTTGATCACCTCGAGGATGACCTTGGAGACGGCGAGATCTTTGACATAGCCATCCTAGACATACCATCTCCGGTCATACAATTTTGCATGAAATAGGGGGGGGCACAATTTGCAAGATGTGAGGACCAAAAAATATTCCCATAGAAACGAAGACGTACATGACATGAAATAGTGGCTCCAATAGCATTACCATCAAGACGAAAAAAGAGATCACTTGTAGTCAACACTCCTAAAGTGTCAACACAAAATATTGACCGGAAAAAAGGTCAAAATTTATGTCTAGGAAGAAACCATGTGGGTCAAGTTTCTCTTTACGAGAAACGGGCCAAGAAAGTGGAAGATTCTATGGAAGACTCCCAAGAGAGTTCCAATTCATGTGAGACTTCAAACAGGATCAATCACAACTCTAACTAGGTAAGCAGGACTAACAACCTTTGACCAGAGGTTGCTAAATTGGTGGGTTGTATATATCAGTCAAACAGGCCCGGGTCAAAAAAGCTTTAGTTACAAAAATATAATAATAAAATGATTATCGAATATTTATTCATTATTGGTTTAGGATATTTTAATAATCTAAATTGTTTTGGTCAAAAATCAGTTTAAGGATAATGTAACCAAATTTTGATTGTGAGGTTGAGTGCTTATGTGTACGAACAACAATGTAATTGATTATAAGACGAAAATGAAAACGAACACCAAGATTTGTACGAGGAAAAAGCCCTTGATCCTTGCCAGTTCTCCGGCCCCAAAAAACCTCGGGTGATGGAAACTACCGATTACCAAATGTATAACAGAAATAAGTAATGATCCAAGTACAACTTTAGAAGACAATGAGCTCAATACAATGTTTTCTAGAGTGTGTGGTTTATGAGAGAGTATCAGAGTAAGGTGTGTGCATATGATGTATTAATCTGCGTAAAATGTGCTCCTTATCCCCTTGAAAAAATAGAAAGTATAACATAACAAACAAAGCGAAAATGGTGCAAGTATCCCCACGTTCTCCATAACAGATACACTCTTCCATGCACGTGCGAATAGAGAGCATATTCCCCGAAGTATCAACATTGACCAAGTCCAATTAGTTATATTCCTGCGAATGCAAGTATTATACAAATGATACAATTGTTAGTAAATATAAATAATAATAGTAAAGATCCATGATCCTCAGACTTCCTACATATCTGTTAAGGATCAATGATCCAGGCCTAATCTAAGGATATGTGATCTATAGTATTAAAAATTAACCCCTAACAATTGCTCCCAAATATGGCTCATATTGGATTAAACTTATCTGCCAAATTTCCATTAACATCGAACTAGCCGTTACAATGCAACTAGTCGTTATAATGCAACTAGTCATTATAATGCAACTAGCCGTTGAAGACCGCTA
Source organism: Scalesia atractyloides (assembly GCA_947069175.1). Lineage (NCBI taxonomy): Eukaryota > Viridiplantae > Streptophyta > Magnoliopsida > Asterales > Asteraceae > Scalesia > Scalesia atractyloides. The sequence continues at coordinate 31,622,811 of CAMTDV010000022.1, forward strand.
ATGTCACTAATGGGATAACCTGCAACCATCATTGTGATGAATAGGGACTAGGTAGAGTTTGAAAACCCATTTAAGATCACTGATCGTCAATTTAAAACCCATTCCAGAGTTTTATCGGTATTCTCTTCTCTTCCTTCCATATTTTCTTCTGTATTCTTATTTCAGAAATTTTGTTCTGATATGTTTGTGTTTGTTATCAGCTTTATTTTACAAAAAAACGTAAAACACTACGGATTATTAAAAATATGCCAATTCTCTATCACAACACTTTTAGAGAAAATATGATAACTTATATGATCAAGGATCATATATCCTTAATTGAAGGGTTTAGGGTGTAGTCAATGAGATAAATAAAATAAGAATAAAACATACCTGAGAATCCAAGTTAGGATTCTATATCCTCATAAGTTACTATTGTACCAACAAACCAATGAAATTTGTTAAGGTTTAAGGATTCAGGATCCTTATTGATAGAATTTGCAAACCTTTAAAGTTCCTAGAATCTGTAAAACGAACTTGGGACAAAGCCAAATAATCTTGGGACAAGTCCAAAAAACTGGGGATAAGCCCAAATAAACTGGGGACAAGCCCAAATAACCTAGGGACAAGCCTAATATGTCGGGGCCTTGCCCAAACTAGGGACAAGCCCAACGTGCGTAACATGAAAATGTCAAAACTTAGCTAACGTGAAAACATTAGAAAGCTTAGGATATCGGATGTGTGGTACGTCTATCATTATATTTGAGATCCTATAGATGGCCAACAACAATGAAATTGTCGGCCACTAAAGCGTGTACTGGTCCCATTACCTCGAACCATACTTGGATAAACGTGCGCTACTAGCGGGGTGTCAAAACCCAATTCATGTGAAAGGTGAAAACCGTTAAACCTTAGAAGGTATAAGATACCTTAAACATGGGAGAGAGGTGGCTGACCCCTTAATTCTCTACTAAATATGTTAAACATTTTTGCAAAAACTTGAAACTTGGTGAAATTGGATGTTAAGTATCTAACACCCTTTTCTTATGGCAAATAGAAGTGAAGAAAAATTTATGATAAAGTGTTACCAAGGTGAGGATCTTGAATCCTTTAGATCCTTATCACATAAAATACTTCTTGAGATGTTGTGTTCCAGGCTTTTGGTAGAAGATCACCTTCTATGGTTAGTAGTCGGTATGCCCCTTTTCTACCTCTGCTTCTATCAAATTGGGGCCTTCCCATTTAGGTGCTAGTTTACCATCAGCTGGATTTGTGGTATTCTGAATTGCTTTTCTCAGAACCAAATCTCCAACTTGGAATTGTCTGATCCGGACGTTCTTGTTATACGCTCCAGCCATCCTTTGTTGATAATTGGCATCCTTATTCTTGCTAAATTTCTGAGCTCATCCACAATATCCAGATCTTAAACCAAATTTTCACTATTCGTTTGTGAATCACGGATGCTCGTTCTGCTTTGGGAACCACCATCTCTGTAGGGATCACTACCTTAGTTCAAAAGACTAAGGAGAAAGGAGTCTGGCCTGTGGCATTCTTTGGAGTCGTCCTATCTGCCCAGAGGACATATGGTAGCTCTTCAGCCCACTTTCCTTTCTTAGATCCTAATTTTTTATTCAAGTTGTTGATGATGAGCTTGTTGCTTGATTTTGCTTGACCATTAGCTTGTGGGTGGAATTGTGTTGATGTTATCATCTTAATCCCCCAACTGTTACAAAAGTTAGTAGTTCTGCTCCCAATGAATGGGATCCATTATCACATATAATTTCAGAAGGAATTCCAAATCTAGTAATAATGTTTCTTTTATAGAAGGATATGACTTCCTTTTCTCCGACTTGAACAAAAGCTTTTTTCTATCCATTTGGAGAAGTAGTCTGTCATGGCTAGCATAAATACTTTTCCTCCTAGTACCTTTGGAAGTTTGCCAACTGTATCCATTCCCCATTTCATCAATCGCCAAGAGGAAATTACTGGATATAAAGTCTCAGCGGGTTGATGTAGGATGTTGCATGTCTTTGTCAGGCATCACACTTCCTTGCATAATCTACTGCATCCATTTTCCTTGTGGGCCAATAGTAACCTGTTCTAAGGATCCTTGAGAATAGTGCTCTTCCCCAGTGTGGTTTCCACAGTCTTCTTCATGAAAATCCTTCAAAACCTGATCCTCAATCCATCGCCAGTAGGGACCTGCAAGAGATCTTTTATATAAAATGTTATTTAATATAGTAAATTGAGATACTTTGACCCTAAAGGCTCTGGGTTTCTCCCCTGTCGGAATTTCCCAATTCTAAATGTAGCTCACAACTAGAAGGATCCAAGATCCCGAATTTTGGTTGCACATCACTGGGTACCACTCCAGTAAGCTCAACTATTTTCAATGCTTCATTTTCTTCAATTCCAGGAAAAGAATATGGATAATAGGTATCCTCACATCTTTTGGTATCTTTAAAGATGATTCAATATTTGCCAACGTGTCAGCCCTAGCATTTTCTTCTCTATGTACCTACGTTATACTAAAAGAATCGAAGCATTTTCTAGCTTTTTAACAATTTCTAGATATTTGATTAATTTCTCACCCTTCACAACATATGAGCCATTGTAATGGTTAGTAATTAGCAATGAGTCTATGTATACTTGAAGATACCTGATTCTCATTTGTTTAGCTAACTTCAAACCTGCTATTAAGGCCTCATATTCTACTTCATTTTTAGTTGTCTGAAACTCACAAGCAATGGATTGGGGTATTATGTCCCCATGTGGAATTTTAGTAGTATGCCTAGTCCAGTTCCCTTGATGTTTGAGGCTCCATCTGTGAAGAGTATCCAAGCGTCCTTGGTCTCCACAGGCTGTTGAACCTCTAATTCAGCCTCCCTTTGTAGATCACTACTGAAATCAGCCACAAAGTCTGCCAAAGCTTGAGACTTAATGGCAGTCCTTGGTTTCTATTTTATGTCATATGCACTAAGTTTGAATACTGAATTCGACATTCTTCTTGAGATTTCAGGTTTCCTGAGAACATTCTTGATAGGAAAATTCATATTCACAATAATTGTATGTGTTTCAAGATAATGTCTAAGTTTAATGGAAGCCATAATTAATGCAAGAATCAATTTTTCTAAATGAGAATAATTGGCTTCAGTATCAAGAAGGCTTTTACTTACATAATATACCGGATGTTGTTGACCTTCATGATCCTTAACTAACACAACACTTCCTGCTTTACCTGAGATGGCTAAGTACAAGGATAATGGTTTACCATCCTCTTGTTTCATCAGGGCTGGAGCTGAGGATAAATAATCCTTGAGAACTTTGAGTGCAGCTTCATGCTTCTCGGTCCACTCGAATTTCGTATTCTTCCTCAGGATATCGTAGAAATCCTTAAACTTCTCTGAGGACTTTGAAATGAACCTATTTATGGCCTCGATCCTTCCTATCAATCTCTAGACATCCTAGCCGTTGGTAGAGGATTTTATATTAACAATCGCCTTAATCTGCTTAGGGCTTACTCCAGTCCCACTTTTTGTCACAATGTAGCCTTAGAACTTCCCAGCTTTAACACCAAAACGAACTTTGAAGGATTCAGCTTTATGTTGTATTGGTCAAGGATGTTGAATGCTACTTTGAGATCCTTGAGATGATCCTCTGCTCTCTTGGACATGACCAACATGTCATCTATATAAACTTCCATACTGTCTCCAATCTGCTCTTTGAACATCATGTTGACAAGTCTTTGGTAGGTGGAACCTACATTTCTTAGTCCAAAAGGCATTGCAATATAACAATATATGCTAGTAGGAGTCATGAATGTTGTATCCTCTGTGTCAGATGGTTCCATCTGATTTGTTAGAATCTAGAGGAAGCATCCATAAAGGTTAGCAACTCATGTCCTGCTGTTGCACCCACTATGGAGTCAATGTGTGGTAATAGAAAAGGATCCTTGGGACATGCCTTATTTAGGTCTGTAAATCAACACATACCCTCCACTTTTCATTTTTCTTTTGAACAACCACTACATTGATCTTGGATACTTAACTTCTCTAATCATACTTGCGTTCAAGATTTTGTCTACCTCCTCTTGGATGATAAGGTTCGTATCAGGTACAAATTTTCTTCTTTTTTGATGAATTGGCTTGAAAGATTTATCAATTCCAAGTTTATATGTTATAATATATTTAGATATACTTGTCATATCTTCATGGTTCCAAGAAAAGGTAGACTTTTTTCTTTTCAGGAAGGATACTAGATCCTGCTCGATACTGTCAAGGATCCCAGATCCTATGAAGACTTTGATTTCGGATCCTGTGGGTCCGGTATTACATCTTTGATGTCCTGCTCTGCGGCCTCCAAGACACTCCTTGGAGGTTTCTGTGATTGCTATGCCGCTCTTGGTTTCAATGTCGGTTTCATTGAACAGGTGTAACAATTCTTGGTCTCTTGTTGAATCGCTTTCTATCTCCACTACCCCTCAAGGTGTTGGTAGTTTTACACATTCGTGGTAGGTTGATGGAACAACTTTCATTTCGTGAATCCACGGCCTGCCAAGGTCAACAAGACAAGTAGTCAATAACACAAAATTTTCGTATAGAGTTTACCCCCTCAATATAGATTGGGAGCTTGATGTTCCCTAGCGTGTTTTTTGTTTCACCGCTGAATCTCTCAATGACAGATGATCTTAGAATTATTTCTGTTTCGGGGATATTCATCTTTTTTATAAGACATCAAGTTGTATGATGTTCATAGAGCTTCCACCGTCAATGAGGATCCTGTGAACAAAGTGATTAGCTATAAACAAAGTAATAACTAGGCCGTCATGATGAGGATCCTGAATATCAAAACCTTCATCCTCATTAAAGGATATAACTTTCTTAGTTAGAGTGGAGGTCCTAATGGGCCTATCTCCATTCTCCAACTTGGTTTATTTGGCATGCCCCTATTCAATAAAGTTTTTGATTTGTGCATCGGCCGGAGATGGGGCAACTTTTTCTAGAATAATTTCAACATCCTGGATCCATGACTTCTTCCGGCCCAACAGCTCTTTCAAGTGCCCCTTACTGAGGAGATAGTCAATTTCTCTCCTTAAAGTTATGCATTCATCCGCTAAATGCCCAAAGTCTTCGTGGTATGCACACCACTTGGACTTATCCTTGAAGGGGTTAGACTTCTCGTTCTTCTTCGGCCACCTTGCTTTTTCACCTAACTTCTGCAAGGCAAGCATCAACTCATTGTTATTAACAGAAAAGTAACATTCAGATATTTGAGGATATTTCTCCTCCTCATCATCATCATCTTCATCTTGTTCAACTACATGACGTTTTGATTATCAGGTTTTGGAGTACTGCTTTCATCTTGTTCATTGGGATGAAGTCCATATCATCGACTTCAGAATTTAAAAGTGGTTGGCTCCTTGAGGATCCTTGATCTTGAAAGATGTTAGATCCATGATACATTGGTGCCAAGGGCCTTGATGGATAATCCATGGATCATTAAATCTGAGCTGAGGATTCTTGATGCAGAAAGTAAGATCCCTGAGACTGGTACATTCCCTGTGATCCCCCGGTTGGTAGAAAGATCCTTGATGCTGAGTCATCTCAAGTGATCCTTGCCGAAGGATAAAGGATCCTTGAGGTTGGTAGTAGGATCCCCTAGAATGCTGGATTGTTGATGATAGAGTAGCAAAATCTAATGACCTAGGCATCAGGGGAGACTGATCTTCTGTCGGTCTTCTTCTTCTTCTTGATTTCATCAATTTCGCGAAGGATCCTATGGTTAGTTTTGTCTAGCTGCTCCATGTACCCTTTCATCTGCAACATCAAAATAGAAATATCATTGTTATAGTCGTAGAGGAAGAAATAGTAGAGGTTTTTGATCCTGTGAAGACGGATTATGTCTTCTTCTAAGCATTTTTAGCATTCTTCTGAAATGTCGGGGGAATGGGAGGTAAAGGCATAGTGGTTTGAGATGAAGTAACCGCCGACATGGCACTTGAAGTAGGTTTCCCCTGAGAGACCATGAAGTTGATGGAAACGAATGTAAATGAATGAAAAGTTTTAAAATTGAAGCACCACTTGCCCCATGGTGGGCGCCAAATTGTTTTGGTCAAATAACAGTTTAAGGATATTGTAACCAAATTTTGATTGTGAGGTTGAGTGCTTATGTGTACGGAACAACAATGTAATTGATTAAAGACGAAAATGACAATGAACAACGAGATTTGTATGAGGAAAAAACCCTTGATCCTTGTCAGATCTCCGAAACAAAAAACCTCGAGTGATGGAAACTACCGGTTACCAAATGTATAACAGAAATAAGTAATGATCCAAGTACAACTTCGGAAGACAATGATCTCAATACAATGTTTTATAAACTGTGGTTTGCGAGAGAGTTTCAGAGTAATGTGTGTGCGTATGATGTATTAATCTGCCTAAAATGAGCTCCTTATCACCTTTAAAAAATAGAAACTATAACATAACAAACAAAGCGAAAACGGTGTAACTATCCCCACGTTCTCCATAACGGCTACACTCTTCCATGCCGTGTGAATAGAGAGCATATTCCCCAAATTATCAGCATTAACCAAGTCCAATTCGTTATATTCCTATGAATACAAGTATTAAACAAAGGATACAATTGTTGGTAAATATAAATAATAATAAAGATCCGTGATCCTCAGACTTCCTGCACCATCTATTAAGGATGAATGATCCATACCCAATCTAAGGATATGTGATCCATAATATTAAAAATTAACCCCTAACATAAATACACTATGGCAACATTTCAACCCGTTTGACATGTTAGAGGTAACGTACAATCCATAAATTATATATTCTTACATGGTACAAGCCCAACTAAAGTAACATGAAAATGCCAAAACCTTAGCTAACGTGAAAACGTTAGAAACTTAGGATAACGGATGTATGGTACGTCTACCATTATAATTGAGATCGTACATATGGCCAACAGCAATGAAATTCTCATACACTAAGCATGCATTGGTCCCATTGCCTCGAACCATACTTGGATAATCGTGCGCTACTAGTGGGGTGTCGAAACCCAATTCATATGAAATGTGAAAACCATTAAACCTTAGAAGGTATAACGTGGGAGAGAGGTGGGCCAACCCCTTAAGCCTCTGTTGGTGCAAATGATGCCAAAGATTTCTATAAAAAATTTAAAACTCGATGAAAGTGGATGTTAAATATCTTAACATCCTTTTCTTATTACATAAAATATTTCTTGAGATGGATAGCATTCCAGGCCCTTGGTAAGAGATCACCTTTAATGTTAATAGACGTATGTCCCCCTTCCAGCCTTTGCTTCTATCAGATAGGGGCCTTCCCACTTAGGTGCCAATTTGCCATCGGCTAGGTTTGTAGTGTTATGAAATGCTTTCCTTAATACCAAGTCTCCAACTTGGAATTGTCTAATCCCAACGTTCTTGCTGTATGCCCCAACCATCCTTTGCTGATAACTGGCTATCCTTATCCTTGCTAGGTCTCTAAGCTCATCCACAGTATCTAGGTCTTTCATCAGATTTTCAGTATTCATTTAAGGATCACGGATGCTTGTTCTAGCTATAGGAACCACCATCTCCGTAGGGATCACTGCCTCAGTTTCAAAGACTAGAGAGAATGGAGTTTGGCCTATGGCATTCTTTGGAGTTCTTCTCTCAGCCCAAAGGACAAACGAAAGCTCTTCAGGCCATTTCCTTTTTTGGATCCTAGTTTCTTCTTCAAGTTGTTGATGATAATCTTGTTACTTGACTCTGCCTTGCCGTTAGCTTGTGGATGAATTGGTGTGGATGTTATCATCTTGATCCCCCGACCGTCACAGAAATTAGTAGTTCTATTCCCGATAATTTGGGATCTATTGTCACATATAATTTCAGAAGGAATTCCAAATCTAGTAATAATGTTTCTTTTGACAAAGGATATAACTTCCCTTTCTCTAACTTGAACAAAAGCTTCTGCTTCTATCCATTTGGAGAAGTAGTTGGTCATGGTGAGCATAAAGAATTTTCCATCTGGTGCCTTTGAGAGTTTGGTACTATATCCATCACCCATTTCATGAATGACCAAGAGGAAATTATGGGATATAAAGGCTCTGCTGGCTAGTGTAATATATTGTTGTGTCTTTGGCAAGCATCACACGTCCTTGCATAGTTTACTACATCTTTCGTCATGGTGGGCCAGAAGTAACATATCCTAAGGATTCTAGAAAATAATGCTCTGCCCCTGTATGATTACCGCAGTCTCCTTCACGGAAATCCTTTAACACTTCTTGGATCTCACGATCCTTGATGCATCGCAAATAGGGACCTGCAAGAGACCTTTTATATATAGTGTTATCTAGTATACTAAACTGAGGTACCTTAACCCTGAAGGATTTAGGATTCTCTCCTATGGGGATTTCTCCATTCTGAATAAACTTTATAATCAGAAGGATTCAAGATCCTGAATCCGAATGCAAATCATTGGATGTTGTTGAAGTATCCTTCACTACCTCCATTACATCATTCTCCTCAATTGCAGGAAAGAGAATGTGAATAATATGTATTTTTATGTCTTCTAGAATTTTTAGGGCTGATCCTAAGTTTGCCAAAGCATTGGCCCCTGCATTTTCCTCTTTGGATCCCTGTGTTATGCTAAAAGAATCGAAAGCATTTGCCAGTTTTTTTACAGTTTCTAAATATTTGATTAGTTTCTCACCTTTCAAGTATATGAGCCATTAAAGTGGTTAGTAATTAGCAATGAATCTATATAAACTTGAAGATACCTAATCCTTATATGTTTAGCTAACTTCAAACCTACAATTAAAGCTTGATATTCTACTTCATTGTTAGTGTTTGAAATTCACAGGCGATGGACTGGGTTATTATGTCTTACTTAGTTGAAGCCATGATTAATGCAAGAATCAATTTTTCTAAATTAGAATATCTAGCTTCAGCATCATGAAAGGTTTTACTTACATAATATACAGGGTGTTGTTGGCCTCCATGATCCTTAACTAATACTGCACTTAGCGCATTACCTGAGACAGCCAAGTACAAGGATAATGGTTCACCATCCATTGGTTTCATCAGAGGTGGTGCTGATGATAGATAATCCTTAAGAGCTTTGAGTGTAGCTTCATGTTTATCGGTCCACTCTAACTTCTTGTTCTTCATCAGGATGTCATAGAAATGCTTACACTTTTCTGAGGACTTTGAAATGAACCTATTCAAAATTGTGAACCTTCCTGTTGTCCTTCGGACGTCTTTGGCACTGGTAGGAGAGTTTAAGTTCATAATCGCTTTTATTTGCTCAGAATTGGCTTCAATTCCTCTCTTTGTCACCATGTAACCCAAGAACTTTCAAGCTTTGACACCAAAGTGGCACTTTGAAGGATTCAGCTTCATGTAGTAACGATCAATTGTAACGAATGCAACCTCTAGATCTTTAAGATGATCGTCCACCTTCTTAGACATGAATACCATATCATCAATGTAGACTTCCATGGTTTCACAGAGTTAGTCTTTGAACATCATGTTGAAAAGTATTTGGTATGTTGCACCTTCATTTCTTAGTCTAAATGGCATAACAATATAACAATATATACCTATAGAGGTCATGAATGCGGTATCCTCTTGATCAAATGGTTCCATCTATATTTTTTGAAATCCAGATGAAGCATCCATGAAGGTTAGCAATTCATTACCAGCGGTAGCATCCACCATGGAGTCAATGTGTGGGAGTGGCAGAGGATCCTTGGGACAAGCCTTGTTTAAGTTAGTAAAATCGACACATACCCTCCACTTTCCATTTTTCTTTATTTAAGTACTGATGATGCCTTTGAAGGATCTTATTTAGTTTGCTCGATTTCTAATTTTTCTTTGTTTTTATTTTTAGCAAACTGCACATTTGACTCTCTTGTAATAACAATGGTCTCTTCTTTCATATCACTCCCTTTAACAAAATCAATCTTTTAAACAAAAAATTGCTTTTGATTCTTAGGGTGTGTATTCTTTGTTTTCAAAACCGCTTCTCTGTTATTATACTTCTTGGCATTCTCAAACACATCAACATTTCCTGATGTGGAACTACCAGGTGTAGTTGACACAAAGTCTGTTAGCTCTTCTTCGTCTGGCAAGAAAGAATAGTCATGACCAAGAGGTGGTCGAACTTCATTGAAACCTTTGAAGCCCACACTTGTTCTGTCATTACTTTTCTTCAAGCCATTCATCATATGTTTCATAACAAAAGATGAATCTCTTAATTGATTCAATTTTTTTCAAGTTCACAAATTTTAAGCTGTGCTTCTGACAAATCTTTCCATTTTTCAGAAATCTCTTTTGTTTTCTCACTCATCGTATCATTAGCTAAGTCAATAATTTGAAGTTTTTCATTTAGCTTACAGATTAAAATATTAATTTCTTCTTCATAACCCTTATTTTCTTCAAATACAATGACTCATTTCTTTTTACGAAAAAAGTTTGATTCTTTACGCCCGAGAGCTCATTTACCAGACTTTGGTTTTGTTTTGTTAATGTGTCAACTTCACTTTGCAGTTCACGACATTTTAAACAAACATAACTACCAGAGTTAGAATGTACCTCTCCTGTTGATTTGCTTAGATCAGCCATGAAAGCAGCAAAATCAACAGTCATCTTCTTATATGCAGCATTCTATTCTACATCAGCTTTTTCAGCTATCGTCTCTCGCTCTACCTCAGCATCAGCATTCACTTCTTCATTATCAACTGGGGCTATCTCAGCCGTGAACGCCTGTGTGGCATTATCATCACCCTCCAGATGAACACTCTAATCATAAGAACCTTCTCTAGCAGTAGAGATCAGGGCCTTTGATCCAGTGTTAGTTGACACATTCCTGTTGCTTGAACCATGGCTAGGAAAATCTTGAAAAGATGAGCTAGAACGAGATTTAGACTTACGTCTTTGACACTCTCTAGCAAAGTGTACGTAATTTTGACAATTGTAACACTTCACTTTAGACATGTCAAAACCCACATTTTTTCCAACAAACTTCTGCCCGTCCTATTCATGAACCTCTTCACCCTTCTAGAAATCATGGCTATCTGTCATTGTAAATCCCTCTCCTCTAGGTCATCAGAGTCAATCTGATCATAATCTTCATCAAAAGTAGCAGGATCAGATATTCTTCCAGGTATGTAATTCTCATAGGAAGCAACGAATGAAACAAGCAATGCCTGATGATCTTCAGTAGCCTTGACACTCAGAGGCATAGACCTTGTATTGTTGTTATTATTGCTGGATTGTGTCGTTTTGCCCCTGACGATCCTCCTGAAGCAGCTACAAAACATACTTCACCATCAGCATTTGTCACAATCTGCTCATTTTCACATGAGAGAAACGCAGTTGTAGAATCACTTGAAGCATTGTTGGAAGATGAAGATGTAAGCCGTTTATAAATTCCCAGATCTTGAACCTGATCATATCAAGTTTTCTTCTTCTTCTTCTTCATGTTGAGCTCATAAGCTCTCAGTTTCCCAACAACGTCTTCCAAGTCTTTATCTTCATAGTCAGATTTACCCTTGATCATAAGAGTATAAATATCCCACTTGGCAGGTAAAGCATCGAGCAACTTATCGTTTATCTCAACATCTTTGTATCCCTCTATGTCATAATTGTCCATTTCTGACATTAGATGATAATATCTCGTGATAATATCTTCAAGGGACTCATTTCTCATGCCTTTAAAGACAGCAAACTATTTCTTCAGCAAATTAACCTTGTTCTTCTTCACATCAGGATTGCCCTCATATCTCTTCTCTAGAGCATCCCACATCTCCTTTGAAGTAGTATAACGCTTGAATGTATGTTTGATGCCATCAGATAATGACATCTTTATAGCAGCCAAGGCCTTCTTCTCAAACTCATACATTCTCTTTTCAGCTACTGACATGTTCACATAGGCAGTGACACGTTGTCTGCCTTCAAATTCATGAGTTGGGTTAACGTACGCATCTTGAATACGGATCCACATCTGTGTGTCCTGATATTCAACGAATGACTGAAACCTATCCTTCCATGTAAGGTAATTCTCTACCTTCAACATCTTTGGAGGTTTATTAGTTGTGCCTGCCTCGTGCTCCATTCGCAAAATTTCGTTCAAGTTAGACATATTCGACATTTTTACTGAACCGGCTAGTTAAAAACGTTAAAAATTTGTCTGAAATGCGTGATTACCAAAATATACCGTTAGACTCGTCTTGACAATATGAATCCAATGATGTATAATGTCCGATAGTGATTTTAGGAACTTTCGTGCATAAAAATCACATGAGTCTGACCATGCAATCAGTTTGTCATGATTGTCTATGGATCAAATTTTGTGTACGAAAACGTTTAACTCCAGTTACGTCAGCTGGTTAACTTTTCCACCTTTGTGTGTGCAACTCAGAATAGTACCGAGTTCGAAACAGTAACTTGGATTAACAATCCGAGATGGAAACTTGGAACAGTGATCTGAGATGCTAATCCGAGATGGTGATTTGGAACAGTGATCCGAGATGGTATTAGAGATGACCCAAGTTGGTATTCGAGATGATCCGAGATCAATACTAAAAATCGGAGATGCACTGTTATGATCCGAGATGCAATCCGAGATGAACACCTATGATCCGAAATGCACTGTTCTGATCCGAGATGCTTCTCTAATGATCCAAAATACAACTCTGATGATCCGAAATGCAAGCTTTCTGATCCGAGATGCTTCTCTAACGATCCGAGATGCACTTCCTCTATCTGAGATCCTTGCTGCTTATCCGAAAAACAACATTAACCCTAGAACAGCCGTCAAAATTTTGAACCAGCATTCAAAAATGTCCAAAACTTCAACTTTTTCAGTTGTAACGATTCCGGACGAAGCAAAACAAGAGCCGAACACTCTGATACCAATTGTAGGTCCCCTAATCCGTATGGAACTTCACATAATCGTCTATCCAACCTAGAGTGCGGAATCCCCTAGATCAGATTTCATAGAAAACGAACAAGAACAACAATCACTATAAACCCGATCTTTATTGATTATCTATCATAATGATTACAATCAATCTAGACCACAAGAATTCTATGACAACTCTCTCTGAAGTGATTAACTGAGCCCCTTAACATTAATGCAAAACTTTCTTTATATAGAAACACGTTTGCAACTAGGCTAGGGTGAAATCATATGGACTGCAAATGGGTCTAGGCCAAATTCGCCTACCACTCACTAAAATGTGTCTGGTTTAGCCCAATCCCTTCTAACCAACTACTACAACACTAAACCCACTATCTATTTATCATTTTACTAATTACAAGATATCTAAAGACCAAATCTAAGCTGTTGTCACAAATATGCACTTACAGGATTGTTCATTTTTTTGAGCACATCAAGCTGCACAATATTCACAGAGCTTTCTCCGTCTATGAGAATCCTATAAACAAAATGGTTAGCAATAAATAGTGTTATGACTAGGCCGTCATGGTAAGGATCCTTGATGTTGACCCTGTCATCCTTGTCAAAGGATATTATTTTCTGATCCGTCAACGTGGAAGTCCTGATGGGTCTATCACAATTCTCCAGTTTGGTTTCCTTTGCATGTCTCTTAGCTGCCGAGAAGGAAGTGCCACAAATGTCTGATCCTCCTGAAATGAAGTTAATCACTTGGGCATCGGTTGGAGGTGGATAAGCTTTTTTTGGGACATTCTTAGGATCTTGGGTCCTTGATTTCTTTCTGCCCAACAATTCTTTCAAATTCCCTTACTGAGAAGATAGCCTATTTGTCTCCTCAATGTGATGCACTCATCTGTCAAATGCCTAAAATCCTCATGGTATGCACACCATTTAGATTTATCATTGAAGGAATTTGATTTCTGGTTTTTCCTTGGCCACCTTGCCTTTCCACCTAAGTTCTGCAAAGCAAGCATTAGTTCACTATTATCAACAGAGGAACAATATTCAGATATCCTAGGATTTTTTCCTCATCTTCATATTGCTCCACAACGTGGACATTTTGATTATCAGGTTTCGAGTATAGCTTTGAACTGTTATTCTTATTGAAAGATCCCTGCTTCTTGTCATAATTTTCATGCTTGGTGGAACCACCCAGCGTGTCTTGAATTCTTTTGTCATCCTCTAGTCTGACGAATCTCAATGCCCTGTTTCCTACTTCGTCCAAATTCCTGCATGGGGTCATGACAAGGTCATCGTAAAAGGGAGAATCCTTATGAATCCCATTTTAAATGCCTCAACAACAGTTGCAACATCTAGATTTGGGATCTTTAAGGATTCTCTTCCAAATTTATGACATAATCCCCTTAAGGATTCATCACGAGCCGGAGTTATTCTATACAAGTCACTCTTTAACCTTTCAAATGTTCTACTAAAGGAAAATTGGTTATTAAATAGGTTAACTAAATGTAAAAATGAAGTTATTGAATAGCGAGGAAGTCTTAGCAGCCATTTTAATGTTGATCCAGTGAGTGTGGATCCAAAGCCTTTGCACAGGCAAGCCTCCTTCAACCTTTCAGGAATGGGATTTATCTCCATCCTTTCCCTGCACTTAACGTTGATCCAGTGAGTGTGGCTCCCGCTTGGAATTTTAGGAATAGGCTTGACTATCCTTGGGACGCTGGATATCATATCCTTGAGCTTTTGTATCTCCCTGGCCATGGCCTGACTGATCACGGCATCCTCCAAAAACCATAGTAGTGTCCAAAGACATATTATAGATATTGTTACGTCCTTTTTGACTTGATGGTGTCCAGAAGTGTAACTAGGATAAAACATGCATGCCGTTATAATAGGGCCTGAGGAAGCAATAGTCCACATGGGGATGAAATCCCGATCATGGATTTCTAAACTTCTCAAGGATTGTTTTCCTGAGGATCCTTGATCCTAAAAGACACTGGGACCAGAATAGGTTTTTGTCGAAGGTCTTGGTGGGTAATCCATGGATTCTTGAACTCAATCTGAGGATCCTTGTTGATGGAAGTTGGATCCTTGAGGTTAGAACATTCCCTGTGATCCTCCAGGTTGATAGAAGAAGGATCCTTGAGACTGAGTCATCGCTAATGATCCTTGTGAATGGATATAGGATCCTTGAGGCTGGACAGTGGATCTTCTAGAATGCTGAGTTGTTGATGCCGAAGTGAAAAATCCAACACCCTAGGCATCAATGGAGACTTTTGTTTCTAGATATCTTCAATCATTCGCAAGATCTTCTTGTTAGTCTTGTTATGCTGCTCCATGTAGCTTTTCTCTGTGAATACAAAATAGAGAGTTCATTGTCAGTATTAGTAATGGATGAAGTATCAGGAGCTTTGGATCCTTGGAAGACGGATGATGTCTTCTTCTAGGTAGTTTCAACACTTTTCTAGAATGATGGGGGAATAGGGGGCAACTGAATAGAGCTCTGAGATGAGGTCACCGTCGGCATGGTAGTTGAAGTGGATTTCCCTTGAGAGGCCATGGTATTATGGAATTGATGAGAATGAGTATAAATGGATGAAAACTTTTAGAATTGAAGCATCACTTGCCCCACAGTGGGTGCCAAATTGTTTTGGTCAAAAGTATGATCAAGGATAATGTAACCAAATTTGTAAAGTGAGGTAGAGTGCCTAGGTGATGGTCAATGATATAATAATTGTCAAACGAATAAAATGACGAACATGATTAGTTAAACGAGGAAAAGCCCTTGATAACTAGTAGATCGCTGGCATAAAAACCTTGGATAGTGAAAGCTATCACTATAAACTATATTGCACAAAAGAGATTACAACTTCGGACATTGATCAAGTGTAATATAATCAAATGCTAAGTGCACTGAGAGCTCTAGTTTGCAATGTATGCGAATGTGTGTGTGTGTGATTGTTGTTGTTCTCTTTCATAACTAACACTTGAGCAACTCCTTTTGAATCAACCTAACAACTAAGTCCAATTTCTTTGAAGACCACGTTCAAGCCCCCAAGACCGTTAGTGGAATTAGCACGTGCAACATCTTGAACGAATTATGCCCAGGATTCCAGCTGAGACACAGTCCACTACGTTGGTAACCTGCACATGAACATTCGAAAACATAGAGAACAATTGTTAGAAAGCATAAGTAATGATAAGGATACTTTATCCTTAGTGTTCCTGTACCATCCGCTAAAGAAAATTGATCCAGGCAACATCTCAAGATACATGATGCATAGTTAGTAAAACCTACGCCCTAACAAGATTACTATAGGTTTGGGCTGTCACCTCTTAGGTGTCCATTTTTTTAATTTAATGTATATTTGAATTTTGAATACACTATGGGGAACTATTGGCTGGTTTGGAACTCATAACAAGGGTGTGAATTTCTAACATGACAAGAACCTTTTACGATATTCGTGGGTTTCGATTTAGTCTAAACAGATTCGGGTTAGTTTCAGGTTGAACCCGCAAACCCTTTTAGTTAAATGGGTGGGGTTCGGGTCAACCCGGTTGGGTTGGCAGGTTAACCCGTTTAACCCATTTATATTATATTACATTTTTTACAACACTTATAAATTAAATTGGGTGTGTATTTCATGCCATAATTATAGGTTGTAACTAAAAACGAAATTGACATAAGATTTTAAATGTAATTGTATTATATACATTTATGTATGTTTGTAAATTTAAATATTAATTTAATAATTTGCGAAAATGAATAAAAATAATTCAGGTTGAACAGATCGTGTTCGGGTCAACCCGTGAATATTCGGTTGTGATTGGATTCATATATATGACACAATGTTTGGGTTCGGGTCGGGTTAAACCCGCCAACCCATGAACACGATTCATTTAGCACCCCTACCCGTAGCGTCTCATTTTTAGTAAATGGGTTGAAATTACTGTCTCTAATTATGATAAAGTGACCTCATTTTTGGACTTGGACATCATTTTATTTACTATTTAGAGTGAATTGCCAAAGTGACAAAGTGACCTCATTTTATCTATATATTAATTTTCAGGCAGTGTCATTTGTCTTAAAAATGAAGGTTTTTATCTATCTCCTATACTAAAGCAAAATAACTTTGCCACCTTACTTGATTATGTGCCATTGCTACTTATGTAGAGAATTGTGAATTTGAGCGGCAAATCCTTTCCCTCATTCCTCAGCCACTGTTAAAGTGCTATTATGTTGTTCAATATGGAAACTCCAATCAATTGAAATCTTCTCCAATAAATCGTCTCTTAAATCAATCCTTAAAACCGTAATTTCATATAACTTGCAAGTTCCATTGCCCCATCTCTCTGTTGATGTATATTATGTTTTATATTCATTTTGTGTTTTACATCCATTAGATTTCGAGCACAAACGAAACCCTAAATCAGCATCGATGGCCGGATTGAGATCATTATCTTCCAAATTGATTGCTTTCCTTATCTCGCTAAATCTGGTAACAATCCGTGACCTAATCTCTTTCGTAACGTGTTAGTGATTAATTTCAAACAATAGCTGATGATTCTGTGAAATTTCTTTGATATGTTTGTAGTTTTATAGCTGCTGTTGATTCATTTCCAGCTAACATACATGTTATTGATTGATTTATCTTGGCATAAATTTGATTTGAGTTTAGGGTTTGGGTTTCATTGATGGTCCTCCATGTAGAGGATTCCTTAAGGTAAATAGTAAGTCTACATTGATCTTAAACAATTTTATGAATGATTAAAAGTTCGAATGTTTGATGTGTTGCAGATTTGAAATAGTAAGTTGCTGGAATCAGATGCGGAACTTTGTAGTTGAATACTGCTGGAGGGGTATGGTACGCGCAATGTTATGCCAACTCTAAAGGCAGCAGGTTGCTTAACAAACCTTGTGCAGCTTGCGCAATGACAAGTTAAACCTGAAAGCGCAGGTCCCAGACCCTTCGCTAATTAAACAAGCTTCTAGCTGCCACTTCCTAAAACCTTGCGCCGACTACCCAACCCTTTTCGGAGTTGCACAAGACCAAGACTAAGATGAGAGAAACTCATAGTCTTGAAAATAAAAGAACTTGATCCCTACAAGTTCACGCTGGCCAAAAGCACCGACACGACCACGCGGTAAGGAGAAGCACAAAGAGGCATTGATCAAGTACAAAAGTACAAGGGGCAGAGTTGTGACCCAATAACCACTCGGAAGGTTGTGCCAGACCACGTTGCATGATGAGCAGTCATGCAAAGGACAAAACGTACGCGTAGCACCAACCAGCTCATGCCAGTGACTGTCACACGATCTCCACTAATAGCTGATGACAGACTAGACAACAAGGATAACTTCCAGGACACGTGGCCCCATCCACCGTGCGCCAAGCGCTCTTCCTTCTAGGGACCACTAATGGTCATAGCAGAGGAGACAGAATGGATATTCCTTGATGTCGGTTCTATGCCCAAGGCCCATCAGCCTATCTCCTACACACATCTCTCCGGCTATAAAGAAAGGATCGCACCTCGAGGTAAAACACACCGATTCTTGCTCACTCACTAATTATTTGCATTATCCTTTGCAAACCTAGATACTTATTCTCACGCTAGAGTGTGGTTACAGAGGAAACCCTCCCCTTTTCTCCCGTGGTGAGACTAACAGTGTTTTCAATTTTGTAGTGAGTTTGATCCAAGATCATATCGATGCACAAATGAAAGATGACCTTTATATGTAGAGACCTTGTGCCAGAACCTAGATATCTTCGGATATAGTTTGGTCTAGTGTTTCTTCATTGGCGCCATCCGATTTTCTCTCTTCTTACACCTTTGTCTTTTGTTTGTTTTTCTAAATTTCATTTTTATTGGCTGACGGTCCATCAAATTTACCACGAGGTCCTCGGGCCGAGGGCAAGAACCCAGTTCATGTTCCTCGGACTGGCGGACAAGTGGAAGAATGATTTTCCGAAGACGTTGGTGTTCACCACGATCCAGGTCGTGTGAATATCCCAATAACTCCCGGAATCCAGGATGAAACTCCTTTTGTACCAATTACATCAATATTACCTCCAGGGAAACTCCGATGTCATCGTACATCAAGTCTCAAACGGATTTAAATGTCGTTTATGCGCAACTTTGTGCGCAAACCCACGCATCTGCTGCGTTGGCGCAACCTCCTACAGCTCACGTGCATGCCTTGCTTGCACCGCGAGTATTAAGTTACAATTCGTCGGTCAGAGAAAACATACAATAAAAATTTTCATACCAGAGAAACAGAACATTCTCAATCTATACCATGATATGAGTCAACACTCAATGGCGAGTGTCAATTCATTTCCGCCTGAGCCTAGGTCCATTCGAGGGGCGGGACACCCAGTGGGAAGAAATTGATAGAACGTATGGCGAAGGTGACAGCGCTAGCGTATTCCACCGATTGTCAAAAGACCACGTTGCATATAAGCCTATGTCGCGAGCTGTGTACAATCCGGAGGCTGAATATAATTATAACTTGATCTACAGGCCAGCCGAAGCAACAAAGCATTCTAAGTTCGTGAAGGAGATTGTGCTAGCCCCACTTGAACACTCAAAATTACCTTCAAATGTGGGAAAGTTTAATGGTTTGACAGACCCAGACTACCACATACGCTTGTTCACTAGCACATGGCTTATCGGAAGTTGGACACTGCCTATGTGGTGTAATCTATTTGTCCAAACCCTACATTAGCCTGCGCACCGAAATAGAGAAGGCATTGAAGAGTGGGAAGCTCACCGATCTACTTCAGAACGTATGCAAGGAAGTGCGTCAAATTACTCGCAGCGAAGAAGGCCCGGGTAACAAGAAAATGAAGCAAGCTTTCGTGCATATGATACAAGGTGGTCCAGCACGCAAGCATTGCCATCAGAAGAGTTTTATGCCACATTGGCGCGAACAACAAGTTATTTTTCCTATAGTTCTCGGCGGCCCCCAGGAAGCGACCAGTCATGATAACTAACATTTTTGGCCATTATCGTACCGATTACATGTTCATTGACCTGGGAAGTTCCATGGTTATCATCTATGAATAATGTTTCCAACAGCTAGAGCCAGAGGACATAGCGCGCTTAGAGCCGGTTGATTTCCGATTGATTGGTTTCTTTAACGAAGCCGTTTTTCCCCTAGGGCAGATCTCCTTGCCGATAACTCTTTCTGACGGACGACATTTGCACATTGTCACAACCCCCGACCACACCCTGGGCGGGAGCCGTGAACCAGTTACAGGTGGTATCAGTGTTTATTAAATTGGCAGCAAAATTTATCATCAGGATCGTAGTTAGAAAATATTTCAGAGTTTGTAAAAACACCCAAGTTTAATATTAAACAAATGGGATAAAAACCATATTTCATTCAAATATTTTTATAGGGATGAACCCTAGTTGACAAAACATAAATCTCTTCTTTTATTCAGGTAGTCATAGCCACTTTATTTAAGCTTTCAGTGCTCCATAGCAGGCTTCTATTATTTTCACGTAAGTTACCTGAAACGGGTTTAAAAACATTTTGTCACCGAAAAATACTGGCGAGTTCATTCATTTTTATAAAAAAACACATTTTGTCATACTTTACAGTATCTTGGGTAATTACAATGTTTTGATCTATTACAAATACTCAATAGTATTTGTCACTCGTGGCTGTTCCGAGGTGACAGTTGTCACTTATTGGCTAACTTTCATCCAATAATGAAGATTATCAAGTAGTGTATACAAAACCCCACATACCGACAGTAATTTCAAAATACAAAAAACTTAATCACCGTAAGTATAACTGAAAAACATTTTAGGATTTTGTAAAGCATTTGGTAAAAAGAAAGAATAACTCACCTTGTAGTTTTAGAGTTTCAACTTAAAGCTTCCTGGTGCTAATCCTAGGTTCCTAATAAAAATACAATGCAACACGTGTTAGTGTAACACCCCAAATTAAACTTTAACGATACATCACGAGACAAAACCCCAACGTTGTTTACAAAGTATAGCCTTATGCAGACGGCACTTTGACATCCATTGATGGGTTTCAGATCAATCGGGCAAGGGTTTCGCACTAGTAATCAGGGTTAAAATACTTACAACAGAGCAGAGTTTAGGATATCGGGTATAAAAGCAACAGAGCAGAGAGAGCGAGAGAAACAGTGTGAGCAGTTTTGGAACGCCTACTACTACTTCTATTTATATTTGAAATGAAGCTAGTGAAGTATATCAATGTCAACATTATTATTCTTATCTTCCTAGACTTTAGACATGTACACAAATTCTCATATGCGTTTTGATTTTTTTATTAGTATTTTATATATTATGATTAATTCAACTGCTTCACTCATTTATTGTTTATAACTTCTAAAATATAATGTTTTATAAAATGATGAATATGTCATTGAAACGAGCATACTTTTATCTACATTTTGACCTAAGTTTCATTAAAAACGGAGTAAGGTCAATTATAATAATATATTTTATTATTAATTATTAAACGGTTTCTATAAAAGTATATGTTCGTCTAGATACCTTATTTTTCTAACAGTCAACTTACTCGTAATCTACCCGTTTAATAATATAAGTTTTATATATTTTATTTATATATATATATATATAATTAAAATGTTACATTCTCCCCACCTTTATTTAATTTTCATCCTCGAGATTTAGTTGAACAAGTGGGGTATTTCTTTTTCATCTCCAATTCTAGTTCCCAGGTATATTCCGGTCCTCTTTTTGAATCCCATTTCACTTTGACCAGCATCAATCTTTTACGCTTGAGGTTCTTGACCCTCCTGTCTTCAATTTGTAGGGGTTTCTCAATAAATTTCAGTTTCTCATTTACCTCTATGTCTTGAAGAGGTACTATCAATGATTCATCGGCTTAACATTTCTTTAGGTTACATACATGAAATACATTATGTACTCCTGTCATTTCTTCAGGTAATTGTAGCTAATAATCTACTGCTCCTATGCGTTTAATAACTTCAAATGGTCCAACATACCTTGGGCTTAACTTCCTCTTTTACCTAATCTGACGACTCCTTTCCAAGGTGAAACTTTTAGTAATACTTTATCCCCGACTTGAAACTCTAATGGCTTTCGACGATTATCTTCATAACTCTTTTGACGATCTCAGGCCATTTCTAGTCTTTCCTTGACTTGAATTATTTTGTCAGTTATTTCTTGGACAATCTTAGGTCCTGAAAATTGCTTTTCTCCTATCTCTACCCAACATACAGGTATTCGACATTTTCGTCCATAGAATGCTTCAAATGGTGCAGCATTAATGCTTGTATGATAACTATTATTGTAAGAGAATTCTATTTATGGTAAATGATCGTCCCAACTTCCTCCAAAGTCTATCACACAGGCTCTAAACATATCTTCCAGAGTCTGAATCGTCCTTTCACTTTGTCCATTTGTTTGAGGGTGATAAGCTGCACTTAGATTTAATCGAGTTCCATAGCTTTTTGAAAACTTGTCCAGAAATGAGAAGTAAAACAACTATCTATGTCAGACACAATAGATAAAGAGATTCCATGTAGTGAGACTATTTCATCTACATACACCTTAGCTAATCGTTCTATACTGAAAGTTTCCTTCATTGGTAAGAAATGTGCAGACTTAAGTCAATCTATCCACAATCACCCAGATTGTGTCGTTACCTTTTCAGGTCTTGGGTAGTTTGGTAACAAAGTCATTGTTATCAATTCCCATTTCCAAACTGGCATCTCTAAATGTTGAAGTAAACCTGAAGGTTTCTGATGTTCAACTTTAACTAGTGAGTAAGTTAAACATTTTGAAACATAACTTGTTATGTCCTTTTTCATTCCTATCCACAAAAATTCTTACTCAAATTTTGATACATCTTGTCATTACCAGGATGCATAATATATTTAGACTTATGAGCTACTTCTAAAATTCGGTTTCATAAATTTCCTTGGATAGGTACCCAAATTCTTTTCTTATGGAATTTCCAAATTCCAGCTATTCCTTTTTCTAATTCTTTGATTATTTCTTTTAATCCTTCAACATCATTCTTGATTGTTGTTTCCTGGATATTCTTTAATTGTTCTATTAAATCTATCTGCAGATTTAACCTGAGAGCAAGTACCCTTTTTGGCTTCTCATGATATTTTTGACTTAAAGCATCAGCTACTATATTAGCTTTCCCTTCGTGATATTGAGGATTTCCATCCAGCATCTTTGTCTCATGTTCAGTTCTTTTTTCTCGAAAATATATATTTTAAACTTATATGATCTGTAAAGACTGTGAACTTACTACCATAAAGATAATGTCTCAAATTTTTGAGGGCAAAAACTATCGCTCCTAACTCCAGATCATGTGTTGTTTAGTTCTCTTCATGCTTTTTCAATTATCTAGAGGCGTAAGTAATCATTTTTTGATGTTGCATCAGCACACATTCAAATCCTAATTTTGATGCATCACAATATACTATGAAATCTTCAATTCCTTCTGGTAAAGCAAGTATTGGTGCATTAGTTAGTCTTTGCTTCAGAATCTTGAAAGCTTCCTCCTGTTTTGGTCCCCATTCAAACTTAACTGATTTACATGTTAACTTGGTTAATGGAATAGCTATCCTAGAAAGATCTTGAATAAAGCGTCTATAGTATCCTGCTAATCCAAGAAAACTTCTTACTTATGTTGGTGAATTAGGGACTTTCCATTTGGTAATTGCCTCGATCTTTGTCGGATCTACATGAATTCCTTCATGATTAATCAAATGTCCAAGAAATTGTACCTCTTACAACTAACTCACATTTTGAGAATTTAGCATAAAGCTTTTCTTTTCTCAATAATGTTAGAAGTACTTGTAGATGTTCAACATGCTCTTCCTTGCTCTTGGAATAAATAAGTATATCGTCTATGAAGACAATTACAAACTTATCTATGTATGGTTTACATATCTTGTTCATCATGTCCATAAATGCAGCTGGAGCATTTGTTAAACCGAATGGTATAACTGTAAACTCATAATGTCCATACCTTGTTCTAAAAGCAGTTTTAGGAATGTCCTCTTCCTGTACTTTTAGTTGGTGATATCCTGAGTGTAAATCAATCCTTGAAAAGAATCGAGCTCCTTGAAGTTGATCGAATAAATCATCAATTCTTGGTAGTGGGTACCGATTTTTAATTATGACTTTATTCAATTCTCTGTAGTCAATACACATGCGCATTGACCCATCTTTCTTCTTGACGAATAGCACTCGCGCTCCCCAAGGCAATGAGCTAGGTTGTATTAAACTTTTTTCCAATATTTCATCTAGTTGCTTTTTCAATTCCAGCATTTGTGTTGGCGCTAGATGATAGGGTGCTAGGTGAATTCTAAATTCAACCTCGCGATCAGGCGGTAGTCCAGGTGCTCTTCTGGGAAAACATCTGAAAAATCTGACACTACATAAATATCTTTTAATTATTTCCTTTAGTGCTAGTGATTGCAGAGTTCATATACACTATACCTCCTTTTCTTGCGTAGCTTGTAACTTTCATCAGAGCGATGCATTTTGTCGATGTTGTCAGCTTGTCTCCTTGGATTGTGATACTTTTTCCTGTTTGTGTACGAACCTCAACAGAATTTTGATCACACAAGATTCACGCATGATTGGCTACCAACCAATCCATTCCTAATACAACATCGAATTCGGCTAGATTCATCGGTAACAAGTTGGCTGTGAACTTATGTCCTAATAATTCTATTTTTCCTCTCTCAGGATTTCGCGTATGCTTATAGAATTTCCATTTGTTGTTTCCACCATACATTCTTGGCGAAGGTTAGTTAAAGGTTGATTGAGAAATTGATAGAAAGTAGTATTTATAAAACTTTGGTTTGCCCAGAGTCAAATAATACTTTAGCATTGACATCATGAACTAGAAACGTACCCATAATCACATCGGGAATCAGCTCGGCTTCTTTGGCAGTCAGTACGAAGCTCTAGCATTCTTCTTGGGTCCTACAGTTGTCTTTGCCATGTTGTTAGGTGCGTAGCTAGTTTCAGGCAGTTAAGTCGGATATGGCCTGCCTCTCGCAGTTGAAGCATATTTTAACGTTAATTTTCCTTCTACACTCTTCTTTCTTATGTCCCGGTATCTTGCAGAAATTGCAATATACCTTACATTTTCCTAATGTTTTCTTTTACAGAACTTATAGAAAGGTGAAGAAGATGAGCCTGCTCCTTTCTTTCGGTAAGAATTACTAGAAAGTAGTTCCTGGGTAATCCTTTGGGCTAAATCCTTTTTTCTTGTTTTCTTCCCGTGTGCGTATCAGTCCATATGTTGAAGTGTTAGCCAGTTCAACTGCATCTTCAATAGTTTGTGGTCTAGCTGCCTTGACCATGTTTCTGATTTCATTAACTAAACCCCAGATATAACGGGAGATTAATATCGGTTCTGGCGAAGCCAGGGCTGTTACTAACCTTGCATATTCAAAGAATTTTGTAGTAAATTCACGAAAATTTACACTAATCATCTTAAGGTTTAGGAACATATTAGCTATCTGTTCCTTTTTGTGAGGAGGATATAATTTTCTTTCTGTCATTTCCTTAAATTCATTCCAATCCATGGCATAAACCATGTCACTACCTTTTGATTGAAGAATAGTATTTTACCATTCTAATGCTTCATCTTTGAAAAGATTAGAAGCATACATTATTTTATCTTCTTCAGCACACTTACTAATTTTTCAAACTACTTCATTCTTTTCCAGCCATCGCAAAGCTGCAATGGCTCCATCATTACCAGAAAATTCGATCGATTTACAAGACAAGAATTCTTTATAAGAACAACCATAAGCGATGGTCTTCTTTCGTTTAGGAAATGGAGCTTTGACAAGAATGCCATTATCTCCATTGACACTGAGACTAGGTTCTGTGTGGGTACGTTTACTGCTTATAGTATTGTTGTTGTATTTAGGTGTAGGTTTCCCAATAGCTTCAATAATGAATGGCATCGCATCAATTCTTCCTTGAGATACTATAGTTCTGTAGCACTGTCACAACCCCCGACCCACACCCTAGGCGGGAGCCGTGAACTAGTTACTGGTGGTATCAGTGTTTATTAAATTGGTAGCGAAATTTATCATCAGGATCGTAGTTAGGAAATATTTCAGAGTTTGTAATAACACCCAAGTTTAATATTAAACAAATGGGATAAAAACCATATTTCATTCAAATATTTTTATAGGGATAAACCCTAGTTGAAAAAACATAAATTTCTTCTTTTATTCAGGTAGTCACAGCCACTTTATTTAAGCCTTCAGTGCGCCATTACAGCTTCTATTATTTTCATAGAAAGTTACCTGAAAGGTGTCTAAAAACATTTTGTCAGTGAAAAATATTGGCGAGTTCATTCATTTTTTATAAAAAAACACATTTTGTCATATTTTACAGTATCAAGGGTGATTGTTTTTATCTATCAAATACTCAATCAGTATTTGTCACTCGGTGGCAGTTCCGAGGTGACGGTGGTCATATCAATCATTGGCTAACCTTCGTCCAATAGTGAAGAATATCAAGTAGTGTATACAAAACCACACATACCGGCAATAATTTCAGAATACAAAAACTTAATCACTGTAAATCATTTTAGGATTTTTGTAAAGAATTTGGTAAAAAGAAAGAATGATTCACCTTGTAGTTTTAGAGTTTTAACTTAAAGCTTCCTGGTGACAATCTTAGGTTCCTAATAAAAATACAATGCAAAACTGTTAGTGTAACACCCCAAATTAAACTTTAACGATACATCACGAGACAAAACCCCAACGTAGTTTAAAAAGTATAGCCTTATGCAGATAGCACTTTAACATCCGTTGATGGGTTTCAGATCAATCAGACAGGGTATCGTACCACTAATCAGGCTAAAACATTACAACGAAGTAGAGTTTAGGGTATCTGGTATAAAAACAACAGAGCAGAGAGAGCGTGAGAAACAGTATAAACAGTTTTGGAACGCCTACTTACTACTTCTATTTATATTTGAAGTAAATGCTACTGAAGTATATCAATGTCCACATTATTCTTTCTTGTCTTCCTAGACTTTAGACATGTAAACAAATTCTCATATGCGTTGTGATTTTTATTATTATTATTTTATATATTATAAATAATTCAACTGCTTCACTCAATCGTTTATAACTTTTAAAATATAACGTTTTATAAAACGATGAATATGTCATTAGAATGAGCATATTTTATCTACATTTTGACCTAAGTTTCATTAAAAACGGAGTAAGGTCAATTATAATAATACTTTATTATTAATTATTAAACTATTCCTATAAAAGTATATATTCGTCTAGATACGTCATTTTTCTAACAGACAACTTACTTGTAATCTACCTGTTTAATAATATAAGTTTTATATATTTTACTTTAGTCTATATATATATATATATAATGAATATGTTACATGCACGGTCCCTGATAACTTTATGGTGATGCCAGCAACATCTCGCCATGACGTGTTTCTCGGTCGTCGCGCGCAAAGGAATTTCAACATGATTACATCAACTCCTCATGCCGTGTGCGGTTTTCTAACAGAAACCGACGTGGCAATCATATGTTCCAAGAAAAAGGTCATGTCCATAGAGGAAGAACCATCGGTGAAGGTAGCGAAGTAATCCTCAGACGGTGAACTAGAAAAATGGGTACTCAACAAAAGGTACTAAGAACAAATGGTGTTGCTAGGTCCCGCTATAACACCTACAGTCAAGGCGCCACTTAAGCAACTCCTGTTCCGCAATGTGGATATTTTTGCATGGTCACCGGTAGATATGACGAGGGTACCCATGGAGATCGCAGAGCGTGTGCTGTAGACATTCCATCAATCAAGCCAGTCGTACAGAAAAAGCGTAGTTTTGGAGCAGAGAAAACTCGCGCAATGAATGAGCAAGTTTCAGAGCTCCTCAAGGCTAGCATTCTCTGAGAAGTGCGCTACCAAACATGGGTGGCCAATCCGGTTATGGTCCAGAAGCAAAATGGAAGTTGGCGCATGTGCGTCGATTTCAAACACTTGAACAAAGCATGTCCGAAAGACTGCTACTCTTTGCCAGAAATTGATAAAAAGTGGACTCCCTCGCTTCTTTCCGGTGGAAATGCTTCCTTAATTGCTATATAGGTTACCACCAAATTCAGATGAAGAAAGAGGATGAAGACAAAACAGCCTTCTGCACAGACAAGGGGATCTTTTGCTACACAAAGATGCCCTTTGGGTTGTGTAATGCGGGAGCCACCTATCAGCGTTTAATGGATCATGTCCTTGGAGACAACATAGGTGTGACTGTGGAAGTGTACATCGATGACTTGGTCATCATGAGTCCGGACGAGGAAATGATGTTGACAAACATTCAGAAAACTTCTGCATCCTTGCGCAAGGTCAACCTGAAGTTGAATCCTGGGAAATGCTTGTTCAGCATGGAGGAAGGTAAATTCTTAGGGTTTATTATCACATGGATGGTTCTAAGGTCAACCCTGAGAAAGTTGAAGCAATTCAGCGTATGCGTTCACCCTCGACCACTAAGGAAATGCAATGGTTGGTTGGGCGACTGGCTGCGCTTAACAAATTCTTAGCAAACCACACGATGAAATCCTTCCCATTCATTAGCACTTTGAGAAATTGTGTGAAGCAGAATAAGTTTCAGTGGACTTCTGATGCGGAGAAAGCCTTTCAACAGATGAAGGAATGTTTGATTCAACTGCCCACTCTCACCGCCCCACAAAAGAACGAGCCATTGATTCTATACCTCTCCGCATGGGATATCGTTGTTGGCGTAGTCTTGCTGGTCGAACGCGTAGGAGTCCAAACTCCGATTTATTATGTCAGCAAGATGTTAACCGACCAAAAGATAAGATACTCGATGATGGAAAAACTTGCTTTAGCATTGGTTCACGCATCTCGTCGGTTGCGTAGGTTTTTTTCTGGCCACGTGATGGTTCTCACAAACTACCACCTGGGCCAAGTTTTATCTAAACCTGACATATCGGGCCGCTTAGCGAAATGGGCGACCGAATTAGGAGGACACAACATTATGTACAAACCACGCCCAGCTATCAAAGGCCAGATATTAGCCGATTTCATCACGAAAGTCCTAAGCAACAAAGTGCAAGAATGTGAGGCTATCCAAAATCTAGCGCCTGTCACGGATGACCGTGTATGGACCCTCCACACTGACGGCGCATGTAACGATGACGTTGCAGTGGCTGGTGTTCGTTTAATAAGCCTTGATAACTAGGAGTTTACCTACGCCATCAGGGTGGACTTCAAAAGCACCAACAACGAAGCTGAATTTGAAGCGTTTCGGCCAGGCCTTCGGTTAGCCATCAAAATGGGCGCTAGGAATTTGGAAGCGCATGTCGACTCTCTTTTGGTTGCAGGGCAAATCAATGGCCTATACGATGCAAAAAGCGAGACGATGGCCTTGTACCTCGAACAAGTGCAGTCTTTGATAAACAAATTCCATAATTTAAAAGTGACCGATATCAATCGAAGTGAGAACAAGCACGTAGATGCGCTCAGTAAACTAGCAGTAACGAGTTTCAAACACCTCGCGTGAGAAGTGCGCATCGAGGTGCTAAAAACCCTGCTGTTCCGCTATGCTAAGTGAATGTCATAGAAATGGGAAATCCTTCTTCGATGTCTCCCATCATCATCTTGTTGCAGTTTGGGATACTCCAAGAAAACAAGGCGGAGGCAAGAAAGTCCAAAACAAGGCGCTGAATTATGAAATGGTAGACAGAATACTTTACCAGAAGTCATACCTTGGACCACTCCTTCGTTGTGTAGATCCGCAAGACGCACAATACTTGATCCGTGAAATACATGAGGGGTTGTGTGGAATTCATGCCGGTCCATGCATGGTAGTCGCAAAGATCATGAATGCTGGATACTATTGGCCCCGCATGCACTTAGATGCAGTTAAAACGCTGCAGAAATGCGCATCATGTCACGACACACGCCTAAGACATTGCGTCCCAAGAAACCCTTGATCCCAGTGACAACAGCATGGCCTTTTCAGCAGTGGGCAATCAATATGGTGGAACCCTATCTTGATGCTCCAGGTGCCGTAAAGTTTATAATCGTAGCTGTTGATTACTTTACCAAGTGGGTAGAAGCCAAGCCTCTCGCATCCACCACGGTAACGGTAGTTCGCAAATTCATTTGTGAACACATCATTTTCCGTTTCGGTCTACCTCTGCGCATTGTCAGTGATAACGACCCCAGTTTTGCTTCTGAAGAGCTACAATGATGGATGACTGAGATGCATATCGAGCACGTGTTCACATCGGTCACGCATCCCCAAGGGAATGGCCAAGTTGAAAGTATAAACAAAAGTATAGTCGAAGGGATCAAGACAAGATTAGGGACGGTGAGGAGAGGTTGGGTGGATTAGTTGCCAAGTATCCTTTGGGCTCATCGGACCATACCGAAAACCAGCACCGGCGAGACACCATTTAGCCTGGTTTATGGGACTGAGGCAATAATCCCAGCTGAGATGGGTCTGCCATCACCGTGCATGATCGCCATACAAACCCAGAATAATGATGAAGAGCGTAGGCTTGACTTGGACCTCTTGGAAGAGAGGCGTGAAAACGCCACAATCAATGAAGCCAAATACAAATCAAAGCTCGAAAAATACTACAATGCGCGAGTAAGCATTTTTACCTTCCTGCCTGGTGATTTTGTTTTGAGAGATAATGAAGTGTGAGTCCAGGAAAGCTTGCGCCTAAGTGGGAAGGCCCTTATGTACACGAAGTCTTAGGAAATGGGGCTTACACCCTCAAACTTTTAGACGGCACAAACATTCCTAGGACCTAGAATGCGCAACAACTAAGGTGATGCTATATGTAATATGAGCATCTTCAAATGCCAAGGCCTTACGCTTTATCAGTGTTTGCGCAAAAGACTAGTGAACCGATGATCCAATTATTTCGATTTTGTACACGGCTCGTATCCCTTATTGTTAATATAAAGAACAAAATCGATGCACGGCATTATTTAGACATTTTATTACAAATGCGCGAAACCACTTTAGGTATACGCGAAAACATCATGGTACAACATGACTCAAGAACAGAATTCACCTTAATTTCAGTAGTCAACTATTGTACATGCATGGGGTGTGACGTTCATACATGAGCTTATTACCAGTTTTTTTCGCTCTACCTATACAAAGTGGTTATTTTCAGGAAAATAGTGTAACTTCAAATATACACATCACATTATCATTTCAACTTGCCCATAGCGGGTCAAAAGTATAGTACCTATCGTTAAACAAACACATGTTGCAAAGATTACATGAAATTACAATCAAAATTCCTAACAGTCATTCTAAACATCATACGATCATGGCACTCACACCCTATTCTTCTAACTCTTCAGCTTCAGCAGCATCATGAAAAACATCCTTTAAACGATCAACAAAGTCGTCGTTTTGAAGCGCTTCACTCACCAAATTCATCATTGGTAGCTGTAGACAGTCCTACTCTTGCTTCGCCTTGGAAAAGGCAGCATCTGTATTGACCCCATGGGTAGCGGCGCGGTTGGTATCCCTGGAAACATCCAAAGCATGAGTTACGTGATGAGCACTCTGCATAGCCCAGCGCATATCCGTCATGGCGTGCTGTGACCATCAGCTTGGCCACAACACTGTCCAGTTCCATCGAGTTGAGGATTGAGTTGGAAATCTGTACAAATGCAAGTAAAATGAGATTCAAGATAAATGGTGATCAAAATAATAACAGCATACTTACATTTACGACTCCGTGCTGCTGCATTCAGAGCATGTTGTATCGTTAAAGGCTCAAGCACACTCTCTACGTTGGCGTGGGTCGCCTCTGAATCTTCTAATTTCTGCTCTGCAAGTTTGGCGTGCTTCTCACCTATGCTCACCTTTGCATCAGAGAGGCGCAACTTTTCTTGATCCTCCAAGTGCCTCTGATATAGTTCTACCTTTTCAACCCTGGAAACTTGGAGATCTTTCTTCACGCCTTCAAGAGCTACCTTGTCTCCGCCTGATTACGCAATAATGATGTAAGTTTGGGAATCTCTTGATCTCGTAAAATAAGAAGGGTGGAAGTTTCTACCTCTTTTTGCTTGTTGCGTTCCCGAAGAGACCTCGCCTCTTCGACGACAGCTGCAGCCTCCTCTTTCTCCTTCTTGAGGTGCTCAACCTCAGCGCGCAATTCCACCATCTCATTCCTCAATGATATTTTTTCATTGTTGCCCCTTTCAAAAGCCTCCTTCCACAGCTAGCGGTCCTCAGCAAGCATGGCGGTGGCGCCCTCGGCCTTCTTCCTCCACCCCAGCATATACACTCCTCGGTCCTTTGAGTTTAAACAAACTTGGCTTTCTCATCCTCCAGCTCTTGTTTTTGCACGGCCATTTGGGCCGCTCAAGGACATCTCGCTCTTCGCAGACCAAACCTTTCATGGTCTCGGTGCATGCTATGCCATTCCCTGATAATCTTGTGAGTATTGGAGGCGGAGCTGGCAAGCTTACTGTAGGTACACGCGGTACGTTTGTTTGCAACTTTGCTCCCCGCGCATCCTCACCTCTGCTGGGGGGAAGGCAC
Organism: Scalesia atractyloides; assembly: GCA_947069175.1. NCBI lineage: Eukaryota > Viridiplantae > Streptophyta > Magnoliopsida > Asterales > Asteraceae > Scalesia > Scalesia atractyloides. The sequence continues at coordinate 31,655,317 of CAMTDV010000022.1, forward strand.
CCTTGAACCATTCCCGGGACACTTGCCAGTGGCTGAACTTCTCACCCTGCTTCAACTTCCAAACAGGGGTATGGATCTCAGCAGCTCGGCTCTCTGAATATGATCGGTAATAGTAGTTACCCGGGGTTTCGCCCGGACGAATTGGGGACCCTTCGTCAGAGGGTTGTTCCCCAAATCCCCCGGAATCACCCCGATCCCCCGGCATCACCGAGTACTTGCTCCGCTGACTGATCCCCGGAAGAGAAGTCTCTTGAGGCGTATCCTCAACAACCTTTTCTCTACCCTCTTCAACCACCACTACCTCTTTGGGCACAACTGCCTCCACTTTCACACTAACTTCCGCTACTCTGGCACTCGACTCACCACCTTTAACACTTGGCATTTACGCAGCCTCATAAACTGGTGGTGGCATAGAAATGGTCTCGACAGGCACGGTCGGAGCAGATGGAGCAAAAAATGACGTCTCCTCTTTCCCTGTATAATGATGGCCCAAAACGGTCAAACATGAAGAATAAAAAATTAAGCACAAGATAGTTTTTACCTGGAGAAAACTTGGCTGCAAGCGCGTTGAGGTTTCTACGCTTCCCAATGATTTTTCTTCGCGCAACCTTCTTCAGAGGTTGCACAACCGTATTGCCCTTAGGAAGGGCCCTCTTCTAAATTTTCCTTTTAAGCGGCTCTGGGCTTGACTCCAGATTTATCGGCTCATCCGGATTTGCAGTCGGTATCTCCGCGACATCTCGAGCCTCATGCTTTGGTTTCTTCAAATCTACAGGCGCAAGACCTTCAATTGAGTCAGAAACCACCACATTGGCATCCCAAGTGTCAGGCACAGAGCACGTACCTTTGGGTGGGTCTGCCCTGGGTTGAGCCGGCTTCTTGTTTTCCATAGCACTTGGCCCCGCGTGCCTCTTTTTTTTAATCTAGGCCAACACCCAAATTCTTCAGCGCACCTTCATCATGGTGCAACATACTAAGTAATCCGAAAGGATACAAGTAATAAATAATAAATGCTTACCACTTCCAGGCAGAGGGGCTGCTAAATCCACACTTCGAGGCAACTCGAAGTTCCCAAGAATCTGGGAATACTAAGTTGGTTTCTCTGGATTAAGTGGAATGTTCTACATCTGCCCATTATCCCTTTGAAAAGCCGCTATGTACAACGCAACCCCTGCAAAAATACGCATGGTTTACTCACAACGCACAAGGAGAAATAACACAATAATGAAGCTTACTCTTGTCATCCTCCATGTACACCGGTTTTTCATGGCGATCTGACTTCCATAATAAGCTCATGTCGGCAGCGACCAACGCCCTTTCCGGCAACTGAACAGCCAGAATCTCCTTCGTGTCTTGACACCAGGACTCTTGGTGTCACACCCTCAATTTCCACATGCGGAGTTTTACCGCGAGGCGTGTGAACAAACCAGAATCTGAAACACTAGTACGTCGAACGACTCTATATGATCTGATTATACGTTTTCCAAAATTGTTCCTTGTAGATTTTATATCAATTACCAATATTTAGCAGAGCATTAGTTTTAAAGTTTGAGCGGAAGCATAAATAAGTAATGATGCGGGCGCCAACACAAACGCCAAAACAAATGAAAAATCCCCAAAACAATATTAATAAATAAGACTCGATAAAGATGTCTTGTTCAATGCATGTGCGTGCACCTAGAGCTCCTAGCGTCCTGAGAAACATGTAAAGAAACAAGTGTCAACATTAAAGATGAGTGAGTTCACAGGTTTTCATAAATTCGTTTGTTCAGTTTTAGTTTGTTACTCCGTTATCCCCAACCTGGGATAACATATCAGTTCCATTATTCCAATCCCGGAATAATAAGTTGTTGCTTCCAATATTCCCATCCCGGAATATTAAGTCGTTGTTTCCATCATCCGCAACCCGGGATAATAAGTTGATGTTTCCAATATTCCAAACCCGGAATATTAAGTCGTTGTTTCCATCATCCCCAACCCGGGATAATAAGTTGATGTTTCCAATATTCCAAACCCGGAATATTAAGTCGTTCCGTAATTAAGTTCAATATTAATGTATATAGGTAGCTAGCCTAAAGTCATGTCACTAAGTGTTCGCGATCGAAGCTGACTGTTGTGCCTCCGTTTTGCCAGGCCTATCACATGACCATGGCAATGTTAGGCCAATCATACACCCGTTGACCATACCCGGTCGGCTAGCGCGACTAGCTCGGATGGGGCTCGTCAGACCCAGTAGTACTACTTATAATTCCCCCGCTATTTAACCCAAATACTAACGATCCGAGGAGATTGTCGAGGACTTAAGTGATAAAGCTGCTTAGTGCCCATAACATTACATTAACATTAACTTAGTTACCGTATAGTTATGTGACGTTAAATTCGTATAACGTAAAGAGTTTGAGTTTGAGAGTGTATACATGTTTCTCCCCCTGTTGTTTAAAAACCGGATAAAGTTAGGGGCCGTGAACTCACCTTTATTTGCTCGGTTAGTGTAGCAAAGATGTTATAAGATATGGGACCGCTAGTTGCGTCCTAGCAAACCAATTAATTTCCACGTCAGTGTGTAGTCACACCAATACAAATTCCACACGCAATTTACTCACAAAGTGATACACACAAACAACATATCTAACACTCAAACATGCATGCAAGTATTCTCATGTGATCATAGTAATCAAACAACTTATCATGAACATATTCCAAATCCACGCAACACTTTAATGCATAGAATCACAAGTTATCAACTTTCTGCTTAACACTCAATTAATCAGCTGTTTTCTAGGATTTTTATAAAATAGTTCTAGCATTCCAAAAATTCCCATATTTTTACAGTAGGTGACATTTATACCATAGAAATCTATATAATTTTTACAAGTCCTAAATCTTTACCAATTAACCATAAATATTAATTCACTAAGCTGCAGTCAGATTTACCGCTTTCTGACTGCAGTCCACGGAAGAATTTATTTAAAAATCACTGATCGTCCTATTAACAAAATTCCAGTTGGAGTTGCCCGGAAATTTCTATACCTAGTTGCTGTACAAAAATCATGACTCAACTCCCTACTGTTTTTAAAATTCAACTTGATAAACAACCAACAAAATTTCAGTATTTTCACAGCTTTAGTTACTGAACTTGTTTAGCCCTTTAAAAATATCAAACGACTTCAGAAAATTATGAATCCAGCGCCATTGGATTCCTTATTCAAATCTCTACGTTCTAGACATCAGAAAGTCCGTTTTTCGACAACTAACGACCAAGTTACAGCCTGATGAAGTCGCTGAAACTTTCACTTAGCATCCTGTTTCAGCATGTTATTATTATGAACTCGTGTAATCCCGTTCATGCGATTACCCTAAGCGATCTAGCTCTGATTTCTAGTCCTAGATTAATACTAATAACCTATTCCATGCAAACCCTACACAATAACTTTTGTCTTTATAACGAATCACAGCCTACATACTCAGTTTTCAAACAACATGCAAACTCTCAATCTTGTATTAACAATCCGAAACTATACCGAAATGCGATCTGAGAATCATCAACAATCAAGACACATATATCCGCAACAACTAAGCATCCAAGCATACATATAATCCGAAGACCATACAATCTATTCATTCAAACATATAATCCGAAGACCATACAATCTATTCATTCAAACATATAACCCGAAGACCATACAATCAATTCATTCAAACATATAATTAACCGAAACATGATCTTGTAATCAAGTATGGTCCTAACCTTGAATAACTAGACAACAAGCCGAGATGTGGACAAGTGCGACTCGGCTGCTGCTTGCTGCGACCGAGAGAAAGCAAAGCTGATCTTGCGACCGAAACCGAAAAGGGACTGAAGGTGACCGGCTGTTAGCGACCGAGAAAGTGAACCGGCTGATTAGATCGAGATGATGAAGGAATGGGAGCTGTTTTGCGATCAATGGAGCATGAGGAAGCAGCCGACGGCTGTTTTACTTATTAGGGTTTTAGGAATTGTGAAGGAAGATGCATGTGAGTTGTATATATATAGGCGCAACAAGATGAGGTTTACGGTTCTAGATAAGTATTCATGGCCGAGGGACTTGGGTGGTTGGTTTGGGTTTGATCTGGGTCGAAAATCTGATTTGGTTTGGTTTGGGTTTTGCGGCCGAGTGGTTAGAACATTAAAGTTTAGGTTTGATCTTTGATTCTTGTTCTCTTTTGGCCGAAGACTTGGGTTCCAAGTTTCCTAGTTTCACCAAGAGTTCGGTTTGTGTTTGTGTCGCGGTTCGGTTCGTGTGCATATTTATTATACATACATATATTGGATAACTAAAGCAATTACACAAACACTTATCACTTATTCATTAATTCGTACACGTTCGTACACATAGCACGTAATTAGATTGACAAGTATTACGTTTAAGTTATCCGAAAAACCCGGGATATCACATTATCCCCATGTTGAAAGAATTTTCGTCCCGAAAATTGAGTAAACGCGGTTTAGTATGTAGCGTACATGTTCAGAGTGCCACGCACAAAGAGTTAGTTCGTTTATAATGGTACGCAACGTTACAAGAAGTTCCCAAGTGTCATACACAAAGATTTCCAAGTGCCATGCACAAGAATTTAGTCAACAATAGTACACGAAATTATGAGAAATTTCTAGGTTGTCACATCATCCCCATGTTGAAAGAATTTTCGTCCCGAAAATTTAGGTACTGGTATCGTTAGTTTGCTGCTCAGTTGCGAAGAGATGTGGGTATTTGTTTTTCATTTGGTCCTCTCTTTCCCACGTGAACTCCGGTCCACGCTTAGAGTCCCAACGAACTTTAACGATTGGAATCTTGCTGTGCCTTCGAGTCTTGATCTCACGATCCATGATCTCAATAGGCTTTTCCACGAAGTGTAGTTGTTCATCCACTTGGATCTCATCCAATGGAATAACTAAAGTTTCATCTGATAGACACTTCTTCAGATTTGACACGTGAAATACGTTGTGAACTCCACTGAGTTCGGCAGGGAGGTCTAATTGGTATGCTACGGGTCCGATTCGTTTCAAGATTACAAACGGGCCTACGTACCGTATGTTAAGTTTGCCCCGTTTTCCAAAGCGGATTACACCCTTCCAGGGTGACACCTTTAGTAGGACGCGATCGCCTACTTGAAATTCGAGCGGTTTGCGTCGTTGATCAGCGTAGCTTTTCTGTCGATCTCGTGCCGCCGCCATGCGGTTTCTGATTTGTACAATCTTTTCAGTAGCCTCAAGTATTAACTCAGGGCCTGTGAGTTGACTGTCACCGACTTCTGCCCAGCAGACCGGTGATCTACATTTACGACCGTATAATGCTTCAAACGGTGCTGCCGAAATACTCGTGTGATAGCTGTTGTTATATGAGAATTCTACTAGAGGCAGGTGAATTTCCCAATTATTTCCGAAGTCCACCACGCATGCCCTAAGCATGTCTTCCAAGGTTTGTATGGTCCTTTCGCTTTGACCATCAGTCTGAGGGTGATAAGCTGTGCTCATATCCAAGCGTGTTCCCAACGCTTTCTGGAGTGACTGCCAGAAGTTTGACGTGAAGCGAGCATCTCTATCTGAGATGATGGACGTTGTCACTTCGTGCCGAGAAACTACTTCCTTAATGTAGATGCGAGTCAACTTCTCCATCTTATCCGTTTCTTTGATAGCTAGGAAGTGTGCGGACTTAGTTAAACGATCCACAATCACCCAGATGGTATCGCAACCACCCAAAGTTCGCGGGAGTTTAGTGACGAAATCCATTGAGATCTGATCCCATTTCCACACTGGGATCTCAGGTTGTTGGAGTAGCCCCGATGGCTTTTGATACTCCACCTTGACTTTTGCACAAGTCAAACATTTACTCACGTAGGTGGCTATATCGGCTTTCATGTTGGGCCACCAATACGCAACTTTAAGGTCTTGATACATCTTATCCGAACCCGGATGGACAGAGTATCGAGATTTGTGAGCTTCATCCATGACTAGCTCTCTGAGGTTTCCGTAGAGAGGTACCCATATGCGATTCATAAAATACCGGGCTCCATTGGGCTTTACTTCCCAATCGCGTTCCATTTTTCCCACTGATTCGGCTTTGATGTTTTCCTCCTTAACTGCTTCTAACTGGGCGTCGCATATTTGATTGGGTAGCCCCGAATGAATAGTGAGTCGTAGTGCTCGTACGCGACGAGGTTTCAAGTGTTCCTTCCTGCTGAGGGCATCAGCTACCACGTTAGCTTTACCCGGGTGATACCGAATGGCACACTCATAATCGTTCAGGAGTTCGACCCAGCGACGCTGTCGCATGTTCAACTCCTTCTGATCAAAGATGTGTTGGAGGCTTTTGTGATCAGTAAAGATTGTGCATTTCGTTCCATAGAGGTAGTGTCTCCAAATCTTAAGTGCAAACACTACTGCTCCCAATTCTAGGTCATGCGTCGTGTAGTTTTTCTCGTGAACCTTCAGCTGTCGCGACGCATACGCGATGACCTTATCACGTTGCATGAGTACGCATCCCAATCCCTGAATGGAAGCATCGCAATACACTACGAAGTCATCTGTCCATTCCGGCAAGGACAGAATGGGTGCACTGCAAAGTTTCTGCTTCAGCAATTGAAATGCTGCTTCTTGTTTTTTACCCCAAGCATACTTGATGCCTTTCTGGGTGAGGGTAGTGAGCGGTTGTGCAATCTTTGAAAACCCTCGATGAAGCGTCTGTAGTAACCAGCCAATCCTAAGAATTGGCGGATCTCCGTCGGTGTCTTAGGTGCTTCCCAGTTTTTGATGGCTTCAATCTTGGCAGGGTCTACGTGGATACCCTTTTCATTCATGACGTGCCCGAGAAACTGAACTTCCCGGATCCAGAAATCACACTTCGAGAGCTTGGTATATAGCTTTTCCTGTTGAAGTAATCCTAGCAGTAATCGTAGATGTTCAGCATGCTCTTCTTCACTTTTGGAGTAGATGAGTATGTCATCGATGAATACAATGACAAATTTGTCGAGGTATGGTTTACACCCGATGTTCATGAGGTCCATGAATACCGCAGGTGCGTTAGTGAGACCGAATGGCATAACCAAGAACTCGTAATGGCCATACCGAGTGCGAAATGCTGTCTTAGCGACATCCTCCTCCCTGACGCGTAGCTGGTGATAACCGGACCGTAAATCAATCTTAGAGTAGTAACTTGACCCTTGCTGTTGGTCGAATAGATCGTCGATGCGAGGTAACGGGTATCGGTTCTTGACTGTAACCTTGTTGAGTTCCCTATAGTCGATGCACATGCGGAAAGTCCCGTCCTTCTTCTTGACAAACAGGACTGGAGCTCCCCATGGCGAAACGCTTGGTCGGATAAATCCTTTTTCTAGTAGCTCTTGAAGTTGAGTAGACAGCTCCTGCAGCTCGGCTGGAGCTAGGCGGTATAGAGCCTTGGCGATGGGAGTTGCATTGCTTGCCAATTCGATTTCAAACTCCAATTGTCGATGTGGTGGAAGACCAGGTAGTTCTTCTGGGAATACATCGGAAAAATCACGGACTACAGGGATGTCTTCTATACGTTTCTCGTCCTTAGGCTGTTCGGTAATTAGTGCGAGTATAGCGAAGGAATTCTTTTTCCGAAGATACTTCTGCGCTTGCATAAATGAGATAATGTTGGTGACGGCGCTTGCCTTGTCGCCTTGTACCGTCAGGATTTTGTCGTTCGTGAGTGGAATACGGATAGACTTTTCGAAACAGAGAACTTCAGCCCGGACGTCGGATAGCCAGTCCATTCCGACTACCACGTCAAAACTACCCAGGGTAGTTGTCATCAGATCAATGGTAAAAGTGTGACCCGCGAGTTTGAGTTGACAGTCGGATACGATTTGGGTCACATCTACCGATTTACCATTGGCTAATTCTATCACATAAGGGGTCTCTAATGGTTTAAGCGTGAGATTTAGGTTCTTCCTAAAAGACTCAGATATAAAACTCCTATCCGCACCCGTATCAAAAAGCACAGTAGCAAAATGTTCATTAAGGGGAAACTTACCGGTGACCACGTTCGTGTCGTTTCTGGCCTCACCGCGGCCCAATGTAAATGCACGACCTTTGGCACCTCCTGTGCCACCGTTCCCATTATTGTTGTTGTTATTATTGTTGTGGTTGTTGTGGTTGCGGTTGTTTCCACCATTGTTGTTGTTGTTGCGCAACTGTGGGCAGTCTTTTCTGAAATGAGTAGTGCTACCACATTGATAGCATCCCCGGTTTATACCTTGTTGCTGACCCTGAGGCCGATTCTGACTTTGTCGGGACACGATTTCCCCACGACAATTCCTTGCCGCATGTCCCATCTTGCCACATCTTTGGCAGCGATTTCCTGCACAAGGGCCGTCATGGTGAAGATTACAGCGGTTGCACTGCGGCTTTCGACCTACATAGCCGCCTGCATTCTGGTTGTTGTTGTTGTAGTTGTTGTTGTTGTTGGAATGATTTCGATGACCCCGATGGCTGTGGTAATGATTGAACCGTTTCTGGTTCCCTTGCTGCGGATGAGATGACGAAGACTGTCGAATGGTGGAGTCTTCAAATTTTCTTTTGTTATCTGGAGCGACTTCGGTGGTACCCCGTGCTGGCAGTTTCTTCTGTTCCACCGCTTTATCGGTGAGTTTGTGAGCCAATCGGATTGCTTGATGTTCTGTTACAGGGTTACTAGCCATTACCATGCCCTGAATTTCCGGAACCAGACCCCCGAGATAGAACTCGAGTCTTTTCTCCACCGTGTTGGCCAATTCGGGACACAGAAATACTAAGTCATGGTGTTTTGCAGTGTAAGCTTCAATTTCCGATCCCACCATCTTGTGGTTCCATAGAGCTTGCTCTAACTGTTGCACTCTGTCTCGTGGACAGTACTCCTCTTTAATTAGGGCCTTGAACTCAGTCCATGCCATTGCATTTGCAGCTAACAGTCCATGTGTTTGGACCTGGGCATTCCACCATGTCAGTGCCCCCTCTTCCAGTGTTGAGGCGGCGTATTTGACCTTGTTGGCCTCTAAGCAGTTGCACATTTCAAACACGGATTCCGACTTTTCGATCCAGCGGACCAGTCCAATGGGTCCCTCCGCCCCCGAGAACTTGCTTGGCTTTGCGTCAAGGAACATCTTATAGGGGTTAAAGCCCCCTCCTGCTGACAGAGAACAGGAAGTCAGCAAGGAATTGTACTAGCCTCACTATTAGATTTTCACGCGAAAACTTAATAATGGTTACCTGCCGGCTGGTTCTGAACACCCGCCAATGCTGCATTCACATGCTCCTGAATCATGGCAGCTAGCTCTTCGGGCGTCAAGTTAAGGTTTCCACGTCTTCCCGTCGCCATTTAGATCTTCGAAACACAACACAAGCACACCCCGATCAGTCTATATATCCAATATAGTTATCCTACTTCGTACTTTAATAATTAGTAAGTTATGTCAACTCAATATGTTAAATAATCAAAAGAAATACTTGATTAATTGAAATTTCAACGTCTTACAAAAGTGCAAATCACACATACGAATTTACTATAAAGTCTCAAGTTTAAACACAAGTGGGAAAATAAATAAACTGAAGGAAAACAAATATAAACGAGACGTGTTAGTCGTCTACGTCTCCATTCCCTAAGTCACTGTCGTTGCCGTCATCCTGTGCGGCATTTCCAGCTTCCTCAGCTGGGTCCTCCTCCGGATCCTCTTCAGGATCCTCCTCTGGATCTTCCTCTGGATCCTCCCCTACCGGCACTGGAGGGGCCGGTGCTGGTTCAAGTGCCTGATTTTGCAGTTCCTGAATGTTCCAACTGTTTTCCAGGACTCTGTCCTCCAGCCAGTCGGCTCTTATCTGCTCAGCACGCAGATCTCTGGCTATGGTGTTACGAGCTATCTTGCTCGTACGATGCTCTTCCTCGAGCGAGTCGGTCTTTCCTGTAAGGTGTCGGATCATCCATCTTTGTGCTAAGATGGTTTCCTGCATTCTTTCTAACTGTTTTTGTTGTGTATGCACCAGGATTCTAAGCATGTCAATTCCTATTTCTACAGGATTAACTGGTTCAACCGGTACAGCAATAGTTGGGCGTAACGACGACTCCTCCCCCAGAGCGAGCCTTTTCCTCGCCGCTGAGCGTGTCTCCACGCCATAAGGTGGTATGGGTTCCACCATTGGTGCCTTTCCTAGTGCCCTTGGTGGTGTAAGTCTGTCGGACGATGATGACGATGAGGATGATGACATTGCCTGTTAGGTCGTGTAGTTAGTTATGAGTTGTTTTCATTCCTTATCATGAAGGCATAATCTACCAAACACAGTTGTGGTATATTACATAACAAGATATAATAATTCGGTGCCAAACTAAGTCTAGTGTCGTGATATCAGCTATAGTTTAGGTCTACTTCTAATGCAAACCTGGTTCTCTATAGCTAGTGGCTCTGATACCAATCTGTCACACCCTCAATTTCCACTTGCGGAGTTTTACCGCGAGGCGTGTGAACAAACCAGAATCTGAAACACTAGTACGTCGAACGACTCTATATGATCTGATTATACGTTTTCCAAAATTGTTCCTTGTAGATTTTATATCAATTACCAATATTTAGCAGAGCATTAGTTTTAAAGTTTGAGCGGAAGCATAAATAAGTAATGATGCGGGCGCCAACACAAACGCCAAAACAAATGAAAAATCCCCAAAACAATATTAATAAATAAGACTCGATAAAGATGTCTTGTTCAATGCATGTGCGTGCACCTAGAGCTCCTAGCGTCCTGAGAAACATGTAAAGAAACAAGTGTCAACATTAAAGATGAGTGAGTTCACAGGTTTTCATAAATTCGTTTGTTCGGTTTTAGTTTGTTACTCCGTTATCCCCAACCTGGGATAACATATCAGTTCCATTATTCCAATCCCGGAATAATAAGTTGTTGCTTCCAATATTCCCATCCCGGAATATTAAGTCGTTGTTTCCATCATCCCCAACCCGGATAATAAGTTGACGTTTCCAATATTCCAAACCCGGAATATTAAGTCGTTGTTTCCATCATCCCCAACCCGGGATAACAAGTTGATGTTTCCAATATTCCAAACCCGGAATATTAAGTTGTTCCGTAATTAAGTTCAATATTAATGTATATAGGTAGCTAGCCGAAAGTCATGTCACTAAGTGTTCGCGATCGAAGCTGACTGTTGTGCCTCCGTTTTGCCAGGCCTATCACATGACCATGGCGATGTTAGGCCAATCATACACCCGTTGACCATACCCGGTCGGCTAGCGCGACTAGCTCGGATGGGGCTCGTCAGACCCAGTAGTACTACTTATAATTCCCCCGCTATTTAACCCAAATACTAACGATCCGAGGAGATTGTCGAGGACTTAAGTGATAAAGCTGCTTAGTGCCCATAACATTACATTAACATTAACTTAGTTACCGTATAGTTATGTGACGTTAAATTCGTATAACGTAAAGAGTTTGAGTTTGAGAGTGTATACATGTTTCTCCCCTGTTGTTTAAAAACCGGATAAAGTTAGGGGCCGTGAACTCACCTTTATTTGCTCGGTTAGTGTAGCAAAGATGTTATAAGATATGGGACCGCTAGTTGCGTCCTAACAAACCAATTAATTTCCACGTCAGTGTGTAGTCACACCAATACAAATTCCACACACAATTTACTCACAAAGTGATACACACAAACAACATATCTAACACTCAAACATGCATGCAAGTATTCTCATGTGATCATAGTAATCAAACAACTTATCATGAACATATTCCAAATCCACGCAACACTTTAATACATAGAATCACAAGTTATCAACTTTCTGCTTAACACTCAATTAATCAGCTGTTTTCTAGGATTTTTATAAAATAGTTCTAGCATTCCAAAAATTCCCATATTTTTACAGTAGGTGACATTTATACCATAGAAATCTATATAATTTTAACAAGTCCTAAATCTTTACCAATTAACCATAAATATTAATTCATTAAGCTGCAGTCAGATTTACCGCTTTCTGACTGCAGTCCACGGAAGAATTTATTTAAAAATCACTGATCGTCCGATTAACAAAATTCCAGTTGGAGTTGCCCGGAAATTTCTATACCTAGTTGCTGTACAAAAATCATGACTCAACTCCCTACTGTTTTTAAAATTCAACTTGATAAACAACCAACAAAATTTCAGTATTTTCACAGCTTTAGTTACTGAACTTGTTTAGCCCTTTAAAAATATCAAACGACTTCAGAAAATTATGAATCCAGCGCCATTGGATTCCTTATTCAAATCTCTACATTCTAGACATCAGAAAATCCGTTTTTCGACAACTAACGACCAAGTTACAGCCTGATGAAGTCGGCTGAAACTTTCACTCAGCATCCTGTTTCAGCATGTTATTATTATGAACTCGTGTAATCCCGTTCATGCGATTACCCTAAGCGATCTAGCTCTGATTTCTAGTCCTAGATTAATACTAATAACCTATCCATGCAAACCCTACACAATAACTTTTGTCTTTATAACGAATCACAGCCTACATACTCAGTTTTCAAACAACATGCAAACTCTCAATCTTGTATTAACAATCCGAAACTATACCGACATGCGATCTGAGAATCATCAACAATCAAGACACATATATCCGCAACAACTAAGCATCCAAGCATACATATAATCCGAAGACCATACAATCTATTCATTCAAACATATAATCCGAAGACCATACAATCTATTCATTCAAACATATAACCCGAAGACCATACAATCAATTCATTCAAACATATAATTAACCGAAACATGATCTTGTAATCAAGTATGGTCCTAACCTTGAATAACTAGACAACAAGCCGAGATGTGGACAAGTGCGACTCGGCTGCTGCTTGCTGCGACCGAGAGAAAGCAAAGCTGATCTTGCGACCGAAACCGGGACTGAAGGTGACCGGCTGTTAGCGACCGAGAAAGTGAACCGGCTGATTAGATCGAGATGATGAAGGAATGGGAGCTGTTTTGCGATCAATGGAGCATGAGGAAGCAGCCGACGGCTGTTTTACTTATTAGGGTTTTAGGAATTGTGAAGGAAGATGCATGTGAGTTGTATATATATAGGCGCAACAAGATGAGGTTTACGGTTCTAGATAAGTATTCATGGCCGAGGGACTTGGGTGGTTGGTTTGGGTTTGATCTGGGTCGAAAATCTGATTTGGTTTGGTTTGGGTTTTGCGGCCGAGTGGTTAGAACATTAAAGTTTAGGTTTGATCTTTGATTCTTGTTCTCTTTTGGCCGAAGACTTGGGTTCCAAGTTTCCTAGTTTCACCAAGAGTTCGGTTTGTGTTTGTGTCGCGGTTCGGTTCGTGTGCATATTTATTATACATACATATATTGGATAACTAAAGCAATTACACAAACACTTATCACTTATTCATTAATTCGTACACGTTCGTACACATAGCACGTAATTAGATTGACAAGTATTACGTTTAAGTTATCCGAAAAACCCGGGATATCACACTTGGTCCAGTATCAACATCGTCTACATTGGGATGTCTTCGGCCCCACGGAAAGGCATCCGAAGAGGGATAACCCCAGCTTTAATGAAGAAGAAACCTAATGAGTAGTGAAGTTGGTAAAACTTCTACTTCTAATCATGATATGACTTGGGAGAAGTGTACAGGATCTTCTTCGCTTGTATCCGGTGCTGGAAGGAGTAGAAACCTAATGAGTAGTGAAGTTGGTAAAACACCCGAAACCGGTTGATGGTTGGGTGGACGCCCATAGATCGGCATAGGAATTTAAAGTGCTTAATGTGGACCATTCCCATTAGATTCAACTGGAAAATATGGAAGTGGTAGTGGTCCAAGATGTCCAAGAAAAACTTTATCGTCGGCAGTCGGAAATTGTTGTCGGCAAAGTAGTCAAAGAAAAATGATGAAGCAAGGAGGGGCGTATGTGGCGGTGTCCCTTCGGAAGGGTATTCGGCACCCCATTCCTCAGGGAACTGGAAGCCGGCGACGAGTCTCTGAAAACTACTCGTCGGCCATTTAACAAAGGAAGGAACTAGGAGTTTCTACGGCGGCGGTACTCTCGGGATTTTCTCTAGTCGATATTTTAGTGCTCGGAAGAAACAGGGATCAGAAAAGGTTTGGAGAGGAGAAACAAGAGATGAAGAGTTGAGTGAATTTTAACCTAGGCGGATCACCTATTTATACCTTGGGGAAGCGTGACGCCTCAGCAGACCCAATAGCGAATTCACAGGTAACATGTGGAGGGCAAGTGAGAAGTTGGCAGGTGCCATGCACACGTGGCTGGTACTTTCTCGCAATTTATTAATGAGAAAGCAGCTACATTGTTGACAACCTGCTACAGCCATCAGAGGTTACTTCCATCTCACCTTTTTTTCTTGACAACTCGCCTAAGAACCTGTCAGCTTTACAAAAATTCAAATTTCAAAGATCTTATCCTGAGCAAGGGTTTCCACCACCCAAGGGTTTCTTTAATCCTTTCTTCACAGAGGCCTTAATGGTTTGTAGCCGTTGAAATAAGCGTGCATACGTAAGTTCTTATTGTCCAGCACTCCACATACTTGCTAAGTTGCGCGTTGGTGCACCACTGGATTGGGGAGACTTGGAGGGGTATGGTCCCAAAAACCCGCGTTTGCGCAAGATACCATACCCTCTAATGATAACATGTCACTTGAGTAACCTCGCGCGCTACGCGCAACGGTCCGCCAACCCTGAAGACAGCAGGTTGCTTAACAAATCTTGCGCACCTTGCGCAACGACAAGTTAAACCTAAAAGCGCAAGCCCCAGACCCTACGCTAATTAAACAAGCTTCTAACAGCCACTTCCTAAAACCTTGCGCCGACTCCCCAACCCTTTTGGGAGTTGCACAAGACTAAGACTAAGATGAAGGCAAGTCATAGTCTTGAAAATAAAAGAACTTGATCCCTACAAATTCACGCTGGCCAAAAGCACCGATAAGGCCACGCAGTAAGGAGAAGCGCAAAGAGGCATTGATCAAGTACAAAAGTACAAGGGGCAGAGCTGTGACCCAATAACGTGGCAGGTTATGCCACCACGTTGCACGATGAGCAGTCGTGCAAAGGCCAAAAAGTGCGCAAGGACATACACGTGGGACCAACTAGCTCACGCTAGCGACTGTCACACGGTCTCTACTAACGGCTGATGACAGACTAGACAACAAGGAAAACTGCCAGGACCGTGGCCCCATCAACCGTGCGCCAAGCGCTCTTCCTGCCAGAGACCACTAACGGTCGTAGCAGAGGAGACAGAATGGATATTCCAGGTTGTCGGTTCTAGGCCCAAGGCCCATCTCCTGCACACATCTCTCTGGCTATAAAGAAAGGATCACACCTCGAGGTTAAGCACACTGATTCTTGCTCACTCACTAATTACTTGTATTATCTTTTGCAAACCTAGATACTTATTCTTACGTCAGAATGTGGTCACGGAGAAAACCCTCCCCTTTTCTCCCGTGGCGAGACTAAAGGTGTTTACAGTTTTGTAGTGAGTTTGAACCAAGATCATATCGACGAGCAAACGAGAGATAACCTTTATATGCAGAGACCTTGTGCCAGATAGATATCTCCAGATATAGTTTGGTCCAGTGTTTCTTCAACTGCCATAGTTACATTGGTTCCATAGAGAACTAATTAACTACTAGTATGAACAATTATTTTCGGTGATTGATACGCTTGAGATGTTGGTTTTGATGTGACATAGAGGTGCTTATGGATGTGAGACGAACATCGGCGATGGTAAGGGTAAAAGGTTCTCCATTTTATAAACTTTATGGGTTCTTTTCGTCTAATTTTCTTAGTTTCGGTATTTTTTTAATTTGTTTATCCTTTTAATTTATGGGTTTATTTGGAATTCGTAAAAGTAATATATAACCTCTTTTAATTGATGGTTGTTGGCGTTTTGTTATGATAACCACATCAACATTCAAACAGAAGGAAATTGGTTGAGTCAAGGTAGTTTTGGTGGAGATTTTTGGTTGATTTCATTGATGTGTTTTGATATAATTGATATCAACTTCACCATGTATGAAATGAACTTTTTGTAAAGTGTTGTTTGTTTGATATTCTTATTTAGACACGAAAGTTGTTTCAGGAACAAGCAAGCAAGAAAGGTACAAAATTAGAGGCTTACTGAAGGTAATAGCCTGGATAACTTGATTATATGCTCGTCGTTGTTGAAATATGTTTAGTTAAGATTTGTGTTTGTTAGCATTATTCGAGTATTAGATTGATCAGATGCAGTTTACCATTTCGATTTTGAGGAGAAATTGCGAAACTGATGAGGAATTTGTTGTAAATGTTGTTATGTCTAGAAGAGTGGTTATAATGTTTGATTATATGGCAGTTGTTGAAACATGTTCAGTATGTCATGTTTAGTGTTTTGAAACCGGGGTCACTTTAATTTCCTAGAAATTACTCACTATAAGTCGATGGATCAAAATCAAATTGTTTTTTTTTTAATTTTTAATTTGTGGTGCTGATTTGGAGTTAGTAAACAATTTAATGTGTAGGCAGCAATTTTGATTCATTAACTTAAGAATGGCTCGAATGGGTTATGTTTTTTCACCAAAAGCGTCATTTTAGGGCATGTAGCGTTTTATTTTAAAGTAGAGATGGTTAAACAGTCTCGAAAGGACAACGGTAGTGGGCTGTGAAAGCTGGACAACAAAGTCACACTTTCGGGCATTATTTCAAGATATATTGTGTGGTACGATGCAGCAGCGAGTTGGGATCTTTTGCAGCTATTTGAGAGGTGCTTCAGGGCCGAGAACTTTGTACTAACAACCACGGTATGTGTTGGTAAGGGCTGCCAAAACAGATCGGTGCTTAAAAAGCAATGTGGATTTAATTTACCAAAGTTAATAAATAATGATCAACTTGATCCATATTTTTATAAAAGCAATGTGGATTCAATTCTTTATCGGGGATTTTAAAAAAGTTATATTCTCATAATTTATTAAATTGGGATATCTATCAAGATTGAACCTTTTAAAAGTATCAGTAAATATCACATTGACTTCTAAAAGTATTAATGAAAAGGGCGTGTTAACATCGTTCAAATCTCTTCAATATTATTTTAACCAACTAGTTGTGATTTGTGTTTTGATTTGTTGCAATTGAAATGATGCACTTCTAGAGGCGTTTTGATCGATTATATTGGAAAATCTCCTGTATCCCGAGCCTTTACAATCACAAACTAGGCCCGAGAGACATATTCTTGATATTATCTTCATATGGGCTTCATCAGTATTTCACTAACGAGGACGCTGTTTCTGAAGTTGAGCTCTTTAATCAGTGGTCGCCAGATGGCGATTCAGCTCAGCATTTAATCGAAGAAGTTATGTTTCGTGCAGCCAAGAAAGCTGGTCATAATTAATCTGAATCATTTTATCTTTTTTTTTGTTTGTTCAGGTTATTTTTTAGATCTACTAGCTCATACCAGTAAAATCAAAAAGTTAATTTAAAGGAAACTAAGGAAATCAGTTGAACATGTAATGTAATTATATTTGAGCTGCCTATTTTGCCTCTACAGTTTATGTCGTTAATCAAAAGTTTTTACAACAAGGCTTTGATATGAAAGTTGTTTGGTCTTATAGGGATGTATTTCCATGAACTGTTAGAAATCCCACAATTGGACAGAAGGCATGAGATGTGTAGGTCCTGAAAACCGGATCTACAATATTACACGAGGCTTGTTTGGTGGCGTAATCACACAAACAAGCTATGAATCAAGATAGAAGAAATAAGATGAAATAGATAAAGATCAACTTGCATACAGATCCTGTAATTTGTCTAATACAAGTATGAGAAAACTACCAAAAAGCTACTAGCCCTAATACATATTTACTATTTATAGTAAGTGGTTAGTGCTCCATTACCCTAAACCCTAGGCCCAAAAGTCTTTCCCAAGCCCATTAAATACAAGTGTGCCCTAATGCATAAACTTACCACGGCCTAACAATCTCCCCCTTGGTTTACTTCATTAGTGTCGCCTTCCGCTTCAAGGTTCACCAGCTCTGCTGCCTCCAAATAGTGGACTTGGATCCACATAAAGCTTGTTGTTGATCACATTGGCTACAGCACTCGTCCAAGATTTAACGCAAGCTTCACATTTCTCATCATCACTGACTGTTCCTCAACAAACTTCCATTTATCTACAGCGATTCGCATTCCTGCTTATCGTGTTCAGAGAATCCACCACTTGGGCTTCCAGCTTCGAATCGAATGCCACTTGAACTTTCTAGCAAGTCTGTGATTGGGGCATCTTGAATAAATGGCTCATGAAAGGTACTTGAGCCTGTGGGCTTGGGGTCACTAGGGGTTTCCGTTTTGGTTTGTTGCTTCTTTCGAGCTTCTTCCTCAGCTATATCTTGAGTTTCTTCAGTTTGTACTTCTTTAGAAGGAATAGTTTTCGGAGCAGGGATCCCATAATCGCCTGTAGCGATGTAAGAAGTATTGCAAGATTTTCTACACACATCAGGTTCAGCTCAGCTCTCTGACGGTTTCCTCAGCTTTTTCAGATTCAACATGTTCCAACTCATCTTCAGTCTCTTTATTATCAGTTACTAAATCCTCAACAACAGGCGCTGACTTCTGTTTCTCACCAATGATTTGTATATCATGTTATTCAGCAATTATGACATTCACTAGTTTAGGTGCAGGCACAACTTCTTTGAACTTTCCATGTTTCACCAGATCATACTTTCCAGTAAACTTTATCTTTGTTGTATCACATTGTTTGCAGGAAGCTTCAAAACAACTAGGACCCATCGGCTTTAAATTTAGAAAGTTTATGCTCTTCACTAGTTTTGGATACTTCTCGTCGAGAATTATTTGCACAAATCTTGGATATAATAGATGAACCTTCTTCTTGGTGTTCTCCAGCATATTCTTCATGTTCTCGAAAATGAATGCCGAGAAGCTGTAATCCCAATCGTTGACTAGAGCAACTAATGCAACCGTTTGTGTCTAGTTAAGCTGATCCTGGCTGCCTTTATTTTCTGGAATACATTGGAGGAAGATGTGAGCTAGACATCTCCAATATGGTGGAAACATTTTCTTCAACACAGTTAGATAACCGCCCTCGTAGCTCATGCGACGTAATGCGTTGACAACACTATCATTATCAAAGGATGTTAGGTGACGTTCCATGTCTTCGAACTTTAACCCCTATCGCACAATCGTCTCTGAAATAACAACATCTTTCACTTGGATCTTTGATTCAACAGTTGATCCGCCCTTCTTAACTTTAGCGTTTATCCAAAAGTCTTGAATCATATCCTCGTTAATCACTAGGTTTAGCTTCAAAGCATGAGTGAGTCGGCAGGAGTTCTGATCGACTATCAATGCGGGAAACATTTTGTAGTACTCGGCCAGAGGATCGGATAAGTAACAGGCTTGATTATGAGAAGCCTAGACATCAAGCTATCGTTTCTCCATCATCTTTTGCGCCATTTTCTGCACTTTGAACAGAAACGTCAAGTTTTATCATAAAAATCAACTTAGTTAACCATTTTTACCGTTCAATCCTAAATCAAACGGTTCAAAGAGCCAATAAGTCACAGAGTTCAAATAAAAGGGAGTCAACGGAATAACAGTTCAAAGGTTCAAAACAGATTGAACCGGTCAACCTGATTCAGATGAACCGAGTCAATAGTGTCTTGGATGGACAAGAGTTCAAAAGCAACTTGAATGAACCTTGTTAGTCATCCGAGATCACCTACCATCTCGGATGAAGATGTCAGATCTCGGATGATTATCTGAGATCCATTCGAAATAGATGAACTCATCCGAGATACATCAATTCCATCCGAGAAGCAAGGGAAATGTCTACCTATAAGTTCGAGACAGTATCTACGAGAGAGATCCGAGATAAGTAAATGGATTCGAAATGACTCGAAATGGTTTAAAAAAGGCCAATTATAGACTTAAATTGGGCCTGGCCCATTTCAGAACAGTAGTTCGAGATGAGTGGGCCTTGCCCATTTCGAAACAATGGTCTGAAATGCTGGGCCCAATTCGAATCCATTCGAGATGGATTGGCTTGTTCGAAACGGGTGGGCCCATCCAAAACAAAAATTTTAACAATCTGGGCCCCACTCTTTGTTTTGAACAACAATACCTTTGTCAAAATCTATGATCCAACCAGCCGAGCAACCATTTGGATAATAAAACAATAATAATAATTAATAATAAAATAATGAATAAAGTAGAGTTGTCACGGGATCAAACCGTTTTCGAATTGATTAAAGAACACTTTTCAGCACTTGCTTAATTAGACAGGTCCACGCGATTGCCAATATATTTGTCCTTTTAAACTTATCCGTCATCCTTCAATTTTCAACCGCGTGATTTAATTAGATAAAGTCTGCTATAACATTTGTGTGTCCTATATCAAGGCATACCCCCCCGATCAAGGTAAGCGCAACATTTCATCTAACTAGTGAATACGCTGAGATCATCCTTCAATTTTACAACATCAGACTTTTTGGTGAACAGGTCAGTACATCGTACTGTAGAGTGACCAAACAACATATGACGAGGGCTAGGCATTATACCTTATATGGTATTTGACTTTTCAAGCACATGGAAATTCACGTGATGAGATTTCCTTTCTTTTAAGGTTTTGGTCTTCAATTTTGGCTCTTTTAAGGATATTCTGAATGTGCCTAGGTCAACATATATCCAGATGCAACAGAAGGGCAGTCCTGATATCCCCAGATGATTCAATCAAAATAAAGACCCGAAACTTCAGACACTGGTTATCTATAACGTCGGATTTAAGACCATAAAATCATACGCCGATGATATGTTACCCACGAAATGTATGGCTTGTAGAATTATGTCACTTGGTATCTTTTTGCCCTTTGTGCGATAAGCCTATCAACACATCGCAGTGGATCCTCGCTTTTTCAGCTTCGATACCTTACATGTGTCACACCCTCAATTTCCACTTGCGGAGTTTTACCGCGAGGTGTGTGAACAAACCAGAATCTGAAACACTAGTACGTCGAACGACTCTACATGATTTGATTATACGTTTTGCAAAATCGTTCATTGTAGATTTTATATCAATTACCAATATTTAGCAGAGCATTATTTTTAAAGTTTGAGCGGAAGGATAAATAAGTAATGATGCGGGCGCCAACACAAACGCCAAAACAAATGAAAAATCCCAAAACAATATTAATAAATAAGACTCGATAAAGATGTCTTGTTCAATGCGTGTGCGTGCACCTAGAGCTCCTAGCGTCCTGAGAAACATGTAAAGAAACAAGTGTCAACATTAAAGATGAGTGAGTTCACAGGTTTTCATAAATTCGTTTGTTCGGTTATAGTTTGTTACTCCGTTATCCCCAACCTGGGATAACATATCAGTTCCATTATTCCAATCCCGGAATAATAAGTTGTTGCTTCCAATATTCCCAACCCGGAATATTAAGTTGTTGTTTCCATTATCCCCAACCCGGGATAATAAGTTGATGTTTCCAATATTCCAAACCCGGAATATTAAGTTGTTCCGTAATTAAGTTCAATATTAATGTATATAGGTAGCTAGCCTAAAGTCATGTCACGTAAGAGTTCGCGATCGAAGCTGACTGTTGTGCCTCCGTTTTGCCAGGCCTATCACATGACCATGGCGGTGTTAGGCCAATTATTCACCCGTTGACCATACCAGGTCGGCTAGCGCGACTAGCTCGGATGGGGCTTGTCGGGCCCAGTAGTACTACTTATAATTCCCCCGCTATTTAACCCAAATACTAACGATCTGAGGAGATTGTCGAGGACTTAAGTGATAAAGCTGCTTAGTGACCATAACATTACATTAACATTAACTTAGTTACCGTATAGTTATGTGACGTTAAATTCGTATAACGTAAAGAGATTGAGTTTGAGAGTGTATACATGTTTCTTCCCCTGTTGTTTAAAAACCGGATAAAGTTAGGGGCCGTGAACTCACCTTTATTTGCTCGGTTAGTGTAGCAAAGATGTTATAAGAGATGGGACCGCTAGTTGCGTCCTAACAAACCAATTAATTCCACGTCAGTGTGTAATCACACCAATACAAATTCCACACGCAATTGACTCACAAAGTGATACATACCAACAACATATCCAACACTCAAACATGCATGCAAGTATTCTCATGTGATCATAGTAATCAAACAACTTATCATGAACATATTTCAATTCCATGCAACACTTTAATGCATACAATCACAAGTTATCAACTTTCTGCTTAACACTCAATTATTCAGCTGTCTTCTAGGATTTTTATAAAATAGTTCTAACATTCCAAAAATTCCCATATTTTTACAGTAGGTGACATTTATACCATAGAAATTTATATAATTTTTCCAAGTCCTAAATCTTTACCAATTAGCCATAAATATTAATTCATTAAGCTGCAGTCAGATTTACCGCTTTCTGACTGCAGTCCACGGAAGAATTTATTTAAAAATCACTGATCGTCCGATTAACAAACTTCCAATTGGAGTTGCCCGGAAATTTCTATACCTGGTTGCTGTACAAAAATCATGACTCAACTCTCTACTGATTTTAAAATCTAGCTTGATAAACAACTAGCAAAATTTCAGGATTTTCACAGTTTTAGTTACTGAACTTATTTAGCCCTTTAAAAATATCAAACGACTTCAGAAAATTATGAATCCAGCGCCATTAGATTCCTTATTCAAATCTCTACGTTCTAGACATCGAAAAATCCGTTTTTCGACAACTAACGACCATTCAGATGAACCGAGTCAATAGTGTCTTTGATGACAAAGTTCAAAAGCAACTTGAATGAACCTGTTAGTCATCCAATCACCGACCATCTCGGATAAGAAGCCAGATCTCATGATGGATCTGAGATCCATCGAAATAGAATGATCCATCCGAATACATCAATTTCCAATCCAGAAGCAAAGAAAAGTCGTACCTAAAATAAAGTTCGAACAGTATCTACAGAAGAACCGAGAAAGTAAATGGATTCGAAATGACTCGAAATGTTTAAAAAAGCAATTATAGACTTAAATTGGGCCTGGCCCATTCAGAACAGTGTCGAGATATGGGCCGTGCCCATTTCGAAACAATGGTCTGAAATGCTGGGCCAATTCGAATCCATTCGAGTTGGATTGGCTTGTTCGAAACGGGTGGGCCCATCCAAAACAAAAATTTTAACAATTGGGCCCCACTCTTTGTTTTGAACAACAATACTTTGTCAAAATCTATGACCCAAACCCAGCCGAGCAACCATTTGGATAATAAAACAATAATAATAATTAATAATAAAATAATGAATAAAGTAGAGTTGTCACGGGATCAAACGTTTTCGAATTGATTAAAGAACATTTTTCAGCACTTGCTTAATTAGACAGGTCCACGCGATTGCCATATATTTGTCCTTTTAAACTTATCCGTCATCCTTCAATTTTCAAACCGCGTGATTTAATTAGATAAAGTCTGCTATAACATTTGTGTGTCCTATATCAAGGCATACCCCCCGATCAAGGTAAGCGCAACATTTCATCTAACTAGTGAATACGCTGAGATCATCCTTCAATTTTACAACATCAGACTTTTTGGTGAACAGGTCAGTACATCGTACTGTAGAGTGACCAAACAACATATGACGAGGGCTAGGCATTATACCTTATATGGTATTTGACTTTTCAAGCACATGGAAATTCACGTGATGAGATTTCCTTTCTTTTAGGTTTTGGTCTTCAATTTTGGCTCTTTTAAGGATATTCTGAATGTGCCTAGGTCAACATATATCCAGATGCAACAGAAGGGCAGTCCTGATATCCCAGATGATTCAATCAAAATAAAGACCCGAAACTTCAGACACTGGTTATCTATAACGTCGGATTTAAGACCATAAAATCATACGCCGATGATATGTTACCACGAAATGTATGGCTTGTAGAATTATGTCACTTGGTATCTTTTTGCCCTTTGTGCGATAAGCCTATCAACACATCGCAGTGGATCCTCGCTTTTTCAGCTTCGATACCTTACATGTGTCACACCCTCAATTTCCACTTGCGGAGTTTTACCGCGAGGTTGTGTGAACAAACCAGAATCTGAAACACTAGTACGTCGAACGACTCTACATGATTTGATTATACGTTTTGCAAAATCGTTCATTGTAGATTTTATATCAATTACCATATATTAGCAGAGCATTATTTTTAAAGTTTGAGCGGAAGGATAAATAAGTAATGATGCGGGCGCCAACACAAACGCCAAAACAAATGAAAAATCCCAAAACAATATTAATAAATAAGACTCGATAAAGATGTCTTGTTCAATGCGTGTGCGTGCACTAGAGCTCCTAGCGTCCTGAGAAACATGTAAAGAAACAAGTGTCAACATTAAAGATGAGTGAGTTCACAGGTTTTCATAAATTCGTTTGTTCGGTTATAGTTTGTTACTCCGTTATCCCCAACCTGGGATAACATATCAGTTCCATTATTCCAATCCCGGAATAATAAGTTGTTGCTTCCAATATTCCAACCGGAATATTAAGTTGTTGTTTCCATTATCCCCAACCCGGGATAATAAGTTGATGTTTCCAATATTCCAAACCCGGAATATTAAGTTGTTCCGTAATTAAGTTCAATATTAATGTATATAGGTAGCTAGCCTAAAGTCATGTCACGTAAGAGTTCGCGATCGAAGCTGACTGTTGTGCCTCCGTTTTGCCAGGCCTATCACATGACCATGGCGGTGTTAGGCCAATTATTCACCCGTTGACCATACCAGGTCGGCTAGCGCGACTAGCTCGGATGGGGCTTGTCGGGCCCAGTAGTACTACTTATAATTCCCCGCTATTTAACCCAAATACTAACGATCTGAGGAGATTGTCGAGGACTTAAGTGATAAAGCTGCTTTAGTGACCATAACATTACATTAACATTAACTTAGTTACCGTATAGTTATGTGACGTTAAATTCGTATAACGTAAAGAGATTGAGTTTGAGAGTGTATACATGTTTCTTCCCCTGTTGTTTAAAAACCGGATAAAGTTAGGGGCCGTGAACTCACCTTTATTTGCTCGGTTAGTGTAGCAAGATGTTATAAGAGATGGGACCGCTAGTTGCGTCCTAAACAAACCAATTAAATTCCACGTCAGTGTGTAATCACACCAATACAAATTCCACACGCAATTGACTCACAAAGTGATACATACCAACAACATATCCAACACTCAAACATGCATGCAAGTATTCTCATGTGATCATAGTAATCAAACAATTATCATGAACATATTTCAATTCCATGCAACACATTTAATGCATTACAATCACAAGTTATCAACTTTCTGCTTAACACTCAATTATTCAGCTGTCTTCTAGGATTTTTATAAAATAGTTCTAACATTCCAAAAATTCCCATATTTTACAGTAGGTGACATTTATACCATAGAAATTTTATATAATTTTTCCAAGTCCTAAATCTTTACCAATTAGCCATAAATATTAATTCATTAAGCTGCAGTCAGATTTACCGCTTTCTGACTGCAGTCCACGGAAGAATTTATTTAAAAATCACTGATCGTCCGATTAACAAACTTCCAATTGGAGTTGCCCGGAAATTTCTATACCTGGTTGCTGTACAAAAATCATGACTCAACTCTCTACTGATTTTAAAATCTAGCTTGATAAACAACTAGCAAAATTTCAGGATTTTCACAGTTTTAGTTACTGAACTTATTTAGCCCTTTAAAAATATCAAACGACTTCAGAAAATTATGAATCCAGCGCCATTAGATTCCTTATTCAAATCTCTACGTTCTAGACATCGAAAAATCCGTTTTTCGACAACTAACGACCAAGTTACAGCCAGATGAAGTCGGCTGTAACTATTATTCAGTAGGCTGTTTTCTGCATATGTTTATCCTGAACTCGTATAACCCATTCATGCGATTAACCTAAGCGATCTAGGTCTGATTTCTAGTCCTAGATTAATACTAATAACCTATCCATGCAAACCCTAGTCAACATCTCTTGTTTTTATAAACCAATACAGCTTATGATTTTCAGATTTCGAACAAACCTCACTTGCACACATTACTAGCAAATCGGCTATCATGACTTTTCATTCAAACATGTAATCCGAAGACAATACAATCAATTCATTCAAGCACTTATGATTTCCGCAAACATTTATACACAAGAACAAAATCAAAACAGCCGATTATCTATTCAATATATAAGACCCGAAACAACTAATCAATTAATCATTCAAGCATACACATAATCCGAACATGATCTTGTAATCAGAGATAACCTCTAATCTTTTAATAACAATGTAAACGAACCGTGAATACGATGAGGGGAGATGGCGAGGGCTGCTGCTTGCTGAGACCGAGAGAAAGAAAGCTGATCTCGCGACCGAGACTGAAAAGGGACTGAAGGTAACCGGCTGTTAGCGACCGAGAGAGTGAACCAGCTGATTAGATCGAGATGATGAAGGAATGGAAGCTGTTTTGCGATCAATGGAGCATGAGGAAGCAGCCAACGGCTGTTTTGCTTGTTAGGGTTTTAGGAATTGTGAAGGAAGATGCATGTGAGTTGTATATATATAGGCGCAACAAGATGGAGATCACGGTTTTGGTTTGAGTCGCGGCCGAGGAACTAAAGTGAGTTAGTTTGGTTTGGACTTGATCTCGCGGTCAAGGAATAGGGTGGGTTCGGTTTGGGTTTGAACTAAATAAATCCGCGGTTTTGATCATGTGGCCGAGAGTGTTTTGGTTTAGGGTTTAGGTTTTGATGTTGTGGTTTCGGGTTTGATCTTGCGGCCGGATTGTTTTTAGTTTAAAGTTTAACTTTGATCTCGGTTTTGGGTTTGCGGTTTGGTTTGCGCACGGCCGATAATGGTTTGAGTTCTAAACTTGGTTAATTCCTAGAGTCACAAATGATCGAGGTTGGTTCGTGTCGCGGTTCGGTTCGTGTACATATCTACAATAATTACTTTATAACTAAACAATCACACAAACACTCATCAGTTATTCATTCCATGCACGTTTAATACTTAGCACATATATTATTCGACAAGTGTCACGTGTAAGTTATCTGAAAAACCCGGAATATCACAACATGTGTTAACCAAATTTTAGTAGGAAAATTTATTTCACGTACCAGTATGTGTTTCTCCCCCTCAACCAAATATTTCTCCCCGTAAATTTGTGCAAAAGTAGAATACTTTATGCGCAAATTTATTTATTTGCTTTTTTGTTTATTTATTAGCGATGATTTTTTTAAATGAATTGCTCATTCGTTGTAACGAATCATTTTTAAAAGGTCCACAAGCACCTTAAATCTCGAGTTACTGACAGGTTTTGTAAAAAGAACCGCTGTATTAGCATCGATATGAATCTATTCAAGTTTTATCAATCCTCTGGCATAGCAATCTCGAATGAAATGAACCTTGATATCAATGTGCTTGGTTTTGGAGTGAAAAATAAGGCTTTTAATGATTTTGATAGCGGCATCATTATCACAGTAGATAGTAGTGTTAAGACAAGTCTAATTGTAATCCTAGAGCTGATGTTACATCCAAATAACCTGGGAGCAGCAAGCAGATGCTGTAATGTATCCTGCTTCGACAGTGTAGAGTGACACTATTTGTTGTTTTTTGCATTGCCACGAGATGAGTCTGTCTCCCAAGTATTGACATACAGCCGATGTAGACTTCATATCCCTATTTGTCCCTCCAAGATTACTGTCAGAAAAATCAAACAGATCAAAGTTTGAATCTCTAGGATACTAGACTCCAACTTTTGGGGCTCCTTTTAGGTATCTAAAGATTTGTTCTAACGACAGGAAGATGAGAAAGTTTAGGATTGGCCTGAAAACGGGCACATTAACAGACGGCAAACATAATTTCTGGCCGGCTTGCAGTCATATACATCAATGAACCAATCATAGATTGGTACAATGTTGGATTGACTGGACTGCCTTCAGCATCTTCATTTAGTAGTGGTTGTTCAGCAACGGGGGAGTCCATAGGCTTAGAATCTGTCATGTCAAATTTTGCAATAACGTCTTGAACGTATTTGCCTTGATGAATCAAGATCCCGTGGCTACTCTGACGAACTTGCAAGCCTAAAAAGATAGTTATTTCACCCAATGAGTTCATTTCAAACTTCTTTTTCATCACCTCCTTGGACTCCTTGCATAGATCTTCATTGGTTGATCCGAAAATGATATCATCAACATAGATCTTAACAAGGATGAGATCCTTGTCAACGCGTTTAATGAATAACGTTTGATCTATTATCCCCCGGGTATACCCGTGTGCAAGCAGATGCTATGTTAAGGTTGCATACCATGCACGAGATGCTTGGTGCAATCCATACAATGTTTTATCTAACTTGTAGGTATAGCCTAGCTTTTTTGAATCAGCAAACCCAGGTGGTTGAGCGAAATAGATTTCCTTATTGGCCTTCCCGAACAGAAAGGTTGTCTTGACATCCATCTGATAAACTGTAAACCCATATAGGATGCATATGCCAAGAAGATGCGTATGGCTTCCAGCTAAGCTACTGGTACGTACACCTCATCATACTCAAGACCCTCAATCTACTTGAATCCTTGGCCACCAACCGTGCTTTATTTCTCACAATCACACAAGTATCATCTTGTTTGTTTCTATACACCCAGCATGTTCCAAGAGCGCGCTTTCTTTCCGGCTGTATCACTAACTTCCATACTCCCGGTTTTTCAAATTGATTGAGTTCTTCATACATTGCATCAACCTATCCAGGTTCCTGCAAAGAAACATCAATGCTCTTAGGCTCAATCTGTGAAATGAAGCACGAATATAAACATGTGTTAATGGTTCTTGATCTACTGCG
Source organism: Scalesia atractyloides (assembly GCA_947069175.1). Taxonomy (NCBI): domain Eukaryota; kingdom Viridiplantae; phylum Streptophyta; class Magnoliopsida; order Asterales; family Asteraceae; genus Scalesia; species Scalesia atractyloides. The sequence goes on from CAMTDV010000022.1 coordinate 31,684,212, forward strand.
GGTCTAAACAACAACAATTATAGGTCCAATAACATTTGTAATTGGATGGCTTCCCTGAACACGTTGTGGGATTGCTATGGAAGGTGCCTGAAAGTTTGATTGCAGATTAGAGAAACTTTATAACACTATCCCAGATTGCTCCCTCATTTGATGCAGCAGCAGTGTTGATTACTGGTGGATCTATAGTGCAATTTGACGGAATGGGCTCTGGAAACAATGAAGACCAACAACAGTTTGTTGTATGGAGGATTCATTAGTGTGAACTGCATCATCAAGAGTAGTTGTTGTTGTGGTTTGAAAATGGCTACTGAACTGGTGAAGAAGGATGCGGTTTAGTAGCGGCTTCATGAAATTCTGGTGGATCCACAATATGCTTCTTGAAAGAATCTTGAATAGGTACAACATCATTTTCAGCCATGATGGGAATGGGTATCACTATACTTGAGACATCTGCAGTAGCAATTACATCATACCGAAAATTAAATTACTTAAACAAGGATGTATAATCATATAACCAATCAGGTCCAATTCGTGCGTCTTTGGGATTTTCTTCCAGCCAATCCACGTAGTACTTCTCCACGTTCTGCTTCTTGATTTTGTTGCATACTCGATATGTGGTTTTTTTAGCATAGCCGATGAAATAGCATGGATTACCACTTGTTTCAAATTTACCCTTGGCATCCATCGTTAGAACACAATGACAACCAAAAATGCGAAAATGTTGTACAGAGGGTATCTGTCCTTCAACTATTTCATACGGAGTCTTCATGTGACGTTGTTGATTAGCGCATGGTTTTGAACATAGTAGGCGGTGTTCAGTGCTTGTGCCCAAAATATCAGTGGAAGACTAGAATCTATCAACATCGTATGAGCAGCTTCAATGAGAGTCCGACTGCGTCTTTCAGCAACTCCATTTTGTTGAAAAGTTTGAGCTGCACTATATTGACGATCAATGCCTTTTAAAGCACAAAAATTATTCAGCTCAACATTTTTGAACTTCGTCCTATTGTCGCAACAAATGGTTTTCACCTGCTCGTTTGCTTGGTTCTCTATGAGAGTGACAAATTTCTTTATCACACATGTAGTTTCACTCTTTTGTTCCAAGAAAAATACCCAAGTGAAGTGTGAAAATCATCAACGATGACCAAGCAATAAGCCTTTCCCCCAATACTTAGCACATTTACAGGACCAAAAAGATCCATGTGAAGCGGTTCTAGAACTTTAGATGTGGTGTGCACGAGCTTGGGTTTGTGAGGCTTACGATGCTGCTTACCATGAGCACATGATTCACATTTCTTGATCTGCATAAAATCTCTGATTGGTAAGTTTCTGACTAGACCTCCTTTCACCAGTCGATTAAGATTCTTCATGTTCAGATAGCCAAGTCGACGATGCTATAACATAGCATCATGTTTGGCAATTTTAGAAAACAAACAAGTCAATTGATCAGTGGGGCTTTATTCATATCAATCACGTAAGCATTCCCTAGCGCTCAGCTTTAATCAAGTACCAATCTTTGGGTATGACAATTTCGGGCTTTAAAACCACACAATTGCTTTTGGTGTAGAGAACTTCTAATCCATTTTCGCACATTTGGGATACACTAAGAAGACTATGTTTGAGTTCAGGAACATAATTGAAAATAGAGAAGTTGAGGACCCCGTTTTTTACCCTGCCTTTCATAGTAATTCTTCCAGTTTCTCCTCCTGCAAAGGTGACAAATTTGCCGTCAAATATTTTGATGTCTTTCAACTGAGAGATGTCCCCTGTCATGTGTCTGGAACAACCACTATCGATAAACAAAAGTTTAACGACAACTCTCCATAGTCGTTCCCGCACACATAACGGGATTAGTTAGAAACTGGAACCTAGACCATATTCGATCTAGTTTGACATCACTTTTCGTTTGCGAAGCCTCATGAAAGATCATATTATAACGCCTCGCTTTTTCATACTTTCAATAATTTGAAAGTCTTGTCGTATTTTGAACTTGTATTCGTATTTCTTTTTCTTGTAATCTGAGACTTGAATCATAATGAAGCTTATACTTGATACTTACTTGTCTTATATGCATTTAAACATTGAATACATGCAAACTTATACTTTCGCACATTAACACACGACACTTATATTTTATACGATTAAAACATGCTAAATTGGTAAAATAAATAAGTTTAAGGGCTAAAAGTGTTAAAAACAAAAGAACCTTCTGGAATACCTTGCAACGTGCCCCGCGACCGAAACAATGGAAGTCTCTCGCGACCCGCCAGAGCTCTAGCAGCCCGCGACCGAGAAGCCTTCACCCTCTCGCGGCCCGTGAGAGGGTCGCGATCCGGAAATGGCCGTTTAAAGCTCATGGATTGGCCAAATGTGGGCTTGTTCCATTAAATACCCCAACTAACAACCTCCCCCATTTTACCTATAAATACCCCACTCCCCTTCACTCTCAACTCACACCTAAATCTTCTCTTCTCATCTCTAAGAGCTCTAAGAGCCTTCTTCTTCCCTCAAGATCAAAGCTTCTAAAAAGTGAGTTCTAACTCACCTCTCTCTTTTGATCTTTCCTTTTTCTTACTACTTGGTAATTCCTTTGGAATGTTTCCATAAGTCTTCCATGGAAGACTAACTTGGAACATCACCATGCTAAGGTCCCAGGGTAAGTATTTTCTTTTGGTTTTAATAGGGTTTTAATAGAGTGTGATCACTTGGATGCCTTGGCGATCCTAAACTTCGATCCACCACCTTACTTGATGTTTTCGTTTGCGTTGTCTTTTACTTTTATGTCCAAACTTACTCATGACCATCCTTATCGTCCTTGTAACGACTTGCGCATTGGTAAACTATACGAGAGGTTTTAAAAGGAAGGTTATCCTCCTACCTCCATGCATGACTTCTATGAATCTACATGATGCTTTTGATATACTTATACTATATATATATATATATATATATATATATATGCTTACTAACAAACTCTTGATGATGATCAAATGATTATCCTTCATGATACTAGGTTATATCATCTAAGTACTTAATCTCTCATTACGATTCTAATGGGTATCATAACCCATGAAATCACGTCAACCCAAATGGGCATAATAGTGTCAAGAACGAGTATTAAGTCTAGATGATTATTTTCCCATATACTTTATCGTATTCTATCATTGTTAATATTCCAAATCCTCCGTTATCGTTCGTTTACTCATCAACCTAAGTTCTCCTCTTGTAGGATAACTCAGCGCTCATCCCAACCCATCAACCCACTTCGCAAGCTCGTCAAGTTTGAAGACTATGCAAAACCGTGAGTACACTCTACCCACTTTTCGTTTACAACACTTTTGGGTGCAACATGTTTACTTATACCAAAACCTTGACACTTAAACTTTATGAAATGCACAAACAATCCTATACACATGAATACTTGATACATGATGCTTATATCTTGGACATTCTTTATGTGATACTTTAGTCATTAACTTGTTTTAAGCCTTCGTTTAACATGTATAGCGCTATAGGAAGTCACGCATCCGCCTCCATCGCATAAACTTGAGGCCATGTTAAAACAACGTGTTTGCGTTAAGGGTTTGGCTAGTAGTATTGCATGCCTTGTATATGCTCTCGTGAAATCATAGTTGCCATGAGGGTTCGTTTAAACGTTAATCGTATACGTACGCTATGCTTAAACTTGTGTACTCGCCTTTGCTTTTGCATTGAATTGTATTTTAAAACATGTTACAGGTTGATGAAGAGGATGCTATGAAACCAAATAGCAAGGACTTAGATACACACAAGTAGACGTTTCGGCTAAATTTGTTGTATTGTGTTATTTGTATTTGCTTCAATGTTGTACTTGACAATTGTTATTGAAATATAATTTGGCTTTAATTAAATATTGTCATTATTAGCATTATGAACAATGAGCAATCTATTTCGTCTCACTCTGATGTTTCCGCCATTGGTTGGGGTGTGACAGACTGGTATCAGAGCAATAACTATAGGGAATTAGGTAGAATTGCCTTGTTCAACCTAGTCTATAGTTCTAAGTACCCATTTTGACCATTCTTGTTATGCTTCAAACTTTATGCTTCCTACCTTGCTTCTCCTCTTTCTTTTTGGTCTTAATACATATACATAATGCCTTTTCTAAGACATTTATACACAATACACACTTGAAGACTTGAAGACACTCATACAAACGAGACGATCTCACCAAAATAGGGGTGAAACCGCACTTTGGTGATCACTCTCAATCCGCGTATTCAATTTTTCATGAAATTACGCCATCAAATTAGGAGTGATATCCATACCTTGATAGAGAATTTCCATTTCATACTCGAGTGACCAACGAATCGGAATTTGCTCTTTGTCTGGTGAGTACCAACCACACTTAGGGTACGATGTTGCCACGTTAGGGGTGAAACCCGCACCTTGTTAGCTAATTCCACTCCTCGATTTTCAATCTCGCCAAAGTTTCGATTTTTCGATCGATTATATACGTGTAGTAACTGGAAGGGTGAAATACCGTTAATCGCTTCTCGACAAGAGCATTTCACCTATAGGCCAAAGCACGTCCCTCTAATTTGAAAGGATCTTTGATTTACTTTGGAATGGTTGACGTTTCTCTACCCAAAACATTCCCATGTTTTGTGAACCTATTCTTTTATGTGATTAAATTTCTATGTGTTTTTCATACTTTTTACCTCTATGGTTTCGAACAACTACTCGCACGTTTATCGCAATCCAAAACAATGATAATCCTCATGAACAAACTAAATTTATACTCTTTTATTCGCATTCATACGTGATTATACATGTTATATTTGTTAAAGTCATGCAACTTATGTGAACCCTTATACATACTCATCCATGCAAAACTTTTTATTTTTACATTATGATCAAGTCTCATCTTTTGCTCGATTTTTCGAACCTCTAGATGTCTTCCCCTATCTCTTCCAAGAAGTCAAAAAGGCCGACAGAGGATCCAGCAACAACAGAGACTCTATGTCGAAAGAAGACCTCGTCGGTCTAGTGGCTGAGCAAATGGCTGACCAAATGGCCCGTGTTATCCCCGATATTGTTAGCCAACTCAAACCATCCAACCGAAGGCACCCTAGGTCCTCCGCCGACTCAAAAACCAACGCTTCTAAATCGTCTTACTAGTTCAAGCACTTCATGGCTTGCAAACCTGTTGAGTTCACCGGCTCGGACGGTTTAACTGCCATGATTAACTTGTTTGACGCTATGGAGCTTACCTTTCTTCAAGGCGGGTGTCCTGACAACCTTCGAACCCTCAACGCTACCGGTGTCTTTCGCAAAAGAGCCCTCGAATGGTGGACTACCGAGCGCAACAAGCGTGGCAACGAAGCGGCTCACGCATTACCTTGGGAAGAGCTTAAGGAGCTCATGAAGGATCAATTATGTCCTCCCCACGAGACCCAAAAGCTCGAAAACGAATTTTGGAATCTTACTCAACAAGGGAGTGACGTCGAAAGTTTGATCACGCGCTTCAAACAATTGAGTATCATCTGTCCTAGACAGGTGGATACTGTTCCCAAGGCGATTGATAAGCTTATTCGTTCGCTCTCACCTGTGATCATGAACCATGTAGCCGTCATCAACCCCAAAACCCTCGATGAAGCCTTTAGCATAGCCATCTAGCTTAACCACAACTGCATCTTTCAGGGGGGCTATGCAAAGGTCTCTATGAAGCATGCGCACCAAGCCATCACCGACACCACCACTACCGAAACTCCTCCCTCCCAAGCCAAGAGAAACCAAAACCAGAACAAGAAGCGGAAGGCTTCTATCCAAATTCATGCGGTTGTCACTCCGCCTACCCCTACCCTGCTAAACGCCATCGCCACTACCCAAAGCACCGACCAGCCCAATCATGGTTACACTGGATCTCACCCTCAGTGCACTACCATCGGTACTCTATGTCGAAAGTGCGCCCAATGTCAAAGTTAGGGCACTTATCCAACCATTGCCGAAGTTTTCCTCCACCCCAAAACCAGCAACCCTTAGCCATTGCACCTAACCCTCACCCTCAATCCCAATCCACTCCCGCTAGGGCATGTTACCACTGTGGCGACCCTAACCATTTCGCCAACGTTTTCCCCAAGCACGCCATCAACCAGTAGCAACACCAGCAGCACTAACCTGAACCTGCGAAAGGTCGAGCTTTCGTGCTTACCTCCGCTCAAGCCCAAAGTTCCAACGATGTTATTTGGCATATCAGCCTGTCCCATTGGACAATAATTGGGCACATTGGCCTACATCATATCAGATGTATTTGGCATATCAGTCTGTCCCATTGGACAATAATTGGGCACATTTGCCTACATCATATTAGATGTATTTGGCACATCAGCTTGTCCCATTGGACAATAATTGGGCACATTGGCCTACATCTTATCAGATGTATTTGGCATATCAGCCTGTCCCATTCGACGGTTAGTGTGGTTCCTCAAGCCACACTACCAAGAGTATTAACATTCCTTAATGTTACATAAAAGTACATTAATGATTGATTAATGGTCCCGGTCACCTTTGACCTTAACGACCTTGGAGGTTTGGACCTAGTCCCTTACCTCTGGATAGAAGGATAACTTCCCTTAACTATCCTGATAGAAGACCCCTTCGTACTTAACTATCATTTCTTGGCCGATATGTGGTCTACGCCACTTGGCATAATCAAATCTATTAAGGTCTTTTGGAATTATATCGCAGAGCATAAATTTCGAGTAAAATTAAGACGCTCGCTTTTAAGAGGATGAATACTTAAATATATATAATTCCAAAAGTACTTCATTAAATTCAAAATAAGAAATTACAATACTAGAAAATGAAATAAATTGTACATACAAGGACTTTAAAGAAATAAAAATGTCCACACAGGGACTAAAGAAAAATATTGTCCTCGCAAGGACTATATATAATTAGAAGAGACTTCACTCGTCCTTCTTTCCCTTGACCAATTTGGAGAGTTTCTTGAAGAATTTGTTCGTTTTCTTCTTCCTTTTCTCCGCTTGCTGCTGCATTTCTTTCATTCTTTCTAAGGCCTCATTAATGGCCTCTAGTAGTGGCGGAGGTTGTGGTTGTGGTTGTGGCAAAACCGGATACTGGTAACCATAAGTTGGATATCCAGTCGGTGGATAAGTAGGTGGGAAAGGAGACGGGTAAAGTGCATTGTGCATAGCTGCCTGCATGTAGTAGTCTTGCGACCAGGCTTGATAGTCTACCGGTGTAGACGGGTTAAAAGGATCATATCCAGACATATCTGGATATGTGGGATTAGTTTACTATAACCAGATGGTGGTGGTTGAATTGTAGGTGTGGGTGTTGGTGTTGGTTCCACCACTGGTGAGGTGTTAAAGGGTCCACCCATTTATGGATCCTCTTGAATTGTGGGGTAGGAGTTGGGCAAAGGTGGTAGCCATCCTGACCTTTGTCCGGCATGTACCTACATACGTGCTCCACGCTTCCTTCTTGGTGGTTCAGGTGGTGGTTGAGGTTAGTCCACCGGTTCCATGAGGACATCTTCTTGAACAGAAGGTGGTTGAGAGTGATGGGAAGGAGTGTGGGCGAAGGTGAATTGGTTCCAGTATTGGTCCCACTCGTTAGGACCTTGGTAGGGCGATCCGGCGTAAGAGTTCGAATCGCTTGAAATTTCAATGGGATGTGTATTTGATCCCCATGGCGGCATCTCCGGGTCGGTGTCCTCGTCCATAGGGTTTGGCTGGTCCAACTGATTTTGATCGGCTGGGATAGTGGTTAGGGTTAAATTCTTCATGGTAAGAGTGGGAATGGTGAGTATGGTGTGAATGATAGGAGTGGTGAGAATGGTAAGAATTTTGGGAATGCTGGGGCGAGTGTGTATGAGAGACAGAACGTCTTGCTGATTGCCAAGGAGATGAATCTCCTGATTCTTGGTATGCATCTGAGTTGTGAGGTTGAGGGGGAATGCGCCCCGATGGTCCTCCCCTCATTGGACCTTTTGCTCTCCCACTTTGTCCTCGTACACGTGGCGGCATTTTCCTGTTAAAAATCAATTAAAAAACAATACTAATAACTTAATAATGAAATGAGTAATCCTAGGTCAATGCCTAGACTCGGAAGTCTAAGGAATGTGCTCGTGTAAGTTTGAGATTAAACACAAAAGGCTAGTATTTAATTCTCTCAAACGTTGGCTCTGATACCAACCTGTCACACCCCGGATTTCCAACCCAAATCTATACACCGGTGGGCCCGGGTGGGGAGTATCGTGACGTCAGTTGATAATCATCATAGTCAGTTAAACACGGCACAACGAAAGTTTTGGAGTAAAATTACTATTACAAACCGAATGTTCGAAAATACAAAATAATATACAGGCTCGTAATAGAAGATCCACAGGAGGATCATAAATTGTACATGGAAAGAATATAAAACAGACTTTGGGTAGATTTAGGATTTGCAAGATCCACTATCACTATCGAGCACTTCCAGCCTATTTTCATATTGTACCTGCAGTTTAGTCTTTTGAAAATACGTCAGCTTTCGTTGGTAAATACACCCAACTGACTCATTTTGAAAACATTTCAAAAACGTTTTAAGTGCGTATCAGCACAAAATCTCTTTTATTATAACTTAAGTTAATTGAACGTCCAACCTTGTTAACAGATTCACATGTTTGTCTATACATATGGGTCCCGGTACGGAGAGCGAGACACAACTAACGTACACACCACTTTGGACTCACGAAGGAGTCAATTCTTTCTAACCTTGTGGGAATTCATAATTGAGCGTCTATCGGGTGTATGCCTACACCCGCGCTAAGGTCGTGGCCATTTCTATTGTAATGAGCCGAGGATATCTAGGACACGGTAGTTAACCCCTGATGTTTAAGTTATCAAACAAAACTGATTAAAACAGAATATGCGGATTTACTAGCCCCGAACCGGCGTTCAATTGATCCCATTTCCGACCAAGCGGTAATAATTTACCGTAACCCAAGCCCGTATAGGGGAAATAAGTCGAGAGTATTTACCTGAGCTAGTCTTCTTTAATTTTAATAACTCAGCCATACACAAAAGTACTAAGTGCAGATAGCATTTATCGGCAAGTCTCTAGTCTGGATTATGGCATAAACTAACCAATTAAATACTAACGGTCTTATTTAAGTCAGAGACTTAGACCGACTAGCGTGCTTGATCAAAACGTATGATGCTAGATTAAACGATGATTGGATAGAATGTAGTTTTAATCCCAACAAGTACCTTGACTTGTATAATATGGGTAAACTATAAACATTCTGGATTTTGAGATTAAAATGATAAGGTTAAACCCGTTTCGGTTAATTTCCGTAAACTAGTTACATATACTTATCCGTACGCATATCAGCGATATCGGGTAACTGGATAAGTCATAGACAAGTTCTATATGCCATTATGTTTTAAATAAGTTAAGATATCAGTAGGATATCAACTTGTATGCCCGTTAAGGTTTTAATACGAAATTATGCCCCATAAGGGCATTTTGGTAATTTCATATCATATAAAGGAACTTGAATATAATTTAAGTTTATAATCATGAGTATTCTGGAAAAATAGTTTATTTATGATATAATATCAGTAGGATATCGATTATATGTGTATTTTATTTTTTATGACCAAACTATGTACTGAAGGGGCATTTTGGTCATTTTACACATAGTTTATAAATTATTTGGGATTCTGAGTTTATAACAGGTACCTACTATAAATATATTTAAAATAAATTTTAAAATCAGTAGGTATCAAGTCTTGGTCAATAATATGGTTTAAAACCATACTATGCGCCGAAATGGCGCTTATGTCGTAAAATGACGTCTTTATGCGATGTTTACGAAAACTAATGTTAAGATCAGATTAAATGTTTAAAATATGCTATTTAATAAATATATCAGCAAGTAAAAGATTTACCTTGAAAAGATTTGATTAAAACAATTTTATAAGCTACAAGGGCTAAAATCGTCATTTACCGACATAATTTAAGGACCTGTTTGAAAACTCAGTTTATAACTTGGTTTAACATCCCAAATAATCCAACTTATAATATTACATCAGTAGGAAACTAATTTTAAGTTCATTACCATTTAAAATGCAAAAAGGGCATTTTGGTCAAAGATGGCATAATTATGGAACTTGCGCATAAACTTAGATTCTGATTATGATCATGTAATATAACCTCAGAGGGTTCTGCTACATTATATTATGATCATAATGCAACTTTAGATCAGTAAGTAACTAATCTAAATCGGGTCAGAATCGAAAGTCAAAGCAGAAGTCAAACTTCGCGACTTTCGGTTGCGAACCGACCCTAGAACTGAAATTGACGAGCCGAACATGTTCTTACATGTTTTAATAATTATTACCAACTTGTTTAAGTGTCAAAATAGGTTTCATAACATATATAAGATCAATTTATGATTTTTCTGAAAAATGGCCTGTTTGACTTTTTAATATCATAACTTTGACTAGTCAATTGGTCTAGTAAACGTGATCTTCAGGAGGTGCCCTTTATAGGGATTAACACCTACCTTATTATGATCACTTAGCCATGTTCATTTCGAACAATGGCTGGACCATAACGGTCTTAACCGAAAGTCAAAGCGTTTTCGGAAAAACGCTTGACTTTTGGCTATAAAAGCCTATAAACGAAAATGCACAAGGAAGGAACACTAACTAGTGATTCCTAGGGTGCAAAAGAACTATGTTGGAAATGCTCCTTTTAGCTAGGAACCTCCAGAGGAGGGAGAAGAGTATGACTAAGAAAGGTGCAAATTCAAATGGTGAACTTGATCACCAATTTAAATTGTAGAACTCAAAGGAGTTGAAGCCTGGTGTTTAGGGGTGTAAGAGGGAGCTTACAAGTGTCTCAAAACGTGGCATAGCTGATCACAAGTCCATAGTTTCGAATAAATGGTTTTGGAGCTTTGTTTTGGGGCCAAGCCAAAACTTTCTTCTGCAGACCCCTTCTCGCGCCGCGAGAGATCCAAGCCTGGTCTCTCGCGGCCCGCAACCGCCCCATAATCAGTTTAAAACTTTGACACTTTTAGCCCCTCAAGTTAATAAAGCATCTAAAAACCTTTTTAAAAACCTTTTTGACACTTTTAGCCCTCCGTAGCCGATATTCGGCATACCCGGGATTATGCTCGGACATTGTCGAGCTCTCGGTTTGTTAAAAGGTCACTCAGAGGTATAAATTAACATGTTGACACTTTTAATCCATCCATTATCCAACTTTCACATATTTACAAATTTGAACCCTCTCGTCTAACAAATGGCACATATGAGAGTCAGGACTTCGTAAAGGATCACTCAGAGGCTTATTATAAGCATGTTGACTCTGATATCACTCAGAGGTTAGGCATGTTGACATATCAGTCACTCAGAGGCCAAGTTTTAAGCATGTTGACATATCAGTCACTTAGAGGCTAATGATTAAGCATGTTGACATATCAGTCACTCAGAGGCTTGTTATTTATGCATGTTGACATCAGACTGTCACAAATTGAGCATGTTGACGCCTTTAGTCCTCATTGATCTTTAATAGACTATATTAAAAAATACACGTGTGTCACTATACTATTGGACACGATTTTACAGGGTGTTACAATTGTGAGCAATGAGCAATCTATTTCATCTCACTCCGATGTTTCCGCCATCGGTTGGGGTGTGACACATATGACTTTTCACAGTGTTTGATGTTTGAGAGCAAAAGGATATAGAGTTTGATGATTGAGAACACTGAGAGTGAGATCTAGCAAGGTTTTGGGATTCCAGATTTTTAAATCTTTGTTGGTCGGAATAAATTTTGTAGATGTTGTATTTAATAATATCTTGGACTATTTTTGGAAATAGTTTTAGTTTGAAAACTTTTGACTGCTTTTCTTTGCTAGATTTAAGTCTCCATCAAAAGACTTGGATTGAGGGAATTTATGTCTATGACGTCAATAGTGGGAAGCCGTTTGACGATAGGTGTTCCTACAACGATAAGATACGAGAGGATGATGAACACAATTTCTAGCTTTATGCCCCGGAATTACATAATTAAAACAAGTTTGTCTTTTCGAGAAATGACTCTTAGTTCTGCTTGTGTTATTCTAGGGAGCTGATTTGGTCTCTTCTTTCCAGTAGGTGCTGATTTCTTGTGTGCATATTTACTCTTTGATGTAACCTGCTCACAATCATCAAGACAAGAGTAAGTATCGATAACTTTACCTTTCAATTTAGGTTCAGTTAGCTTTTGAAATGGGTTTTTCTTTTGATTTTGATTAACAACATCTAAGGAGATTTCCTCTTGAATTTTCATTTTGTGCTGTTTTCTGGCTTTTCGAGATTGCCTTTTCTTTGAAGGAGTGGATCTTGAAGGCTTAGTTTCATTTGAAATCTTTTCTTCAGAAACTGAGCTTTTTGCGATGACTGTATCAGTTTCTTTGGAAGCCGTTTCATTAGACACCAAGCTTTCAGGAATAGTCGATTCTTGATTACCAGATGATGAGCAATTTTCGTTAATAATTTGATCATCACAAAACTTTGCTCATTATCTGATGAGTCAGAATCTTCAGCCTGATCCTAGATATCAGACAACTCCTGATTTTCAACATTTTCATTCACCCAATCCACAATAATATTTTCATCTTCCAATTTTCAGAGAGATCTGAAGTATCAGTTGAGGTTTCAGGGAAACTAGAATAGTTTTCTGAATCACTCGAAACAGGTGCCTCAAACTCCGCTGATAAAACGGTTAAATCATAATAAGAATAAAAAAACCACATCATTCAAAGTTTTAGTTTTAACAACTTCAGAAAAACCCTAAGTCTCAAAAACCATGGACTAAACAAAGTCTAAAACGTAATTATCATGTTTATCACCTAAAGAAACATCGGAATCCTCAACATCAATTGGAGGTGGTTCATCATCCACTTCCAACCACTTCTCGACTATCACTGACTATGCACATACACTAAAACAGTAAATTTGTTTACAAAATCAGATGTTGATGCCTTATCTTATGGTTCCTCGGACAGAGCTTTTATCGACTCCTTTGCATGTTTTAAATTTTCAACTAATTCATTTTATAGAGAATTTTATTGTTCTCTCGAAGACCAATGCACTTACACATGGCACTGCTGTAATCATTGATTAGTGCGAATTTATGCGCTCTCATTTGTGCGATCTTATTTCTATAGTGTTCGGAACACAAAAGAGAGTTTACCATTTTGGAGAGAGTTTTGGGTTCCTCAGTTTGCGCCATCAAGCATTTGAGATAATTTCTACAACTTCCAATATCTTTAGAGATTCCACTTGAGCTACAGCATCTACCTAGTTGAATCCATGTTGCTCTCGTACCATCAGCGCCTTTCCTGCTCCAAAGCCTCATTGGCGAGATGAAGTTGAAGTTGACGTGTGAGCTGGAGTGACCAGAACCATGGATCTCTCTGAGTTCCTAGCTGCAGCAGCTTGAGTTGCTTCCTATCCCACTGGTGTCTTCTTGCAATCTCTAGCAAAGTGTCCCAGTTCATAGCATTTGTAGCACCTCAACTTGTCTTTTACAGATCCAGTATGAATGTTTGACATGGGACGACAACCGTATCTCATCTGAAACTTCTCTACTCGGAATGTTGCCATAGCCAGATTCCAGGATGCATCCAATTCTTCAATGTCTTGTTCGACAACCTGATTTATCTCTGTAGCAAGAACGGATGGAGACAAGAGATCACCAGCAAGAAAAGCATGCAGACTATTGAGCATGGACGCTGCGAGAGCCATCTTTTCTTCATTTTTCTTGGTTAGGAAAGCGAGATTTTTAGAAGAGGGTGTGGATGGGACGTTCTGAAAGGTTGAGGAGTTCACTGGACTGTAAACCACGTTTGCGTACTGTGGATATTGTTGAGTAGTAGCAAGAGTAGCTGAGTTGTTTGGAAGAGACATCCCATAAACGTAGTTTGTCTTCTGAGCTTGTAGTTGTGCTTGAGTTATCGGATTGAATACAACATTTGGATTACTGTTTGTGACAGGGCTGAAAACAAGGTTAGGATGACTTTGAGACATCAAGGAAATGTGAGAACTTGTCATCCATGCAGCAATCAAGGAGTTCTTGTGATTTAGCTCTCTCTGCTAGTTATTAATTTCACATGATTTGATGGTAGAGATCAGTTCAATAAGTGTGACTTCATTTAGGTTTGTAGTACGTTTAATCATTGAGACATCAGCATCACAAATTTTCGACAGCGAGTTCAAAAGTTGATGATTCATCCCGTTGTTGGTAATGTAATGCCAGCACTGATCATTTGCGAAACTAGATTGACGAACCTCATAATTTGGTTTTCAACATCTCCCAATAAATGTGTTGAACGAACTGAATTACTTGTTCAATATGTTCACCCTACTAGCTTTCATGTCTGTGTTTTCTTCATACAAATTCTTCAGCACATCCCAGACCTCTTTAGCATTCGTGCAATTTCTAACAGCAATCGAGATATCCAGACCAAGAGCCATAGTAAGATTCGCCATTACCTTATCGTCTTTGTCTTTAATTCTTCGATCATCGTCCATCCACTGATTCTCAGGTTTTGGAATCTGAGTAAGAGGATCGTCCTCAGTTGTGTACATAATGGTGTGAGTACCGTCACGAATATACCTCTAGACTACGGGCTCCTTAGCCTTGAAGTATTGCTCAAAATGCCAGGTCAACTCAAAATAATCGTCTCCATACAGCAACCTTGGAATTTTGGTAGACGTTCCGATAATCTGATCCAGTTCCTGACGCAATGCCAGATTCTGTGACTGGATAGCTGCTAACGTAGCGTTGGCGAGATCCGCAGTAGTTAAAACACCATTAAGGTTCATTATTTTTAGTTTTTACCGAATAGGAATTAAGTAATTTTCAAATTAAAAGTGACAAGTCCAACAGTTCAATTCGAAATGGTCAAACAACAAAAGTCAACTCGAAACTGGATCTGAACTCGGAACAGCAACTCGAAACAATAACTTATCTGAGATGAGAAGATCCGAGATGCTTTGAAAACTATCCGAGATGTGATGAAGATTGTTTGATCTATTGAACCTTACAAAAGAATAGGATGATTGAAAAGCCAAAACGATCTCTAACATCTGATCCTTTATAATAATGATCTACTACTCCAAACTCTGCTGAGTCTTAAAGAGTGTTCACAAGATTTGTTCAACGGCTAAGATCTGCTGGAATCAAAGGTCTGCTAATGAGAACTTCTGACGAAGATAAAGTCTGTTGAAGTAAAGCTGCTGAAGACTAACAAAGGATAAAGCCCAACAGAGGATATTTCAACAGTTTTTATCATCAGAGTTTATATTGTATTTTAATGTAATAGTGTTTAGGCCTAGCAAAGTTTAGAGTTTGTTAGTTTGTTAAATTTCACTTTAATAGTGGCGTCAGCCAAAGATGCTTAGTGGTTTATAATGTACTATAAATAGAAAAGTGCTTGTACTGTTCTATCTATCACTTCTACACATTCTCCACGAACAAATTAGAGTGATCTTAGGCGATGCGGAGTTTGTAATTTGCATGCATACATGATTAATATTACAAAAGCATGTCAATGAAAACAATCTTTCTATTTCTGTGATTTCAAAGTTTTACACATTTTCGCTGCACTCTTTCATTGATTATTATCTTCTTCCATTGATTATATCTAAAACAATCACATCAATATTAAACTCAGATCCTAACAATTGGTATCAGAGCTTGGTCGCTCAAATTTGGTATAACAATCAATTTGATATAAACTGGTCAGCTCTCACTTCTAATTTGTTTATTCGTTTGTATTGGAAACAAAGTCAAAGTTTATTTACGTTCAAAGTTTTTGAACAAAAACCTGTTTGTAAACAATCAGAATGTCTCAAAACACACAAGATCCTCATAACATTTGTTCCATGTTTAAACCATCGATGCTTGTCAGATTTGAGTATAATTTCTTGCAACTCGGATGGGTCATATACTTGCTCAGTAAAACAACAGTTGCTGGAGGTCGGTTGCCTTTGAACCTCATGTTCAAATGGTACCGAGTGCCGAGGACCCAAAAATTTAAGTGCCAAAAAATCCTGAAAATTACTCTAAGCAAGATTTTCAAAAAATTGAATTAGATGCAAAGGCTTTTAGCATTGTAGTTTCAGCTTTGCCTACGACATCTATGCTGGCTTGTTGCTTTGCAACAGTGCAAATGAGTTATGAGATCCCTTGAAGGAGCAATTAGGTGGTACTGAGTAAGTTATTGAAAACAATAGAGAAGTTTTGAACCAACAATATGAAAAGTTTTTTCATGTAAAAGGAGAATTGTTAACTTAACAGTTTGAAAGGTTCCGTTGTCTTATTAGCGAGCTAAAATTGGTAAACATTAATTACCCAATTTCAACTTTGAAAAGTCGGTTCTTCAGGTACCTACCAGACAAATGGGAAACTATAGTCTTTGTCATAATAAATTCTATTGGTTTTGAAGAAATGAACCTAACTCAGCTTCATGGTAGGCTTCTCGCTTATGAAGGAGAGCTTAACAAGAAAAAGAAGCTACAAGGGTCAGAAAAAGTGGCTGATGACTATGCTTTCGGTAACACAGCACTTTTTTGTCAAGAAAAAACCTCTGGTGATAGTAAGGATCAGGGTTATGATCATTTATTGACATAACATCTTGTGGTGGATTTAATTCTAACCCTTACTCACCCAACTTTGCATAGCTGCAAATAGGGAAAACCAAGTTTCTGACAACCTTCCTTTTGAGTTAAACGATCTTCAACATTTTGATCCAATTGATTTGGAAGAAATGGACATATTGCACCAACCGGTCTTGCTAAGTGTTAGAACAAGCAAGTTTTACAAGAAAACTGGTAGAAAATTTCAAGGGTTGCATGGAGGGTTAAAATTTGGGTTGGATAAGTTTAGAATTAAATGCTCTAAGTGTAATATGCTAGGACACTTTGCTAGGGAGTGTAGAAGTCAAACAAATGGTGCAATTATCAAACATCCTAATCCTAGACCTCAAAACACTGTCCATTATTTCCAATATACCCCTGCTCCACAAATGCAAAACACTCGTTATTTTGCACACCCTGCTGCCACTATTCGAGTTCAGTATGTCCAAACCATTGTTCCTCAGATACAATATGTTCAGACTCAGGTTCAAATGCAACCTGCACCTCAAGCTACACAAGTTTCCGCACCTGTAGAAACTAGTCAACAGAGCTTCTTTACATAAGACTTTGTTGATTGGAGTAGTTTACATGAGGAATTACTGATAAGAACTTTGCTCTAGTTGCCAATAATGAAAATAAACATGATAACTTTTGTTTTATGGCACTAGACACATTTCAAGAAGGGATTGAATCTGAGGACGTGGTACCAATATCTGTTGAGACTAACGAAAATGCTGCAACATATGTTACAGAAGAAATTGTTGTAGCAGATGTTACAAGCAAAATTGTTGGTGAAGAACTCAAAATTTATCTATCAGACCCATGGGATTCAAGTGTTTGTGATGGTCAATGTGATTGTGCCATTATGGCTGCTGCTAAGGTATCACCTCAGGTCCTTAAAGATTTATGTTCTGATAAATGTATTATTGCTTTTGCTAACATAAAAGAGGTGAATGAAAATCTTAGAAACTCACCTAAACTAATTGTTTACTAATGTGCAGGGAGTTTCTACTTGCCTTAATAGTTTATGGTATGTAGATAGTGGAGGCTCTAGGCACATGACAGGATGTAGAGCCCTACTCAAAGATTTCATGACACATGGAGGGGGTGATATATCCTTTGGTAACAATTTAAAAGGGAAGGTGTTAGGGTCAGGGACTATCCAGGCTGGGAAACTCAAGTTTGAAAATGTCAATCTTATTAACAATCTGAAATTTAATCTTCATAGTGTATCTCAAATGAGTGACAAAGGCTATGGGTCATTCTTTACTAAGAAAACTTGTCAGATTGTTGGGCCAGAAGTGATTAAAAAGATTGATCAAATTGTAGCTAAGAGCAAAGCACAACTTGTTGCTCACAAGAGTGGCAATGTGTATATAGTTGATATGTTGAAAGATAATCCAATGTCTAATGCATGTTTGTTCTCAGTTGCTTCTAACAAAGAGACAGAACTATGGCATAGAAGACTTGGTCACACAAATCATAAAACTATCACTACACTCTCCAAAAAAGGTCTTGTAAGAGGTCTTATATCAAAACAATTCACCTTTGATGAACATTGTGTTTCCTATTTAAAAGGTAAACAACATAAAAGTTCATACAAATCAATAGAAGAGTCCAAAACAAGTCAATGTCTGCAATTGCTACATATGGACTTGTTTGGTCCTGTAAAAATCATGAGTCTTAAAAGGAAGAGATACCGTCTTGTCATAGTTGATGATTTTTCAAGGTTTACATGGACCTACTTCATGCACTCCAAAGATGAGACTATGGGTATTTTGCAAAATTTTGTAAAACAAGTTGAAAAGCAATTTGACCTGCCAGTAAAAGTCTTTAGGAGTGATAATGGGACTAAGTTTAAAAATAAGGAGTTGGATGATTTCTGTGTATCAAAAGAGATTGTTAGGTAATACAGCATCCCAAGGACACTAGAACAAAATGGGGTGGTTGAAAGGAAAAATAGAACTTTGATTGAAGCTGCTAGAACAATGCTTGCAGACTCATGTTTACCCTTGTCTTTTTTGGTAGAGGCTTTAAACACTGCTTGCTATGTACAGAACAAAGTTTTGATTAACCCCAGGCACTAAAAGACTGCCTATGAAATTCTATACAAAATTAAACCTCTGATCTCATATTTCAAAATTGCCCATGTTTCATTTTAAACTTACAAGATTCAATTTCAAAATTTGCAGCCAAAGTAGACCGTGGTTATTTTTAGGGATACTCAACCACTACTAAAGCCTACAAAGTACTTAATTCAAGGCCTATGAGTGTAGAAGAGACATTAATGTAAAATTCAATGAACTTTCTTCATTAAAAATGGCCAGCAAATCCTCCTGAACTGTTTGATTTAGATAAATTTACATTTGAAGATGTGTCTATCAAGACTAACAATGCAGGTACACCACTAGTCTTTACATCAAGATTATGGATATGACATTGTGATTCCACATACAAAGTCATTTCTTCCAGAAGAGAAATAGATGACACTAACAACTGTGAAAACTCTGCCACTATTGGATCAACAGTTGTTGATTTCCCACCTCTACCAGCTCATCTAATTAAACCTTTGTTGATAAAAGTCCATTTTCTGTGAACAAAAGTCAACGTGTCTTTACCCCCATTCCACCTATACCTATCATCAACTTACTCTCAATTCCAATAGATGTTAGCTTAGTCCTATCTGAACCTTCACCTCCAAATGCCATCATTCCATACATGGCAGATCTAATCTACCTTAAAAACCATCCATCTTGCCAAATCATTGGCAACATCAATGAAGGGGTTCTCACAAGAAGTAATTTCAAAACATTTGTCTTTTTGATGGTTTTCTATCACTCACACAACCTATAAAGTACCAAGAGACACTAAAAGAAACAATTGGGTAGAGGCTATGCAAGAAGAGCTCCTACAGTTCAAAAGACAACAAGTATGGGAACTTGTACCATTGCCTCAGGATGTATGTCCCATAGGCACAAAATGGGTCTTCAAAAAAAAAAAAACAGATGAAAGGGCATTTTTGTAAGAAAATAAAGCTAGGCTTGTGGTTCAAGGCTATAGATAAGAAGAAGGCATTGATTATTATGAAACTTTTCCTCATGTTGCAAGACTGGAGGCCATCAGACTGTTTTTAGCCTTTGCTGCCAACCACAATATCAAGTGTATTAAATGGATATCAAGTGTGCATTCTTATATTGCAAGATCAAGGAAGAGGTATATGTATGCCAACCCATGGTTTTGAAGATACTTTTTATCTAGATTATTTTTATAAGCTAAACAAAGCTTTATATGGCTTGAAATAAGCATCTAGAGCCTGGTATGGAACTCTTTCCACTTTCTCTTATCCATAGACTTTACAAGAGGTAAAATTTATAAACAATTGTTTTTAAATTGAGAGAAAAGGATTTGATGCTTGTCTAAATTTATGCGATGACATCATTTTTGGATCCACATGCAATGGTATGTGTGAAGAGTTTAGAGAACTCATGATAGCAGAGTTTGAAATGAGTGTTATGGGTAAACTCTAATGCTTTCTTGGTCTTCAAGTGAAGAAATTTCAAAATGGTACTTTCATTCATCAAAGTATGTATGTCAAAGAACTACTTACCAAATTTGATATGAATGATTGTAAACCATGTAGTACACCCATGGCTACATCTAAGCTGGTCACTATTGATGACAAAGATGACTTGGTTGATCAAACTCTTTATAGAATCATGATTGGGTCTTTATGGTACCTAACTGAATCTAGGCAAGATTTCATGTTTGCTACATATGTCTGTGCTAGATCCTAGTCAGCACCTAGGAAGTCAAATCTTATTACTGTGAAAAGGATATTCAGATACATAAAAGGTGCTCCCACACTTGGTATCTTGTATCCTGCTAATGGAAATATTTAGCTTTCAGTTTACTCAGATAGTGATTTTGCTGGATGCTATGCAACAAGGAAGTCAACGTCAGGAGGTTGTCAATTTCTAGGCAATTGCTTAGTTTCTTGGCAAAGCAAAAATGCAAGCTGCAGTTTCAACATCCACAACTGAGGCTGAGTATATTGCTGCTGCAAGTTGCACTGCTCAACTCTTATGGCTTTAAAATCAATTGCTAGATTTTGGTTTAACTCTCTCATGTTGGATAGTCAAGCAGCTGAGAACATCATTAAAAATCCAGTTTCATATTCAACAACCAAGCACATTGATATAAGATATCACTTTGTGAGGGATTGTTATGAAAAAGGTTTGATTTCTCTGTATCATGTTCCAACTAAGGATTAGCTAGAGATGTTCTAACAAAGGCTTTAGATACATCTACTTTTAAAAGCTTGATCTCTAGAATTGGCATGCTTAACATGAATTAAAAGCAAAATTTTTGTTTTCCATGAATAAAAATCATTAAAAAGGTTTCAGAAAATAAAAAAATCCATCCTTAAAAATAGCTTAAAATTGAAAATTTCAATAATCCTAAAAGTCTGTTTTAAACCACTGTTTTCTAAACCTCTGTTTGGCTTAAATATATATCCACTGCTAAATTTAACCTCTTCTATATTGTCCTCTATTCCCATCCACTGTTTGGGCTAAAACACTTTTTTGCCTTACCCATTTATATCTATCCTCTGATAAAGTAAAATCACAACTGTTCTCAACCATTGTTGGTTCTCAGTAGCGGTTTCCCTAACAACAGTCATCCATTATCCATCAAGGGTTACATATGGACAGATGATTAGCCATCAGATCTTTGAAACCGCTGCCACGTTAGCATTCACTTTTTCCCTTTATATATTGTTGTTCTATCCAAACAGAGTTTTTACTTGCCGTCATGAATTCAAAATTCTCTAAAGCGGTTTTCATTACTCTCATCTTCTTCATTACTCCTCACTTCCATCTCCAATCATGGCTCTCAACATCAAACTCCCACACAACTACCTCCCCACTTTTGAAAAAACCGACACTAATACTTCATTCCACTCAATAATTGATGTTCTTATATCAACAAAATACACAGACATCATGCTTGCAAATGCATCAATTTATGTGGATACACTCTGACAGTTCTGGGCAAATGTTAAAGTTGAATCTCAAAAGAATAAGCATATGCTATCATTTCCAAGATCGGAGAAACCGTTGTCCAAATTTCCCCATCCACAATTTCAACAACTTTTTGTCTCATTGACCTTGATGGGAACACTTCATTGGGCAAGCAGAAATTACATGCTGAATTCATAGAACATGGTATGAGGGCCAGTTATTTAGTGTTGCCATTTTTAAACCAATCTTTCCTGCTGAAATGAGATATCTTTTCCATACCTTACTTAATTTTCTTTCAGCAAAGACTACATCATTTAATGAGATTCCACAAAATATTCAATTTCTGGGATATGCTATTTTGACAAAATCTGATTTTAATATATCCCAAGTATTGTTTATTGACATGGTGACAAATTATAATAAAATTTCAAATAATAAAGCTTTTCTTTATATCCAAGGCTTTTAAGCTATTATCTACAAAAGCAACTTCTGGAAAACGATTTTAAACAGGGAGTTGTCTTTGAGATGAAGAGTCTTACTACTGAAACCTTTACAATAATAAAGAATATGGAGTCAAAGATTTCCAAAACAAAAGCAAATGGGGATGAGAAAATTTTTGATGATTCCACGTCTCAAGCTCAAACCTCTGTTGCTGAGCCTACTGCTCCTAGTGATCATGACACCACAACCGGTGTTGTGAAACCGACACCAGAAAATCCAAAAAGAAATCATCAAAATCAAAAAAGCCCATAAAAACCACAATTCATAAAAGGCACATCTGGAAGATGAGATCCTAGAGGATAACCTTGTGATAGCACAAAAGCCATTTGAAACCACTGTTGTTACTTCCTTACAACAGTTGGAAAGATTTCCACCTCAAAGCCAACTCCTCCTGCTTCCTCACAACAGGAACAGGTTGTAAACATAGGGATCCCACATTATGAAGCAGATGATTTACCTGAATCTTTGTTTCTATGCCCCTCTCCCAGGGCAAATTCTCTTTCTACTCCACAACCATCACCCTCAATTCCACCTACTATCATACCTCTGTTTCATGCAATTCAGATAACTCAGACATAAATCAGTTCCTCTCAATCACCTGTTCATGAGAGTTCACCACCACATGTGACTAAGTCTGAGTTAAATCTCTTTGCTAACCCAAAAACAGCTGAGAAGGTTACACCCCATGAGTTACAAGTAACTCTTGGTGGTAATTTAAGTGAAGCAGCCACTACAACTGATAATACAACAGTGTTTCAGTTGGACAATGGTTACATCCATCAGACTTCCTTAAAGGCAACAACTGTTGAGGCTACAATTGTAACCTCTGCTCCAGTTGGAAATCCCTAGTACCAAGACAAAGGGGCATTTGGGTTTGATAACATGGAGATTCCTCCTGCTGATGATCCAAATACAACTACCTCTGGTAGGAATTCAGATAATCCTATTAAATTAGGTGATGAATTGAGATACACAGAATTGACGAAGAGAATGACATTAATGGAGTCTTTAATCACAATGAAAGATATGATGAAGCAGATGTTATAAAATTCACAAAGCCAACCATCAACGTAGCAAATTACCAATGAGCTATGGAAATCTGTGCAACCAATCATTATAGCTCAAAGGAATTTGGCTGACATTCACCATGAACACACATGAAATTAATCAGAAACATGGTTGAGGCCAGATATAAATATACTCAAGCAGACATCAAGGACATCAAAGAACATTTGATAAAAACCACTGGCTCTGCCCCTACAACAATCCTTCAAGAAGAAGTTGATGATGATGCCAAAAAGGGGGAGAAAGATAAACTGAGAAAGTTGCAGCCAGATTCAAAGGTGTAACAAAAGCCAGCGTCTGTTACAACCACTACTGCAAATCAAACTTCTGTTGTGCCATCAGATGCTGGTGTTAAAAAGGGATTGATGAGATCCTGAACAAACTAGCAGAAGAAATTGCCACGGAAAAGCAGAAAAGGCAAGATACAATGGAAGTTAAAGTTTCTAAACTAATTGAAGAAGAAAAGGCTAAACAGATGGAAAAAGAAGACATTGGCACTTCAAAAAGAAGAAAGTCAACAAGAAATGTCAGACAACAAAAAACCACCTCTTCTAAAACCACTGCCATGCCTACAACAAGTGTATCATCTTCTCCAACAAAACTAACATCGCCACCTCAAAAGAAACAAAACCCTCACCAAAGAAATCATCTCCACCACCAACAGATGTAAGTACAGTTGATGTGTCAGCAGATGCTGGAACAGCAGATTTTCCAACAGATGTTAATCAAACCTCTGCCATGATCACATTTCCCACTTTAACCCAACCATTATTCACACACCAAGAATTCAATTACGACCACCTTCACCACAAATTAAATTCCAAACAGAAAAGAAAAACTTTTGTTGTTGAAGATGATGATGAAGGGATTCCATCACCAGTCCCTTTGTCATCAAAACCTTTCAGTTCATCACCATCTTCATCATCTTAACCTAAAACCAGTACACTTCCAACCATTTATCAACCACCATCCATCATAACTTTTGCTACCAAATATCCTTTGGAACTGATGGTTGTGCGAAAAAAATTGAATCATTCTTCACAGTAGAAGATAATACAAAACTTGACTTTCCATCTCTCTTTGGTTATAGAAAGCCAAGAAATTTAGATGAGTATCTAAAGTTGAAGTCTAGACAAGCTAAGAATATTGCCAAAGAGAAGAGCAAAGGGAAAGATGACAGGACTACTCAAGGCATATTGTCTTATGAACTGCGCAAAGTAAAAAGGATTGAAGACTTTGCCAAAGATATGAGTAAGTTTATGTCAGAAGGGCCTGTGAATGCTGAGTTGGATGAAGAACTGAAATAGGATTACCTTGACCAGGTTATGCAATACAAACCTTACAAAGCTACTAGAGCAGAGTGCAAAGATTGGTCAACAAATGATCTTAAAGAAGAAATTGATAGAATACTAGCAATGCTCAAAGACCCTCTACACAAGCCAAACCCACTGATTGGAAGAAAAACATGCAGATAGATCAGAACAGAACTTTAAAGCTTAAAAGGATGAAGCAAGAGCTGGTTGCTGCTAACTATGGTAGTGCAAGGTCAGTTGTTAGATGGTCTGAGTCCAGGGTTGTAGACACCTATAGAAAACTTGAAGAGCTTAGAAAGAAAGATCCTACAGTTCCAAGAAAGCCATACTACTCAACAGATCTTATCACTCATCAGATCCAAACCTTTAAAAAGCAGCCTTTATCATCTGTCTTACCCACAATTGCCTTACATCAACTAAAGGGCAAAACCAGATGGATGGGGATGATGAACAGAGGTTTGAAGAACACATAAAAGAGGGAATCAAAAACCAATTACTCTATCACATTGATGCTGTAAGTGACAAACTAAAAGAAACAATTTCCAAACTTGTAAGCAAATCACTTCCACCAAGCTCAACAATAAGTCTTCCCCCACAAAAGCCAGATGATTAAAAAATTCTAAAATGGAAGTCATCCCTAGACACCCATAAATTGACTCCCCTCAGATCAAATGGCGAGATTCTAAAGTTGAAAATGGATGCAGCTGATTTCCAAGATCTACTGAACCTAAAATTACAAAGGGTTTTGAAGACATGTTCTCTATTAACTTTGAACTACAGTTCAAAGGACAAATTATGAAATTTTTTTGAGGAATAAAGATCAGAAATAAAAAAGTTTTGGCATTATCTGTTCTAGAGGGGATTGTTGGATCTATTGAACTCTACAAAAGAACAGATGATTGAAAAGCCAGAACAATCTCTAACATTTGATCCTTTATAATAAAGATCTGCTACTCCAAACTCTGCTGAGTCTTAAAGACTATTCATAAGATCTGTTCAATGACTAAGATTTGCTAGAATCCAAGGTCTGCTGATGAGAACCTATGATGAAGATAAAGTCTGTTGAAGTAAAGCTGCTAAAGACTAACAAAGAATAAAGCCCAATAGAGGATATTTCAATAGTTATTATCATCAGAGTTTATATTGTATTTTAATGTAACAGTGTTTAGGCCTAGGAGAGTTTAGAGTTTGTTTAGTTTGTTAAATGTCACTTTCATAGTGACGTCAGCCAAAGATGCTTAGTGGTTTGTAATATACTATAAATAGAATAGTGTCTATACTATTCTATCTATCACTTTTCTACACATTTTATACGAACAAATTAGAGTGATATTAGTTTGAGGGGGAGTTTGTAATTTGCATGCTTACGTGATTAATATTACAAAAGCATATCAATGAAAACAATCTTTCTATTGTCGTGATTTCAATGTTTTACACATTTTCGCTGCACTGTTTCTTTGATTATTATCTTCTTTCATTAATTTCATCTAAAACAATCACATCAATATCAAACTCAAATCCTAACAATTATACGAGATACTGTGCACTTTACCCGAGATGTAGACAAACTTCAACAAGAGTGATCCGAGATGGGTTCGAGTCTTCAAAGGTATTATCCGAGATGGGTTCGAGTCTCCAAAGTTATGATCCGAGATGGGTTCGAAATGCAAGTATTCTATTCGAGATGTATTTGAGTCTTCAAAAGATGATCTAAGATGGGTTCGGAATGCAAGAGACCAATCCGAGATGTGTTCGAGTCTTCAAGCAAATGATCCGAGATGCAACCTAAACACCCATAATTTTCCGAAACAGAAGCAGATCAATCTGAAACTGTGTGATATCAGATATGAGCCTACAAACACGTTCAAACAGGCTCTGATACCAATTGTAAGTGCCGAAAACCAGATCTACAATATCACACGAGGCTTGTTTGGTGGCAGAATCACACAAACAAGCTATGAATCAAGATAGAAGAAATAAGATGAAATAGATGAAGATCGACTTGCATACAGATCTTGTAATATGTCTAATACAAGTATGAGGAAACCACCAAAAACCTACTAACCCTAATACATCATTTACTATTTATAGTAAGTGGTTAATGCTCCATTACCTTAAACCCTAGGCCCAAAAGCCTTTCCCAAGCCCATGAAATACAAGTGTGCCCAAACTAACTAAATGACTAATGCATAAACCTATCACGGCCTAACAAGATGTTTCGATAATTGTCATTTAACTTTATTATTATTATTATCATTCCTAAATAGAATTGTTTTTTTACATTGAAAGTAACTGCGTAAATTGATGCTGTTGTAATGTTTGGGATGTGGCAGAGGATGATATATTGCATATTACTATGTCAAAATGGGATAAAGGTCAAAAATTGTCGTCTCTGATAGAAGGTCAAGGTCAACTTGACCCGTATGCCACTGATCTTGAAGATAAGAGTCTCATGCTTCAGAGGTTTCAAGAGGAGGTAATACAATGGCAAGGATAATTATTACTATTATTATTATTATTGTAGTTTTTGTGTTAGAGACATAAATGGGTTGGATAATGAGTTAAAATGATTCGGGTCAGTGGATATAAAGACACTTTTGGGAGATTTTCTATATGTTCAAATTTTTTTGACCCGTTTAACTTTCAATTGATTTGTTCGTCGTTTTGCTCATTTGACACGTTAGATTTCTAAAAAGTTTACCTAATTCTAACAAGATGGTTTGTGTGATAATTATTGAAGAAAATTTATCTGAACATAAGAGACGTTCATCCTGTTTTAAAAGGAATTGTCGGGACAAGCTGGACTGATTTTAGCTCCTTCACAAATTGTTCTTATAAACAAAGCTCAAGGATGATGCTGATACTACCTGATCAAAGCAACTCGACTGATTCGGCAAGTTTGAGATTGATATTATTCGGTCAGCTTTGGAATTTGGAACCAACTGCTTAACCTTTATTGGTTATAGTTTGTTTTCTTTAATTTTTCATGAACCATATTTTCTTTTTATTTTGAAAAACAAAATGGGTTCTAACCAGCAAGACCCACACAATCCTACAGGTTTGGTTTGTCATTTTCTGAAACTATAGTTAGTGATTTGACTCGAATATTGCGACTATGTATTCGAGCTTTTTAGACTTTTCTACTCAAGAGAGTACTTGAATTATACATGTTACCTAAAAACTATCATAGTCATTTATTCTTTGAACAAAAAAGTCCAAATCATTTGAACGATACATTTTTGGAAGTTGTCAAAGGTTTGTAATGATTTTAACCCATTTCTATGTAATATTTTATTCATAATTGTTAATGATAAAATATCATTATCTTGGTTATACTTTAATTAAAAATATTGTTGTTTATAATATGCCAATTTGTTGAATATTCTAATATAATTCTAACAAAATGGTTTGTATGTTTAAAAATATGGTTAGGAAAAATATCCTAAACACAAAATATGGTTAGATGATTCAACGAATCAGGCAAGTGAAGATAGAGATCAGGGAAGATGAAAAGGATCTAAAGGTGCTCAGCAGGCAGGAATTCTCACGGTAACTGATATATCTACCGTTCATGACGTGCCAAAGCCAAAGATTTTATCTTGAGCACGATGTTGAAGAAGTAGATTTATTCAGAGCTACACTAAAGAAGAGATAGCTGAAATGCTGGGAATGAACGAAGAATAATTTGTGTTTGATTTTGAAGACGAACTGAATGATATTAGTGCTTTCGAGACAGTAGATTATGTCTTCGAGCATGTTGATGATGCAGATGATTCTGATAGAGTTTTCGTGGAGGATGATTCTGATGAAGATGTTACTAATCTTGCCGATAAGGGTACAGATGACTCCCCAACTTTTGTGAGTTGTTTGCAGCTGAAAATGTTGATATTCTGAAACGTAAAGGCGAAGAAGCTGCCAAACAAGGAACGATTCCTCAACAGATGTCTAGAGCTGAAATTGCTGAAATGAGGAAGAAATGGTTTAAAGAAACATAACGAAGCACAAGTTTCAACGTCCTCTAGCTTTCTTTACGCGTAATGCAGATATTTCTCTAGGGGATATAATTAGCTGGGGATGGATCGAGGAGCTTAATGTTTATGCTATTAAGAGAGAGTTTGGGATCCAGTATTTCAGATACTTGAGCGATATCCAGTTCTTTCCGTATTGGGATATAAAAGAGCTCGTGCAAACAAAGATAATTAATTTGAAGATGAAGTTTCACGACCAACGGCTATGGAAATTGATCAAGCTTGAAGCTACGCACCGATTTACACACTGGAAGCCTCATTTCCTGAAGCAAATTACAAAGATCGATCCGGTAACACAACAGAAGGACGTAAAGTTAATCGTTCCGAGGCTGAAAGTTATGAAGAGTATGCCTCTGATAAAGATGGAACAAGATTTCTTCAAGATTTTCAAATGGTGGCACTACGATTCGAATACTTGAGAAGCTGTCATATGTGTGAACCTAGATGATGACTCTTGAAGATTACTGAGGAGCTGACCGAAGCCGTCATAGCACACAAATGTATATATGGGCTAGGCGTGGCATTCGAGTACTAGACCCGATGTGGCTAGTCAACTGTTCTAAGAAAGATATTGAATGTTTGTTCTATAGAAAAATCCGTTTTGAAGAGAAAGATAAAGAACAAGCACTCCAGTTTCAAAAGACAGTTAATGTCTGTTTCGCCAACGATATACATTCTGGATCGACATGGAACACTTCATGGAGGAAACTATAGGAGACCGAGCAAAGGAAGAAAGACAAGAAGGAAAAGAGAAATGCGGAGCGAGCTCATATTGCGTCACTAAGAAGTTTTCGGTTTGGCAATATAGTTAACCGACCTCCTCCTATAGATCAAATGCCAATAGCTTTTTAGGAGCGTCGCAAGCCGCCAAAGCGATTCTTTGGTCAATAAACGTCAGATCTCATGAAGATTTTTTTGAAGACTATCTAAGACTGCGGCAACACCCAAGGGGAAGTTTGTTGGTGCATAATGTCTATTGCCTACATCTAGGATATGTTGTTTGTATATATAGGGCTTAGAACGTCAGTTTGTAAATGATAATGTATATTTTATTTGTTTTGTAGCTGACTCGTACGAGTGAGTCACATGACTCGTACGAGTGACACTCTGTGACTCGTACGAGGCAACCACTCGCACGAGTCACACACTCTGTTTCACACTCTCCTGTGCGAGTCATGTCAACCTATAAATAGAGGAGAGTTGCGTCAAAGTTAGATATCCTATTGATGTGGCGAAGCCCTGCTGAACTGTTTACTTGCACTGTACTTTGTACACATTTATCAATATATTCAAGGCATTTAAGCAGTAGATCTCACGTGTTTGTTTGTCAACCTCACTAACAATGAATTCCGCCTCTGTTAGTTGAGTCTGACCGACCGGTGCTCATCGGAGGAGTCGATCCCCATTCACAAAGGGGACCCCTTTCCCCTTTGGCCGGTTGTTGAAACTGTGGTGGAACATAACTGGAGCCATCTCCTTCGGACCAATGAGGAGATGGTTCTGAAGGCCCAACGGGCACGGAAGGTCCTCATAATGCGTCCAAGGTGTGTGTTCTTGGTATTGCAGACCTGCAAAATAGTCTTGATGATGCCTCTCTTGGTTGTGGAGATGTTTGGCATTGTTTGTTGTAGTTTGTTGAGGAACAGTCGTCGCATTCCATCGACGGTCCTCCAATGCGTTATGTTCAATTTGGAGGCGGTCTTGCTCGTCCTTTCAAGCTCGTCTGCAGGCCAACTCTTGTACCTGGTGCATCTCTTGTTGTTCCCACTGAGACTGCTGCATAGCCCACCTTGCCTATTGTTCTTCCCATTGCTCCTGTTCCTAGCTCGGAGGGCGGCTTGTTCAGCCCAACGAGCTTGTTGTTGAGCTTGAAGATTCTGCTCCCATTGCCTCATTCGCTCTTCATATTCTCGAATTTCACCGATACCCGCGGAAACATTATCATTTACATCTTGTTGACCCCGGTATATTGGAATCGATGATGTTGGTTATCAGATACAACGTACTGATGACCGTAAACTTGAACCAAGATTTTCCAATGTTGTTTCATTGAAGCAAAACAAATCTGATCCAGGATTTCAAAACCCATAATGATTCTGCCGGTAGCCTGTTTTGCTGCACATTCATGTCACTAATCAAACGGACATAGGGTATCATCTTTCTAGCAGACGACTCGTGTGTATCCCAAATGTTAATCATTACAATATTCACAAGGATAACTTCGGCAACCCGAACAACAATGAATGAAGTACCCGAAAATCTGGTCCTTTCAGCTTCCCACAATCTCCAAATCGCACCATGATATTCTCCAAAGAAATATGTTGAAGGATTTTCCCTTCAACCGAAATATCAATCCTCAAAGTAGTCCACCCATTAGAAAAAAGGTAACACCGACCCAAT
Organism: Scalesia atractyloides; assembly: GCA_947069175.1. NCBI lineage: Eukaryota > Viridiplantae > Streptophyta > Magnoliopsida > Asterales > Asteraceae > Scalesia > Scalesia atractyloides. The sequence continues at coordinate 31,715,228 of CAMTDV010000022.1, forward strand.
CATCCCGTCCGGGTCTGCGGTATTCTTTTTATTGTCTAAGATTAGTCCATGGTGTAGTAGAAATACTCGTCAACCCCCAATGAGTCAAACCGTGCAATACAGTTCATCGTCTCGAAGGATATCACCATTTGACCTTTTCCTGTGTTACCGACCAACTGCCAAGTGTCAGCCGGGCCATCTTTGTTGTTGAACCTCAATGATGCCAACCACTCACACACCGCCGACAAATAAATCGATGGTGTGATACCCTCACACCAATCTAAAACCCGTTCCTAACCAAGTCTCTCAAACATCTGAACAAGCCCGATCGTCTGAAACTCTTCTACATTCATTGTTCGTTCTAGTATAACCCTCTCCGAAATAGTAGTTTTGGCATTGGCCATCTTCCACTTCCACAATTTAATTTTAAGGCGCTTGTCATTAAACCTTGAAAGTGGTATCTTTGTGTTAGGGCGTTTTGAGACCGTTGATACTTGAGCAAAATAGTTTGAGCTGGTTTTGTAATAGTTTGCAAATCTAGAAGGGCCAAATGTGCATTTTGTGAAACTTTTTATAGGGCAGTGTATTTAATATCCCAGCGTATGTATTAAATACGTTGGGTAGTCAGATTGTGATTGATCTTGTGTTGTGCTTGTTGTTCTTGTGCTTAATCCGAAATATCTAGGTGCATTCAGTGAATATATTATTTGGGATTCCATATACAACACTTGTTGTTTGATCCAATCAAGAATCTTCATCTTTTGGTTTTCTTAACTTTTGCTCATTCAAACCACTAATCTTTAGTTGTTTGGGTGATAACAATCAACCACTGTGATCCGAATCTGATTTGGGACTCACAATTTGGTATCAGAGCTTTTGTGCTCTTGATTGTTTGAGATTCTTCAAGTTTTGAAGGTTTTTCAAAGGTTTTCAAAGTTGTAAGGTTTTTCAATTTTGGACTTAAAATGACTTGATCTGGTGTGTTTAATCATTGGGTTGTTGTTAATCAGTGTTTTGCTAAACATTTGGGTCATTTTGGTGCAAAGAAACATGGATTTTGAGTCGTTTTTGGGTGATTAGAGGGTTTTTGTTCGTACTTAAACCCTGTTGGGCGTATTTATTTTTGAATCCAGCGTAGATATCTTTGAATATAGCGTTTTTAATTTGAATATCATGCAATTAACAAATACGACAGGTTAACACCAGCGGATTTGTTGATTTCCAGCGAAATAGTGTCAGCGCATTTATTCGAAGCCGACTTCGAAGTCAGTGATAAAAATCCTAAGCGATTTTATCACAGTGATCGGCGAATTTAGTCAAACTTATGTCTGTTTTGCATGTTTCTACGGATAAAGCTAATTTCGCATGATAAAGTGGCTAGGCATCTCCAACGTATTTAACTTTATTGCAGCTTATTTGTTATCTGATCTATACATTCCAGCGTAATTATTCCCCAATCAACCAAGATGTCTCTCAATCAAATTAACCCAATAGCCCACGCCGAATTGCAGACAAGAACAACTACAAGACCTCCCAAGTTGAAAGGATCTGAGGATTTCAGCAGTTGGAAGAATCGAATCAAGGCGTTCTTTGAGTATACTGACTATACTCAATGGATGTCTGTCACTGTGGGTCCACACGTTCCAATGATAATCCGTGACGATGTTCGAACGATCAATGAAGACCCCTCAACATTCACCAAAGAAGACAGAACTCTCATCCAACGTGATCGCAGGGCTCATGCTGCTTTAACAACGGCCCTGTCAAAAGATGACAACAATATGTTCGAAGAGTACACGTCGACTCATGAATTGTTGTTGGCTCTTATTGACCACTATGAAGGAAATGAGGAGCTGATGGACAACAAACAAGACATGGTCCAGAAAGAATATGACATGTTCGGAAGTGTTCGTGGTGAAAGCCTATCAGATCATATCAGTCGATTTCTGGGAGTGCTAACAAAAATGAAGAAGTGGGAATCCCGTTGCAAACTATGCATCCATCAAGAAGCTTCTGGACTCACTCCCTTAAGAATGGAGCCTTCAGTGTATGATGATCAAAAGAACATTCTTGACCAGCACAACTCCTGTCACACTCAAGGAACCGATCAACACTTTCAAAGCCTTTAGAATGGATATCCTCAAGAGAGAGATGCACCAAACAGGATATTCACAGAAACTTGCTCAATCAGCTGCTGCAACCTCTGCTCCCAATAATATGGCTTTTCTCGCCCCCATAACTTCCTGTGGATTGAATCCTCAAAGTGCTGCTGAATCTTATCCTAACGCTTCCGCAAGCTCCGCAAAGGCCTCTTCATCCAATGAGAAGACTACCGTCGCTAGTGATGCTCAAGCACTTAAGATATCCACCGAACATGTCGCTCTATTTAACACCTTCCTGAGTAGCTATGAAGCTCTCATGTCAGGTGAGCTAAAGAGAGATTTTATCACTGCTGAAGATATGTATCAGGTGGATCCTGATGATACGGAGGAGATGGACTTGAAGTGGAAAATGGCGATGATCACTCTTCGGCTAAAGAAATTTCAAGACAAAACCGGAAAAAGGCTAGCTCTGGGAAAAGCTGGTTTTGACAAGTCCAAGCTAAGATGTTACAACTGCAAAAATGTGGGTCATTTCAAGAGGGAATGCCCATTGCTGAAAAATGAAAATGCTGAACTCAATCAGACAAGAAGGCCAGTGGCTATCGAAGGGAGTGATAGTGTTGCTGATAATAACCAAAAAGCTTTAGTGGTGGAATATTACGACTGGTCAGAGGAAATAGCTGAGGCTAAAGGAGAAGTCAACAAAGCCCTCATGGCAAACATCTCTACTGTTTCTGTCACGTCCTCATCAAATTGTGTGGAAAAGCAAACAACTAGGATTCCTAAAGATGACAAGGGTTTGAAGAGTATAATCAATCCTGTTGAACCAACTTCGGAGAAGGGAAAACAGAAGGCTGAGAAAACTGATTCGAAATTGACTACCCAGAAAGCAATCAGCAACAACAAGAATGAGACAGTTGAACCTTCCACAACCGCCATGAAGACAAAATCTTCCAAAGAAAGAGAGGATAAGGATTTGGTAAATAGCATACCATATGAATTTAAAGCAAAACTGTGCTCCAAACCCTGTATGAATGTTGTGGCACATTACAAATCACTCAACCGTGACATAATTAAAGAAAAAGAAAAGGTTTTGAAAATTAATCAAGAATTAAAAGAAAATGAAGCTGCATATCAAAGAAAGTTGAACTCAACTGTGGCTGAAATGCAGACTTTAAAAGAATTTGTCTTCAGAAAAAAATTTATCATAAATGATTTAACCAAAAAGTTAGAAAAACCACAAAACGAAAATAACAAATTGCAAATCACTATTTATAAATGGAAAATTAGTCTTAAGGCACTTGTTGATCTTGTAAATTGCTAACGACCGACATTCATAAAGGATGGAATCGGATATAAGGAGAAGCTCGAAAAAGAAAGAAAAATATTTCCTCCTCCACACAGCAAAAAACTATGTCCCTGCCATCTCCTCAACCTAAAAATGACTTAATAGATAAAAATGATCTTTTGGATCAAAATGTCTTTTACAAAACCCAAAACAATACTAACATGTCTGAAAGCAATGCAGATCTATGTGAGCATCAAGAAGATGTGTGCGATGAGGAAGATGATTATGGAGGTTCAAAAATAGGAATTGGTTACTCAGGCGACAGTTATTCAACAGTTAACTGGTTCGCCTGGAATTATAACAAGACAAACAGTACTTCTATTCAGGATAACTGTAATAGTTTGACTAGGATGGATGACTGTAATGGCATTATGCCTAAATTTAACATTCGGGATGACTATAATGGCCATGTGCCTACATTTAAGACTCACAACCAAGTGCATGCTGCGGTTCAGAGTCATGACTTGAACTCTGCTTTTAATTATGCTTGAATATCCTGTGTTTGTCCCAGAATTGAAGAAAAACATATTGGGAAAGTTCCTTACAAAGGAAATTCCCGAGTTTGTTCCATCATGTACAGGTACATCAGACACTAATAAAGATTCTATTGAAGACAACAATAGAGATGATTCAAGTACAACAACTTCAGAAAGCGATAGAGAAATGTCAAGTGAAAGTCAAATATTCAAGCCATGATACGTCATCAAATTCTTCAAGCAGCTCCAGATTCTCATCACATACATCATCTTCATACTCGGCACCCGGAAAGAAAAGATTAAATTGCAAGCAGTGCTTTCGCTGTGGTCATTTAGGACATACTGCGAAACATTGTAAAATCAAGAAATTCTCTAAACCTAATCATGATCTTGTTAAAAGTTTCATTGATCAATTTGACAATCTGAAGAAATCAGTAAAATGCATAGTTAATTCAACCTGTTTTGGAAAAGAAAAGAAAAGCTCTTGCTCAAATCATGACAGAACTAACGTAAAGTAAGTATGGGTTCCAAAAACTAACTAACGTGTACATATTTTTGCTGTTGTTGTATAACATAATAAACTTCAAAAATGGCTTCAGATGCTCATGGAATATATTTAGCATGTTGACAGTGGATGCTCCAGGCATATGACCGGTTTAAATGATCTCCTAAAAAACTTTCGAGTTATCGATGGTGATTTTGTATCCTTTGCTGGAGATGAAAAGGGAGGGAAAATCGCTGGAATGGGTGACGTCGTGTCTGAAGCACTTACTCTAGAGAATGTAAAATATGTCCCAGAGTTATGTTACAATCTCATGAGCATATCACAAGTCTGTGACAAAGGAATTTCAGTGTTGTTCAACGACCTAGAATGCTTATTCCTCAAGCCCGAATACTCCGTCCCGGAAGAAATGATTATCTCAGAGCTCCTCGTCAAAACAATACATATGTCCTAAATATGAAAAATGCTAAATCCAATGAGCAAATGACATGTTTTATTTCAAAAGCATCAGAATCGGCATAACTGCTTTGTCATAGGCGGTTGGGGCATGTGAACTTTAAAAATATAAATAAGCTTTCTAAATTAAATTTAGTAAGAGGATTACCTATAAAAGATTTTCCTTTTAAAAAAATGTATCGCATGTGCCCAAGGAAAGCAACACAAAAAGCCTCATAAATCCAAAGTAGTGAATACGATATCTGCCCCATTGCAATTACTACACATGGATCTTTTCGGCCCTATGAGTGTTTAGCTAAAAGATCCCATTGTTTGGTAATTACATATGATTTCTCACCTTTTTCATGGGTATTTTTCCTTGAAGCCAAAACCGAAACAACGTCCATTCTGAAGAGCTTCGTTCCCATGATTGAAAACGTAATCAAGCTGAAGGTCAAATCCATAAGAAGCGACAACGGGACAGAATTCAAAAATCATACTTTTGTCTCCTTCTATGAAGAAAAGGGAATACGCCTTCAATACAGTGAAACTAGAACTCCTAAGCAAAATAGGGTAGCGGAACGAAAGACAGAACACTCATTGAAGCTGCTCGAACTATGCTTGTAGACTCCAAGCTTCCCATCATCTTCTGGGCTAAAGCAGTCAACACAACATGCTATGTTTTGAATCGAGTTCTCATTGTTAAACCTCATGGAAAAATAGCTTATGAACTTCTTTTCAAAAGGAAGCCTCTGATAGATTTCTTTAGAATTCGGATGTTCCTGTACACTCCTCAACACTGAAAATAATCTTATCAAGTTTGAAGCAGTCGGTGATGTGTGCTACTTCATGGGCTACTCATCTTCTCAAAAGGCATATCGAGTCTACAACAAACAAACCAAGATGGTGATTGAATCTTATTACGTTGACTTTCAAGAAGGAAACTCCACAAACACTAGAAGCCCTCCAAACTAGTTTTATGATGTAGACATTGTATTCAACACTTGCGACATTGATGAACCACTCACTGAATCCGAACCTGCAGAATCAATCCCATTAGAGCCTTTGTTTGATCCTTCAGACATTGGTTTTACTCCTTTTACAACTCGTTTCACCCCAGTCTCTGCCAATCCTATCCCTCCTGTTATCGAAGTAGATGGTGGCACGTTGGCTGAGAATGCATCTGCACACGATGATTCTTCTTCACAACCGATTATGGATGAACCACCTAAAGGAGATGAACCTCCAATTATCTACATTTACAAAAACTTCTCTAATCTGCCTCAACAAGTAGAAACTCACACCAACGCAGGATACAAGATAAATCAAAATCATCCAATTGAAAATGTCATTGGTTTCGTGGAAGATGGAGTTCAAACTCGCGGTCAAACACATACCATCAACACTGGATTGTATGCAGCTTTCTCTCGCAGTCTGTCCCAAGTGATATTGAAGAAGCCATCAAAGATTCCAGCTGGGTACAAGCAATGCAAGAAGAATTAGCTCAATTTCAGAAGCTTAAAGTCTGGGAACTCGTTGATTTGCCAGATGGAAAATATCCCATTGGCACCAAGTGGGTGTTTCGTAACAAAATGGACGATCATGGTGTAGTTATCAAGAATAAGGCAAGATTGGTAGTTCAAGGATTTCATCAGGAGGAAGGGATTGACTATGAGGAAGTTTTTGCACCGGTTGCACGCTTGGAAGCTATCAGAATCTTCTTAGCCTATGCTTCGTTCAAAAACTTTAAGGTGTTTCAGATGGATGTAAAGAGTGCATTTCTATTTGGGAAAGTGAAAGAAGAAGTCTATGTTTTTCAACCTCCAGGTTTTGAAGATCCTCACTTCCCTGCAAAATACTATAAGCTTGAAAAGCACTATATGGTCTTCATCAAGCTCCTCGAGCATGGTATGAGACTTTGTCAACATATCTTCTGGATTGTGGGTACTCAAGAGGCAAAATAGATATGATTCTCTTCACAAAAAGGACCGGAGATAATGTGATGCTGGTGCAGATCTACATAGACGATATCATCTTTGGGTCAACTGATGAAGCTCTTTGCAAGGAGTTCGAGAAAGTTATGAAGGCAAAATTCGAGATGAGCATGATGGGAGAACTTACATTTTTGTTGGGATTAGAAGTAAAGCAGAGAGAAGATGGAATCCTCATTCATCAAGCTAAATACATCAGGGATATTCTCTCCAAGTACAACATGAACGACTGCAAAACTGCCAGCACACTATTTGCAGCTCAGACAGAACTTACTTCTGATCTTCAAGGAAAACCCGTGAACAAGTTCTTCTATCGTTCAATGATAGGCTCATTGATGTATCTGACCGCAAGTAGGCCTGACATTATGTGGGCGGTCTGTCTCTGTGCACGACTCCAGACGGATCCAAAAGAATCTCATGAAGCTGCTGTCAAAAGAATTTTCCAATATCTGAAAGGAACACCCAAGCTTGGATTGTGGTACCCTAAATAATCTGACCGCTCAATTATAGGCCCATTAATGTATCTGACCGCAAGTAGGCCTGACATTATGTGGGTGGTCTGTCTCTGTGCACAATTCCAGACGGATCAAAAAATCTCATGAAGCTACTGTCAAAAGAATTTTCCGCTATCTAAAGGAACACCCAACTTGGATTGTGGTACCCTAAAGATAGTAATTTTGATTTAGTTACTTATTTGATAGTGATCATGCAGGTTGCAAGGTTGACAGAAAGTCTGTCTCAGGAGGCTGTCAATTCTTAGGAAATCGTCTCATATCGTGGCAGAGCAAGAAACAGACAACAGTCTTCACATCTACTGCTCAAGCCGAATATACGGCAGCTTACAGTTGCTATTCACAAGTTCTTTGGATACAAAATAAGTTGTTGGATTACGGAATCAACGTTACGAAGAATCCCATATTCATCGACAACGAGGCGTGTCTAGGAATTGTGAAGAATCCTATCCACCACTCCAGAACAAAACACATCGAAATTCGCAATTATGCGATCAGAGATGCGTATGAGAAAGGATACATTCAAGTGGTGCCGGTGGATACCTGCAACAAAAAGCTGATATCTTCACGAAAGCCTTCGACAAAACTCGCTTCAACCAGTTGGTAACCTGGTTGGAAATGGTCAATTTCCTTGAGTGGAAATGATAAGAAAAACCTTTATAATAAACAAATTAAATAATCTCATAAAATGTGCCCAACAAAAAGATTTTCTCCAAAGTTTAAAATTTCTTTTCAAGATCTGGATTCTCGAAAATAAAATTTTTAAGGGGGGAAGTCTTCCAGAAAATATCTTTAAAACAAAATCCTTTATTTGACACATGCTTGAGAAATGATAGAAAAACTGCTGACACTTTGTTTGATCTTAAAAACAGAACTCGATTGAGGTACCAAGCAATGAAGTGTCAGTAGTTCAGCAATACCTTCGAGTAAACTGCAGTAGAAGACAAAAGCTAATGATTACACAAGAATTCTGGATACCCACAATGTTGTGCAACTTACGGGTAACACGTTGCGGCGTATGGCTTAATGGTCTTAAATCTTGCGTTGATAGATTGCCAAAGTCGAGATTTCGGGTCTTTATATTGTCTAATCATTCGGGGATATCATAGTTGCTCTTATGCTGCATCAAGATATATGCTGGCCTAGACACAACTATGATATCTTTTCAAAAGAGCCAATGCGGCCAAAACCCTACACAGATGAAGCTCTCACTGAGAATCATTCAAGTGCTTAAATCGTACTGTCTATGGTATCTGTCATAGCCCTCGTTAGACTTTGGTCTCTTTGTTGTACGAAAGTACTGACCTGATCACCAACTGTCTAACGTTGAAATTTCAAAAACGAATGAGTCAATATACTCACATACTATTAGGAACTTTTGCGCATACCTTGATCGCGGGGGTATGTCCTGATGTGGGACTCACAGGCACAACATTCTAACAGTCTAGCTTGAGTGGGGGAACATCGAAATTCTTGTCAATATTACCACAACATGATAAAACGTTCACTGAAAGCATGTTGAAAGAAAGTTGAATGGATTTAAAGGGACAAACATACTGACAATTTTCTTATGCCTTGATCATTTAATATTTTTTATTTCTTCATAATTAATAAAGTGTTGCCAGTATGATCTTCTGCAGGAAAGTCACGGGATCGGAATCAATAAGAATATTGTGAAAAAGGAAGCTTCGTACCTCTAAAAAAGATTTTCAGAGTTCAAGTTTCAATTTTGTGTTTCTCTTGATCATATGTTGAATTTCTTGCATTTCTTTTAACCAAAAAAAGACATTTTTCGAGAAAATTTGAGATTTTCGAGCTTATTTGTTTTCAAACTTTTTAGACTTGAAGAAACCTTGAAATTTCCTAGGAGGCATATTTAATATTCTAGCGTAAATATTAATTACGCTGGAATATAATTTTGTATATATATATCAATTTTCATTTTTGTGTAAGGTTTATTTTTCAAACATCATCATCTTCTTCATCCAACCATAAACCCACTTCTCAAATTCAAACACTATAAAATCATCCAACTAGCCTTTGTTGAAGATCAATATCGAATGGCTCAACAACTAGTCTGGGATGGCACAAGGAAGCACAATCAGCCTATTACTTTAGTTCCTCCTGAGCCTGATTTCAAAGATGTAATGGATGGTTATCACAAAGCAAAATAAGTTATGCAGTTCAAGCCAATCCAAGGATTTACTCTATTCACATAGAAGAGTTATGGCGAACCGCAAGAGTGAGAACTCTGAACCAAGTCAAGCACATCACCGCGATAGTGCATAACAAAGAGATAAAAGTGACTGAAGAGCGGATTCGAAAAGTTCTCAGCCTTGGAGAAAGTGCCATGACCTGTTAAAGCTAAGCAAAGTGGCAGTGCTAGAAGGTTTCCGCGAGATGAACTATGTTGGAGATTTTTGCAACAAGAACGAGATCAAAAAGTCAGGCCTTACAAACGATTGGAGGTTCATCCTTCGCACATTCTGCATGAGCATTTGTCACAGAAAAGGTGGATATGATGGTTTAAGTTTTGAGTGGTCTGCGGCAATGCTAAATTTATGCGCAAATCATCCCTTCAACATCTCTTTCCTAATTTTCTACTACATGATTGACAATGTAAACAAAGGTGCATGGGCCATGTACCCAAGATTTGTGCAGTTGCTTATTGATGATCAGTACCAGAACCTACCACATGATGGAAATCTATATCAAATTCAGCTCCCCTAAGGAAGACAAATTACGGAGTTCAAAACAAAGGAGTGGGTAACGTTACATAACTGGATGTACTGAGAAGAGAGACTTCCCATTGTTCTGGCTGCGTACAATAAGTACCAGGAAAGGCGAGGCAGGGTAAAGAAGGTTGAGACAAGCCTGTTGATGCTGAAGAGGAAGCTGAAATAGAAAGGAAATACCACTTGCTCGCAAGCGCAAAGACAAAGGGAAGAAAGTGGTTGAAGAAGAACCCTCAAAGAAAAGAAGCAAGAAAGATCCACCAAATCAAGAACAAATCATGGGGGACAGTATTCGCGCTGGATCAACGAGAGGGGAAATTGAAAGGATGCAGGCCATTCACGCGGTTGCTGAGGCATAAAAACATGAGTGAAGAATGAAGAGAAGAGAGATGACAAAGTCAGAAACTCCTGTTGTGGTTACTTCAGAACAGGAGCAGTTGGATCGCTTCATGGAAGGGCTTTTAACCGATCCCCTAGAACCCTCTCCAAGCAAGACGTCTGCACCTAAGAATCCACTGAAGAAACAATTGAACAACCAACAGATCAAGTTGCGCCTCTATCACAAGCAAAAGGTCAAGAATCAGCCGGAGGCCCTGGCGCTCCGGAACATGATTGAAGAATCTCAAGTACGCAACGGTCTAGGGGAGATATTGTTAGGACATTTTGAGACCGTTAATACTTGAGTAAAATAGTTTGAGCTGGTTTTGTATTAGTTAGCAAATCTAGAAGGGCCAAATGTGCATTTTGTGAAACTTGTAATAGGGCAGCGTATTTAATATCCCAGCGTATTTATTAAATACGTTGGGTAGTCAGATTGTATATATAAGCATATCAATGAAAACCCTATTCCAAGGTTCTTTGATACATTTTGGTGATTGATCTTGTGTTGTGCTTGTTGTTCTTGTGCTTAATCCAAAATATCCAGGTGCATTCAGTGAATAAATCATTTGGGATTCCATATACAACACTTGTTGTTTGATCCAATCAGACAATTAATCTTTAGTTGTTTGGGTGATAACAATCAACCACTGTGATCCGAATCTGATTTGGGACTCGCTTTTGTTTTCTTCCCATGTGTCACCAACACTACTTTCTTTGAACTTCGTCCAAACCCAATCTTGGTGGTATAACCTTCCATCATTCTCTTCTACATTGCTCAGTTGTTTCCAATTTCTTTGAAAGAGTCTGGAAGACGAACCGGCTCTCGAATTTGAGCCCTCACCCGAAGTCTTACTTCTCTTTCGGCTTGCCATGACTAGAAATAACAACATAAAGAGAACAATCAATATAGCCTCAAAATTCAAATAAATCAAAATATAAACATGAACATATAATGTTGAACCTTAACTAATCTTTAGATGTAAAGTAGCCAATTTTAAACTTCACAAGTAGCACACTTTACCATCTAACAACTAGATTTTTCATGTTTTATCCTATGTTCATAAGATTTCAACATTGTTCAACATCATGCTCATGTTCAATCATGCGAACAAGTGGGTGCAATCACATCCCCACACTTGTTGCATGTTCAATCCCTACTCAAATCAAGCCATTACTCACAAATTCAAGCTATACATTATCATAAACAACCTACTCTTAAACAAAAAGTTCAAAATTTCGGAACAAATTGACAAACCATATGATAATCATGCTCAAAACTCAAGTAAAATTCATACCTTTGATGATGTAGACTAAGAGAAACTAAGGAAAGATGTAAATCAAAACTTGAAGAACACCCTTGTAAAAAACCCGATAATTTAAGCTCAAAAATCTTGCAAACGAGCAAGAATTGATGGAAACCGTAATAGGGGTTTTGTTCCTCTCGAAAAACTATACAATTTAGGCTCAAGAATTTCTAGCTTTGGTGGAGAATTAAAGAAGTTATAAGTGCTTGAAGGTTTAGGGTTCTTGGGAGGTTCGGGAAGTGAAAAGGTGAGTTATGAGAGAGGAATGCAGAGATTTTGTGTTGAGGAAAGGTTGTAGCTCAGGTTTTGGCATTTCCAGGTTACATATGTGCCTAAAATTAATCTCGGGTCGACTATGAGTGGGTTTGGAAGTGATCGGGTTGCAAAAGTAAGCATGTTTACGAATCAGTGTCGACTGACACTAGACAAACCGTCGGCGACAGCCTGGTCTAGCTTTGCCGATGCCCCTCCAATTCTTGCAAAAAGGCCCGACGACCAAACCTACTACCTACGCTCTTATTCACCCGACGGACACAAGCAAAAACCGTTGGTGACGGCTTGATGCCCCGTTGCCGACGCTAGTACCATCAAAGAAGTTACTATGAAACGAAAACGATAAAACAAAAAACAATACGAAACAAACAATTAAAATACACAATACTCTACAAAATTGTTACCGGTCCTTAGTTGACCTCATATGTTGGGATGCTTGCCAAGAAGCTCACCAACTCCGTGTTCGTACCATTCTTCTCCTCATTACCATCAAGAAACAGTAAGGCGATGGCCGTTGACCGTTTGCTTTAACCCATCCTTCGGGTCCTCGATGGTAACACCACCCAACTTTCTGACCCGTGTAACAACAAACAGGCCCATCCACTTGCTCTTCAGCTTACTAGGAAAGAACTTGAGCCTTGAATTGTAGAGCCAAACTCATTGACCCACAACAAACTCCTTTGTCTTTAGCTTGTGTGCTCGCTTCATGCCGTCTTTGTATTTCGAAGCACACTCATATACCTCCTCGCTTAGCTCTTCCAACTCACACAACTTTAACTTGCGCTCTTTACCTGCATCGTCATACTTAACATTAACCTCTTTTATAGCCCAAAACACACGATTAAGAAGTTCAACCGGTAAGTGACAGTTTTTACCGTAAACCAAGCGGTAAAGTGTAGTGCCAATAGCTGTTTTATGTGTTGTTCGGTAGGCCCATAACGCATCGTTCAACTTCACTGACCAATCCTTACAGTCTGGTTGAATGGTCTTTTGCAAAATCTCTTTGATTTGCCTATTAGACACTTTCACTTGATCACTCGTTTGTGGGTGGTAGGGTGTAGCAATTCGATGGTTAACACCATACTGTTTGAACAAGTTTCCAAAATTAAAATTCTTAAAATGAGATCTCCATCACTAATGATCACTTGGGGAACCCCAAATCGAGAAATAATATTGGTTTGCACAAAGTTACAACTATGGTACTTTTGTTTTGGTGGCAATCGCTTCGATCCATTTGGACACATAGTCGACCGCCACCAAAATATACAAATTACAATGCGAATTGGGGAATGGGACCATGAAATCGATTCTCAACACATCTAAAATGTCAACAATGAGAGTCAATTGATGGGCATCTCATCCCGCTTGGAGATACCCCCACTTTTGACACTCGACACAATTTTAAGCAAAGTTAAAGGCGTCCTTAAAAAAAGTTGGCCAATATAGCATACTATTGATCACTGTGTGCCCCATTTTGTGACCACTAAAATGGCTCCCACATGTAAATGAATGCAAGTACGTCAAGACACTCGAGATCTTGTCGTCTGTACACATCTTCTCACGACTTGATCCGGGCATATGTTAGTGCATAATGTCTATCGCCTATTTCTAGGATATGTCAGTTGAGTAAATAGGGCTTAGATTTGTAATAGTTTATATATTATATATGGCTCGTACGAGTGACTATTATGGCTCGTCGAGTGACATCATGTCACTCGTACGAGGCACCACTCGCACGAGCCAACAACCTCACTGCTTGTGCGATACATGTTGGCCTATAAATAGTGGAGCTTGAGTGTTGTGTAATAGTAGTTAGTGTGTAACTACAACGAAGCCCAGTCCATTTGTTTACTCGTCTTTAACTTTCACGCTTATTAATATACGAATTAAAGACGTTTAAGCAGCATACTTGATTGTTTGTTTGTCCAACTCGCTAGCAATGAATTCTGCCTCTGTAAGCTGAGTCAAATCGGTCCGATGCTCACAGAGGAGAGCCGATCCCCTCTCACAAGTAGTGGTTAGAGCCTTGAGGCCTGATTTGAGGACAAACATCAAGTTTCTGCAGTTGACAATCCAGATTCAACCATTGAAGATTTTCTATATCTATTCTTTTTCATACATACTTCAGATCTAGAGGATTTCATGGACGAATTGGACTAGGATTTTAGTATAACACATTAAAATCAACTCTAATATATCCTTGAAACTTACATATCTAAAATCGACCAAAATCATGACAAAAATTGCAGAAAACATCCGTTTGCTGACTTGAGCTACTCATACGAGCAGAAGGATAGCTCGTACGAATGGCCATCCGTACGATTTAGCCCTCGTACGAACAAGAAAACAAGTTTTCTTAAGATTTTCAAGTTACAAAATAGTCATTCATATGAGTAAGTGTTTTGCACAAAGAGTCACTCATACGAGTAACTCTTTCTTTCGCACGAGTAACTTTCTTGCACGAGTCACCTGACTCGCACGAAGGACATTTTGAGGATTTTTCTTTACTTTTTTGTTTTCGTCAAATTCTCTCTAATAAGTGTTGGCAAAAGTTTGTGTTTCTAACAAAATTATAGATTTAATGGAAGAAGAGTTTTTCAACGTGTTTGCTGCTTCAGCTGTTACGACTACCACAACACAGAACATGAATCTAGAGAACGAAATGGGAACCATGACGAAACCTCCAAAGCTCATGAACTTAGAAGATTATTACAGTTGGAGTTAGAGATTCATAAACTTAGTACAACCTAATCATTTAACATGTTGGTTTGCCATCGAGTCAAAGTACATAACACCTACAAGTGAGAATGGTCTTGAGAAGACGTTGGCTCAATTAACGAATATAGAGAGAGAAAAGTTTATCAACAAAAAAAAAGATGATGAACATACTGCAACAGGCAGTAAAAGAAGATATCCTGGCACTTCTTCAACACGATGATGATGCTCAGTCACTGTGGAATGCTTTAAGACTTAAGTTTCAAGGAAGTTCTCAACTTCAAAAAGGAAGAAAACCGCTGCTAAGCAAGGACGCTATTTTCAATTTGATGAAAGGTGAGACAGTAAAGCAGTTGATCGAACGAAATTGTCATTTGGTGGTTCAGATGAAAAGAATGGAGATCTTTAAAACCAATGAAGATCTGGTTGATAAACTGGTTGATTCTTTACCAGAAGGAGAGTGGACGACATGTCTAACTATTCTGAAAAACGGCACAGAATACAATAACTTCACATTGCCAAGATTTATTGAAAGATTAGAAGATCACGAGCTAGAAATACAGAAATGGAAAAGAACAAAGGCGCTCACATGCAACAAGATGTGAACCTATACTATAAAAGTAGTTCTGTTGGTAACATACAAAATCTCAAGGTTCAAATCGCCTTCACGCACGAACAATGCTACAAGTCCACCATCAAACCAGTCCAGTGGGTTTCAGTCGTTTTCATCATGCAACCCTATTTCTCCTCAAGCTCCTCAATCTTCACAAAGTTCAAGTAATCCTCAGAATGGTCAAAACAACCCACCTAATTCAAACCAGTGATTTCTTCAATGCAAATTGTTGTGAATCTTGAAAATGCACAGGATTTCAATGAACATACGGCCAAACAACAATGGCCTTACTTACATCAGTTCTCGAATCATACGAAAGTCTGGTAGCCGGAAGGATTGGGAATCCTCAAATGACCAAAGAAGATTATGATCAGATTTATCCAGTTGAGTTGGAGTTAATTGATATTAAATGGTGTATGGCATCAATAGTCCATAGAGCTCAACGCTTTATGGAAATCACAGGAAGAGACAGTCTGGGAGGTCTTGACAGAAAACTCGGTTTTGATAAGGCTAGAGTTACATGCTTTAAGTGCAGAGAAAAGGGACATTTCAAGAGAGAGTGCCTAAACAGGGAAGTCAAAGGAAATCAGAATCCAATTGCAGATGATTACTACAAAAGAGTCATATATCATCGACCCAACCATAGACAAGGTTAGTGCAGATTGAAGATGGTCCATCAAATTCAAAGGATAAGGCCTTTGGTTGTTACCCAAAAGATGAACGGTTCAACTGGAACAAATACATTAAAAAGAATGAAAGCCTCGCACTAATAGCTGAGATATTTGAAGAACCAGAACAGGAAAAAGAAGAATTTGCTGAGGCATCCTTTGACAAAGCACTCGAAGAATATTACAACACGTCGTCAGAAGAAGAACTCTTAAATAGTGCATTTAAACATCTTTTGCCTTCTGACATTCTTAAAACTTTTGCAGGTTATTTTGACTCAAGCTATCAAGCACCATGTGTAGAAGAGAAAAAGCCTGAAATAGAGGAGATGATTGATGTGACCAAAGAGTTTACTTTGGAGAATCTAACTGACATAGCCGCAAAGCTCTAATGGCTAACGTGAATGAGGTAGTTACTGAGGAAGCTAGGAAGCTAAAGTCAAATAGGTAAATGTGTCAGTAAAAGAAACACCTTGCATGAAGTGCAAAGAGCCATGTTTTGAGTGTGTCGAAAAAGAAACGAGATACCAATAGCTAAAAAGTCATGCAGATAATTTGTCATATGATTATAATACAACAAAGAAGCTTATGACAAATTAAGCAAAATAATGAAACAATTTGACAAGTGATCAGAGAAAATGACAAGACACTTTCGATGCTCTAGGCAACTGTAATGGACAAACAAATAGCCATCAATATTAACCTAAATACAATTGCAGAGCTAAGAAGTGAACTGGAAAAAATGAAAATTGAAACTGAATGGGTTAACAAGTTGTTAATCAGTTATTCTACTAGTTCGTACGTCATTGATCATATTCTTCTGAAAATTGAAAGCAAAGAAGACAATAAAATTGATGAACACAAAGGGGTAAGTTACGATCGTGTTCCACAACCCTTGTGGAATAGCTATGCAAGTAAGAAACCATCAGGGGTGGAAAAGGCGCTCAATTTAAAATTGAAAACTGAGAAGAAAAACGAGCTGCCTGCGAACATTGATGTAACATACACAAAAACAGAAAATGACTGTTAATCTAAAGTGGTAAAAACTGTGGTAAAAAATGGTTTGGAATACGAGTCTGACAAATCTGAACTGGATGTTGTATCATCAGAAAATAGTTTAAACAATGATCAAAATGTAGTCGTATACAAAATGAACGGATCTGATAAACTATATTCCGATGAGGATTTCCGAATTCAGAATGTTAATCTTGATTGATAAGTTGTTCAAGCTAGTTGAAGACAGTCATTCTGATTTATAAAAAAGAGATGCATCATTTTATTCTAAATCAAAATGAGTCTACAAAAACCACCATCAGAAGGACAGGGACTATCATGAAAACATGAGAGCCGGTTTGGGTTTTCAAAAAATAAGTTTCAAAAGTTGAATGTTGCAAAGAAAATTGATTTTGTCTATGGGACAAAAACTGAAAAAGAAAAAGAGAGCATTGGTAAACAATCCAATGATGAATTTCACAAGGAAAAGGAGAGTAGAAAACATGATTTGAATGCCTCTGTGAGAAATGACAGCAGGACATGCTACAAATGTAACAATGTCGGGCATATTGCACGACAGTGTTCTCAAAGAAATCCTCAAACAGATCTACTAAAGATGTGAAGCAAAAAGCACTCAAGTTTGTACCAAAACAAATTCTGAATATAAATAATGAATCAGATAAAAATGTGATATCAACAATTCAACTTAATTCTAAATTTGAATTTGGTGAAACTTCTACCAAGAATCGTCAAAAGGATTCAAAATTCTATTCTAAAAAGACAATTCTGAAAACACAAACTTGGATAGCAAAAGTCAAACCATCTTCAGTAGAAATGAAAAAAACCTATTCCAGCTGAAACAAAAATCAAACAAGAGGTCAAGATCAAAGTTCCAAAGTTTGATATTCTAAACCCACCCAAGACCAAGCAGGCTTGGGTTTCTCTGTTTAGGCTCCCGAGGTCAATCATGTCAAAGTGGATTATGGACAGTGGAGCTTCCCGACACATGACAGGGATGCTTACGTTGTTATACGACGTAAAAGCTATTCGGGGATGGATCGAGGAACTAGACGTATATGTGATAAAGAGGGAGTATGGGCTCCAGTATTTCTGAAACTTGAGTGATATAAAGACCATGCCGTTCTGGGATATAAAAGAACTGGTACAGACGAAGATGATTAATCTAAAGATGAAATTTCAGGACCAGGGCTGTGGAAACTGATAAAGTTGAAGCTACTCATGGTTTTAAACGCTGGAAGCCACATATCCTTAAAACAGTAATGAAGGTAGATCCAGTTATGAAAGAGAAAGATTTGACGTTGATTGTTAAGAGGCCTCGAGTGATGAAGAACATGCCTCTGATTAAAAGGGAGCAAGATTTCTACAAGATATTCAAAGGTGGCACTATGATTCAAGCACAGGTGAAGTTACTATTTGTGTCCAACCGGATGAAGAACTATCTGAATCCGTCATTGCGCACAAATGTATATATGGTCTATGGCGTGGTATTCGAGTACTAGACCCGATGTGGCGAGACAACTGCTCACAGAAGGATATCAAATGTTTATTCTACAGTAAGATCAGTTATGAGGAGAGAGATAAAGAGCAGGCACTGCAATTCCAGAAGATTGTTAATGTTTGATTTGCTAACGATATACATTCAGGAAAACATGGAACATTTCATGGAGAAAGCTGGAAGAGAAGGAGCAGGGGAAGAAGGAGAAGAATGTTGAAAGAATTGCTGAGAGAGCTAGGATTGCATCTCTCAGAAGTTTTCGGTTTGGAAATACTTACAATCGGCCTCCTCCTACAAACCAAACACCGATAACTTCTGAGGAGCGTTGCAGGCCACCGAAACATTTCTTTGGACGATAAAGGTCAAATGATTTTTGAAGATTTTTGAAAAAAATTTTGAAGACTATCCAAGACTGCGGCAACATACAAGTGGGAGTTTGTTGGTGCATAATGTCTATCGCCTACGTCTAGGATATGTCGGTTGTGTAAATAGGGCTTAGATTTGTCAAAGTTTATGTATTATATATGGCTCGTACGAGTGACTGTTATGGCTGGTGCGAGCCATGATGGCCTATAAATAGTGGAACTTGAGTGTTGTGTGATACCAGTAGGTGTGTGACTACGGTGAAGATCTGTCCATTTGTTTACTCATCTGTAACTTTCACGTTTATTAATATACGAAGTAAAGACGTTTAAGCAGCATACTTGATTGTTTGTTTGTCCAACTCGCTAGCAATGAATTCCGCCTCTGTTAGCTGAGTTGAATTGAAATGGTGCTCATAGAGGAGTGTTGATCCCCTCTCACAACATATCTTAAACTGATTCGGTTCCTCTAACGTGTAGTAATTGATTTGAGAGAGGAAATGCAATCTCCTCTTCCTATCCCAATGAGTCGGTAAGTTACCTGTCACCAAATAATTAACAATATTAGCAAACCAAGGTAATACCAAAACTTTCTAAATGTGCTCATCTGGGAAAGTCTCATTAATCTCTACACGGGAAGAACCCTCCTCTACCAACAACCTAGGACAAGTGGTCCGCAACCACATTCTCACTACCCTTCTTGTCCCATATCTCTAGGTCAAACTCTTGTAACAAAAGAACCCATTGGATTAACCGCGGCTTCGCAACATTCTTTTCCATGAGGTACCTAACAATAGTGTGATCAAAATAAACAACCAATTTGTTACCCAATATGTAAGCATGGAATTTATCCAATGCATATACCATCGTGAGTAGCTCTTTCTCTGTAGTTGTGTAATTTAACTGTGCATCGAAAGAGTCTTACTCGCGTAGTAAATGGCAACCAGTTTCTTTTCAACCCTTTGAGCAAACACAACCCCACTGATTTCGAATGGTAACGACCAATTGGGGTGATTGCAAGATTGGGGCCTCAACCAATTTTTCTTTCCAAACATTAAAGGCGATTTTACAATCTTGATTAAAATCAAACGGTTGGTCTTTTAATAACAAGTTACACAATGGTTTCGATATGTCACTAAACCCTTTTATGAACCTTCTATAGAAACCCGCATGACCTAACACCCTTAACACTCGTGGGATAAGGTAAAGTAGAGATGACTTGCACCTTTGCACGGTCAACCTCTATCCCATGACTCGACACCAAGTCCCAACACAATCCCCTCTTGAACCATAAAATGGCTCTTTCCCAACTCAAGACCAAATTAATTTCGACACATCTTTTTAACACATTTTCTAATTGGTCTAAGCAAGAATCAAATGATGAACCAAATATTGAGAAATCATCCATGAAGATTCCAAAGACTTCTTCACCATATAGAAAAGATACTCATCATACAGCTTTGAAAGGTGGCTAGGGCGTTACATAGTCCAAATGGCATTCGCCTAAATGCGAATGTGCTATATGGATAAGTAAACGTGGTCTTTGCTTGGTCTTCTGGATGAATAGCAATTTTCTTGTAACTCGAATACCCATCCAAGAAACAAGAAAATTTTTTACTCGCTAATTTCTCAACAATTTGGTCAATGAATGGTAAAGAGAAATGATCTTTGAAAAGTGCGGAATTCAACTTCCTATAATCAATACAAATACCCCACCCGGTTACCGCCGAGTGGCGACCTCATCACCTGCGTCATTTATGATGACTTAAATGCCCGCCTTTTTGCTAGGGCTCACCCATTGGCTATCCAAAATGGGGTATATGATACCCGCATCTAACCACTTCAAAACTTCCTTCTTGACCACTTCACGCATATTCAGATTCAACCTTCGTTGTGCGTCACGAGAAGGAGTAACACCATCTTCCTGATGATTTTATGCATCACCACCTAGGGACTAATTCCCTTCAAATCCGCAATGGTCCACCCAATAGCCGCTCTATTGGTGACCCAAATCGCCATCAACTTCTCCTCTTGTTCCTCGGTTAAGTTTGATGCAATAATAACCGGGAGTATGTTGCTTTCACCCACCTAAGCATATTTAAGACGCTTAGGCAACACCTTCAACTCCACATCCGAAGCTCTACCGACAATGGCTTCAACTTTGTATCTATCTTCCCGGGAAGACTTTCCACTTAGTGTGTCCAAGTGGGTCTTCCTTCTTTCACCGCCATCATCTCCATCTTTCTCACCTCTTCATCCATGATTTGATTTTCTCCATTTGCAACATGTCAAACATGAAACATTCCTCTATTGTTTTTCCTCTTCAATACCCATATCGCATAGAGGTATACACTCATTAACAACATCCGCCATATAGCAATCGTCGCTAACTAGAGGATCCGTCAATCCCGAAAAGACATTTAACTGCAACCAGCGGTTACCAAAAGTCATGTCGACCGTACCCGTTTTACAATTAATTTGGACATTTGATGTTGCCAAAAATGGTTGGTTGCTTAGTTGCATTTAACCAGCAACCGGCGGTTACCAAAAGTTCATGTCGACCGAGAATAACCGTTGGTTGATTAGTTAGGTCCAAAGAGACATAATCAAGTAGAAAAAAGTCCACCTTATAGTAAAAGTCCTCGACCTTGACAATTACATCCGTGACTATCCCATTGGGTAGCTTGGGGGTTAAGTCGTCTAGCACCATGGTTGTGTTTGCCACTTGAAGGGGACCAAATTCGTATTGGTCATACGAACTACCCGGCAAGATACTCACACTCACTCCAAAATCCAAGAGTGCCCGAGTCATTTTAAATTCACCCACTTGTATAGAAATAATGGGCGCTCCCGGATCTTGTAACTTTGGTGGAAGTGCACCCGAACGAATCAAACTCACATTTTCAGTTAAATCAAGTTTCTTAGGAAACTTGGGAGTTCGCTTCTGGGTAGATAAATCCTTCAAGTACTTAGCATACGAGGGTACTTGTTTGATTGCATCTAAGAGTGGTAAATTGATTTTAACTTGTTTAAAAACATCCCACATCTCTTCTTGATGGAGATCACGTTTATTCACAACTTTCTTAGATGGTCCCAACAAAGCTTCGGGATAAGGGGCGATATAACCTCCACACCCTTTTCCTTAGCTTTTGGGAGGGGGACAGTTACAACGGGGGTGGTTTTATCATTATTAGAAACATTTTTGTATTGACCCGTTTGACGTCAACATCCTCCTCATCACAACATCCTCCACCACCCCTTCAACAAACTGAGGTGTTAGTGACTCAACACCAGTATCAATGACCCGCCCACTACGTAAAGAGATTTTATTAACTGGTACCTGACGGGTGTTCTTCAAGTTGGACCTCTGATGCTTAGGGTTCACGATGGTGTAACTTGGCAATCTTCCGCCATTTCCTCACATAGGATCCATCTCTTCCGCAAGTTGACCCACTTGCTTTTCCAATGACTTATGCGATTTGTCTCGTTCCTCCAACTCTTTCTTCATCTCGTCTTGATGTCTTGATTTGAGTCTTTAATCGCATTCATGATTGCGTCAAGCTTGGAGTTTAATGGCTCGTCATTACCACCCATGTGAGAGTTGAATTACTACCCCCATTACCACCTTAGTTGTAGCCCTGTTGGTAATTACCTTCACGGTTTTGATACTCCTAGCCACTCCCTTGGTTATAATTCCTTTCATAATCCCCTTGGTTACCACCTTGGCGGTTTGGTACGGCAATCCACCTTGATTCCACTTTGATTACCCGGTTGGAAATTTGGGTTCATTTGGTTCGAGGCATTACCATGCCTTAGATTAGGATGGTTCCTCAAACCCGGGTGATAAGTGTGGAATTCATGTCATATTGCTTCCACTCTCCGTAAATTGATTCACCTCTTCAGTAACTTATGCCATATTGACTTGGCACTCTTCGGTCCGATGACCAATATCCGCACAATCTTCAGGCACCAAAATTGAACCCTCCCACATCCTTTTCTTTATACGGGCCAACTACCGTTCTATAGTGGTGATTTGATCCTTAGCACTTGAATCAGATCAGAAAATCTGGATGCTTTTTTGGCTCGGTCCACCATAGTAACCGCTTTGGAATTTTTGCTCATTCTTTCGATAAAAGCCCAATCGTCTTCCTCATGGTTGTTCAACAATGAACCATTACTTGCCGATTGCAAGTATTTGTGATCTTTGGGTGTCTAACCCCCGTATGAAACACTTCGATAACTTCCACCTCCAATTTGATGGTGAGGGCATTTCCGAAGCAACTCCTTGAATCGAGTAAGTGCCTCATGTTGCAGCTCCCCCGACAACTTTTGAAATGACCAAATCTCGTCTCATGCATCATCAGTTGTCGTAATCGAATAGTGTTCATCAAGAAACACTTGTTGCATTTCTGCCCAAGTGTGAATACTATTAGTTGGAAGCGTAAGGAACCACTCTTTAGCTTTGTCTTTCAAGGAGAACTGAAATAGCCTTAGCTTCACTTCTTCTATTTCGAAATTGTGGCCCCCGATCCTGCCACATATAGCTGAACTCCGCTAATGAGTATATGGTTCGTCATTCTTCCTACCATTGAAGTGTAGTAGGATGTTGATATAATTGGGCTTGCACTCTAATGATCTCATCCTCGAGGTGTAGGCACAATAGGTGAGTCATTTTCGGTGACCACCGGTCAAAATCACCCAATAACACCTCTAGGGGCTTGTTGATTTGGTTAACGTCATGGACTGTTAACCTCTTGATTCACCGGTCGATTATTGCCCCTTCGCTCACCACCTCTATCACCCCCTTGGTTACCGCCTCTCATAAATTGCGGAATCCGGTTACGTTAACATTATTATTGTTGTTGTTACTTTAATCCTCGTCATTCTAGTTCCTTTGATTATTCTATTGTTGGCGTTTGTTTCTGTAGCCGTCGTCTCGGCCATAATCATAATCATATTCTTCATCGTTCCCCACAAAATTGGCATTTTGATAGCCCAAATCTTCATACTCAAATCCCCCAGCCTTGTAGAAGTTCCCCACGTTATTATCTCCCCATTCATCCTCTTCAACCCGTCATTATAATTCCCTCCATCATCCGAGTATTCGGAATGAACACTCACATGTTCTGGTGATTGATAACCGGGAACACTATATGGTCATCATCGGGAATGTTGTTTCTCAAATCGTCGAGATCGAAAAACTGAGCTTCGTTCGTGGGAATAACACGATTTTGGTTAACTCCACGGTTGACGTTAACATTTATGTTGTTGAGGTTAGGTGGTAATGGGTTTTGTCGTTTTTAGTTTGATGTGGAGTGTGGGTGTACGTTGGATGTTGTTTGGGTTTTGATCACGAGTTTGGAAAGGTGGTGTTGGTGGTCCCGATCTATTACCACCCCCTGGTTGGTTATTTTGGATGTTTTGGTTATTGGGAGAGTAATTTGGGTGTTGGTATTGGTTGTTGGGTTGGTTAGAATTTTGGGGATCCATTTGAATGGGCACAAAAGATGGTGTAGGTGGTGATTTGGTGTTGGGTGGATTAGAGATAAGGGTTGCCTCTAACCGTTTGGTTAAGTTTCTTCTAGCAACCTGCTCAATCTCCGGTTCGAACACTAATGGTGAAGTCCTCCTGGAGTTCCTTGTATGCATGCACTACTTGTAACCTTCACAAGTAACACACCCGCGTAACACAAAAGGAGAAGCGATATAAGAAAACAAACACTTACATAGATAATCACGAAATCAATTAATATCCAAATGCAAAGCGCAAGAGCTCCCCGGCAACAGCGCCAAAATTTGATCATAGCGTCACGCTCCAGTCAAAGATAGTATTTGTATGCCCTAATTACCCTTAACAATGGTTAGTTGGGGTCAAACCACAAAGAGTTTGTAGTTTGACACGGACGTGATTATTTTTAACGAATGTCATCACTTTTATGAAGCTTGCTGAGAAATTGATTAATTTGTTTGTTTGAAAAGGGTGTCAGAATGAGCCGGCAAGTTTGTTTTCAATTAATTAACTACGAAAACTTAAATGATTGCACGAAGCTTGATTAAATGATTCAAACAATGATTGAGAACAAGTTCACACCCATTTCAACAATTGCAAAACCTAGGGTTGCTAAACAATTTTAGATTGATTCAATTGAATTTGTCATTACCGATTTTGATATCACGAAGCTTAGGTGCCAATTGTTATCACGCGTATGACAGACCGCAATGCACTCCCTTGCTTCGGACAAGTAAATCCTTTTGAAAGATAAGGCATAAATACATAAACTTATTTTGTGAAGTCAAAGTTTATAATCATTCAAAAATTCACAAATGTAATTTAAATGTAGGACAATTATCCATCAATTCAAAATATAATTCAATTTGTCACAAATCAACTAAGAAATATAAAGCAAACCCTAAACCTTACAAAAGTTTACACCGGGGTGAAACCCTCGAGAATTAGCCGCTCATGACGAACGGAACATGAATGCCGAAAGTTAAACTCTTGAACTTGAACATCTTGAAGCTTTGATGATGATGATGATGGTAGTGGATTAAGGTTAAGATTGGTAGGATAATTAGGAGGATTGTATGGATTCTAAATGATCGAAAGTGGTTGGGATGATGAACTAGGGTCCAAAATGTGTTTCAAACTCAAAATATTCGTAAACGCTTTAGAAAATGGTCAAAACAATTTGTTATACCTATCTCCCAAACAACAATCAACAAATTTCGCGACTGGATCAAATAAGGGTATCGGCGACGGCCCGTCTATGTTTAGTTTTCTCCGACGTGTTAACCTAATGCCTACGGGCAATTTTGGGCACGACAACATTAGTATGGCGTCGACGACTGCCCAGGAGGGCGTTGGCAATGATGCCTGCTTTTGGTGTTTTCTGTTTTGTCCATTTCGCATTCCCGGTTGATCTGTTTTCTGTCCCGGTGCTCCGTATTGCTCCCAAATAACTCCTTATACTCCATTAGACCTGCCAAACACAATTCCAATTAAAAGTAGATATTCGAAACATAAAAACATCAACTTAAACATCAAAGAACACCGGTTTTCGACACGTATCAATCCCCCATCAATAATGATAACCTGAGGAACCCCAAATCGGGAAATTATATTCGTTTGAACAAAATTGCAAACAACGCTATGGTCGTTCATTTGGTGGCAATCGCTTCAACCCATTTAGACATATAGTCGACCGCCACCAAAACATACAAGTTTCCATGCAAATTCGGGAATGGGCCAATGAAATCGATCCTCCACACGTCGAAAATATCGACAATGAGAATCAGTTGCACGGGCGTCTCATCTCGCTCAAATATACTCCCTAACTTTTGACACTCGACACAATTCTTAGAAAAATTGAAAGCATCCTTAAAAATTGTCGGCCAATGAAGACCGCTATTGAGCACTTTGTGCCCCATTTTGTAACCACTAAAATGGACCCCACAAGCAAATGAATGCAAGTGCGTCAAGACACTCGAAATCTCGTCGTCCGGTACACATCTCCTCACGACTTGATCCGGGCATATCTTGAACAGGTCCGGCTCTTCCAATGTGTAATACTTGATTTGCAAGAGGAAATGCAATCTCCTTTCTCCTATCCCAATGACCCGGTAAATCACCTGTCACCAAATAATTTACAATGTTAGCAAACTAAGGTAATATCTAAATTTTTAAAATATGCTCATATGGGAAAGTCTCATTGATTTCCACACGAGAAGAACCCTCCTCTACGAAAAACCAGGACAAGTGGTCTGCGACCACATTCTCATTCCCCTTCTTGTCCCGTATCTCTTGGGCAAACTCTTATAACAAAGAACCCGACGGACTAACCACGGCTTTGCATCCTTCTTTTCCATGAGGTACCTAATAGCAGTATGATCAGAATGTATAATCACTTTGTTACCCCATATGTAAGCCCGAAATTTATCCAATGCATATACCACCATGAGTAGCTCTTTCTCGGTAGTTGTGTGATCCGAGAGTCTTACTTGCGTAATATATAGCAACCGGTTTATTTTCTTCCCATTAAACAACAACACGGCCCCAATTCGGTGACTGCAAGATTGGATCCTGAACCAATTTCTTTTTCAACATATTAAAGACATTTTGGCAATCTTTGTTAAAATCAAACGATTGGTCTTTTAGCAACAAGTTACATAGTGGTTTTATTATGTCACTAAACTCTTTTATGAACCTTCTATAGAAACCCACATGACCTAACACCCTTAACACTCGTGGGATAAGGTAAAGTAGAGATGGCTTGTACCTTTACACGGTCAACCTCTATCCCACGACTCGACACCACGTGTCCCAACACAATCCCCTCTTGAACCATAAAATGGCTCTTTTCCCAACTCAAAACCAAATTAGTTTCGACATATCTTTTTAACACTTTTTCTAATTGGTCTAAGCAAGAATCAAATGATGACCCAAATATTGAGAAATCATCCATGAAGATTTCCAAAGACTCTCCACCATATCTGAAAAGATACTCATCATACACCTTTGAAAGATTGCTAGGGCGTTACATAGTCCAATGGCATTCTCCTAAATGCGAATGTGCTATATGGACAAGTAAACGTGGTCTTTGCTTGGTCTTCAGGATGGATAGTGATTTGGTTGTAACCCGAATACCCGTCTAAGAAACAATAATATTTTTACTCGCTAACTTCTCAACAATTTGGTCAATCAAAGGTAAAGGGAAATCGTCTTTGGAAGTTGCAGAATTCAACTTACTATAATCAATACAAAATGCCACCCGGTTACCGGCTGAGTGGCGACCTCTTTACCTGCTTCATTTGTGACGACTTGAATGCGCGCCTTTTTGGGAACGGTTTGTGTAGTGCTCACCCAGAGACTATTCAATACAAATAACACCGTCTTCCTTGATGATCTTGTGCATCACCACCGAGGGACTAATTCCCTTCAAATCCGCAGTGGTCCACCCAATAGCCGCTCAATTGGTGACAAAAAATCGCCATCAACTTTTCCTCTTGCTCTCTGGTCAAGTTTGATGCTCTGAGTCTGTAAGCTCTTCGTCGTCTGGCAAGAAAGAATAGTCATGACCAAGAGGTGGTGGAACTTTATTGAAACCTTTGAAGCCCACATTTGTCTTGTCATTACTTTTCTTCAAGCCATTCATCATGTGTTTCATAACGAAAGACGAATCTCTAAATTGATTTAATTTCTTTTCAAGTTCACAAATTTTAAGTTGTGCTTCAGACAACTCTTTGCATTTTTAAAAAATTTATTTTGTTTTCTCACTCATCGTATCATGAGCTAAGTCAATAATTTGAAGCTTTTCATTAAGCTTACAAGTTAGAATATTGATTTCTTCTTCATAACCTTTAATTTTCTTCAACTATAATGACTCATTTCATTTTACAAAAAAGTTTGATTCTTTTAGGTTTGAGAGCTCATTTACCAAACTTTGGTTTTGTTTTATGAACGTGTCAACTTCACTTTGCAGTTCATGACATTTTAAACAAACAAAACTACCAGAGTTAGAATGTAGCTCTCCTGTTGATTTGCTTAGATCAGCCATGAAAGTAGCAAAATCAGCAGCCATATTCTTCTCTGCAGCGTTCTGTTCTCCATCAGCTTTTTCAGCTACCATCTCTCGTTCTACTTCAGCATCAGCCTTCACTTCCACATTATCAACTGGAGCTATCTCACCCATGAACGCCTGTGCGGCATTGTCATCACCCACCAGATGAACACTCCAATCTAAGAACCTTCTCTTGTAGTAGAGATTAGGGCCTTTGATCCAGTGTTAGTTGATGCATTCCTATTGCTTGAACCATGACCAGGAAAATCTTGAAAGGATGAGTTAGAAAGAGATTTAGCTTTTGGTCGTTGACATTATCTAGCAAAATGTCCATAGTTTTGACAATTGTAACACTTCACTTTAGACTTGTCAAAACCCACACTCTTTCCAACGAACTTCATGCCCATTCTGTTCATGAACCTCTTTACTCTTCTAGAGATCATGGCCATCTGCCATTGTAAGTCCATCTCCTCTAGGTCATCAGGGTTAATCTGATCATAATCTTCATCAAACATAGCAGGATCAGATATTCTTCCCTGAATGTAGTTCTCGTAGGAAGCAACGAAAGAAGTAAGCAATGCCAGATGATCTTCAGCACTTTTGACACTCAGAAGCATAGACCTAGTACTGTTGTTATTATTACTTGATTGTTGTCTCTTTGCCCCTGACGAGCCTCCTGAAGCAGCTACAAAAACATATTTCACCCTCAGCATTTGTCACAATCTGCTCATTTTCACATGAAAGAAATGCTGTTGCAGTATCACTTGAAGCATTGTTGGAAGATGAAGGTGTAAGCCCTTTATAAATCCCTGGATCTTGAACCTGATCATATCCAGTCTCCTTCTTCTTCTTCTTCATATTGAGCTCATAAGCTCTTAATTTTCCCAACAACCTCTTCTAAGTCTTTATTTTCATAGTCAGCTTCACCCTTTATCATCAAAGTATAAATATCCCACTTTGCAGGTAAAGCATCCAACAACTTATCGTTTATCTCCACATTCGTGTATCCCTCTATGTCATGATTGTCCATTTCTGACATCAGATGATAGTATCTCGTGATATATCTTCAAGGGACTCATTCCTCATGCCTTTAAACACAGTAAATTGTTTCTTCAGCATATCAACCTTGTTCTTCTTCACATCAGGATTGCCCTCATACCTCTTCTCTAGGGCATCCCACATCTCTTTCGATGTAGTATAACGCTTGAATGTTATGTTTGATGCCATCAGGTAATGACATGTTTATAGCAGCTAAGGCTTTCTTCTCAAACTCATACATTCTCTTTTCAGCTTCTGACATATTCACATAAGCAGTGACACGTTGTCTGCCCTCAAAGTCATGAGTGGGGTTAGCGTACCCATACTGAATACAGATCCACATCCGTGTGTCCTGATATTCAATGAATGACTGAAACCTATCCTTCCATGTAAGATAATTCTCTACCTTCAGCATTTTTGGAGGTTTGTTAGTGGTGCCGGCCTCGTGCTCCATTCTTAACAGTTCATTTAAGTTAGACATATTCGACATTTTATGTCCGAAAACATTTAACTCTGGTTATGTCAGCTAATTAAGTTTCCACCATTTTGTATAGAACTCAAAATAGTAACTCGGATTGACACTACGAGATAAAAATTCGGAACAGTGATCCGAGATGCTTATCCGAGATGGTGATTCGGAATAGTGATCCCAGATGGAAACCGGAATGTACTATTCTGATCCAAGATGGAATCAGGAATAGACTGTTCTAATCCGAAATTCAATCAGAGATAGACTTATCTTAATCCGAGATAGACTATTCTAATCTAAATTGCAACTCTGATGATCAAAATTGCACTTATCTTATCCGAAATTCAAGTTTGATGATCCGAATTGCAAGTCTGATGATCCGAAATGCAAGTTTCTGATCCGAAATTCAAGTTTCAATCTAAAATGCTTTGCTGTTAATCCGACATCATTGCAAAACCCTAGAGCAGCAGCAGAAACCCTAAAACAGCCGTCAAAACTTCAAACCAGCCTCCAAAAATGTCCAAAAACCCATCTTTTTTTGTTGTTACGATTCTGAACCGAGCTAAAACAAGAGCCGAATGCTCTGATACCAATTGTAGGTACCCTAATCCGTATGAATCGTCATAGAATCATCTATCTAATCTAGAGTGCGGAATCCCCTAGATTAGATTTCACAGAAACAAGAACACAAACACAATTACTTTCAAATTGTCTTCTATTTATATTTAACACAAGTGTTTACAATCAATTCAAGACTCTCTCTCTCTCAACTCTCTCTAATGTAGTTAGCTAATCCCCTGAGCAACTGAATGAGCAACCTTAACCCTAATGACAACCTCCCTTTATATAAAGACAGGTTATGCAACTGTGCTAGGGTTTCCCTACATGGACTGCTATGGGTCTAGGCCCAATTCGCCTACCGTATGTTATATGGTGTCTGGATAAGCCCAATTACTTCTAATTAGCTATTAGAAAATTAAACCCGCTAACCGTTTATCATTTTACTAATTACAAGGTATCCAAAGACCAAATCTAAGTTGTTGTCACAAATATGCAACATGTTGCCCTCACCCACATAAGCATACTTAAGATGCTTGGGCAACACCTTCAATTCCACCTTTGAAGGCTCTACCAACGATGGCTTCAACTTCATATCGATCTTCTCGGGAAGTCTTTCCACTTGGTGTGTCCAAATAGGTCTTTGTTCCTCCACCGCCATCACCTCCATCATTCTCACCTCTTCATCCATGCTTCAATTTGTCTCCATTTGTAACGTGTCAAACATGAAACATTACTCTGTTGTGTTTTCCTCTTTGACACCTATGTCACATAGAGGTATACACTTGTCAACAACGTCCATCTTATAGCATTCATTGCTAACTAGAGGATCCGTTAATCCCGAAAAGTCATTTAACCACAACTGACGGTAACCAAAAGTCATGTCGACCGTACCAGTTTTATAATTGATTTGGGCATTCGATGTTGCCAAAAATGGTCAACCGAGAATAACCATTGGTTGCTTAGTTCGGTACAAAGAGACATAATCAAGTACAAGAAAGTCCACCAGATAGTAAAAGTCCTCTACCTTGACAGTTACATCCGTGACTATCCCACGGGGTAGTTTGGTGTGATATCCCGGGTTTTTCGGATAACTTACACGTGACACTTGTCGAATAATGTATATGCTAAGTATTAAACGTGCACGAGTTAAATGAATACGTGATGTGTGTTGTGTGATTGTTTTAGTTATAGAGTAAGTAGGGTAGATATGTACACGAACCGAACCGAACCGCGACACGTTCCAACTTTGACTCCTTGTGACTCTAGGAATTAACCAAGTTTAGAACTCAAACCATTCTCGGCCGTGTACAACCCAAACCGCAAACCCAAACCAAGATTAAACCAAAACCTTAAACTAAAACTATTGGCCGCAAGATCAAACTCAAACCCAAACCAACCCAAGTCTTCGGCCAAGAATAAGGATCAAGCCCAAAACCGCAAGATCAAACCCAAACCAACCCAAGTCCCTCGGCCATGAACCCAAACCAAACCGTAACCTTGTTCCCTTGCGCCTATAAATACAAACCCATGCATGTTTCATTGACAAACACAAACCCTAACAAGCAAACAGCTGTCGGCAGCCGAAGTCTTCATCTTCTTCAACCGTAAACAGCCCTTTACTTGTTCCCTTGATCGACAGTACAGTCTTGATACACTCCATCTCGATCACAAACAGCTTAGCCTCATTCCTCGGTCGCGAGATCAGCCTTTCTTTCCTCTCGGTCGCAGCAGCAGCAGTCATCACCATCATCATCTTCTCGGTCGTGATCTTGATTTGGAACAGCCGGATCAATCTTGTCCAAACCTCGGTTTGTTTACCTAGTTATTCAAGGTTAGGTTTATCTCTTGATTACAAGATCATGTTCGGATTTATGTGTTTGAATGAAGTGATTAGTTTGTACGGATTATATGTGCTTGTAAGTAATCGGCTGAATTGATTGTGTGTATATGCATGATTGTTTTCGAATTAATAGCTTGCGACTGCGATTTGTTTATAAAGAGTAAAGTTATTGAGTAGGGTTTGCATGGATAGGTTGTTAGTGTTAATCTATGATTAAAAATCGGTTCTTGATCGCCTAGGTTAATCGCATGAACGGGTTATACTAGGTTATGATAAAGATATGCTGAAAACAGTCTGCTGAATAATAGTTACAGCCGACTTCATCTGGCTGTAACTCGGTCGTTAGTTGTCGAAAAACGGATTTTCTGATGTCTAGAACGTAGAGATTTGAATAAGGAATCTAATGGCGCTAGATTCATAATTTTCTGAAATCGTTTGATATTTTTAAAGGGCCAAATAAGTTCAGTAACTAAAGCTGTGAAAACCCTGAAATTTTGTTGGTTGTTTATCGAGTTGGATTTTAAAATCAGTAAGGAGTTGAGTCATGATTTTTGTACAGTAACTAGGTATGGAAATTTCCGGGCAACTCTAACTGGAATTTTGTTAATTGGACGATCAGTGATTTTTAAATAAATTCTTCCGTGGACTGCAGTCAGAAAGCAGTAAATCTGACTGCAGCCTAGTATGTTAATATTTATGGTTAATTGGTAAAGATTTAGAACTTGGAAAATTTATGTAAATTTCTATGGTATAGATGTCACCTACTGTAAAAATATTGGAATTTTTGGATTGTTGGAACTATTTTATAAAAATCCTAGAAAACAGCTGAATTATGAGTGTTAAGCTGAAATTGATAACTTGTGATTGTGTGTACCAAATTGTGGCATGAATTGGTTTATGTTTATGATAAGTTGTTTTAATCACTAGGATCATATGAGGATACTTGCATGCATGTTTGAGTGTTAGATATGTTGTTTGTGTGTATCACTTGTGCGTGAATTACGTGTAGAAGTTGTATTGGTGTGTTCACACACTAACCTGGAATTAATTGGTTTGTTAGGACGCAACTAGCGGTCCCATCTCTTATAACATCTTTGCTACACTAACCGAGCAAATTAAGGTGAGTTCACGGCCCCTAACTTTATCCGGTTTTTAAACAACAGGGGGAGAAACATGTATACACTCTCAAACTCAATCTCTTTACGTTATACGAATTTAACGTCACATAACTATACGGTAACTAAGTTAATGTTAATGTAATGTTATGGTCACTAAGCAGCTTTATCACTTAAGTCCTCGACAATCTCCTCGGATCGTTAGTATTTGGGTTTAATAGCGGGGGAATTATAAGTAGTACTACTGGGTCTGACGAGCCCCATCCGAGCTAGTCGCGCTAGCCGACCGGGTATGGTCAACGGATGAATAATTGGCTTAACATCGCCATGGTCATGTGATAGGCCTGGCAAAACGGAGGCACAACTGTCAGCTTCGATCGCGAACTCTTACGTGACATGACTTTAGGCTAGCTACCTATATATATTAACATTGAACTTAATTACTAATCAACTGTATTATTCCGGGTTTGGAATAATGGAAACAACACTTAATATTCCTGGTATGGAATATTGGAAACAACAACTCAATACTCCGGGTTTGGAATATTGGAAACAACAACTCAATATTCCGGGTTTGGAATATTGGAAGCAACAACTTATTATTCCGGGTTGGAATAATGGAACCAATACGTTATCCCGGGTTAGGGATAACGGAGAAAACAAACTATGACCGAACAAACGAATTTATGAAAACCTGTGAACTCACTCATCTTTAATGTTGACACTTGTTTCTTTACATGTTTCTCGAGCTCTAGGTGCACGCACATGCATTGAACAAGACATCTTTTATCAAGTCTTATTTATCAATATTGTTTTGGGGTTTTTCATTTGTTTTGGCGTTTGTGTTGGCGCCCGCTTCACTATTTAGTTTATGCTTCCGCTCAAACTTTAAAACTAATGCTCTGCTAAATATTGGTAATTAATATAAAATCTACAACGAATGATTTTGGAAAACGTATTATCAAATCATGTAGAGTCGTTCGACGTACTAGTGTTTCAGATTCTGGTTTGTTCACACGCCTCGCGGTAAAACTCCGCAAGCGGAAATTGAGGGTGTGACAGATTGGTATCAGAGCCACTAGCTATAGAGAACCAGGTTTGCATTAGAAGTAGACCTAAACTATAGCTGAATACACGACACTAGACTTAGTTTGGCACCGAACTATTATATCTTGTTATGCAATATACCACAACTGTGTTTGGTAGATTTTGCCTTCATAATAAGTAATGGA
Source organism: Scalesia atractyloides (assembly GCA_947069175.1). Lineage (NCBI taxonomy): Eukaryota > Viridiplantae > Streptophyta > Magnoliopsida > Asterales > Asteraceae > Scalesia > Scalesia atractyloides. Next base: position 31,749,942 of record CAMTDV010000022.1, read on the forward strand.
AACAACTCATAACTAACTACACGACCTAACAGGCAATGTCATCATCCTCATCGTCATCATCGTCCGACAGACCTACGCCACCAAGGGCACCAGGAAAGGCACTAATGGTGGAACCCATACCACCTTGTGGCGTGGAGACATGCTCAGCAGCGAGGAAAAGGCTCGCTCTGGGGGAGGAGTCGTCGTTACGCCCAACTATTGCTGTACCGGTTGAACCGGTTAATCCTGTAGAAATAGGAATTGACATGCTTAGAATCCTGGTACATACACAACAAAAACAGTTAGAAAGAATGCATGAAACCACCCTAGCACAGGGATGGATGATACGACAACTGACTGGTAAAACCGACTCGCTCGAGGAAGAGCATCATACGAGTAAGATAGCTCGTAACACCATAGACAGAGATCTGTGTGCTGAGCAGATAAGAGCCAACTGGCTTGAGGACCTAGTCCTGGAAAATAATTGGAACATTCAGGAACTGCAAAATCAAGCACTTGCACCAGCACCGGCCCCTCCAATGCCGGTAGAGGACCCAGAGGAGGATCCAGAGGAGGATCCGGAAAAAGACCCGGCTGTCGAAGCTGGAGACGCCGCGGAGGATGACGGCAACGATAGCAATTTGGGAGATGGAGACGTAGAGGACTAACTCGTCTCGCCAATCCCCGCTTTGTTTTCTTTAGTTTATTTGAAATGGCAACTGGACGTCGCGGAAACCTCAAGATGTCAATGAAGAATTGGCCGCAACGATCCAAGAACACATGGACGCTGCTCTGGCAGGTGTTCAAAACCCACCAGCAGCAGGAGGGGTCTCTAACCCCTACAAGATGTTCCTTGACGCAAAGCAAAGCAAATTCTCGGGGGCAGAAGGACCCATTGGACTGGTCCGCGGGATCGAAAAATCTGAATCAGTATTTGAAATGTGCAACTATCTAGAGGCCAACAAGGTCAAGTACGCAGCCTCAACACTGGAAGATGGGGCACTAACTTGGTGGAATGCACAAGTCCAAACGCGTGGACTTATTGCTGCAAATGTTATGGCCTGGGCCGAGTTTAAGGCCCTAATCAAAGAAGAGTACTGTCCGCGAGACAGAGTGCAACAGTTGGAGCAAACCTTATGGAACCACAAGATGGTGGGATCTGAAATAGAAGCATACACAGCAAAACATCATGACTTGGTATTTCTATGTCCCGATCTGGCCAACACTGTGGAGAAAAGACTCGAGTTCTATCTTGGGGTCTGGCTCCGGAAATTCAGGGTATGGTAATGTCTAGTAACCCTGTAACTGAGCACCAAGCAATCCGATTGGCTCACAAACTCACTGATAAGGCGGTGGAACAGAAGAAGCTGCCAGCACGGGGTACAACTGAAGTTGCCCCGGATAACAAAAGAAAGTTTGAAGACTCCACTATTCGACAGTCTTCGTCATCTCATCCGCAGCAAGGGAACCAGAAACGGTTCAATCACTACAACAGCCACCGGGGTCATCAGAATCAGCCCGTCAACAACAACAACAACAACCCGAACGCAAGCGGCTATGCAGGTCGAAAGCCGTAGTGCAACCGCTGTAATCTCCACCATAACGACCCTTGTGCCGGAAACCGCTGCCAACGATGTGGCAAGGTGGGACATGCGGCAAAGGATTGTCGCGGGGAAATCATGTCCCGACAAAATCAAAATCAGCCTCAGGGTCAGCAGCAGGGTATCAACCGGGGATGCTATCAGTGTGGTAGCACTGCTCACTTCAGAAGAGACTGCCCACAGCTGCGTAATAACAACAATAATGGTGGAAACAACCACAATAACCACAACAACAATAATAACAACAACAATAATTGGAACGGTGGCACAGGAGGTGCCAAAGGTCGTGCATTTACATTGGGCCGCGGAGAGGCCAGAAACGACTCGAACGTGGTCACCGGTAAGTTTCCCCTTGATGAACATTTTGCTTCTGTGCTTTTTGATACGGGTGCGGATAGGAGTTTTATATCTGAGTCTTTTAGGAAGAACCTAAATCTCACGCTTAAACCATTAGAGACCCCTTATGTTATAGAATTAGCCGATGGTAAATCTGTAGATGTGACCCAAATCGTATCCGGCTGTCAACTCAAACTCGCGGGCCACACTTTTACCACTGATCTGATGACAACTACCCTGGGTAGTTTTGACGTGGTAGTCGGAATGGACTGGCTATCCGACGTCTGGGCTGAAGTTCTCTGCTTCGAAAAATCTATCCGTATTCCGCTCTCTAACGACGAAATCTTGACGGTACAAGGCGATAAGGCAAGCGCCGTCACCAACATCATCTCTTACATGCAAGCGCAGAAGTATCTTCGGAGAAAGAACTCCTTCGCTTTACTCGCGCTAATTACCGAACAGCCTAAGGACGAGAAACGTATAGAAGACATCCCTGTCGTCCGTGATTTTTCCGATGTATTCCCAGAAGAACTACCTGGTCTTCCACCACATCGACAATTGGAGTTTGAAATCGAATTGGCAAGCAATGCAACTCCTATCGCCAAGGCTCCATATCGCCTAGCTCCAGCCGAGCTGCAGGAGCTGTCTACCCAACTCCAGGAGCTATTAGAAAAAGGATTTATCCGACCAAGCGTTTCGCCATGGGGAGCTCCAGTCCTGTTTGTCAAGAAGAAGGACGGGACTTTCCGCATGTGCATCGACTATAGGGAACTCAACAAGGTTACCGTCAAGAACCGATACCCGTTACCTCGCATCGACGATCTCTTCGACCAACTTCAAGGGTCAAGCTACTACTCTAAGATTGATTTACGGTCCGGTTACCACCAGCTACGCGTCAGGGAGGAGGATATCGCCAAGACGGCATTTCGCACTCGGTATGGCCATTACGAGTTCTTGGTCATGCCCTTCGGTCTCACCAACGCTCCTGCGGTGTTCATGGATCTCATGAACCGCGTGTGTAAGCCGTACCTCTACAAGTTTGTCATTGTGTTCATCGATGACATACTCATCTACTCCAAAAGTGAAGAAGAGCATGCAGAACATCTACGATTACTGCTACGGCTACTTCAACAGGAAAAACTATATGCCAAGTTTTCGAAATGTGATTTCTGGATTCGGGAAGTTCAGTTTCTCGGGCACGTCGTGAATGAAAAGGGTATCCACGTAGACCCTACCAAGATTGCAGCCATCAAAAACTGGGAAGCACCCAAGACACCGACGGAGATCCGCCAATTTTTGGGATTGGCTGGCTACTACAGACGTTTCATCGAGGGATTTTCAAAGATCGCACAACCGCTTACTACCCTCACCAGAAAGGCATCAAGTATGCTTGGGGTGACAAGCAAGAAGCAGCATTTCAACTGTTGAAACAGAAACTTTGCAGTGCACCCATTCTGTCCTTGCCGGAAGGGACAGATGATTTTGTAGTGTATTGTGATGCTTCCATTCAGGGATTGGGATGCGTGCTCATGCAACGCGATAAGGTCATCGCGTATGCGTCGCGCCAACTGAAGGTTCACGAGAAAAACTACACGACGCATGACCTGGAATTGGGAGCAGTAGTGTTTGCCCTTAAGATTTGGAGACACTACCTCTATGGAACAAAGTCACAATCTTTACTGACCACAAAAGCCTCCAACACATCTTTGATCAGAAGGAGTTAAACATGCGACAGCGTCGCTGGGGTCGAACTCTTGAACGATTATGAGTGTGCCATTCGGTATCACCCGGGTAAGCTAACGTGGTAGCTGATGCCCTCAGTAGGAAGGAACACTTGAAACCTCGTCGTGTACGAGCACTACAACTCACTATTCATTCGGGGCTACCCGATCAAATACGCGACGCCCAGTTAGAAGCAGTTAAGGAGGAAAACATCAAAGCCGAATCAGTGGGAAAAATGGAGCGCGATTGGGAAGTAAAGCCCAATGGAGCCCGGTATTTTATGAATCGCATATGGGTACCTCTCTACGGAAACCTCCGAGAGCTAGTCATGGACGAAGCTCACAAATCTCGATACTCTGTCCATCCGGGTTCGGATAAGATGTATCAAGACCTTAAAGCTGCGTATTGGTGGCCTAACATGAAAGCCGATATAGCCACCTACGTGAGTAAATGTTTGACTTGTGCAAAAGTCAAGGTGGAGTACCAAAAGCCCTCGGGGCTACTCCAACAACCTGAGATCCCAGTGTGGAAATGGGATCAGATCTCAATGGATTTCATCACTAAACTCCCGCGAACCTCGGGTGGGTGCGATACCATCTGGGTGATCGTGGATCATTTAACTAAGTCCGCACACTTCCTAGCTATTAAAGAAACAGATAAGATAGAGAAGTTGACTCGCATCTACATTAAGGAAGTAGTTTCTCCGCACGGTGTGCCAACGTCCATCATCTCAGACAGAGATGCTCGCTTCACGTCAAACTTCTGGCAGTCACTCCAGAAAGCGTTGGGAACACGCTTAGATATGAGCACAGCCTATCACCCTCAGACTGATGGTCAAAGCGAAAGGAGCATACAGATCTTGGAAGACATGCTTAGAGCATGCGTCGTAGACTTCGGAAATAGTTGGGAAATCCATCTGCCTCTAGTAGAATTCTCATATAACAACAGTTATCATACGAGTATTTCGGCAGCACCGTTTGAGGCATTATACGGCCGTAAATGTAGATCATCACGATAAGTTTGTCATTGTGTTCATCGATGACATACTCATCTACTCCAAAAGTGAAGAAGAGCATGCAGAACATCTACGATTACTGCTACGGCTACTTCAACAGGAAAAACTATATGCCAATTTTTCGAAATGTGATTTCTGGATTCGGGAAGTTCAGTTTCTCGGGCACGTCGTGAATGAAAAGGGTATCCACGTAGACCCTACCAAGATTGCAGCCATCAAAAACTGGGAAGCACCCAAGACACCGACGGAGATCCGCCAATTTTTGGGATTGGCTGGCTACTACAGACGTTTCATCGAGGGATTTTCAAAGATCGCACAACTGCTTACTACCCTCACCCAGAAAGGCATCAAGTATGCTTGGGGTGACAAGCAAGAAGCAGCATTTCAACTGTTGAAACAGAAACTTTGCAGTGCACCCATTCTGTCCTTGCCGGAAGGGACAGATGATTTTGTAGTGTATTGTGATGCTTCCATTCAGGGATTGGGATGCGTGCTCATGCAACGCGATAAGGTCATCGCGTATGCGTCGCGCCAACTGAAGGTTCACGAGAAAAACTACACGACGCATGACCTGGAATTGGGAGCAGTAGTGTTTGGCCTTAAGATTTGGAGACACTACCTCTATGGAACAAAGTCACAATCTTTACTGACCACAAAAGCCTCCAACACATCTTTGATCAGAAGGAGTTAAACATGCGACAGCGTCGCTGGGTCGAACTCTTGAACGATTATGAGTGTGCCATTCGGTATCACCCGGGTAAAGCTAACGTGGTAGCTGATGCCCTCAGTAGGAAGGAACACTTGAAACCTCGTCGTGTACGAGCACTATAACTCACTATTCATTCGGGGCTACCCGATCAAATACGCGACGCCCAGTTAGAAGCAGTTAAGGAGGAAAACATCAAAGCCGAATCAGTGGGAAAAATGGAGCGCGATTGGGAAGTAAAGCCCAATGGAGCCCGGTATTTTATGAATCGCATATGGGTACCTCTCTACGGAAACCTCCGAGAGCTAGTCATGGACGAAGCTCACAAATCTCGATACTCTGTCCATCCGGGTTCGGATAAGATGTATGAAGACCTTAAAGCTGCGTATTGGTGGCCTAACATGAAAGCCGATATAGCCACCTACGTGAGTAAATGTTTGACTTGTGCAAAAGTCAAGGTGGAGTACCAAAAGCCCTCGGGGCTACTCCAACAACCTGAGATCTCAGTGTGTAAATGGGATCAGATCTCAATGGATTTCATCACTAAACTCCCGCGAAACTCGGGTGGGTGCGATACCATCTGGGTGATCGTGGATCGTTTAACTAAGTCCGCACACTTCCTAGCTATTAAAGAAATAGATAAGATGGAGAAGTTGACTCGCATCTACATTAAGGAAGTAGTTTCTCCGCACGGTGTGCCAACGTCCATCATCTCAGACAGAGATGCTCGCTTCACGTCAAACTTCTGGCAGTCACTCCAGAAAGTGTTGGGAACACGCTTAGATATGAGCACAGCCTATCACCCTCAGACTGATGGTCAAAACGAAAGGACCATACAGATCTTGGAAGACATGCTTAGAGCATGCGTCGTAGACTTCGGAAATAGTTGGGAAATCCATCTGCCTCTAGTAGAATTCTCATATAACAACAGCTATCATACGAGTATTTCGGCAGCACCGTTTGAGGCATTATACGGCCGTAAACTCCGCCCGAGTCATTTTGAATTCACCCACTTGTATAGAAATAATGGGCGGCACTGGATCTTTCAACTTTGGCGGAAGTGCATCCAAAAGAATCGAACTCACATTTTTCGGTTAAATCAAGTTTCTTTGGAAACTTGTGAGTTCGCTTCTGGGTACATAAATCCTTCAAGCACTTAACATATGAGGATACTTTTGATTGCATCTAAGAGTGGTATTTTGACTTGTTTAAAGACTTCCCACATCTCTTCTTTATGGGGACCACGTTTGGTTACCACTTTCTTCGATGGTCCCAATAAAGCTTCGGGATAAGGGGCAATATTAACATGTTGCCCTCACCCACATAAGCATACTTAAGATGCTTGGGCAACACCTTCAATTCCACCTTTGAAGGCTCTACCAACGATGGCTTCAACTTCATATCGATCTTCTCGGGAAGTCTTTCCACTTGGTGTGTCCAAATAGGTCTTTGTTCCTCCACCGCCATCACCTCCATCATTCTCACCTCTTCATCCATGCTTCAATTTGTCTCCATTTGTAACGTGTCAAACATGAAACATTACTCTGTTGTGTTTTCCTCTTTGACACCTATGTCACATAGAGGTATACACTTGTCAACAACGTCCATCTTATAGCATTCATTGCTAACTAGAGGATCCGTTAATCCCGAAAAGTCATTTAACCACAACTGACGGTAACCAAAAGTCATGTCGACCGTACCAGTTTTATAATTGATTTGGGCATTCGATGTTGCCAAAAATGGTCAACCGAGAATAACCATTGGTTGCTTAGTTCGGTACAAAGAGACATAATCAAGTACAAGAAAGTCCACCAGATAGTAAAAGTCCTCTACCTTGACAGTTACATCCGTGACTATCCCACGGGGTAGTTTGGTGTGATATCCCGGGTTTTTCGGATAACTTACACGTGACACTTGTCGAATAATGTATATGCTAAGTATTAAACGTGCACGAGTTAAATGAATACGTGATGTGTGTTGTGTGATTGTTTTAGTTATAGAGTAAGTAGGGTAGATATGTACACGAACCGAACCGAACCGCGACACGTTCCAACTTTGACTCCTTGTGACTCTAGGAATTAACCAAGTTTAGAACTCAAACCATTCTCGGCCGTGTACAACCCAAACCGCAAACCCAAACCAAGATTAAACCAAAACCTTAAACTAAAACTATTGGCCGCAAGATCAAACTCAAACCCAAACCAACCCAAGTCTTCGGCCAAGAATAAGGATCAAGCCCAAAACCGCAAGATCAAACCCAAACCAACCCAAGTCCCTCGGCCATGAACCCAAACCAAACCGTAACCTTGTTCCCTTGCGCCTATAAATACAAACCCATGCATGTTTCATTGACAAACACAAACCCTAACAAGCAAACAGCTGTCGGCAGCCGAAGTCTTCATCTTCTTCAACCGTAAACAGCCCTTTACTTGTTCCCTTGATCGACAGTACAGTCTTGATACACTCCATCTCGATCACAAACAGCTTAGCCTCATTCCTCGGTCGCGAGATCAGCCTTTCTTTCCTCTCGGTCGCAGCAGCAGCAGTCATCACCATCATCATCTTCTCGGTCGTGATCTTGATTTGGAACAGCCGGATCAATCTTGTCCAAACCTCGGTTTGTTTACCTAGTTATTCAAGGTTAGGTTTATCTCTTGATTACAAGATCATGTTCGGATTTATGTGTTTGAATGAAGTGATTAGTTTGTACGGATTATATGTGCTTGTAAGTAATCGGCTGAATTGATTGTGTGTATATGCATGATTGTTTTCGGAATTAATAGCTTGCGACTGCGATTTGTTTATAAAGAGTAAAGTTATTGAGTAGGGTTTGCATGGATAGGTTGTTAGTGTTAATCTATGATTAAAAATCGGTTCTTGATCGCCTAGGTTAATCGCATGAACGGGTTATACTAGGTTATGATAAAGATATGCTGAAAACAGTCTGCTGAATAATAGTTACAGCCGACTTCATCTGGCTGTAACTCGGTCGTTAGTTGTCGAAAAACGGATTTTCTGATGTCTAGAACGTAGAGATTTGAATAAGGAATCTAATGGCGCTAGATTCATAATTTTCTGAAATCGTTTGATATTTTTAAAGGGCCAAATAAGTTCAGTAACTAAAGCTGTGAAAACCCTGAAATTTTGTTGGTTGTTTATCGAGTTGGATTTTAAAATCAGTAAGGAGTTGAGTCATGATTTTTGTACAGTAACTAGGTATGGAAATTTCCGGGCAACTCTAACTGGAATTTTGTTAATTGGACGATCAGTGATTTTTAAATAAATTCTTCCGTGGACTGCAGTCAGAAAGCAGTAAATCTGACTGCAGCCTAGTATGTTAATATTTATGGTTAATTGGTAAAGATTTAGAACTTGGAAAATTTATGTAAATTTCTATGGTATAGATGTCACCTACTGTAAAAATATTGGAATTTTTGGATTGTTGGAACTATTTTATAAAAATCCTAGAAAACAGCTGAATTATGAGTGTTAAGCTGAAATTGATAACTTGTGATTGTGTGTACCAAATTGTGGCATGAATTGGTTTATGTTTATGATAAGTTGTTTTAATCACTAGGATCATATGAGGATACTTGCATGCATGTTTGAGTGTTAGATATGTTGTTTGTGTGTATCACTTGTGCGTGAATTACGTGTAGAAGTTGTATTGGTGTGTTCACACACTAACCTGGAATTAATTGGTTTGTTAGGACGCAACTAGCGGTCCCATCTCTTATAACATCTTTGCTACACTAACCGAGCAAATTAAGGTGAGTTCACGGCCCCTAACTTTATCCGGTTTTTTAAACAACAGGGGGAGAAACATGTATACACTCTCAAACTCAATCTCTTTACGTTATACGAATTTAACGTCACATAACTATACGGTAACTAAGTTAATGTTAATGTAATGTTATGGTCACTAAGCAGCTTTATCACTTAAGTCCTCGACAATCTCCTCGGATCGTTAGTATTTGGGTTTAATAGCGGGGGAATTATAAGTAGTACTACTGGGTCTGACGAGCCCCATCCGAGCTAGTCGCGCTAGCCGACCGGGTATGGTCAACGGATGAATAATTGGCTTAACATCGCCATGGTCATGTGATAGGCCTGGCAAAACGGAGGCACAACTGTCAGCTTCGATCGCGAACTCTTACGTGACATGACTTTAGGCTAGCTACCTATATATATTAACATTGAACTTAATTACTAATCAACTGTATTATTCCGGGTTTGGAATAATGGAAACAACACTTAATATTCCTGGTATGGAATATTGGAAACAACAACTCAATACTCCGGGTTTGGAATATTGGAAACAACAACTCAATATTCCGGGTTTGGAATATTGGAAGCAACAACTTATTATTCCGGGTTGGAATAATGGAACCAATACGTTATCCCGGGTTAGGGATAACGGAGAAAACAAACTATGACCGAACAAACGAATTTATGAAAACCTGTGAACTCACTCATCTTTAATGTTGACACTTGTTTCTTTACATGTTTCTCGAGCTCTAGGTGCACGCACATGCATTGAACAAGACATCTTTTATCAAGTCTTATTTATCAATATTGTTTTGGGGTTTTTCATTTGTTTTGGCGTTTGTGTTGGCGCCCGCTTCACTATTTAGTTTATGCTTCCGCTCAAACTTTAAAACTAATGCTCTGCTAAATATTGGTAATTAATATAAAATCTACAACGAATGATTTTGGAAAACGTATTATCAAATCATGTAGAGTCGTTCGACGTACTAGTGTTTCAGATTCTGGTTTGTTCACACGCCTCGCGGTAAAACTCCGCAAGCGGAAATTGAGGGTGTGACAGATTGGTATCAGAGCCACTAGCTATAGAGAACCAGGTTTGCATTAGAAGTAGACCTAAACTATAGCTGAATACACGACACTAGACTTAGTTTGGCACCGAACTATTATATCTTGTTATGCAATATACCACAACTGTGTTTGGTAGATTTTGCCTTCATAATAAGTAATGGAAACAACTCATAACTAACTACACGACCTAACAGGCAATGTCATCATCCTCATCGTCATCATCGTCCGACAGACCTACGCCACCAAGGGCACCAGGAAAGGCACTAATGGTGGAACCCATACCACCTTGTGGCGTGGAGACATGCTCAGCAGCGAGGAAAAGGCTCGCTCTGGGGGAGGAGTCGTCGTTACGCCCAACTATTGCTGTACCGGTTGAACCGGTTAATCCTGTAGAAATAGGAATTGACATGCTTAGAATCCTGGTACATACACAACAAAAACAGTTAGAAAGAATGCATGAAACCACCCTAGCACAGGGATGGATGATACGACAACTGACTGGTAAAACCGACTCGCTCGAGGAAGAGCATCATACGAGTAAGATAGCTCGTAACACCATAGACAGAGATCTGTGTGCTGAGCAGATAAGAGCCAACTGGCTTGAGGACCTAGTCCTGGAAAATAATTGGAACATTCAGGAACTGCAAAATCAAGCACTTGCACCAGCACCGGCCCCTCCAATGCCGGTAGAGGACCCAGAGGAGGATCCAGAGGAGGATCCGGAAAAAGACCCGGCTGTCGAAGCTGGAGACGCCGCGGAGGATGACGGCAACGATAGCAATTTGGGAGATGGAGACGTAGAGGACTAACTCGTCTCGCCAATCCCCGCTTTGTTTTCTTTAGTTTATTTGAAATGGCAACTGGACGTCGCGGAAACCTCAAGATGTCAATGAAGAATTGGCCGCAACGATCCAAGAACACATGGACGCTGCTCTGGCAGGTGTTCAAAACCCACCAGCAGCAGGAGGGGTCTCTAACCCCTACAAGATGTTCCTTGACGCAAAGCAAAGCAAATTCTCGGGGGCAGAAGGACCCATTGGACTGGTCCGCGGGATCGAAAAATCTGAATCAGTATTTGAAATGTGCAACTATCTAGAGGCCAACAAGGTCAAGTACGCAGCCTCAACACTGGAAGATGGGGCACTAACTTGGTGGAATGCACAAGTCCAAACGCGTGGACTTATTGCTGCAAATGTTATGGCCTGGGCCGAGTTTAAGGCCCTAATCAAAGAAGAGTACTGTCCGCGAGACAGAGTGCAACAGTTGGAGCAAACCTTATGGAACCACAAGATGGTGGGATCTGAAATAGAAGCATACACAGCAAAACATCATGACTTGGTATTTCTATGTCCCGATCTGGCCAACACTGTGGAGAAAAGACTCGAGTTCTATCTTGGGGGTCTGGCTCCGGAAATTCAGGGTATGGTAATGTCTAGTAACCCTGTAACTGAGCACCAAGCAATCCGATTGGCTCACAAACTCACTGATAAGGCGGTGGAACAGAAGAAGCTGCCAGCACGGGGTACAACTGAAGTTGCCCCGGATAACAAAAGAAAGTTTGAAGACTCCACTATTCGACAGTCTTCGTCATCTCATCCGCAGCAAGGGAACCAGAAACGGTTCAATCACTACAACAGCCACCGGGGTCATCAGAATCAGCCCGTCAACAACAACAACAACAACCCGAACGCAAGCGGCTATGCAGGTCGAAAGCCGTAGTGCAACCGCTGTAATCTCCACCATAACGACCCTTGTGCCGGAAACCGCTGCCAACGATGTGGCAAGGTGGGACATGCGGCAAAGGATTGTCGCGGGGAAATCATGTCCCGACAAAATCAAAATCAGCCTCAGGGTCAGCAGCAGGGTATCAACCGGGGATGCTATCAGTGTGGTAGCACTGCTCACTTCAGAAGAGACTGCCCACAGCTGCGTAATAACAACAATAATGGTGGAAACAACCACAATAACCACAACAACAATAATAACAACAACAATAATTGGAACGGTGGCACAGGAGGTGCCAAAGGTCGTGCATTTACATTGGGCCGCGGAGAGGCCAGAAACGACTCGAACGTGGTCACCGGTAAGTTTCCCCTTGATGAACATTTTGCTTCTGTGCTTTTTGATACGGGTGCGGATAGGAGTTTTATATCTGAGTCTTTTAGGAAGAACCTAAATCTCACGCTTAAACCATTAGAGACCCCTTATGTTATAGAATTAGCCGATGGTAAATCTGTAGATGTGACCCAAATCGTATCCGGCTGTCAACTCAAACTCGCGGGCCACACTTTTACCACTGATCTGATGACAACTACCCTGGGTAGTTTTGACGTGGTAGTCGGAATGGACTGGCTATCCGACGTCTGGGCTGAAGTTCTCTGCTTCGAAAAATCTATCCGTATTCCGCTCTCTAACGACGAAATCTTGACGGTACAAGGCGATAAGGCAAGCGCCGTCACCAACATCATCTCTTACATGCAAGCGCAGAAGTATCTTCGGAGAAAGAACTCCTTCGCTTTACTCGCGCTAATTACCGAACAGCCTAAGGACGAGAAACGTATAGAAGACATCCCTGTCGTCCGTGATTTTTCCGATGTATTCCCAGAAGAACTACCTGGTCTTCCACCACATCGACAATTGGAGTTTGAAATCGAATTGGCAAGCAATGCAACTCCTATCGCCAAGGCTCCATATCGCCTAGCTCCAGCCGAGCTGCAGGAGCTGTCTACCCAACTCCAGGAGCTATTAGAAAAAGGATTTATCCGACCAAGCGTTTCGCCATGGGGAGCTCCAGTCCTGTTTGTCAAGAAGAAGGACGGGACTTTCCGCATGTGCATCGACTATAGGGAACTCAACAAGGTTACCGTCAAGAACCGATACCCGTTACCTCGCATCGACGATCTCTTCGACCAACTTCAAGGGTCAAGCTACTACTCTAAGATTGATTTACGGTCCGGTTACCACCAGCTACGCGTCAGGGAGGAGGATATCGCCAAGACGGCATTTCGCACTCGGTATGGCCATTACGAGTTCTTGGTCATGCCCTTCGGTCTCACCAACGCTCCTGCGGTGTTCATGGATCTCATGAACCGCGTGTGTAAGCCGTACCTCTACAAGTTTGTCATTGTGTTCATCGATGACATACTCATCTACTCCAAAAGTGAAGAAGAGCATGCAGAACATCTACGATTACTGCTACGGCTACTTCAACAGGAAAAACTATATGCCAAGTTTTCGAAATGTGATTTCTGGATTCGGGAAGTTCAGTTTCTCGGGCACGTCGTGAATGAAAAGGGTATCCACGTAGACCCTACCAAGATTGCAGCCATCAAAAACTGGGAAGCACCCAAGACACCGACGGAGATCCGCCAATTTTTGGGATTGGCTGGCTACTACAGACGTTTCATCGAGGGATTTTCAAAGATCGCACAACCGCTTACTACCCTCACCCAGAAAGGCATCAAGTATGCTTGGGGTGACAAGCAAGAAGCAGCATTTCAACTGTTGAAACAGAAACTTTGCAGTGCACCCATTCTGTCCTTGCCGGAAGGGACAGATGATTTTGTAGTGTATTGTGATGCTTCCATTCAGGGATTGGGATGCGTGCTCATGCAACGCGATAAGGTCATCGCGTATGCGTCGCGCCAACTGAAGGTTCACGAGAAAAACTACACGACGCATGACCTGGAATTGGGAGCAGTAGTGTTTGCCCTTAAGATTTGGAGACACTACCTCTATGGAACAAAGTCACAATCTTTACTGACCACAAAAGCCTCCAACACATCTTTGATCAGAAGGAGTTAAACATGCGACAGCGTCGCTGGGTCGAACTCTTGAACGATTATGAGTGTGCCATTCGGTATCACCCGGGTAAAGCTAACGTGGTAGCTGATGCCCTCAGTAGGAAGGAACACTTGAAACCTCGTCGTGTACGAGCACTACAACTCACTATTCATTCGGGGCTACCCGATCAAATACGCGACGCCCAGTTAGAAGCAGTTAAGGAGGAAAACATCAAAGCCGAATCAGTGGGAAAAATGGAGCGCGATTGGGAAGTAAAGCCCAATGGAGCCCGGTATTTTATGAATCGCATATGGGTACCTCTCTACGGAAACCTCCGAGAGCTAGTCATGGACGAAGCTCACAAATCTCGATACTCTGTCCATCCGGGTTCGGATAAGATGTATCAAGACCTTAAAGCTGCGTATTGGTGGCCTAACATGAAAGCCGATATAGCCACCTACGTGAGTAAATGTTTGACTTGTGCAAAAGTCAAGGTGGAGTACCAAAAGCCCTCGGGGCTACTCCAACAACCTGAGATCCCAGTGTGGAAATGGGATCAGATCTCAATGGATTTCATCACTAAACTCCCGCGAACCTCGGGTGGGTGCGATACCATCTGGGTGATCGTGGATCATTTAACTAAGTCCGCACACTTCCTAGCTATTAAAGAAACAGATAAGATAGAGAAGTTGACTCGCATCTACATTAAGGAAGTAGTTTCTCCGCACGGTGTGCCAACGTCCATCATCTCAGACAGAGATGCTCGCTTCACGTCAAACTTCTGGCAGTCACTCCAGAAAGCGTTGGGAACACGCTTAGATATGAGCACAGCCTATCACCCTCAGACTGATGGTCAAAGCGAAAGGAGCATACAGATCTTGGAAGACATGCTTAGAGCATGCGTCGTAGACTTCGGAAATAGTTGGGAAATCCATCTGCCTCTAGTAGAATTCTCATATAACAACAGTTATCATACGAGTATTTCGGCAGCACCGTTTGAGGCATTATACGGCCGTAAATGTAGATCATCACGATAAGTTTGTCATTGTGTTCATCGATGACATACTCATCTACTCCAAAAGTGAAGAAGAGCATGCAGAACATCTACGATTACTGCTACGGCTACTTCAACAGGAAAAACTATATGCCAATTTTTCGAAATGTGATTTCTGGATTCGGGAAGTTCAGTTTCTCGGGCACGTCGTGAATGAAAAGGGTATCCACGTAGACCCTACCAAGATTGCAGCCATCAAAAACTGGGAAGCACCCAAGACACCGACGGAGATCCGCCAATTTTTGGGATTGGCTGGCTACTACAGACGTTTCATCGAGGGATTTTCAAAGATCGCACAACTGCTTACTACCCTCACCCAGAAAGGCATCAAGTATGCTTGGGGTGACAAGCAAGAAGCAGCATTTCAACTGTTGAAACAGAAACTTTGCAGTGCACCCATTCTGTCCTTGCCGGAAGGGACAGATGATTTTGTAGTGTATTGTGATGCTTCCATTCAGGGATTGGGATGCGTGCTCATGCAACGCGATAAGGTCATCGCGTATGCGTCGCGCCAACTGAAGGTTCACGAGAAAAACTACACGACGCATGACCTGGAATTGGGAGCAGTAGTGTTTGGCCTTAAGATTTGGAGACACTACCTCTATGGAACAAAGTCACAATCTTTACTGACCACAAAAGCCTCCAACACATCTTTGATCAGAAGGAGTTAAACATGCGACAGCGTCGCTGGGTCGAACTCTTGAACGATTATGAGTGTGCCATTCGGTATCACCCGGGTAAAGCTAACGTGGTAGCTGATGCCCTCAGTAGGAAGGAACACTTGAAACCTCGTCGTGTACGAGCACTATAACTCACTATTCATTCGGGGCTACCCGATCAAATACGCGACGCCCAGTTAGAAGCAGTTAAGGAGGAAAACATCAAAGCCGAATCAGTGGGAAAAATGGAGCGCGATTGGGAAGTAAAGCCCAATGGAGCCCGGTATTTTATGAATCGCATATGGGTACCTCTCTACGGAAACCTCCGAGAGCTAGTCATGGACGAAGCTCACAAATCTCGATACTCTGTCCATCCGGGTTCGGATAAGATGTATGAAGACCTTAAAGCTGCGTATTGGTGGCCTAACATGAAAGCCGATATAGCCACCTACGTGAGTAAATGTTTGACTTGTGCAAAAGTCAAGGTGGAGTACCAAAAGCCCTCGGGGCTACTCCAACAACCTGAGATCTCAGTGTGTAAATGGGATCAGATCTCAATGGATTTCATCACTAAACTCCCGCGAAACTCGGGTGGGTGCGATACCATCTGGGTGATCGTGGATCGTTTAACTAAGTCCGCACACTTCCTAGCTATTAAAGAAATAGATAAGATGGAGAAGTTGACTCGCATCTACATTAAGGAAGTAGTTTCTCCGCACGGTGTGCCAACGTCCATCATCTCAGACAGAGATGCTCGCTTCACGTCAAACTTCTGGCAGTCACTCCAGAAAGTGTTGGGAACACGCTTAGATATGAGCACAGCCTATCACCCTCAGACTGATGGTCAAAACGAAAGGACCATACAGATCTTGGAAGACATGCTTAGAGCATGCGTCGTAGACTTCGGAAATAGTTGGGAAATCCATCTGCCTCTAGTAGAATTCTCATATAACAACAGCTATCATACGAGTATTTCGGCAGCACCGTTTGAGGCATTATACGGCCGTAAACTCCGCCCGAGTCATTTTGAATTCACCCACTTGTATAGAAATAATGGGCGGCACTGGATCTTTCAACTTTGGCGGAAGTGCATCCAAAAGAATCGAACTCACATTTTTCGGTTAAATCAAGTTTCTTTGGAAACTTGTGAGTTCGCTTCTGGGTACATAAATCCTTCAAGCACTTAACATATGAGGATACTTTTGATTGCATCTAAGAGTGGTATTTTGACTTGTTTAAAGACTTCCCACATCTCTTCTTTATGGGGACCACGTTTGGTTACCACTTTCTTCGATGGTCCCAATAAAGCTTCGGGATAAGGGGCAATATTAACCTCTACACGCTTTTCCTTAACTTTTGGACAGGGATGGTCACAACGGGAGTAGGTTTATCATTTTTCAAAACATTTTTATTTCGACCAGTTTGACCGTCAATATCCTCCTCATCACTAACATCTTCCACCACCCCTACAAAAAACTAAGGTTGCGGTGACTCAACACCATTATCTATGACTCGAAACTACGTAAAGAAATTTTATTAATTGGTACTTCACGTGTGTTCTTCCAGTTGGACCCTTGGTGCTTAGGGTTCATGGTGGTGTGACTTGGCAATCTTCCGCTATTTCCACGCATTTGGGCCACTTCTTCGGCTAATTAACCCCTTTGTTTTGACAAGGCCTCATGTGATTTGTCTCGCACTTCATTCTCTTTCCTTGTCTCCTTCAACATATTCAACATGGCGTCCATCTTCGCACTTAGATCATCACCGCCACCTTGATTATTCGTCGACCCGCTACTATTACCCCTTGGTTGTAGCCCGTTGAAAATTGTTATCCTGGTTTTGATATCCTTGGTTACCACCTCCATTGGTTGTAACTGTGTTGGTAACCCCCTTGGTTACCCCCTTGATGCGCTTGGTATGATGAACCACCTTGATTCCCACTTTGATTTCCTGGATGAAAGTTCGGGTTCATTTGATTTGAGGTGTTACTATACCTAAAGTTAGGATGGTTCCTCAAAACTGGGTGATTAGTGTTGAAATTCATATCGTATTGCTTCCGTTCTCCATACACTTTGTTCACCTCTTCATTAACTTGTGCCATGTTGACTTGGCACTTCTCGGTCTAATGACCAATGTCTCCACATTCTTCACACACTGCAAATTGAACCGCCCACACATCCTTTTTCTTCATACGGGCCAACTCACGTTCTAATGTGGCGATTCGATCCCTATCACCCGAATCAAGTCAGGAAGAGATCGGGAAACGGGATGATTTTTGGCTCAGTCTGCCATGATTGTTTAACAAAGTGCTATTACTTGCCGATTGCACGTACTTATGATCCTCGGTGTCTAACCCCGAACAAAACACTTCAACAATTCCCATCTAGGAATTAGATGATGGGGGCATTTTCTAACCAACTCTTTGAAGTGAGTAAGTGACTCTTGTAGCAACTCCCCGATAACTGTCGAAATGACTGAATCTCATCCCATGCAACATCGGTCTTTGCAATCGAATAGTATTCATCAAGGAACACTTGTTGCGTTCCCGCCCAAGTGTGAATACTATTTACAAGAAGGATGAGAAAACATTGTTTTGCCTTGTCTTTCAAGGAAGATTGGAATAACCGTAACTTCACCTCGTCTAATGCGAAATCATGGCCCCCAATAGTGCCACATATAGTGAAGAATTCCGCCAAATGAGTATATGGCTCATCATTCATCCTACCATTGAAGTCGGGTAGGTTATTGATGTAATTGGGTTTACAATCAAAAGCCCTTCTCCTTCGAGGCGTAGGAACAATGGGTGAGTCATTTTCGATGACCACTGGTCTAAATCGACCAGTTACACCTCATGGGGCTTGTTGATTCGATTGACATCGTGGACCATTAACCTCCTGATTCACCAACCAATTATTGCCCCTTCGATCACCACCTCTATCACCCCCTTGGTTACCGCTGCCACGAATTGCGGAATTCGGTTATAGTTGACATTATTATTGTTGTTATAATTACCATCATCCTGGTACCGTTGATTGTTGTTTCGTGGTTGATGGTTGTTTCCGTAGCCATCGTTTCGGCCATAATCGTACCCGTATCCTTCGTCATTCCCCACAAAATTGACATTTTGATAGCCAATATCTTCATACTCAAACCCCCGAGCATTGTAAAAATTCCCCACATTGTTATCACCCCATTCATCATCTTCAACCCGCTCGTTGTAATTCTCACCGTTGTCTAAGTATTCCGAATAAACACTCACATGTTCCGGTGATTGATAACCGGGAACGCTATACGGTGCATCATCATGACTTTTGTTTCTCAACTTATTGAGATCGAAAAAGGAGCTTCATTCATGGGAATGTTACGATTTTGGTTAACTCCACGGTTGGTGTTAAGATTTCGGTTGTTGAGGTTGGGTGGCAATGGGTATTATCGGTTTTAGGTTTTGAGGTGGAAGTTTGGGTGTACATTGGTTGTGATTGGGTTTTGATAATGAGCTTTGAAAGGTGGTGTTGGTGGTCTCGATCTATTACCACCCCCGGTTGGTTATGTTGGACGTTTTAGTTTTGGGGATGGTAATTTGGGTATTGGGATTGATGTTGGGTTTGGTTGTTTGGGTGATTGGAGTTTTGAGGATCCATTGGACTAGGCCTAACGGATGGTATGGATGGTGATTTGGTGTTGGTGGATTAGAGACAACGATTGCCTCTAACCGTTTGGTTAAGTTTCTTCTAACGACCGCTCGATCTCCGGTTCGAACACTAATGGTGAAGTCCTCCCGAGTTCCGTGTATGCATGCACTACATGTAACTGCACAAGTAACACACATGCGTAACACAAAAGCAGAAATGATATAAGAAAACAAACACTTAAACAGATAATCACGAAATCAATTTATATCCAAACGTAAAGCGCACGAACTCCCGGTAATGGTGCCAAAATTTGATCGGAGTGCCGTGCCCCAGTCAAAGATAATATTTATATGCCTAATTACCCTTAACAATGCGTTAGTGTAGTAAGGGGTTGAACCACGAAGAGTTTCGGTTGCGATGGATGCGATTGATTTTAACTAACGTGTCACTTTTATGAAGCTTGCTATGAATTGATTAATTTGGTTGTTTGAAAGAATGTCGGAATGTACGACGATTTCTTATTTTAATTACTAAACTATGAATACTTGAAAGCTTGCACGAGAAATTGATTAATGGATTAAAACAATATTTTAGAACAAGGTTCACACCCGGTTCGGTAATTGAAGACCTAAGGTTT
The DNA here is from genome assembly GCA_947069175.1 of Scalesia atractyloides. NCBI lineage: Eukaryota > Viridiplantae > Streptophyta > Magnoliopsida > Asterales > Asteraceae > Scalesia > Scalesia atractyloides. Next base: position 31,769,902 of record CAMTDV010000022.1, read on the forward strand.
CTACACATTTTAGATTTAACTCAATTGCATAAATGACTAACAAATTTAGTTTTGCTCAGCTTAGGTGCCAAGAGCTATCAACATCGTAAACGACAGATCGCAATGCACTTCGTTACCAAGAACATGTAAATCTAACCTAGACAAGGCATAATTGCACATAAACATTTCGCAAAGTCAAATTTAATCTTCACTCGACAATCATGAATACGATACAAATGCAAGACAATTATCTTAGGTTTCAAAATCAAACTACCATTATTCAAAAATCAAAACTCAAAACAATGTCAAACCTTAGAAACTTACAAAAACCTACATCGTGGTAAAACCCGAAGAGACTAGCTGCTCATGGTTAACGGAACATGATCAATAATTTAGAAGAGCTCGAACTTTGACATGTTGAATCTTCGAATATGATGGAGATGATGGTTAGGGTTTGGAATGAATGATGATGAACAATGGATTGATGGAATGATGGTGAAGATGATTAGGGTTAAGATGATAGACGATCAATTCGGATGATGATGATGGATGGATTGGAATCGAAGGTTGGGGTGTTCTTGGCTCCAAGATGGTGATTCCAACTCCAAAATTGCGAACTTCCTTAAAAATGGTCAAAACATTGATATATCTCGTCCCCAAACAACTAACAAACAAATTTCATGAAGTAGAACAAAAGAGGGTGTCGGCGACGATGCATAGTTTCTTGAAATTCTTCCGATGCTCAAAACCATTGCCTACGCATGAATTTGACCAACAAGCATATATAGAGCGGACCGGCGACGACCCCTCTAAATTTGGATTTTTGTTTTGTTCATTTTTGCTTCCCTCCCGAATAGCTCATTAAACTCTATTAGACCTGCAAAACACAATTCCAATTAAAAGTAGGCTATTCAAAACTAAAAGTTACGTAAAAAATCAACTTAAACATAAGAGAACACTGGTTTTCGACCACGCATCACACTGTGCTGATCTATGATTGGTTCATTGATTTACTTGACGGCTTGTCGTCCATCCATTATGTTTGTCATCTATCAATGTGCTCGTTATCAGGCTAATCCTAAACTTTCTCATCTTACTGCCGTTAAACAAATCTTTAGATACCTGAAGGGAGCTCCAAAACTTGGACTCTGGTATCCTAAAGATTCCAACTTTGATCTGCTTGCTTTTTCTAACAGTAACTTTGGAGGGACACACCAGGATATGAAGTATACATCGGTTGAATGCCAATACTTAGGAGACAGACTCATCTCATGACAATGCAAGAATGAACACATAGTGTCACTCTTGACTGCTGAAACAGAATATGTTGCAGCATCTACTTGCTGCCCCCAGGTATTTGGATGCAACACCAGCTTGTGGATTACGGTTTAACTTATCTAACCACTACTATTTATTGTGATAATGATGCCGCTATCCAAATCATTATAAATCCTATTTTTCACTCCAAAACCAGGCATATTGATATCAAAGTTCATTTTATTCGAGATTACTATGCCAGAGGATTGATTAAACTTGAACAAATCCATACTGATGCAAATACAACGGATCTTTTTACAAAACCTTTCAGCAACTCAAGATTCAAAGTGCTTGTAGATCTTTTAAAAATGATGCGTTTCACCGATTGAGCAAAAAAAACCCGTGGTTTTTATATTAGAATAACTAAATTTGAGCATAAAGTACTCTACTTTTGCAAAAATTTAGGGGGATAAATATTTGCTGGGAAATGAAATAAATATTCATGCTAAAGAATTTGATTAACACATGTAAGCTATCGAAGCTGAAAGACAAGAATTTACTGCGATGTGTTGATAGGCCTAGCGCTCAAAAAGCAAAAGGATACCAAGTGATATAAATATAATGAACTATACATCATGTGGGTAACATACCATTGGCGTATGGTTTCATGGTCTTAAATCATGCGTTGATAGATAGCCAACATCTGAGGTTTATGGTCTTTATACTGATAAGTCATCCGGGATATTAGGGTTGTCCTTCTATTGCATCTAGATTATATGCAGATCTAGGCACAGTCGGGATATCCTAAAAGAGCCATAAAAGGACCAAAAACCTTAAAAGGAAAAAAATCTCATAATGAGAGAATTCCGTGTGCTTTTAAAGCTAAATTTGTTCCTAAAAAGGTATGTGCCAAACCCTCGTCAGACATTTTATTGGTCACTCTTTTGTACGAATGTACTAAACTGTTTACCAATAAGTTTGATGTTGTAAAAACAAAAGGATAAACTCAGTATATTCACCCGCTACGATGAATTGTTGTGCTTACCTTGATCGCGGGGGTACGTCATGGTATGAGACATGCGGATGATTATAGTATAATTTTACCTTAATCGTATCACAAGGTTGTAAATTGAAGGTTGAGCGTTAGGCTTAAGAGGACAAATATATTGGCAATCGCATGGACCAGTCCAATTAGGCATGTGCTGAAAAGTGTTCCTTAATCGAATTCGAGAATGATTTGATCTCATAGCAATATTTTATTATTTAATTATTTTTTTGCTTGTATTCAAAAAGGGTTGCTCGGTTGGTTGGATCATTGATTTTGAAAAGCATATGTTTAAAAGGGTTACTGTTAAGAATGGGCTCACTGTTCCGAATAGGCCCGGTGATTTGGATAGGCCCACTATTTCAAAACACTGTTCCAAATTGGGCCAAGCCCACTATTTTCGAATAAGCCCGATTCAAAAAGTTTATAAAGGCCAATTCGAGTCATTTGAGTCATGTTTTGAACAAATTTGAGCTTTTCGGATTCTCTTGACTACTATTTCGAATTACAAGGTCTGCAGGTTCCTTATGCTTTTCGGATGGACGTCGAATCATCAACATGCACTTCAGAAGGGTTTCGAATCATAGATATACATTTCGGATGGGTTTCGGATAAACAACATGCATTTCGGATAATCATCATGACTATCCGAAATCTGACAAGATTCTATCCGAAATGTCAGATCGTTTCGATAACTGACAAGCGGTCCATCCGAATTGTCTTTTGACCCTTTGACCATCCGACATACTATTGGCCCTTGACCCTTTCGAATTACCTTTGATCTTTCGAATTCTTTTGACCCTTTTGACCTGTTTGACCCCTTGACCTTTTTCAATCTAACATGTTGATTAGTTGACCTGTTGAATTACGTTGACGGGTTGACTTGCTAACTAATTTAATCTAGTTTTTACGATAACACTTAACTTGGTTAGTTTTGTGCAGAAAATGGCTCAGAAAATAGTTGAACAATGCAGACTGGAAGTGGAAACCTTTTATAATTAGGCTGGATATCTCTCGGGTCCACCCGTAGAGCATTACAATAGTTTTCACTCAATGATCATCAGTTTGAATTCCTGTAAAATCACTCAAGCGCTGAAGACCAATCCAGTAATATGCCAAGACACAATCCAAGACTTCTTGTTGTCTACCAAAGTTAAACAAAGTGGAGGAGATGGTGCAGGATCGATCGAAGCTAAAGTGCAAGGAAAGGATATCATTATTACAGAAGCCATAGTTCGAGACGTTCTAAAGTTTAAAGATCAACCAAATAATCCAACGATTCTTGATCGAGACAGAGTGATAAAGGCACTAAGGAGAATAATCTACGAAGGAGAATATCCTACGGTTTTGAAGAAGCTTCTTATTGGAGATTGTTAGTGCATGTCTTTCTATTGTGCATCTCTAAGAACAAAGCTGGTTTGGATCAGCTGAATCAAACCCAGACATCTTCATTGGTTGCATTGGTCAACAACTTGGATTACAACTTCCCTGCCTTCATTTTCGACAACATGAAGAAGATGTTAGAATCCAAAGAAGAAAATCTTCATGCTCTATCCTTGATTTTTGCAAATGATTCTCGATGACAAATATCCAGTCTCGTCAAAAGTACAAACTTTCTGAATTTGAAGCCTATGGGTCCAGGTTGCTTTGACACTATGAGATAAAGTAGAGATACAGCGAAGAGACACAAATTTCTGGGAACGTATGCATTTGAGAAACATGGCAAGTTTGGACCGGTCGGGGGTCAAGTGTCAGCTCCAGTACCGTTAAATGCCACAGTGGCTGAAGAGTACGATGTGCAAATTGTAGGAGTTGGAGAGAAGCCAGTGATTGAAACTGAAGATTTAGTGACTGATGACAAAGACGCTGATGTTGAGTTGGAAAAATGGTATCTGAGAAAGCTGAGGCATTTGTTAGAGACTTACCTTGATGTCTACTGAGAATCTTCAAGCATTAATTTCATCGTTAAAGGATATTCTAGGGAACCCTCCTCCTGAAATTCTCCTAATCAAGAAGAACGTACTCAAGATGACACAGCTGAAGATGCTGAACAAGAATCACACAAGAGACAAAGAACAGAACCAGAAAAAAAATAACTGCTGATCCTAAACAAATAAGCCCACATCTTGAGCCTGAGCCCATTATGTGAGCTGAATCAGAAGTGACTACTGCAGTTCAGGATACAGACATTCTAGACTTCACGAACTTCGATATACTGGAAACAACTGCTAGATCGCAACCAGAAAGCTCTAGCGACATTCGATTTGATGCTGGTAGTTCCAGTGGCGGTTTGTCAGAGCATGATAAAGCGGCGATGTGAGTTGCTGCTGAAAATATGAAGTTTGTCAAGCAATCTGATAGTGATGATGATGAGGATGTGGATAGTAGGAAGCTGAAAGAAGAGTAATTGTGTTAGAATAAGATTCTGCTTTAAAGGATGCTCAGATTGCTTCACTGCAAGTTCAAGTATCTAATAAAGATCAAACAATCGATCAGCTACAAGGCGACGTGACTCTTTTGATGTATGTAGTGTTTGACTTGAAGGCAAAGTTAGAAAAGAAGTTCGGTGGTGAGTTTGCTGATAAGGATGATGATCCAATGAACGTTGCTCAACATGAACGAACTTCTAAAGAGAAAACAATTACTGATGCTGAACGTGAACTTGGTCTAAACGCATGTCTAGCAGCTGAAAAAAAAGAAGAAGAGGAAGTTACCACCGAAGAATCCAAGCAGCAAACAAATGCTTATCATGAAAAACCAAGATGTGAATCCTCTTGATGAAAACTTCCAGCTTAAGGATCCAACAAAAACCTTTGATCACTATGTAATGGAATTGGGTGCGAGTCATTATAACAAAGTCGAAAATAGATCTGGCATTGCAAGTTAGAGGTATGATCACAATAAGAAGATGTGGCTGATAATCAGAGAAAGTGGACACATAGAATATTACGCTTAGGAGTCTCAGTTCGAATAATGGACCAAGATTGACTTGAAGAATCTGTTACGATTCCTTACCATGACGCTGGTCCAAATCAGCATGGTCCAGGATGGGCATTTCATTCTAGACTTGAACAAGAAGTGAAAAACAACTTTCCAATGATGAAATGTGCTAAGTTATATGTCAAGAAGAACCCGTGACCCACATACTCATAAAACGATGAAAACAGTGATTTGGCCACAAACAGTTAAAGAGAAGTTATTCTTGTTGCTCCCAAATTCTTAAAGGGGTGCTAAAGAACTTCCAATTTTGGGCATACGATCCGAAGATGTGTGAGGCGGTGATTGTTACAAAAGAGTATGCATATCATTTAGCTGACACGTTGGATCTAATAAGCTTTCATGAGGAATATATTCTCGTCTTGGGCAAGAACCAGATTCGCACAAATGAAAAGTATGAGATATGTGCAAAATCCTGGATGAGCGTAGTGGCAAATGTGATCGGAAGCAATGTTATTTGTTGATGCTTCTGCTCTTTTTGGCGGACCGTCAAGCTGATGCAGCACTAATGTTATAAACCTAGCAGAAGATTGTTAGACCCTTAAGGTTTATACATATCTATTATGTTAGTGGTGGGCTAGTTTGTTTGTTGTGGAAGTAGGCTTGTATTAGAATGGTCTTAGGGGGTAATGGGCTTAGAGTTTAGGGGGAGTGGTAGACTAAACCCTCCCTATAAATAGTTAATGATGTTTAGGGTTTTGGTGTTCTTTGGTTTTGGCCATTAACTTGTATTAGACAATAATTTGTACGCAAGTTAATCATTTGAATCAATTCTATTTCATCTTTATTTCTTTTGCTTGAATCAAGTTTGATTGTGTGATTCCGCCACCAATCAAACTTTGTTCGATATTGTTGTGACCTAGTTTTGGGATTTATAGCATCCTTAATTATGTTTAAGCTAACAATTTTACCCTTCCTAAAAATATACTTGACAATTTTAGTCCAACTACTTTGAAAATGACTAGATAGTCCTTGTGGTTTGGTGAAATTTCACCTATAGTCACCGTCTTTCTGAAATTACAACAATAGTCCACAACTTTCTGAATTACAACGATAGTCCGAAATTTTGTGAAATTACAGCTATAGTCCCTAACTTTTGCGTACCCATTTCTTGGATAGTCCCTAATGTGGATGGGGGTTACTTTTCTCGGTTAAGTGGGTGTGAAATAACCAAAATTCCCTTGCTAGAAGAAAAAACAATTAGAAAGATTTGTAAAAAATTATTATAATATATAGTATGCGCCCCACCTCAACCCTCCCTTTCTCTCTCATGTTTCTCCTTTGTGCTGGCAACACCCAAACCATCCCTTTCTCTCCCCCTGTTTATCCTCTCTACCGATAACTATCTTCAACTTTCTAGCAAAAACAAAATAGTAAATGGACCTGATAAAAACCATTAGGGATGATGATGGCACTCGTTCAATACCGAACCGGTAACGAAAGTACCGATACTGAAAAATAGGGATAATCGGAACCTGTACCGGTACCGAATATACCAGTCTGGTACCGGTAATTAATGGTGTTTTACCCGTAGATAGTGATACCGTACTAGTACCGAAAAATGGGGAAAATGGGTACTTGTACTGAATATACCCGGTACGATTCGGTACCAGTACCCAAAACTAAATGATCATCCCTAAGAACCATTATTAAGCATGGTCTGATCATTTATAGATGAACTCCGGTCCTTAAATTCTTAATTATTGAATTCCAAAATCCAACAATTCATCAAATCACACCAATTTCATCCAATTTCTACTCAAATTCAACTTGGTTAATGGATCGGAAAGGAACAGAGAATTTGCCATACACACGGAAGTGGAGAGGCAGTTCTAGAAACACTGGTTCCCATCTCCGACAAGGTCACCAGCGCATCCGCAGTTAAGTGGACATAGAACGTTGTCGCGAAAATTGTGGCGTAGCGTTTGACACAAGTTATTGCTTCTTAGACTACTTGTGATGATAATGACTACCTAGGGTTCTGGTTTGCTAATTCGACGTCATTTGGGAGTAAGAGTAACATTACGGTAGCGATGGCGGTAGTGCGTTGTCTGGTTTAGCATTGGAGGTGCAAAATCCCTACTCATTTAATGGTAACATACAGTAAGTCAACGTAATTCTAGTTGTTCTAGTTTGACCTGATAGGTTTGTGGTAGAGGTTTAGGATTGTTTGTTTTGTTCATTAGATCACTTTGTTGAGAGTTTAGATGATAGGTAGTTGCTGTCTAGATTTGTAATTATACATTGTTTGATTAAGCTATGTGGCTCACCATTTGTGCTGGCTTAAGGGTTGAGTTTATGGCGCATGGCTCGGCCATCATTTGTGGTGGTGTAGTCTCACAGATGCAAAGCAAGTCGATGAAAATTATCATAGGACATTATATCATGTTGAAGGATTACTATCAGGTGAACAAAGCTCAAGAACAAGTGGAGAAGAAGGGTGATGGGGTACACATGATTGTATATGTTTTTTAAACCAAGGGTAGTTTGGTCATTTCACACCCACTTAACACTAATAAATAACCCCCCATCCACGTTAGGGACGATTCAAGAAATGAGTATGCAAAAGTTGGGGCTATAGGTGATATTTCAGCAAACCACGAGGAATATCCGAGTATTTTTCTCCCAACTATTAGTATATTTTAACATCCAAGTTTATCTGTATGTAACGCTAACCACCCACTTAATCACTACAAGGGAGGCTAAGATGGACAAAACATAATAGTAAATATGTAAATAAAAGGATTGTATCTATTAAAAATACACAGCAAGATTAAACATATTTATTATCAATTCCAACAACAAAATTCAAAAGCAAATTCAACAACTAAATAACTCCATCATCTTCATAGTCATATCATAATAAACAAAATGAATTTATCAAACCCACTACAGCAAACCCTTAAATAACTACATAATTCCTCCAATCATTCCATGATACATTCGAGCTTTTTGATCTATGAAGAACCCAATAATAAGAGCTTTCCTTAATTTCCTCCACCGGCCTTTAGATTGATTAGGCTCTATTATTAAAGATTTTATCATTTCGTGTTTGCCATATACTCCACATTGTTAAAAGAAAGACCCCTTAATCTGTAACTAGTGTTGGTTTTCTTAATTTATTCTTACGCACCATAGAAGAACTTTGTTTTCGAGCTTTTTAATTTCATTGCATGACGAGCCTGCACACACTTCCGCTTGAAAGATTGACCGACATCCAAGGGTCCGGTCAAAGATAAAGAGAAAAGTGTTCCTAATTACCTCAAAACTAGCTAGCAAGTTTGGCAAGAAGGGTGTTGGATCCATGAAGAGTTTCTGGTTGGTGTTTTAAGTTAATTTGATTATGAAGCTTGTTATGTTTAATTTATCTTTTGAAATGGTTGATCGTAAATGAAAGTTAACATCCAACAAATGATGGTCAATTGGTAAACGTATCAATTAACAAATTGTACTAAAACAAAAATTATTAAATGCACTTTTTTATTTGATTTAAAGAAAGATATGGAAAAGAATCACACCTGAGTTCAACATCATAAACAGCCTAGGTTCAATTACACAATTAGGTTTGGAATTTAAGTGAGAAATTGGTATTAACAGGGTTGAATCTCAAGAATTAGGCATTAACAATCATCAACATCACTCAATGGACAAATGTATGCTTTATCAATCAAGAAGATTAACAAACCCTAAATTGAATTGAATTTTAATTAGTATAATTAATTTCACAATGTCAATGATGCACGAAATCTTAACAACTATGAATACATGTTGGGTTGTATAAGATCTGTTAATGAAGAAAGCCAACCCAAAGGATCCATTAAGATATAGTTAACAAGTCCAACAGTTTCTCTCCCCTTGAAGCCTTCTCAAGACAGCTGTCCCACCTCCCACTGCATCAAACTACTACCTTTAAAGATGGAAGAGCAAGTGTTGATTGTCAAAGTACTGGTCAATAAGTCAACAATATAGGTCAACCAAAGCTAAAGGCTGAAGACTCAAAGACCAGTCAACAAGTTAAAGACATGAGTTCTTGATTTCCAGACTTGTTGGTTCTTAACCAGTAGTTTTGAGAAATCAAGTTGTTCTCTCTGATTCACAAAAGAAGCAATAGTTCCATGCAACAATGTAACTATCCAGGAGTTTCATAATACTGGCAGTTACACCATTTAATGAAGCTGTTGAAGGTCGCTTTCAAAAAGATGTCACCAGCAGTTCACACCTCCTATATATACTTTTGTTTGTTCTTTGCAATTCTTTAACATTTAGAGCGTAGAGCTTAAAACTAAGTGAGAGTGTGTTTACCTTGTGAGGGGGGGGGGGTACTGTGTACCTTTGTGAATATATTACATCATTTGAATTCATTATGATACATTGCAATCATTCCCAAATCCAATTGTAATCGTTTGATGTGATTATTTATTACTGTTTGGTTGCATTTTCAATTTGATTAACTATTTTATAAGAAAAACACACACTACACACATGCTCAGATCCAACAAGACAAGACATTATTAACATAATCAAAACAATCATTCCAATACACAATTGCAAAATTAAACTATCCACAAACCATTTAGTGTAATAAGAACCCTAGAAAGCTTACAACATCTACTTAGCTGCACATTATGGCAGAAACTTGAATTGTAGAAGAATTCATCTTGAAACTAAGGCACATATTTTAAATGATGAAAATAGATGATGATATGGATGTTTAAGAGGATGAAAGATGATTAGAAAAGGCTCCAAGAACCTCCTTTTAACTCGCAATTTGAATCATGCTCAAATCAAGTCATCAAACCCTAATTGAATAGCACAAAGCTGAAAATTCGTGCATTGAAACAAACAATGTCGTCGGCAACAGGGGTTAAGGTTATCGGCGATGCTTAATGGTGTCTGACGCTAGGCCGCTTTGTCTACAGCCTGGCCGACGGCCAATATGGCGACGGCGACGAGCTTGACCATCGTCGCCAACATAGGTAGAAATCCACTTTCTCTGTTTCTTCGTTTCAAGTCCTATTAGCTCCATTCCAAAGCTTCGTTTAAGCTTCCAAAATGCACCTTAAGCCTATCAAAGCCTGAAAACACAAAACTTATCAAAGCAGTGCATTTAAGAACTCAAGTTCACATAATTTAGCGAATTTAAACCTCAAAAGCTAAGGACTTTCAACCACCTATCAAAGATACTCTCCACAGACACTCTATAGCTTTAGAACCACAAAATCCAATAAGAAATATTATACTAGAAGTTCTTTATTTGACTTGGTCAATGACAATCAACAGAACATGCAAAGTTGAAGGTTGAACAACTTCTCTAACTTTTACAGGCTCATAGTTTTTTTGACATATTTAAGGATTATATTGTGGTCTTCTTATTCCTTCTTTAATGAAGAAGTTGATTAACCTATTTTCTAGTACTTATCGAAGAGTGATCGTCAATCATGGCACGACTCATTTGCTCTATAATCCTTGAAGCCACATTAATGTCTCTCACTGTTTCAATCCTCTACAATCCTTAAAGGCGAGATGAACAAACCTGAATGTCAGGTACGACCTACGATACACTCCCTAAAAATCGAAACTGAATGAGAAAAGAAAAGGACATTCATCAACTAAAACCCTACAAATGGAAGGCAAGAAATATCATTACCTAATGTCGACGATAACCTTTAAACTAAGCAAGAACATTGAACAGAGAATGGTATTACATATTTCCCTCAATCATATTATAATCAGAAGCAACTAACATCTTATCATACTACACAACCTCATCCACATAAATCAACCACAACAATCATTTTTTTCACTAGAGATCCAAATTTAAATCCCTAGTCCAGCACAAATCTCATCTCCTGACTTCAAATCCACACATCCACACAAAACAAACAAATTGTATATACACAAATCTATAAATCAAAGTGATCTACCAATCAAACAAATTGACCATAACATTGACGCACACCTATCATCTTCATTCCCTTTGCTCCTTCAACCCCACATCAATGGCGATAATAACCGAAGAACCGGACACACCAAACTCAAACAATCTTCACTATCCCAAAACCAGATATAAACGCCTTTACTTTTTAGTTCTACTTCACCATCTCAGTCTTAATTATAACCCTAATATTCGTCACAATCTCAAGACTTTTCATCCACCAAGACCCCAAACATAATAGAGAAACATCACAAGTACCTTACCAATAGTATTCACCATTGAACAGTTCACCAGATTATCTCCTTGCAAACATTTGCGTTATCCTGAGCAATGAAACGGTGAAAAATTATCAATGTAACAATAAGAACACAGAAGCACTAAGAAAACCATACCTATCATTTAAAGGATTTCCTTATGAATGACGATGGAATTGAATGAGTCTGCATCGCCATCGCCATCACCACTATCGCCTCAGCCTACCAACACCCTCGTCATTGGTACCCCAGTTTACCATTGACATCACTATCGTCATCTCCATCTAAGGCCGCCATCGATATCGCCATCTCTCTATTTCTTTGAATACACATTATTGAGGCAAGGAAGAAGACAGAAAATGGACCATCCGGCGATTCACCCATGTCCATCTTGTCAGTTTAGAAGTCAACCCATTGTGGATCTTTCTCTCCCTCACTCTCATGATGTCGCATAGAAGGAACTTGAAGAAAGAGTGTGGCATATAAGAAACCGGCAGAATGAATTTTCATATCTCTCATGCCATTCTCGATATGTACGCAAAACACCCACACAACAATAAACACACACATGGGGTATTCGTGGGTTAAGAAAAAGAACTACGTATTAATTTGTTGAAGATACCTCATTGGTTAAATAATGAATAACTATTCTTTTAGTTGATATATAAAGTATGGAATATAAAATATAGACGTAAGAAAGTAATGGATTTCACTTCTTTAATATCTTTGTACTTTTAATAATATTTGTTATATTAAGTATTATATAAAAAATAGTCATTTACTCTTTGAACAAAAAAATCCAAATCATTTGAACGATACATTTTTAGAAGTTGTCAAAGGTTTGTAATGATTTTAACCCATTTCTATGTAATATTATTAATCATAATTGTTAATGATAAAATATCGATATCATTATCTTGGTTATTTAATTAAAAATATTGTTGTTTATATTATGTCAATTTATTGAATATTCTAATATAGTTCTAGAAAAATGGTGTGTATGTTTAAAAATATGGTTAGGAAAAATATCCTAAACACAATAATATCTATTAAAATCACAAACTTAATCCATTTTAGAAATATTTATATCTTAGTATGGACTTCAATTTTTTTTATCTACATCGTCATATAATGCTTGAAACTATTTCAAGCAACAACTATATATTTACACGTGGTTCAAACCTTATAATAATGTATTAAATAAAGTAGATACTTGATAAGTATAGATAAGTATATATATAACGTAATTTAACAAATTGTATGTTCGAATGAAATATATTACCGTATAAAAAATAGGGGCGGGTTAATTGTATGTTCGAATGAAATATATCAGTATATAAAAAAAGGGTGAGTTAACATCAAAAGCGTTGTTAACGTAACGTTCAAAGGACCATTGCAAAATTACGCAAGCACAAAATTCAAAATTGCTCATGGCTTTGAATATAGGTGAGGAAATTCAAAAATTAGGCATGGCTTCATAATCACGCATGATTGAACAAATACGCATGTGTTAATACACACAATAGTTATGCACGTTAATGCTTTGCATGTTAAAAATATATGTATTTAAACATTTCTATAGAAAATAAATACGCAATTGAAATATAATATTTTTACCTAAAATAACTATTTTAGTGATTCTTTTCATATATTGAATAAATTAAAAAACTGTGGGAGGGGGAACTAGTCATTTAGTTACACGGTTTGTTTGGAATTCAAGGTCGCGGAATTGTTTGGATTTTAGTGTTGACTCCGCGGTGAAAAACTAGGTGGTAAACCTTTCTACTCTCCTACTCCATACTACCTACAAAATACCATTAACTATTATTATTTTTATTTTTTAAGCTTTGAATCCGTAATTGAATTTCCGACAAAATTAAAAACTACAACATATCTAATACATATAATTTTTGTGTTTGCGGTAGTAGAGCTTGAACAAAAATTTAATAGGGACCAAACTTTTAAAAATCAAACTGGTGGGCCAGATAGTTAAAAATCCAATATTTTTAATACAAAATATTTTTTCCAAAACTTTTCGGCAAAATTTTGGCAATACGAGCGAAAAACCAACCGGGCCGAAGCACCCCCAACCCAAAGAAGCTCCGCCAGTGTGTGTTTGGACTTGGTTTAAAAGTATATTGATTTAGTTTAAAAAATCCCAGTCAATTTTGACCTAGCTAAAAAGGTCATGTTAGTGTCAACAGACAAGGATGATTATAAAATCGGTATCAAATATACTTCTTTTTTTTAAATGATTCTTGCTTGTGTCACATGAGTACATGTGTTGAGTTTGTATAAAATATTTTGGTTTGTGTTAGTTTTGACCTGTCAACTTGTGAAAACGGCCCGTTTAACAAACATGATTTTAAATAGCAACTTCTTAGGCTTCTCATGGTGATTTAATTTTTAAAATTATATGTAAAATACAAAAAAATGAAGTTAAGTCATTATATATATATATATATTTGTGTGGTTTGTTGTAAAAAAAATGTGTTTTATGGGAAACGTAGGAAGAAATCTAAATCCTTGGATCTAGAGTCTAATGGTTGACATCATAATGTCAAAATTGTAAATAGCGTTTACCATTAAACTAATTAATTTTCTAAATTAAGGGTATAAAGATAAATTTAAGATGTTTTAAATTTAGAAACTCGCATGCAATGCACATTCAAGTTCCCCCGTCTTTTTTAAACTGTCAATAACTTTTTTTTACCTAACTTTTTTTTTAAAAATAGTACAAGTGTTTACTATTAAACTAATTAATTTCTAAATTAAGGGTATAAAGGTAAATTTAACATGTTTTAAATTTAGAAACTCACATACAATGCACATTAAAGTTCCCCCCATCTTTTTTAAACGTCAATAACTTTTTATACGTAACTTTTTGTTTTTAAATATTACACCATAATAACAAGAATTTTTTATCTTTAATATGAGTACTATATTGTTATACGTATATAGAGAAAAAAATACGTTATGATCGAATGTTTTTAGTCAATGGTGTTTTATCCATGTTCATACAATGATGTTTTAATTGTTTGTAATTCAAAACGTGTTGTTTAAAACATCTGGAAACATTCTATTGTAATTCAAGTCATGGTGTTTAACATCTGGAATGATTGTATTGAAATTCAAGTAATTGTGTTTTAAGATCTTAAATAGCAATACAATCATCCACAGATGGTGTTCAAACACCTTGACTTGAATAGCAAAACAATCATTCTAGATGTTAAAACACCATTACTGTATTACGATTCAAGTCGTGGTGTTTTTTAAATCTGTATAGTGTTTTATACCTGAAAAATAACTACTAAAACGATTACATTAATTCAACAAAAATTTATCTCCTAAAACAACCCCTAAAGCGGTTACAATCTATCTTATAATTAAAATGGGTTTTTGAAGTTATCACCTTATTTCCCTTAATCCATAAAATTGAATATTGTCACGTGTTGTCTTCATAATATTTCTCACAAACTTCACTCATTTAACAGGAACCTGAATATATATATATATGAATATATATATAGTGAGGTTCACTGATGAATATAAAAAAGTGGTGAATGAGGAAATAGTGTATTTAACATGTTAAATATATCTTAAAAAAACAATTTAAAATGTGAAGAATTATTTTTTTCAAAAAAATTCAGAGCTTTTGTATATAAAGATGTGTAGAAACTATTCAATAAAAAATCATTTTTGTAAATTCGTTTTACCTTTTTTACTCTTTTTTAAGAAGTCTTTATTATTTTTTAGTTTTTGAATTTTTTATTAAAAAAACTTCTACATGTATTTATATGTAGAAGCTCTGAATTTTCTTTTTAGAAAAAATGTTTTATAACATGTTATATTGAATTTTAAACATTGTAAATGTAGATATGGGATTGAAAGTGAAAAATATTCCATTTAAAATCATGTTTGGTTGGTTAAAGAAACTTGGAATTAATTCCTTCAAATCCACCAACATAAGGAATTAAAAAATCCTTCACCTTGGTGATGGAATTCTCCACATTCCAATGGAATGTTTGTACATTACAAAAAACACCCTCACCCACCATTTCATCTAAAAATTATCCTCTCAAATTTCACTCCACCATTCCCTTCACCTTGTCACTACTGATCCTTTAGCTTCCTAAGGAATCGACGAACACAACCGAAGTCACTAAAATCACATTCTCTTAAACATAACTGGTTTAAGTTATTTAAGGTATCATTCTCCAATTATATCCTCCAATTATGGAACACGCTAAAAAAATGCTTCCATAAAACCTCTATAGAATATGATAGTGACAAACATGGGAAGAAATTTAAGTTGTCAAACTAGAAAAAAATAGCTAAATCAAAAACCCAAAAGATTTTTTTTAAAAAAAGGAAACCTCGAATAATCACTTTGCTTTAAGCCCCTAAAATGGTTGAGCCTGCTTTAGGTAGAGACAGCTGATAGGAGAAACTATCCTCTCACAACTACAAAAAGTGTGATTGGCTCCCATGTGTTTCCCGAAAAAAGAGGTGGAGACCTCTTAGGGTGGACAAGCCACATGGAGTTTGGCTAGCAAGTAACCTTACTCGCTCAGGTCATGCCGCTGCCAGTCTTACGGCTAGTGTCGGTGGGTAGGGGTGGGTCTTTGTGGTTGTCGTTGAGTTGTTGTTTGTTGTTGTTTTCCAAAAAGAAAATAAGACCGTTCAACGGTCAAATTGTTAATTTATAATTTTTTTTGTTTGCTTTCCCTTCTTTAAACACTATAAACATTGTGAGTCCATTTTATTCTAAGTGTTGAAAAGAAAACTTTAAGAAGAACATAAGCAGCTGGGGAATGATTAATAATAGAATGAATCATCTAAGCTTAGTAATCAAGCGTCTGAAGTCCTGAAGCATACAACCAGTGTAGAATAACTTCAGATGAGGTATAGTAGAAGTGATATCAGACAGTTAAACAAAAGATTAGACAACTGGAGCTTATCATCAGACGTTTGATAATGACTTCAAACAACCAAGGAAATTATCAAACAAAGAAGAGAAGCTTCAAAAGAATTTAATAATTATCTGAAGACATCAGCTACTGCAATAAGGTTAAAGCCATCAATCAGAATATGAGATTATTGAAGTAAAACCAATCATACACTTAGAGCTTCGCTGATGGAAGACTCTAAGCGAGAGCCTTGTACAAGCTAAAGAAGTCAACGCAAGTGGACAACATGTGCTCAAACTTCAAAGGAGTAAAGTGCAGGTTGACAATTGGGGTAAATAAACCGTTTGTTTATTTATCCCACATGCTTAAAACTTTATCCTATAAATAACAATACCAGCGAAGGTAGAAGGCAATTGATTTGAATAGAGCATTCAATAAATTAGAAAATATTTTCTCTCATCCATAAAAAACACGGAACTTAGTGTTCCACCTTGGTAGAATTTTTATATGTTTTAATTAGCAAACATATTTATTATTCATTGTTGTAAATCCTTTACAAACTCAATAACAACATAACAATTCTATATCTCCAAGATTGTCATGTATTGATTTCAACTTCCGCATAAAACTAATCGACTAAAATATCATTTTGTTGAAATCATTAATTGCTTTATGTTTGATCTATTGAACCCTATAAATGAACAGATGATTGAAAAGCCAAAATAGTCTCTAACATCTGATCCTTAATAATAATACTCATAAGGTCTGCTACTCTAAACTATGCTCTCACTTAAAGACTGTTCACAAGATCTGTTAAGATACAAAGCTCTGCTGGAAGCTAAAGTCTGCTAGAGAGAAATTCTGATGAAGTTTCAGGCTGTTGATGCAAAGGTCTGCTGAAGATCAACAAAGGATACTTTAGGAGTTGTTGACTAAAAAAATTTTTATTGTATTTTAATGTTACATTGTTTTGGTCTAGCAGTGTTCAGAGTTTGTTTAGTTGTTAAATGTCACTTTCATAGTGACGTCAGTCAAAGATGCTTAGTGGTTTTTAATGTACTATAAATAGAACAGTGCCTGTACTGTTCTATCCATCACTTCTTCTACACATTATGTACGGACAAATTAGAGTGATTTTAGGCTGAGGGGGAGTTTGTAATTTGCGTGCATACGTGATTAATATTACAAAGCATGTCAATGAAAACAATCTTTCTATTATTGTGATTTCAAAGTTTTACACATTTCTGTTGCACTGTTTCATTGATTATTATCTTCTTACATTAATTTCATCTAATATAATCACATCAATATCAAACTCAGATCCTAACAATTGGTATAAGAGCGTGGTCGTTCAAATTTGATTTAACCATCAATTTGATATAAACTGGTCAGCTCCCACTGCTAATATGTTTGTTCCTTTGTATTGAAAACAGAATAAAAGTTTATTCACGTTCAAAGTTTTTAAACAAAACCTGTTTGTAAACAATCAGAATGTCTCAAAATCCACTAGATCCACGAAGCACTTGCTCCATGTACAAACCTCCGATACTTGTTAGATTAGAGTACAATATCTTGCAATGTCGGATAGGTCACATACTTGCACAAGAGAACACGGGTTGCGGGAAATCGGTAATCTTCGAACCACATGTTCTGATGGTACCAAGTGTCGAAGACCCAAAAGTTCAAGTTCCAAAGAGTCCTGAATATTACTCCGAGCAAGATTTTTAGAAAACTGAGCTAGATGCAAAGGCATTTAGTACCGTGGCAACTACTTTGCTAATGATATATCCATGCTGCCCTGTTGCACTACAACAGTGCATAGGAGTTATGGGATGCTCTGAAAGAACAATTTGGTGGCACTAAAGAGGTTATTGAAAATAACAGAGAAGTTTTGAACTAATAGTATGAAACATTTTGTCATGTGAAAGGAGAATCATTAAGTTTAGTTGTCTCATTAGTGAGTTAAAACTTGTAAAAGTCGAATATCCAAATTAAAATTTGAATAGTTGATTTCTAAGATCTCTACCAAAAAAATGGGATACTAACTAGAACCTTTGTTGGGGTTCAAAGAGATGAGTTTGACTCAGCTTCATGCTAGGCTTCTCACTTATGAGTGGTAGCTTAACCAGAAAACAAGCTACAAGAATCAGGAAAAGTGGATGATGATTATTCTTTTGGTAGTACATCACTTTTTGGCCAAGAAGAAACCTCTAGTAGTAGCAAGGAACAGAGTTATGATCATTTTTATTACATAACATCTGGTGGGAATTTCAACTCTGATTCTTGCTCACCAACTTTGCTTTTGCAGCAAATGGGGAAAACCAAGTTTTGACAACTTATCCTTTGAACTTAATGATCTTCAACATTTTGATCCAACTGATTTAGAAGAAATGGACATATTACACAACTGGAATTGCTGAGTGTTAGGACCAGCAAGTTCTATAAAAAAACTGGTAGAAAATTCCCAGGGTTGCATGGAGGGTTAAAAGTTGGGTTGGATAAGTCAAAGATTAAATACTACAAGTGTAACAGGTTAGCTCATTTTGCTAGGGAGTGTAGGAGTCAAACATATGGTCAAATTATCACCCAAGTCCTAGGCCTCAAAACACACAAAACAATGTCCATTATTCCCAATATACCCCTACTCCTCATGTGCAAACCACTGCTCATTTTTCACACCCTGTAACCATTGTTCTAGTTCAATATGTCTAAACCACTGCTCAGATACAGTATGTTTAAGCCCAAAGTCCTCAGGTTCGAGTACAACCTGCACCACAAGTTACACAAACCTCTGCTTCTGTAGAGACCAGTCAACAGAGCTTTTTTACACAAGGTTTTGTTGATTAGTGTAACTAACCTGAGGAATTGACTGATAAAAATTTTGCTCTAGTTGCTAATACTGAAAAGAAACATGATGATTTTTGTTTCATGGCACTAGACACAATACTTAAAGGGGATGAGTATGAGGAGGTAGTATTAAATTCTAATTATGTTTATGGAAAATGTTGTGGTAGATGTTTCAGAAGAGAAAGTTAGTGAAAAATCTGAGATCTCAATGTCAGACCCATGGGAAACCAATGTTTTTGAAGGAGAATGTGACTGTGCCATGATGGCTGCTGCTAGCGTATCATCTTAGGTCCTTAAAGACCTATGTTCAGAAAAATGTATTATTGCTTTTGCTAACATAAAAGAGGTAAATGAAAACCTTAGAAACCAACTTTTAGATGATGAAATTCAGTTTGAAAAACTTGCAAAATAGTTAAAATCTAAACTGTTTGAAAAAGAATCTGAAATCAGTAGCCTCAAACATGAGTCTAGCATAACCAAGGATCAACTCCAAACTATGACAAAAAAATATCAAAGTTGTAAAAAGGAGCTTGAATCTACCCAAATTACTTGTGAAAAGTGGGTAGAATCCTGCAAAGATTATGAGCTCGTGTTAGAATCACAAATCAAAAGCAATGTAAAATTTGGTATAGGTTTTCGAAAACATGACAAAGTTTCTCAAAACACGATTGTAAATGATTATGAGTTGGTTAAAATTATTCCAATAAACTTGGCTAGTCAAGGAATTAAAGTCACTGAAACAAATGGTAAGAAAATTGTTTTAGAAAGGCCAGCAGGATCCTTAACTTTTGAGGAAATTGAAAAATATCAATTCTAGCCTACCTAGTCAGATGAGTGTGACATTCTTGACAACTTTAAGCCAATGGATTTTTCAACCATTGAAGGTGTAAAGGCACCTCAAGTCAAGATCATTCCCTTAAAAGATCTTCCAGCAAATGTGCAGATGTTAGAACATCTGCTGACAAAAAGATAGAAAAAGGGAAGAAAAGAAAGAAAATATCAAACTTATTTTGTGGATTTTTGTGAAAAAAAGAATCATGTCACTAAAAATTGTATTCTTCTAAAAGCTTATGATATAAACAAAACAAGTTTGATCATTGATTCACCAATTTGCACCATTTGTGGCAGATCAAACCACAAAACTCAAGAGTGTGTTTATGTCAAAAATTTTGATGTCAAAGGAAATGAATATAAATCTAAAACACTTGGGAGTTCAAGAAATGAAAAGACCAAGCAGACTTGTATCCCTGTCCAAACATCAGTTTCCAAACAATTGAATATAACCTCTGCTCCAGAAAGGTTCAGGTAACAAATGCACCACCAGCTAATAAATTTCCAAGAGGATATGGCCAACCTGCTTACAGGAGTGTACCACTTGGTTATGAGGTCTACAAAAGACCATGTAAACCAAGAGTTAATAGGCATCCTCATGGCTATGATCAGTTAATAGGAAATGGTCCACAGCAGATTTATCAAAATCTGTTCGAAACACTAATCATATTCCTAGACTTGAGGTTGGAATGTCTATGACCCATCCAAAGCCATCCTGGCTTTGGAAACTTACCTAAACTAATTGTTTACCAATGTGCAGGGAGCTTTTACTTGCCTTGATAGTTTATGGTATGTAGATAGTGGAGGCTCCATGCACATGAAAGGATGTAGAGCCCTACTCAAAGATTTCATGGCGCATGGAAGGGGTGATATATCCTTTGGTAACAATTTAAAAGGGAAAGTGTTAGGGTCAGGGACTGTCGAGGCTGGTAAACCAAGTTTGAACATGTTAATCTTATTGATAATCTGAAATTTAATCTTCTTAGGGCATCTCAAATGAGTGACAAAGGCTATGGGTCATTCTTCAATAAGAAAACTTGTCAGATTGTTGGGCTAGAAGTGGTTAAAAAGATTGATCAAATCATAGCTAAAAGCAAAGCACAACTTGTTGCACACGGAGTAGCAATGTGTATGTAGTTGATATGTTGAAAGATAATCCAATGTCCAATGCATGTCTGTTCTCAGTTGCTTCTAACAAAGAGATAAACTATGGTATAGAAGACTTGGTCACACAAATCTTAAAACTATCACTATACTCTCCAAACAAGATCTTGTAAGAGGTCTTCCATCAAAAAAATTCACCTATGATGAACATTGTGTTTCCTGTTTAAAAGGTAAACAACATAAAAGTTCATACAAATCAATTGAAGAGCCCAAAACAAGTTAGTGTCTGCAATTGCTACATATGGACTTGTTTGGCCCTGTAAAAATCAGGAGTCTTAAAAAGAAGAGATATTGTCTTGTAATAGTTGATGATTTTCAAGGTTTACATGGACCTACTTCATGCACTCCAAAGATGAGACTACAGTATTTTGCAAAATTTTGTTAAACAAGTCGAAAAGCAATTTGATCTGCCAGTAAAAGTCTTTAGGAGTGACAAGGGGACATAGTTTAAAAATTAAGAGTTGGATGATTTCTATGTCTAAAAGGTGATTGTTAGGCAATACAGCATCCCAAGGACACCAGAACAAAATGGGGTGGTTGAAAGGAAAAATAGAACTTTGATTGAAGCTTTGGAACAGTGCTTGCAGACTCAGGTTTACCTTTGTCTTTTTGGGCAGAGGCTATAAACACTGCTTACTATGTACATAACAAAGTTTTGATTAACCCAATGCATCAAAAGACTGCCCATGAAATTCTATACAAAATTAAACCTCAGATCTCATATATCAAAATCTTTAGGTGCTCATGTTTCATTTTAAACTTAAAAGATTCAATTTCAAAATTTGTAGCCAAAGTAGATTGTGGTTATTTTTTGGGATACTCAACCACTACTAAAGCCTACATAGTCTTTAATTCAAAGACTAGGTGTGTGGAAGAGACCTTGAATGTAAAGTTCAACAAACTTTCTTCATTAAAAATCCTAGCAAATCTTGCTGAACTGTTTGATTTAGATAAATTTACATTTGAAGATGTGTCTATCAAGACTAACAATGCAGGTACACCACGGTCTTCAAATCAAGATTATGGATATGACATTGTGATTCCACAATACAAAGTCATTTTATCCACCAGAGAAACAGATGTTACTAACAACTGTGAAAACTCTGCCACTACTGGATCAACAGTTGTTGATCCCCAAACCTCTGCCAGCTCATCAAATCAAACCTCTGTTGACAAAAGTCCATTTTCTATGAACAAAAGTCAACCTATCTTTACCCCCATTCCACCTATACCTCCACCTCCATTCCAGACAGATATTGGCTCTTCAAAATTGCCAACAGATGTTAGCTCAAATGATTCCCATCTGCAACCTTCACCTCAAAATGCCATCATTCCATATAGGGGAGATCTAATCTACCTTAAAAACCATCAGTCTAACCAAATCATTGGCAACATTAATAAAGGGGTTCTCACAAGAAGTCAATCCCAAAACGTTTGTCTTTTTGTTGGTTTTCGATCACTCACACAACCTGTCAAGTATCAAGAGGCACTGGAAAACAACAGTTGGGTAGAGGCCATGCAAGAAGAACTCCTACATTTCAAAAGACAACAAGTATGGGAACTTGTACCATTGCCTCAGGATGTATGTCCCATAGGCACAAAATGGGTCTTTAAGAAAAAAAACAGATGAAAGGGCATTGTTGTAAGAAAATAAAGCTAGGCTTGTGGTTCAAGGCTATAGAAAAAGAAGAAGGCATTGGTTGTGATGAAAATTTTGCTCCTGTTGCAAGACTGGAGGCCATCATACTGTTTTTAGCCTTTGCTGCCAACCACAAGATCAAAGTGTATCAAATGGATATCAAGTGTGCATTCTTATATGGCAAGATCAAGGAAGAGGTATATGTATGCCAACCCCGTGGTTTTGAAGATACTTTTTATCTGGATCATGTTTACAAGCTAAACAAAGCTTTATATGGCTTGAAAGAAGCACCTAGAGCCTGGTATGAAACTCTTTCCGCCTCTTGCTTATGCATAGGCTTTACAAGAGGTAAAACTGATAAAAACTTTTTTTAAAGGAGAGGAAAAGATTTGATGCTTGTCCAAATTTATGTAGATGACACATCCACATGCAATGGTATGTGTGAAGAGTTTAGAGAACTCATGACAGCATAGTTTGAAATGAGTGCTATGGGTGAACTCCAATGCTTTCTTGGTCTTCAAATTAAGCAATTGCAAAATTTTACTTTCACTCATCAAAGTAAGTATGTGAAAGAACTACTTACCAAATTTGATATGAATGATTGTAAACCATGCAGTATACCCATGGCTACATCTAAGCTGATCACTATGATGACAAAGATGACTTGGTTGATCAAACTCTTTATAGAAGCATGATTGGGTCTTTATTGTACCTAACTGCATCTCAGCCAGATATCACGTTTGCTATTTGTGTCTGTGCCAGATCCTAGTCAGCACCTAGGAAGTCAAATCTTATTGCTGTGAAAAGGATATTCAGATACATAAAAGGTGCTTCCACATTTGGTATCTGTTACCCTGCTAATGGGAATATTGAGCTTTCAGGTTACTCAGATAATGATTTTGCTGGATGCCATGCCACAAGGAAGTCAACTTCAGAGGTTGTCAATTTCTAGGCAATTGCTTAGTTTCTTGGCAAAGCAAAAAGCAAGCTGCAGTGTCAACATCTACAGCTGAGGCTGAGTATATTGTTGCTACAAGTTGCACTGTTAAACTCCCAGGGTTCAAAATCAATTATTGGAGTTTGGTATAACTGCTCTAAAAACTCCTCTTAGGTTGGATAGTCAAGCAACTGAAAACATTATTATAGGTCCCTAATCCGTATGGATCTTCACAGAATCGTCTATCCAACCTAGTGTGCGGAATCCCTAGATTAGAATTCACAGAAAACGAACAAGAACAACAATCACTATAAACCCGTCTTTATTGGTTATCTATCACAATGCCTACAATCTATCTAGACCTCAAGAATTCTGTCTCAACTCTCTCTTAAGTGATTAAATGAGCACTGAGCCACTAAGCAACTGAGCAACCTTAACCCTAATGCAAAACTCTCTTTATATAGAGATAGGTTTGCAACTGGCTAGGGTTTCACCACATGGGCTGCAAATGGGTCTAGGCCAATTCGCCTACCACTCACTAAAATGTGTCTGGTTTAGCCTAATCACTTCTAATCAACTACTATAATACTAAACCCACTAACAATTTATCTTTTACTAATTACAAGATATCCAAAGATCAAATCTAAGTTGCTGTCACAAATATGAACCAACAATTATTACAACCAAGGACCAAATCTAAGTTGACATCAGACAACACATTGTGAGGATTGCTATGAAAAAGGTTTCATTTCTCTGCATCATGTTCCAACTAAGGATCTACTAGCAGGTATTCTAACAAAGGCTTTAGATACATCTACTTTTAAAAGCTTGATCTCTAGAATTGGCATGCTTAACATGGATTAAAAGCAAAATTTTTGTTTTCCATGAATAAAAAGCATTAAAATGTTTTCAGAAATAAAAAATCCATCCTTAAAAAATAGCTAAAATTGAAACTTTCAATAATCCTAAAAGTCTGTTTTAAACCACTATTTCTAAACTTCTGATTGGCTTAAATGTCTATTCACTGCTAAGTGTAACCTCTATTATCCTGTCCACTGTTCCCATCCACTGTTTTGGCTAAACCACTATTTTACCTTATCCACTAATATCTATCCTCTGATAGAGTAAAATCACCAAGTTCATGACCACTGTTCTCAACCACTGCTGGTTCTCAGTAGCGGTTTCCCTAACAACTGTCATCCATTATCCAACAGAGGTTACACATAGACAGATGATTAGCCATCAGATCTTTGAAACCACTGACACGTCAGCATTCACTTTTTTCCCTTTATATAACACTGTTCTATCCAAACATAGTTTTCACTTGTCGTCTCGAATTCAAAATTCTCCAAAACGGTTTTCATTACTCTCATCTTCTTCATTACTCCTCACTTCCATTTCTGATCATGGCTCTCAACATTAAACTCCCGAATAACTACCTCCCCACTTTCAAGAAAACCGACACCAATACTTCATTCCGTTCAATAATTGATGTTTTCACATCATCAAAATACAAAGACATCATGGTTGCAAATGCACCAATCTATGTTGATACACTCGACAAAACTGGGCAAATGCTAAAGTTGAATCTCAAAAGAAGAAGCCATATGCTATCATTTCCAAGGTCGGAGAAACCCTTGTCCAAATTTTCCCATCCTCAATTTCCATAACGTTTGGTCTAAATGACCTAGAAGGTAAAACTTCCTTTGTAAACCAGGAATTATATGCTGAGTTCATAGAGCATGGGTATGAGGGTCAGTTATCTGGTGTTACCATTTTTAAACCAAACCTTCCTGCTGAAACGAGATATTTTTTTCATACCTTACTTACTTGCCTTTCAGCAAAGACCACCTCATTTAATGAGATTCCACAAAATATTCAATTTCTGGGATATGCTATTTTGACAAAATCTGATTTCAATCTATCCAAGGTGTTGTTTATGGATTTAGTGGCAAACTATAATAAAATATCAAAAACAAAGCTTTTCTTTTGTATCCTAGACTTTTAAGCTATTATCTACAAAAACAACTTCTAGAAAAAGATTTTAAACAGGCGTTGTTTTTTAGATGAAGAGTCTTACAACTGAAACTTTTACTATAATAAAAAATATAAAGTCAAAGGTTTTTAAAACAAAAGCAAATGGGGATGAGAAAATTTTGGATGAGTCCACATCTCAAGCTCAAACCTCTGTTGCTGAGCCTACTGCTCCTTGTGATCATGACACTACAACCGGTATTGTGAAACTTACACCAGAAATATCCAAAAAGAAACCATCCAAATCCAAAAAACCCACCAAAACCTCAATTCAAAAAAGGCACCTCTGGAAGATGATCCTAGAGGATAACCTTATGAGAGCACAAAAGCCACTTGAAACCACTGTTGTTACTTCCTTACAACAGTTGGAAAGATCTCTACCGAAAAGCCAAACTCCTCTTGCTTCCTCATAAAAGGAACAGGTTGTAAGCACAGGGATTCCACATTATGAAGCAGATGATTCAATTGAATCTTTGTTTCTAAGCCCCTCTCCTAGGGCAAATTCTCTTTCTACTATACAACCATCACCCTCAATTCCACCTATTATCATACCTCTGTTTTCGTGCAATTGAGATAATTCAACACAACTCAGTTCCTCTCAATCACCTGTTCATGAGAGTTAACCTCCACGTGTGACTGAGTCTGAGTTAAATCTCTTTGCTAACCCAAAAACAGCTGAGGAGGTTACACTGCATGAGTTACAAGTAACTCTTGGTCGTAATTTAAGTGAAGCTGCCACTAAACTGATAACACAATCATGTTTTAGTTGGAAAGTGGTTACATCCATAACACTTCCTTAAAGGCAACAATTGTTGAGGCTACAATTGTAACCTTTGCTCCAGTTGGAAGTCACCAGTACCAAGATAAAAGGGTATTTAGGTCTGATAACATAGAGATTCCTCTTGTTAAAAATCTAAATACAACTACCTTTGGTAGGAATTCAGATGATCCTATTAAATTAGGTGATGAATTGAGATACAAAGAATTGACGGAGAGAATGACATCAATGGAGTCTTCAGTAAGTGAAATGAAAGATATGATGAAGCAGATGTAACAAAATTCTCAAAGCCAACCATCAACACACAAATTACCAATGAGCTATGAAAATCTGTGCAACTAATCATTAGAGCTCAAAGGAATTTGGCTGATATTCACCATGAAACTCACATGAAGCTTATCAAAAACATGGTTGAGGCCAATACAAAGATACTCAAGCTGACATCAAGGCCATTAAAGAACATTTGGTAAAGACCACTAGCTCTGCCTCTACAATAATCCCTCAAGAAGAATTGATGATGATGCCAAAAAGGGGGAGAAAGATATACTACGAAAGTTGCAGCCAGATTCAAAGGTGCAACGAAAGTCACGGTCTGTTACAACCACTGCTGCAAATCAAACTTCTGATGTATCATCAGATGCTCGTGTTCAAAAAGGGATTGATGAGACCCTAAACAAACTAGCAGAAGAAACTAGCACAGAAAAGTAGAAAAGGCAAGATACACTGGAAGCTAAAGCTTCTAACCTAATTGAAGAAGAAAAGCCAAGCATATGGAAAAAGAAGACATTGGCACTTCAAAAAAAAGATAGTAAACAAGAAATGTCAGACAACCAATAACCATCTCTTCTAAAACCAATGCCATGCCTACAACAAGTGTACCCTCTGTGCCAACTAAACCAACACCACCACCTCAAAAGAAACAAAAACCCTCACCTAAGAAATCATCTCCACCACCAACAGATATTGGCACAATGTACCAACAGATGTTACACCTCCACCATCAAACCAACCAACAGATGTTGTTACACCAAATGTATTAATAGATGTTACCTCAACCTCTGCCATGATCACATTTCCCACTTTAAGCCAACCATTATCCACACACCAAGAATTCCATTACAACCACCTTCACCATTAATCAGATTCCAACGTAAAAGAAAAACTTCTATTGTTGAAGATGATGATGAAACGATTCCATCACCAGTCCCTTTGTCATCAAAACCTATCACTTCATCACCATCCTCATCATCTTCACCTAAAACCACTTCCTTCCAACCATTTATCAACCACCATCCATCATACCTTTTGCTACTAAATATCCTCTGGAACTGATGGTTGTGCGAAAAGAATTTGAATCATTTTTCACAGTATAGAATAATACAAAGCTAGACTTCCCATCTATTTTTGGATAAAGAAAGCCAAGAAATTTAGATGAATATCTAAAATTGAAAGCCAGACAGGCTGAGTACAAAGCCAAAGAGAAGAGCAAAGGGAAAGATGACAGGACTACTCAAGAATTTTCTCTTATAAACTGAGCAAAGTGAAAAAGATTGAAGATATTGCCAGAGATATGAGTAAGTCTATGTTAGAAAGGCATGTCAATGCTGAGCTTGAGGAAGAACTGAAACAGAATTATCTTTACCATATAATGCAACATAAACCATACAAAGCAACAAGAGCACAATTCAAGGATTGGTCTGTAAATGAGCTTGAAAAGAAATTGATAGAATTCAGGCTATGTTCAAGGATCCATTACACAAGCCAACTCTACCTGATTAGAAAAAGACTAAACCTGTTGATCAAAATCGTGCCTTGAAGATTACAAGGATGAAAGCTGAGCTAGTTGCTGCAAACTATGGCTCATCAAGGTCTATTGCAAGATGGTCAGAGTCAGGGTAGTTGATACCTACAAAAGACTTGAAGAGCTTAGAAAGAAAGATCCTTCAGTCCAAGAAAGCCAGCATATCCACCAACAACAATCCGTCAACAGACCGAATCCTCCAAAAAGCATACTTCAACCACTATCTTACCCACACTTGCCTTAAACCAAGTAAAAAGGCAAAAACATATGGAAGAAGATGATGAGCAGAGGTTTGAAGAGCACAGGAAAGAGGGAATCAAAAATCAATTGCGTTACCATTCAGATGCTGCAAGTGATAAGCTTAAAGAAATTATCTCAAACCTTGTTAGCAGACCCCAATCGCCAAACTCATCAAGAATAACTCTTCACCCACAAAAACCATCTGGTCCAAAAATTCTAAAGTGGAAGTCATCCTCAGACACCCATGAATTGACTTTGCTCATATCATAGGATAAAGTTCAAAAGCTTACTATGGAGGATGCATATGGTCTGGATGCATCTAACCTCCAAGATCTGATGAACCTTGAACTTCAAAGGAATTTTGATGACATGATTTCCCTGGACTTTGAATTACAATTCAAAGGACAGATAAGGAAATGTTGATGAGAAATAAAGATCAACAATAAAGAGAAGTTTTGGCATCATCTTTTCTAGGGGAGATTGTTGGATCTATTGAATCCTACAAAAGAACAGATGATTGAAAAGCCAAATAGTCTCTAACATCTGATCCTTAATAATAATACTTATAAGGTCTGTTGCTCTAAACTCTTCTCTCATTTAAAGACTGTTCACAAGATCTGTTAAGAGACAAAGCTCTGTTGGAAGCTAAAGTCTGCTAGAGAAACTCTGATGAAGCTTAAAGGTTGTTGAAGCAAAGGTCTACTGAATACCAACAGATGATACCTCAACGGTTGTTGACTAACAGAGTTTATATTGTATTTTAATGTAATAGTGTTTAGGTCTAGCAGTATTTAGAATTTGTTTAGTTTGTTAAATGTCACTTTCATAGTGATATCAGCCAAAGATGCTTAGTCGTTCGTAATGTACTATAAATAGAACAGAGCCAGTACTATTCTATCCATCACTTCTTCTACACATTCTGTACGAACAAATTAGTGTGATCTTAGGCTGAGAGGGAGTTTATAATTTGCATGTATACGTGATTAATATTACAAAAGCATGTCAATGAAAACAATCTTTCTAATGTTATGATTTCAAAGTTTTACACGTTTCCCCTAGATCAGATTTCACAGAAAAAGAACAAGAACATCAGTCACCATAAACCCGATCTTTGTTCATTGTCTATCATAATGATTACAATCAATATAGACCACAAAAATTCTCTCTCAACTCTCTCTGAAGTGACTAACTGAGCAACTGAGCCACTAAGCAACTGAGTAACCTTAACCCTAATGCAAAACTCTCTTTATATAGAGACAAGTTTGCAACTGGGCTAGGGTTTCACCACATGGGCTGCAAATGGGTCTAGGCCAATTCACCTACCACTCACTAAAATGTGTCTGGTTTAGCCTAATCACTTCTAATCAACTACTACAATACTAAACCCACTAACAATTTATCGTTTTACTAATTACAAGATATCCAAAGAACAAATCTAAGTTGCTGTCACAAATATGCACCAACAATTATTACAACCAAGGACCAAATCTAAGTTGACATCAGACATCACTTTGTGAGGATTGCTATGAAAAAGTTTTGATTTTCTGCATCATGTTCCAACTAAGGATCTGCTAGCAGGTGTTCTAACAAATGCTTTAGATACATCTACTTTTAAAAGCTTGATCTCTAGAATTGGCATGCTTAACATGGATTAAAAGCAAAATTTTTGTTTTTCATGAATAAAAAGCATTAAAATGTTTTCAGAAATCAAAAATCCATCCTTAAAAAATAGCTAAAATTGAAATTTTCAATAATCCTAAAAGTCTGTTTTTAAAACCACTATTTCTAAACTTCTGATTGGCTTAAATGTCTATTCACTGCTAAGTGTAACCTCTATTATCTTGTCCACTATTCCCATCCACTGTTTTGGCTAAACCATTGTTTTGCCTTATCCACTGATATCTATGCTCGGATAGAGTAAAATTACCACAGTTCATGACCACTGTTCTCAACCACTGCTGGTTCTCAGCAGCGGTTTCCCTAACAACTGTCATCCATTATCCAACAGAGGTTACACATGGACAGACGATTAGCCATCAGATCTTTGAAACCACTGACACGTCAGCATTCACTTTTTCCCTTTATATAACACTGTTCTATCCAAACAGAGTTTTCACTTGTCGTCTCGAATTCAAACTTCTCCAAAACGGTTTTCATTACTCTCATCTTCTTCATTACTCCTCACTTCCATTTCCGATCATGGCTCTCAACATTAAACTCCCCCATAACTACCTCCCCACTTTCGAGAAAACCGACACCAATACTTCATTCCGTTCAATAATTGATGTTCTCACATCATCAAAATACAAAGACATCATGGTTGCAAAGGCACCAATCTATGTTGATACACTCCGACAGTTCTGCGCAAATGCTAAAGTTGAATCTCAAAAGAAGAAGCCATATGCTATCATTTCCAAGGTTGGAGAAACCCTTGTCCAAATTTTCCCATCCTCAATTTCCACACGTTTGGTATATAATGACCTAGAAGGTAAAACTTCCTTTGTCAAGCAGGAATTATATGCTGAGTTCATAGAACGTGGGTATGAGGGTCAGTTATATTGTGTTACCATTTTTAAACCAAACTTTCCTGCTGAAACGAGATATTTTTTCCATACCTTACTTACTTGTCTTTTAGCAAAGACCACCTCATTTAATGAGATTCCACAAAATCTTCAATTTCTGGGATATGCTATTTTTATAAAATCTGATTTCAATATATCCGGGTGTTGTTTATGGATTTAGTGGCAAACTATAATAAAATATCAAAATCAAAGCTTCTCTTTTGTATCCTAGACTTTTAAGCTATTATCTACAAAAACAACTTCTAGAAAAAGATTTTAAACAACGTTGTTTTTTGGATGAAGAGTCTTACAACTGAAATTTTTACTAAAAAAAAATATGGAGTCAAAGGTTTCTAAAACAAAAGCAAAGGGGGTGAGAAAATTTTGGACGAGTCCACATCTCAACCTCAAACCTCTGTTGCTGAGCCTACTGCTCCTTGTGATCATGACACACAACGAGTATTGTGAAACCTACACTAGAAAAATCCAAAACGAAACCATCCAAATCCAAAAAACCCACCAAACCCATAATTCAAAAAAAGGCACCTCTGGAAGATGATCCTAGAGGATAACCTTATGGTAGCACAAAAGCCACTTGAAACCACTGTTGTTACTTCCTCACAACAGTGGGAAAGATCTCCACCTAAAAGGCAAACTCCTCTTGCTTCCTCATAAAAGGAACTGGTTGTAAGCACAGGGATTCCACATTATGAAGCAGATGATTCAATTGAATCTTTGTTTCAAAGCCCCTCTCCTAGGGCAAATTCTCTTTCTACTCCACAACCATCACCTCAATTCCACCTACTATCATACCTCTGTTTCATGCAATTGAGATAACTCAGACACAGCTCAGTTCCTCTCAATCAACTGTTCATGAGAGTTCACCTCCACATGTGACTGAGTCTGAGTTAAATCTCTTTGCTAACCCAGAAACGGCTGAGGAGGTTATACCCCATGAGTTACAAGTAACTCTTGGTGGTAATTTAAGTGAAGCAGCCACTACAACTGATGACACAATCGTGTTTTAGTTGGAAAGTGGTTACATCCATAACACTTCCTTAAAGGCAACAACTGTTGATAATCTAAATATAACTATACCAAGACAAAGAGGCATTTGGGTCTGATAACATAGAGATTCCTCCTGCTGATAATCTAAATATAACTATACCTCAACCTCCATTCCAAACAAATGTTGGCTCTTCAAAATTACCAACAGATGTTAGCTCAAACGATTCCCATCTGCAACCTTCACCTCAAAATGCCATCATTCCATACAAGGGAGATCTAATCTACCTTAAAAACCATCCATCTGACCAAATCATTGGCAACATTAATGAAGGGGTTCTCACAAGAAGTCAATCCCAAAACATTTGCCTTTTTGTTGGTTTTCTATCACTCACACAACCTGTCAAGTACCAAGAGGCACTGGAAGACAACAGTTGGGTAGAGGCCATGCAAGAAGAGCTCCTACAGTTCAAAAGACAACAAGTATGGGAACTTGTACCATTGCCTCAGGATGTATGTCCCATAAACACCAAAATGGGTCTTCAAGAAAAAAAAACATATGAAAGGGCATTGTTGTAAGAAAATAAAGCTAGGCTTGTGGTTCAAGGCAATAGACAAGAAGAAGGCATTGGTTATGATGAAAATTTTGCTCCTGTTGCAAGACCGGAGGCCATCATACTATTTTAAGCCTTTGCTGCCAACCACAAGATCAAAGTGTATCAAATGGATATCAAGTGTGCATTCTTATACGGCAAGATCCAGGAAGAGGTATATGTATGCCAACCCCGTGGTTTTGAAGATACTTTTTATCTAGATCATGTTTACAAGCTAAACAAAGCTTTATATGGCTTGAAACAAGCACCTAGAGCCTGGTATGAAACTCTTTCCACCTCTTGCTTATGCGTAGGCTTTACAAGAGGTAAAACTGATAAAAACTTTTTTTTTTAAAAGGAGAGGAAAAGATTTGATGCTTATCCAAATTTATGTAGATGACATCATTTTTGGATCCACATGCAATGGTATGTGTGAAGAGTTTAGAGAACTCATGGCAGCAGAGTTTGAAGTGAGTGCTATGGGTGAACTCCAATGCTTTCTTGGTCTTCAAGTTAAGCAATTGCAAAATGGTACTTTCACTCATCAAAGTAAGTATGTCAAAGAACTACTTACCAAATTTGATATGAATGATTGTACACCATGCAGTACACCCATGGCTACATCTAAGCTGGTCACTATTGATGACAAAGATGACTTGGTTGATCAAACTCTTTATAGAAGCATGATTGAGTCTTTATTGTACCTAACTGCATCTCGGCCAGATATCACGTTTGCTACTTGTGTCTGTGCCAGATCCCGGTCAGCACCTAGGAAGTCAAATCTTATTGCTGTGAAAAGGATATTCAGATACATAAAAGGTGCTTCTACACTTGGTATATGTTTCCCTGCTAATGGGAATATTGAGCTTTCAGGTTACTCAGATAGTGATTTTGCTAGATGCCATGCCACAAGGAAGTCAACTTCAGGAGGTTGTCAATTTCTAGGCAATTGCTTAGTTTCTTGGCAAAGCAAAAAGCAAGCTGCAGTGTCAACATCTACAGCTGAGGCTGAGTATATTGTTGCTACAAGTTGCACTGTTAAACTCCCATGGCTTCAAAATCAATTATTGGAGTTTGGTGTAACTGCTCTAAAGACTCCTCTTATGTTGGATAGTCAAGCAACTGAAAACATCATTGTAGGTCCCCTAATCCGTATGGATCTTCACAGAATCGTCTATCCAACCTAGAGTGCGGAATCCCTAGATTAGATTTCACAGAAAACGAACAAGAACAGCAATCACCATAAACCCGATCTTTATTGATTATCTATCACAATGATTACAATCAATCTAGACCTCAAGAATTCTCTCTCAACTCTCTCTGAAGTGATTAACTGAGCACTGAGCCACTAAGCAACTGAGCAACCTTAACCCTAATGCAAAACTCTCTTTATATAGAGATAGGTTTGCAACTGGGCTAGGGTTTCACCACATTGGCTGCAAATGGGTCTAGGCCAATTCGCCTACCACTCACTAAAATGTGTCTGGTTTAGCCCAATCACTTCTAATCAACTACTATAATACTAAACCCACTAACTATTTATCGTTTTACTAATTACATGGTATCCAAAGACAAAATGTAAGCTGTTGTCACACATATGCACCAACAAACTCCCCCTTGACAATAGCTTCATAAAACAACTTAGTCTTCTGTCATCTTGTGAATCTTCAACATCTTTGAAAATCTTTGGTCTTTGGATAGCATCAGCTTTAATAGCTTCTGTCAGCAACAGACTCCCCCTAAGCTGATGCATCCAATAACCAAATATTCTAAATCATTAGCGTATGAGTAAACTCCAGGTTAGCACTTGCATAGCAATCTTCAAACTCTTCAACTTTGTCTGGAATGTAGAAAGGAGGTTCTACCATGCATCCAATCAAACTCCTCTTCACCAAACTTTTCAGCAACACACTGCTACAATCTGTATACTATAAAACAAACATCTCGAGAAACCATAAAT
This sequence comes from Scalesia atractyloides, assembly GCA_947069175.1. Taxonomy (NCBI): domain Eukaryota; kingdom Viridiplantae; phylum Streptophyta; class Magnoliopsida; order Asterales; family Asteraceae; genus Scalesia; species Scalesia atractyloides. The sequence goes on from CAMTDV010000022.1 coordinate 31,804,669, forward strand.
ATATTTTCAGTGCAAGTTAATAAATTATTATTATTCAAGAGATAGTAAAACTATATCACAGATTAAGCACTTCTCAACTCAAACCACACACTTAAAATTTTAAGCACACAGAACGTGCAAGATTTTAAAATTTTGGAACTCATCTTCTAACACTGTCTCCCCCTATCGGTTATAACTCCTCATGAACAACTATTTTTCGTACATCAAGAATTTAAAAGAAAATGAAATGCTTTTATTTTTTTATTTTTATATATTCTTAAAGCAAATAAATAATGAAATAATAAACACTCTGTTTTTGTGAAAATCACCGGTAAGAAGATCATATCAGTAACATCAAACTGTTTTCACACTATTAGATAATTCTATATGTAATTTTCATGACAAACAGTTCAAAATGATTACAAGTATTGTTTATCCACTTAAACAAAATACATGAACATTTCAAGTACCATTACCTAGTGATATGTTAAGGTAATTTTAGACTGTTATACTAGTGTGTCACACTTCAGGATATACCCCCATGATCAAGGTATGCACAAAGATTCCTCGTAGTAGGTGAGTATACTGAAATTCATCCTTTTTTATTTACAACGTTAGATGCTTGGTGATCAGGTCAATACTTCCTTACAACAAAGATACCAATATCCAACGAGGGTAAGGGCTAATACCAAATTTTGGTACGATTGATGCAATTTGCACATTTGAATGACTCTCTAGGAGAGCTTCTTCAATTTTTGGGATTCGGCATTTTAGCGCTTTTTAGATATCCTGGTTGTGCCTAGGTCAGCATATATCTGGTTGCAGCAGAAGGACAACCTTGATACCCCGGATGAAATAACGATATCAAGACCTAAAACCTCAGATTTTGGCAATCTATCAAACCATACGCCACTGATATGTTACCCACTCATACACAGTTCGTATTTTTATATCACCAAGGTAAGTTGATTATTTCATGCCTTTTGCCTACTGGTACATCATATGATGAAACTGCTATCACACTTAAGAAATTTAATTTTAATCAGTGTGATAGTCTAACTTGATGATGTACTTCTTCTTTTCCACACAATGAAGACTCGTTTTTTATTTTCTATGTTTTTATGTTTTGATTTTTGAAAAACAGTAAATTATTTACATATTATGGAAAACTGGTTATTCAGGATTCCTCATCCCGTTGAGTTCGACTAAATGTTCAAAACGAGCCCTGTCAAAAGCTTTTGGTAAAGATCTGCAAGGCTATCTAGTGTGTCGACTCAATGCAGTGCAATCAATTTCTTTTCAGCACAATCCCGTATAAAATGATGACGAATGCCAATATGATTTGTGCGACTGTGTTTTACGGGATTGTTGGTGATTGAAATAGTGGCATTATTTTCTATCACAATAGGAGTACGAGTGAAATTCAAACCGTAATCGCGAATCTACTGTTGGATCCAGAGAATCTGAGAGCAACAACTACCATTAGCAATATATTCAGCTTCACACGTCGAGGTAGACACGCAAGACTGCTTCTTGCATTGCCATGACACGATCCTCCCTCCTAAGAACTGACAACCACATGTGGTAGACTTTCTGGTTGATTTGCATCCTCCAAAGTCCGAATCAGTGAAAGCAACAAACTTCAAATCACTAGCAGCTGGATACCATAACCCAAATTTAGGTTTCCCTTTCAAGTAACGAAGAATCCACTTCACCGCTTTCATATGCGACTCATTTGGATTCGCTTGATATCTAGCACAAAGACATACTAAGAACATAATGTATGGTCTTGAAGCAGTCATGTACATCAGAGAACCAATTATTACCCTGTATTGAGTTGGATCAACATACTCCACACTCTCATGATCTGGACCAAGATTGTGATTCTCGCAAATAGGTGTGTTGAAAGTAGCACAATCCTTCATTTTGAAACGTGACAAAATGTCATACACATACTTCGTTTGATGTATAAACATCCCATCCTTCGTCTGTTCAACTTGTAAACCCAAAAAGTAGGATAGTTCACCCATCGTACTCATTTCAAACTTGCTCTTCATTACCTCCTCGAATTCATGACACATGTTCTCATTAGATGACCCAAAAATGATGTCATCTACGTATACCTGTACCAGCAGAAAGTCTTCCTTCTTCCTTTTAATGTAAAGGGTATTGTCAATCTGACCTCTATCAAAACCATTCTTTAACAAATGTGCTAATAGTGTCTCATACCACGCCCTAGGTGCCTGATGCAATCCATGCAATGCCTTATCAAGTCGACAGACTCGATAGGGATAATCTAGATCAGTAAACCCATCTGGTTGTGAGACATACACCACTTCTTGGACTTTCCCATAAAGAAATGCACTCTTCACGTCAAGTTGGTAAACTTTGAAGCCCTTGAATGAAGCAAAAGCTAGGAATAAACGAATTGCTTCTAACCTTTCTACTGGTGCAAACACTTCATTATAATCAATCCCCTCTTGTTGATTGAACCCTTTCACCACTAACCGAGCCTTATTCCTTGTCACGATCCCTCGGTCATCTTTCCTGCACTTAAACACCCACTTGGTGCCTATTTCCTTCTCTCCTTCAGGCAAGTCAACTAGTTCCCAAACCTTCAACTTCTTAAACTGAGCTAGTTCCTCTTGCATAGCTTCAACCCAACAATTATCTTTTAGAGCCATGTGAACATTCTTCGGCTCCTCTTAGGCAATAAGGCAGCTATACAAACACTCATGTAACATCCTAGTCTTCTGAATCGAAGTAAATAAACAGGAACCTTCGATCACACCTATTCTTTTCTGGACACCTACAGCAGCATCACCTATGATGTTTTCAACTGGATGATCTCTGTTTGCGTGTGTAGTAGCAATGGTGTCAACAGCTAAATTATCTCCTAGATTAGATCCAATATCCCCCTGAATGTTCTTATTAGCAAACGGATTAGTAAAGTCCTCCTCCTAATTGGGTTCAGACTCACTATCACTTGAGTCATGTGGAGCTGCACTGGAAGAAGTTTCTGGAGCATCTGTCATTGATATACTCGATCTAGGCATGAAGTCACCCTCTTCATCTTCACTAATAACAGTTTGAATCACTTGAGACTCATCTGCATTGGAGAAATCAGGAATATTAAATGATTTAAAGACACTATCATAATCATGTAATATAGCAGGACCACTCGTTGTTTGTTGAGGTGAATAACTAGTGACTTCCATGTTAAACACAACCTCAATTTTACCAGTTTTTAGATTAAAAACCCTTTTATTCGGTGTTCCAGGCATATAGCCTAGGAAGTAACCCTCGTTAGCTACCTCACCGAATTTGTGCTTATCTTTATTTCGCACAATGGTGCAGGGTAATCCAAATGGTTCAATGCCTTTCAAGTTTAGTTTTCGGTTAAACAATAGTTCGTGACATGTTTTGTTAAACCGTTTAACCGTCAAAACTTAGTTTAGGACATAACAAGCTGTGTTCACAGCTTCTCCCCAGAAAAGAACTGGAAGCTTTGAATCAGAAAGCATAGTCGTAGCGGCTTCAATCAACGTCCTGTTTTTCCTCTAAGCGACTCCATTCTGTTGAGGTGTATAAGGAACAGAATATTGATGTTCAATTCCCTTGTGAAGAAAATAGAGATCCAGAATCTGATTCTTGAACTCCGTGCCATTATCACTCCTTATCCTCTTGATCCGTGCATCATGGACATTTTCCAATTTTGTAAAAAGATCTATCAGCATCTCTGCTGTCTCATCTTTTGTACCTAAAAAAACCCATTAATATCGTGAGTAATCATCTGTGACAACTAAACAATAGTATTTTCCACCTATGCTCCTTATGTTCACCGAACCGAATAGATCCATATGAAGTAATTCATAAGGGGCATCTATGGAATTTACTGTTTTAGACTTGTGAGGTTTCTTATATTGTTTTCCCTTTTAACATGGAAGACATTTATCCTCCACGTGAAACCTCTATACTAACACCCCTTCCACTAAACCGTTTTTAATAATATAATTCATTTTTTGGTAGTGGATGTGGGCCATGCGTCTATGCCACAACATTGACTCAGCCTCAGATGCTTTTGACAGTAAACACGCCACCACAGTGGAAGAATCCTTAGCACCCATGTCCATGACATAACTGTCATTTCTCCTTGGCGCTCTCATCACTATCCAATCACCCGGTATCACCAAACTAGGTTTCAACACCAAAGCTTCAGACTTAGTAAAGTGGACCGAGTGACCCTTGTCGCAGACTTGAGACACGCTCATCAGATTGTGCTTCAGCTGCTCGACATAGTTCACTTTGTCCAATGTGATCTTCCCGTAGGTCACTTTTCCTCGACCTATAATATGCCCTCCTTTAGCACCTGCAAAATTCATATAACCTCCATCTATATTCTCAAACTCAGTCAACAACCTCGCATCCCCCGTCATATGCCTGGAACAGCCACTATCAACATACCACAAGTTGATAATCCTCCTTAGCAGCTCCTGCACAACCCAACAAAAATTAGTTAGATTGGGGGACCCAAGCCTTAATGGTCTTGGGTCTTCCAGATTCATCAACCACCGGAACATTCATCCAATATCCATCACTCCTAACTGGAGTCTTGGATCTCAGACCTGTTGATGGAAATGGATTTTGATTTCCACTAGGTCTCTGGTCCTGAGGTTTTTACACATGTTTGGACTTTGTGACCTTTGGAAATTTTGGTTTTGGTCCCAGGAATTTTGATGATAATAATTTCTAAAGCCATTGTTATAAAAAATTTGATTACCAACATTTTGATAGCGAGTTTGATATTGACCTTGACTTCTGAAATTACTTGATTGACCATTAAAGTTATTCATTCTTGGTGAACTACTTCTAGGTCTTTCATATCTGCCTGATGTAGATTCAGGCTGAAATCTTTGGTGATTTCTTTGAAAACGAGGAGCTTGGTGGGTTCCTTTTTCAGCCTAGTCTACACCAACAACAACACTCTGTTGCTTGGTAGCAGATATCTTTGGTGAGTTAGTAACCTTCTTCTCACCAGCACCATTTTTTTCTAGTGATTTTTCTCTTTGTCTCTCAATCACCTGTGCTTCACTCTTTTTGTTAGGACAACAGCTAGCTACAAGTCCCTTGTTGTGACATTTGACGCACGATCTTCTAGCCAAAGACTTCTTAATTGAAGTCTCTGGTTTAGTTCATCAGGTGACGATGATGATGATGATGATGCCTTTGAAGGATCTTGTTTAGTTTGCTCAATTTCTGATTTTTATTTGTTTTTATTTTTAGCAAACTGCACATTTGACTCTCTTGTAATAATAGTGGTCTCTTCTTTCATATAACTTCCTTTGACAAAATCAATCTTTTTAATAAAAATTTGCTTTTGATTCTTAGGGTGTGTATTCTTTGTTTTCAAAACCGCTTCTCTGTTATTATCCTTCTTGGCATTCTCAAACACATCAACATTTCCTGATGTGGAACTACCAGATATAGTTGACACAAAGTCTGTTAGCTCCTCTTCGTCTAGCAAGAAAGAATAGTCATGACCAAGAGGTGGTGGAACTTCATTGAAACCTTTGAAGCCTACACTTGTATTGTCATTACTTTTCTTCAAGCCATTCATCATGTGTTTCATAATAAAAGATGAATCTCCGAATTGATTCAATTTCTTTTCAAGTTTACAAATTTTAAGTTGTGCTTCTGACAACTCTTTGCATTTTTCAAAAATCTCTTTTGTTTTCTCACTCATCATATCATGAGCTAAGTCAATAATTTGAAGTTTTTCATTTAGCTTACAGGTTAAAATATTGATTTCTTCTTCATAACCCTTAAGTTTCTTCAAATATAATGACTCATTTCTTCTTACGAAAAAGTTTGATTCTTTTACGTTCGGAAGCTCATTTACCAGACTTTGGTTTTGTTTTGTTAGCGTGTCAACTTCACTCTATAGTTCACGACATTTTAAACAAACACAACTACCAGAGTAAGAATGTACCTCTCCTGTTGATTTTCTTAGATCGGCCATGAAAGCAGCAAAATCAGTAGTCATTTTCTTATCTGCAGCATTCTATTCTACATCAGCTTTTTCAGCTACCGTCTCTCGCTCTACCTCAATATCAACCATCACTTCTTCATTATCAATTGTGGCTATCTCAGCTATGAACACCTGTGTGGCACTGTCATCACCCTCCAGATGAACATTCCAATCATAAGAACCTTCTCTAGCAGTAGAGATCAAGGACTTTGATCCATGTTAGTTGACGCATTCCTGTTGCTTGAACCATGACCAGGAAAATCTTGAAAAGATGAGCTAGAACGAGATTCAGACTTAGGTCTTTGACACTCTCTAGAAAAGTGTCCATAATTTTGACAATTGTAATACTTCACTTTAGACTTGTCAAAACCCACATTCTTGCCAACGAACTTCCTTCCTGTCCTATTCATAATCTTCATCAAAAGTAGCAGGATCAGATATTCTTCCCTGTATGTAATTCTCATAGGAAGCAACGAATGAAGCAAGCAATGCCAGATGATCTTCAGCAGCCTTGACACTCAAAGGCATAGACCTTGTATTGTTGTTATTATTGCTACATTGATTGTTGTCTTTTTGCCCCTGACGATCCTCCTGAAGCAGCTACAAAACATACTTCACCATCAGCATTTGTCACAATCTGCTCATTTTCACATGAGAGAAACGCAGTTGCAGTATCAATTGAAGCATTGTTGGAAGATGAAGATGTAAGCCCTTTATAAATTCCCGGATCTTGAACCTGATCATATCCAATTTCCTTCTTCTTCATGTTGAGCTCATAAGCTCTCAGTTTCCCAACAACCTCTTCCAAGTCTTTATCTTCATAATCAGCATTCACCCTTTATCATTAGAGTATAATATCCCATTTAGCCGGTAAAGCATCTAGCAACGTATCGTTATCTCCATATCCATGTATCCCTCTATGTCATAATTGTCCATTTTTGACATTAGATGATAATATCTTGTGATATATCTTCAACGGACTCATTTCTCATTCCTTTAAAGACATCAAATTGTTTCTTTAGTACGTCAACCTTGTTCTCTTCACATCAGAATTGCCCTCATATCTCTTCTCTAAAGCATCCCACATCTCCTTCGAAGTAGTATAATGCTTTAATGTATGTTTGATTCCATCAGGTAGTGACATCTTTATAGCAGCTAAGGCCTTCTTCTCAGACTCATACATTCTCTTTTCAGCCTCTGACATGTTCACATAGGCAGTGACACGTTGTCTGCCTTCAAAGTCATGAGTTGGGTTAACGTACCCATCTTGAATACAGATCCACATCCGTGTGTCCTGATATTCAATGAAAGATTGAAACCTATCCTTCCATGTAAGGTAATTCTCTAACTTCAACATCTTTGGAGGTTTGTTAGTTGTGCCTACCTCGTGCTCCATTCTCAACAATTTATTTAAGTTAGACATATTCGACATTTTTATCGAACCGGCTCGTTAAAAATGTTAAAAATTTGTCTAAAATGAGTAATCACCAAATTATACCGTTAGACGCGTCTCGACGATACGAATCTAGAGATGTATAATGTCCGATAGTGGTTTTAGGAATTTTCGTGCCTTTTTTTGTCCTAAAAATCACACGAGTCTAACCGCGCAATCGGTTTGTCAAGATTGTCTATGGATCAAATTTATGTACAAAAACGTTAACTCGTTACATCAGCTAGTTAACTTTCCATCTTTGTGGGTGCAACTCGGAGCAGTACCGAATTCGAAACAGTAACTCTGATTAACAATCTGAGATGGAAACTCAGAACAGTGATTCGAGATGCTGATCCGAGATGGTATTAGAGATGATCTGAGATGGTATCCGAGATGCACTGTTTCAATCCGAGATGCTCTTGTTATCAAGATATCGAGATGCCTATTTCAATCCGAGATGCTTCCTTGTTTATCAGAGATGCTTCCAAATTTCGAATTACACTGTCTTTATCCGAGATGCAATCCGAGATGAAATAATGGCTACATCTAAGCTGGTCACTATTGATGACAAAGATGACTTGGTTGATCAAACTCTTTATAGAAGCATGATTGGGTCTTTATTGTACCTAACTGCATCTAGGCCAGATATCATGTTTGCTACATGTGTCTATGCTAGATCCCAATCAGCACCTAGGAAGTCAAATCTTATTGCTGTAAAAATGATATTCAAATACATAAAAGGTGCTTCCACACTTGGTATCAGGTACCTGCTAATGGGAATATTGAGCTTTCAGGTTACTCAGATAGTGATTTTGCTGGATGCCATGCCACAAGGAAGTTAACTTCAGTAGGTTGTCAATTTCTAGGCAATTGCTTAGTTTCTTGGCAAAGCAAAAAGCAAGCTGCCGTTTCAACATCTATAGCTGAGGATGAGTATATTGTTGCTGCAAGTTGCATTGCTAAACTCCTATGGCTTCAAAATCAATTACTAGAGTTTGGTGTATCTAAAGACTCCTCTCATGTTGGATAGTCAAGCAACTGAAAACATAATAGCAGGTCCCCTAATCTGTATGGATCTTCCAAGAATCGTCTATCCAACCTAGTGTGTGGAATCCCTAGATTAGATTTCACGGAAAATGAACAAGAACAGCAATCACTATAAACCCGATCTTTGTTGATTATCTATCACAATGATTACAATCAATCTAGACCACAAGAATTCTCTCTCAACTCTCTCTGAAGTGATTAACTGAGCAACTGAGCAACCTTAACCCTAACGCAAAACTCTCTTTATATAGAGACATTGGGCTAGGGTTTCACCACATGGGCTGCAAATGGGTCTAGGCCCAATTCACCTACCACTCACTACAATGTGTCTGGTTTAGCCTAATCACTTCTAATCAACTACTACAATACTAAACCCACTAACTATTTATCATTTTACTAATTACAAGATATCCAAAGACCAAATCTTAGCTGCTGTCACAAATATGCACCAACAATTATTAAAAATCAAGTTTCACATTCAACAACCAAGCACATTGACATCAAACATCACTTTGTGAGGATTACTATGAAAAAGATTTGATTTCTCTGCATCACGTTCCAACTAAGGATCAGCTAGCAGGTGTTCTAACAAAGGCTTTAGATACATCTACTTTTAAAAGCTTGATCTCTAGAATTGGCATGCTTAACATGGATTAAAAGCAAAACTTTTGTTTTCCATGAATAAGAAGCATTAAAATGTCAGACTTTTTACCGATCCTATCTCATCAAAGCCGGATAATAAAAAGAAGGAACTTTATAATGAAATGAAAGGAAGGCGAAGGAAAAGAAATGGTTTCAGAAATCAAAAATCCATCTTTAAAAAATAGCTAAAATTGAAATTTTCAATAATCCTAAAGGTCTGTTTTAAACCACTATTTCTAAACTTCTGATTGGCTTAAATGTCTACTCACTGCTAAGTGTAACCTCTATTATCCTGTCCGCTGTTCCCATCCACTGTTTTGGCTAAACCACTATTTTGCCTTATCCACTTATATCTGTCCTCTGATAGAGTAAAATCACCACAGTTCATGACCACTGTTCTCAACCACTGCTGGTTCTCAGTAGCGGTTTCCCTAACAACTGTCATCCATTATCCAACAGAGGTTACACATGGGACAGATGATTAGCCATCAGATCTTTGAAACCACTGACACGTCAGCATTCACTTTTTCACTTTATATAACACTGTTCTATCCAAACAGAATTTTCACTTGTCGTCTCGAACTCAAAATTCTCCAAAACGGTTTTCATTACTCTCCTCTTCTTCATTACTCCTCACTTCCATTTCCGATCATGGCTCTCAACATTAAACTCCCCCATAACTACCTCCCCACTTTCGAGAAAACTGACACTAATACTTCATTCCATTCAATAACTGATGTTCTCACATCATCAAAATACAAAGACATCATGGTTGCAAAGGCACCAATCTATGTTGATACACTCCGACAGTTCTGGGCAAATGCTAAAGTTGAATCTCAAAAAAAGAAGCCATATGCTATCATTTCCAAGGTCGGAGGAACCCTTGTCAAAATTTTCCTATCCTCAATTTCCACAACGTTTGGTCTAAATGACCTAGAAGGTAAAACTTCCTTTGTCAAGCAGGAATTATATGCTGAGTTCATAGAACGTGGGTATGAGGGTCAGTTATCTGGTGTTACCATTTCTAAACCAAACTTTCCTACTGAAACGAGATATTTTTTCCATACCTTACTTACTTGTCTTTTAGCAAAGACCACCTCAATTAATGAGATTTCACAAAATATTCAATTTCTGGAATATGCTATTTTGACAAAATCTGATTTCAATCTATCTCAGATGTTGTTTATGGATTTAGTGGCAAACTTTAATAAAATATCAAATACAAAGCTTTTCTTTTGTATCCTAGACTTTTAAGCTATTATCTACAAAAACAACTTCTAGAAAAAGATTTTAAACAGGCGTTGTTTTTTAGATGAAGAGTCTTACAACTGAAACTTTTACTAGAACAAAAAATATGGAGTCAAAGGTTTCTAAAACAAAAGCAAAGGGGGATGAGAAACTTTTGGACGAGTCCACATCTCAGCCTCAAACCTCTGTTGCTGAGCCTACTGCTCCTTGTGATCATGACACCACAACGAGTATTGTGAAACCCACACTAGAAAAATCCAAAAAGAAACCATCCAAATCCAAAAAACCCACCAAAACCACAATTAAAAAAAGGCACCTCTGGAAGATGATCCTAGAGGATAACCTTATGGTAGCACAAAAGCCACTTGAAACCACTGTTTTTACTTCCTAACAACAGTTGGAAAGATCTCCACCTAAAAGGTAAACTCCTCTTGCTTCCTCATAGATGGAACATGTTGTAAGCACAAGGATCCCACATTATGAAGCAGATGATTCAATTGAATCTTTGTTTCTAAGCCCTCTCCTAGGGCAAATTCTCTTTCTACTCCACAACCATCACCCTCAATTCCACCTACTACCATACCTCTGTTTCATGCAATTGAGATAACTCAGACACAACTCAGTTCCTTTCAATCACCTGTTCATGAGAGTTCACCTCCACATGTGACTGAGTCTGAGTTAAATCTCTTTGCTAACCCAGAAACAGCTAAGGAGGTTACACCCTATGAGTTACAAGTAACTCTTGGTGGTAATTTAAGTGAAGCAGCCACTACAACTGATAACACAATCATGTTTTAGTTGGAAAGTGGTTACATCCATAACACTTCCTTAAAGGCAACAATTGTTGAGGCTACAATTGTAACCTTTGCTCCAGTTGGAAGTCACCAGTACCAAGACAAAAGGGTATTTAGGTCTGATAACATAGAGATTCCTCTTGTTAAAAATCTAAATACAACTACCTCTGGTAGGAATTCAGATGATCCTATTAAATTAGGTGATGAATTGAGATACAAAGAATTGACGGAGAGAATGACATCAATGGAGTCTTCAGTAAGTGAAATGAAAGATATGATGAAGCAGATGTAACAAAATTCTCAAAGCCAACCATCAACACAGCAAATTACCAATGAGCTATGGAAATCTGTGCAACTAATCATTATAGCTCAAAGGAATTTGGCTGACATTCACCATGAAACTCCCATGAAGCTTATCAAAAACATGGTTGAGGCCAGATACAAAGATACTCAAGCTGACATCAAGGCCATTAAAGAACATTTGGTAAAGACCACTGGCTCCGCCTCTACAATAATCCTTCAAGAAGAAGTTGATGATGATGCCAAAACGGGGGAGAAAGATAAACTAAGAAAGTTGCAGCCAGATTCAAAGGTGCAACAAAAGTCAGGGCCTGTTACAACCACTGCTGCAAATCAAACTTCTGATGTATCATCAGATGCTGGTGTTCAAAAAGGGATTGATGAGACCATAAACAAACTAGCAGAAGAAACTGCCACAGAAAAGTAGAAAAGGCAAGATACACTGGAAGCTAATCTCTATGGTTCTCATATGATGTCTAAGGCGAGTGCTCCTGATATGGATGACCTGCTTCCCAATCTCTATGGTGGCGCTCCTGGTCATGCAAATGTTTGGCGTTATTTACCGCCATCTGTTGCGCCACCGTTAAAGCATGCCACCGGCGGTCTTCCAAAGCGTTTTGTTCAACACGTGCCCTTTCCTGCTCCTCCTCCAACCTTGCCTTCTAGACAATTCTTGTGCCTAGTACAAGTCTTGTCTCTCCATAAAAGCTTGTTGGGTGGCCCACTGCTCTTGTAATCTCTCCCTATGCTCTTGCTCTTTGGCCCGATGCGCAGCCTCTTCAGCCCAATGCGATTGTTGCTGGGCTTCCCAATTTTGTTCCCACTGTTGCCTCCTTTGCTCATACTCCCGGTTTTCCCCAATACACACGGAGACGTTATCATAAATGTCTTGTTGTCCCGGTTGTAGTTGGGGTATCAGGGTTTATGTCGGTTTGGGATAAAAGAGGCCACCCTGGCTGAAATTTCTCGAGGTGGCCGGGTGTATCTCTGACGGGGTCCCCTCGGACCTTGAGGCTCATCTTCATCCTCCTCTTCAGCCATCTCCTCCTCTCTCGCAGCCTCTTGAGCTGCACTTGGATCGGCGAACTGGAACCGATGCCCTTGGTCATCAGTGATGGTATATTGATGAACGTACACTTGAACTTGGATCTTCCAATGTTGCTTCATTGAGGCGAAGCAAATTTGATCCATCGGCTTTGAGACCCATAATGAATCAGGCGGCAACCGGTTCTGCTACACTATCATGGCACTAATGAGACATATGTATGGTATCATCTTCCGAGTGTACGACTCACGAGTGTCCCAAGTGTTGATCATAACAAGATGACGCCAAGATAACTTAGGTACTCCAAAAAGCAACGAGTGGAGTACCCGACAATCCGAGGCCTTCACGTTCCCTCGGTCCCCGAATCTAACCATGATGTTCTCGAGAGAGAAGGTTTAAGGATCTTTCCTTCAACAGATAACAAACTACGCAGAGCAGCCCCGCCATCAGAATAAGGCAAAACCGACTCAACCATTCCGTCGGGATCAGCAGTATTAACCTTGTTGTCCAAAAATTGGTCAACGGTGTAATAATCATACCCATCGACCCCCAGTGAATCAAATCGGGCAATACAGTTCATAGTCTCAAAAGACATAACCATCTGCCCTCTACCAGTATCACCCACCAACTGCCATGTATTCGGCAGGCCATCCTTGGTGATGAACCGGAGCGAGGCCAACCATTCACAGAATGCAGCCAGATAAACCCGTGGTGTAATATCCTCACACCAATCCAACACTCACTCCCATCCGATTCTCTCGAACATCTGAACAATCCCGATCGTTCGAAATTCCTCCACGTTTAACATGCGTTTCGGCACAACCCATTCAGGAATAAAAGTAGACACCCTATTAACCATTTTCCACTTCCACAGCTTAACTTCCAACCGCTTGTCGTTAAACCTTGAAAGCGGTCCGTTTATTATTTTCCCAGGGCTCGCCCACATTACTATCTCCGATTCTTTCCCATACCCAGTCCTGTCTGAACAATCTATCATTATTATCCTCCAACCCTGTTAATTGCTCCCATTTCCTTGCTCGATGAACCAGGGATGACCCCGCTCCAGAAGACGAACCTTGACCCAAAATTTACTCCGTTTTCGGCTCGCCATACCTACAAGACACAATACAAAAGAAAACAATTAAACATGGTCAAACCCCAACATTAAAAACCCTCACTTCAAGTTCAACCCAATTTTACTTCTTGAACATGTTGTACAATGTTAAATCATGACTTAAATGGTTTGACAATTAACCGGTTTAAATCTTTTAAATTGGCACTTTTGTCAACATTTTAAATCTAAGTTCTTATGTTTTTAATCCTAAGCATATAAGATTTGAAACGAGATTCAACATTGTATTTATGCTCAAACATGCAACTTAAACAATTACCACTCATTACATTGCTATGTTGCATGTTCAATCCCACCCAAGCCATCCATAAACTCAAATTCAAGCAACAACTCATGCCATAGCATCATAAACAACCTACTTTTAAACCTAAGTTCAAACTTTCGGAAGAAAATCACATACCATATGAAATCCATGCCTAAATTTAAGTAAATTCATACCTTTAGTGTTGTCTAGACAATAGAACTTCAAAAGGATGTAATGCACTTTGAAGAACACTTTTTCTCCATAAAACCCGAAATTTGATCTTCACTAATCTTTCAAATAAGCAAGAATTAAGGGAAACCGTGTTATGGGTTTTGTTCTACTTGAAAAACTAAACAAGATAGGCTCAAGAATCGGATGATTTGGGTGAGAATTAAGGGAGTTATGAAGGTTTAAAGATTAGGGTTCTTGAAGGAGAAGATGAAGAAGATGAAGAGTTAATGAGGAATGTTCAGGGATAGTTGGTGTTTTAAAGAAGTTATTGGGTGGATATGGTTAACCCGGGTCGACTTTGTGGCTAAAAATATGTTCAGGATGAGTTTCGATGGGTAAAAATGAGTTTGGGTCCGAGATTTTGCGTTAAAATTAGACCTGTGTCTGCTGACAAACCAAGGGCCGTCGCCGACGGCCCACTGGTTCGTCGCTGACGCCCTCTGAAAATGGACAATTCCTCTGACGACTTAAACCCCTGTCTACGACATGTTTCACCCGACGCACATATGGAGACATTGTCGGCGATGGCCTGAGGACCTGTCACCGATGGTCAGCCGTTTTTCTTTTTTTTTAAGCATAAATATCTAAAACAAGACATGTTTGCTTCTTTGGTTTTTTTTTAAGCATAATATCTAAAACAAACATTTCGGTTCATTTACCATACCACCCCCCGAATAACCATGGATTGTCCTCAATACACAAACAAGTTAAAAACATATCTTATGTCTTCGTGACCTGTTTGCAAAATCCAACTTCACACGTTTAACGAGATTAGTATGAAACATACTAAACTAAAACAAACAATGCGCGCAAACAATAAAAAGATACAAAATTCTACAACAAATGTTCTTGGTCCTCTAATTGACCTCATAAGTCAGTACGCTTACCAAAAAGCTTACCGATTCTTTGGTTGTCCCAATGTTGTCCTCGTTACCATCAATAAACGGTTTTAGCCGATAACCGTTGACCGTTTATTTTGACCCATCCTTTGGGTCTTCGATGGTAACATCCCCAAGCTTTCCAACCCTTGTAATCACAAACGGGCCCATCCATTTGCTTTTAAGCTTTCCGGGAAAGAACGTGAGCCGTGAATTGTATAACCAAACTTTTTGGCCCACTACAAATTCCTTCGGCTTCAATTTTGCATCATGTGCACTTTTCATGTCATCCTTATATTTCGAAGCACACTCATATGCTTCCTCCCGAAGCTCTTCTAACTCGCGAAGCTTTTACTTGTGTTCTTTACCTGCATCATCATATTAAGGTTAACTTCTCTTATAGCCCAAAATGCACGATGTACAAGTTCAACTGGTAGATAACAATTTTTCTCGTAAACTAAGCGGTAAGGAGTAGTGCCAATAGGTGTCTTATGCGCCGTTCGATAGGCCCATAAGGCATCGTTCAACTTCGTTGACCAATCCTTACGGTCCGGTCGAACGGTCTTTTGCAAAATTTCTTTAATTTGCCTATTTGACACCTCTACTTGACCACTTGTTTACGGGTGATAAGGGGTGGCAATTCTATAGTCAACACCATACCGTTTAAGCAATTTCCCAAAAATAAAATTCTTAAAGTGAGATCCCCCATCACTAATAATTACCCGCGGTATCCCAAATCTAGAAATAATATTTGTTTGCACAAAATTACAAACAACGGTATGGTCATTCATTTTGGTGGCGATCGCTTCGATCCATTTTGACACATAATCTACCGCTACCAAAATGTATAGATTCCCATGAGAATTGGGGAATGGGCCCATTAAATTGATTCCCACACGTCGAAAAATATTGACAATAAGAATCGGTTGCATGGTCATCTCATCCAGCTTAGAAATCCCCCTTAACTTTTGACATTCAACACAATTCTTAGCAAAGTTAAAAGCATCTTTAAAGATAGTCGGCCAATAAAGGCCGCTATTAAGCACTTTCTGTCCCGTTTTATGACCACTAAAATGGCTCCCACAAGCAAAGGTATGCAAGTGCATCAAGACACTCGGGATCTCCTCATCCGGAATACATCTTCTCACTACTTGATCCGGACATGTCTTGAACAAATTCGGTTCTTCCCATGTGTAGTACTTGATCTAAGACAGGAAGTGCAACCTTCTTCTCCTATCCCAATGAGCCGGCAAATCACCTATCACCAAATAATTTATAATGTTAGCAAACCAAGCTAATATTGACACTTTAAGGATGTGCTCATCTGGGAAGGTCTCGTTGATCTCTTCATGAGAAGAACCCTCTTCTACCAACAACCGGCATAAGTGGTCCGCCACCATATTCTCGCTACCCTTCGTATACCGTATCTCTAGGTCAAATTCTTGTAACAAGAGAACCCATCAGATCAACCACGGCTTTGCATCCTTTTTATCCATGAGGTACTTGACAGCAGAATGGTCAGAATAAACAATTACTTTGTTACCCCAAATTTAAGCCCGAAATTTATCCAAAGCATATACCACCGCAAGTAGCTCTTTCTCAGTTGTTGTATAATTCTATGGAGCATCTGAAAGAGTCTTACTCGCGTAGTATATTGCAACGGGTTTCATTTCTACCCTTTGACCCAACACGGCCCCCACCGCATAAGCACTTGCATCACACATGATTTCAAATGGTAAAGACCAATTCGGTGATTGCAAGATTGGGGCCTCAAACAACTTTTGTTTCAACACGTTAAAGGCATTTTTACAATCTTTGTTAAAGTCAAACGGGTGGTCTTTTAAGAATAGATTACACAAAGGTTTTGTTATGTCACTAAACCCCTTTATAAACATTCTATAAAACCCCGCGTGATCCAAAATGACCTAACACCTTTAACGCTCGTAGGATATGGCAAAGTAGAAATAACTTGAACTTTTTCCCTATCAACCTCTATTCCACGACTACACACCACGTGGCCCAACACGATTCCCTCTTGAACCATATAAATGGCTCTTTTCCCAACTCAAAACTAAATTCTTTTCAACACATCTTTTCAAAACCTTTTTCAATGCTCAAGGCAACCATTAAATGATGACCCAAAAATTGAAAAGTCATCCATGAAAATTTCTAAAGACTCCCCCACCATATCTGAAAAGATACTCATCATACACCTTTGGAAGGTGGCGAGGGTATTACATAGCCCAAACGGCATTTGCCTAAATGCGAAGGTACCGTATGGGCAAGTAAAGGTGGTCTTAGCTTGGTCTTCCGGATGAATAGCTATTTGATTGTAACCCGAATACCCATCGAGGAAACAATAGTATTATTGACCCGCTAACTTTCCAACAATTTGGTCAATAAAAGGCAAAGGGAAATGGCCTTGGAAGTTCCGGATTCAACTTCCTATAATTAATACAAATTCGTCAACCAGTTACCGGTCGTGTGGCGACCTCTTCACCTGCGTCATTCATGACGACTTGATGCCCGCATTTTTGGGAACCGTCTATGTAGGGCTCACCCATTGGCTATCAGAGATGGGGTATATAATACCCGCATCTAGCCACTTTAGCACCTCCTTCTTGACCACTTCTCGCATGTTCAGATTTAGTCTCCGTTGTGTGTCACGAGAAGGAGTGCTACCATCTTCAATGATATTTTATGCATCACTACAGAAGGGCTAATCCCCTTCAAATCAGCAATGGTCCACCCAATAGCAGCTCTATTGGTGACCAACACATCCATCAACTTTCTCTCTTATTCCTCCGTCAGATTTGCCGCAATGATGACCGGTAGCGTGTTGCCCTCACCCACATAAGCATACTTCAAATGCTTGGGCACATCTTTAGCTCAACAACAGGAGGTTCGACCAACGATGGCTTAAGCTTTGTGTCAATCTTCTTGGGAAGACTTTCCACTTGGTGTATCCAAGGTGGTCTTCTTTCCCTTACCGCCATCACTTCCATTCTCTTCTCCTCCTCATCTATGCTTCGATTTGTTTCCGACTGTAACCTGTCAAACATATAGCACTCCTCTATTGTGTTTTCCTCCTCGACACCCATGTCACAAAGAGGTATACACCGGTCAACAACATCCGCCATATAGCATTCGTCATTGACTAGAGGATCCGTTAATCCAGAAAAAACATTTAACCACAACCGGCGGTTACCAAAAGTCATGTCGACCGTTCCCGTTTTACAATTTATTTGAGAATTTGATGTTGCTAAAAACGATCGACCCAGAATAACCGTGGGTTGCTTGGTTAAGTCCAATGAAACATAATCAAGTACGGAAAGTCCACCGGATAGTAAAAGTCCTCGACCTTGACAATTACATCCGTGACTATTCCACAGGGTAGTTTAGGGGTCAAATCGGCAAACACTACGGTAGTGTTTGCCGCTATAAGTGGACCAAATTCGTATTGGTCATACATACTACCTGGTAGAATACTCACACTAGCCCCAAGGTCCAAGAGTGCCCTTGTCATTTTAAATTCTCCAACTTGAATGGAGATGATAGGCGCTCCCAGATCTTGTAGCTTAGGTGAAAGTGCACCCGAATGAATCGAACTCACGTTTTCGGTTAAATCAGTTTCTTTGGAAATTTGTGAGTTCGTTTTTGGGTATATAAATCTTTCAAGTACTTAGCGTAAGATGGAACTTGCTTTATGGCATCTAAAAGTGGTAAGTTAATTTGTTTAAAAATCTCCACATTTCTTCTTGTTGGGGACCTCTTTTGTTTACCACTTTTTTGGATGGTCCAAACAAGGCTTCGGGATACGGGGCGGTATTAACCTCCACACCCTTTTCCTTAGCTTTTGGGATCGGGACGGTCATAACGGGTGTACTTTTATCATTTTTAAAACATTTTCTTTTTGACACGTTTGACCGTCAACACTCTCATCACGCTAACCTCTTCCACCACCCCTTCAACAAATTGAGGTGGTGGTGACACAACACCATTATCAACGACTCGACCACTACGTAATGAAATTTTATTGATTGGTACCTCACGTGTGTTCTTCGAGCTTGATCCTTGATGCTTCGGGTTCACGGTAGTTTCACTAGGTAGCTTCCCCCATTACCATGCAATTGCGCCATTTCCTCCGCACTTGCTTCTCCAAAGCTTTATGTGACTTGTCACGAACCTCGAACTCTTTCTTCATTTCCATCTTGATTTCTTGATTCGAAGTTGTGATGGCATTCATGATTGCATCTAGCTTGGAGTTACGGAGTCTTCACCGCCCATTGGAGGATTAGGATTACCACCTCCATTACTACCTTGGTTGTAACCTCTTTGATACCCACTTTCGCGGTTCTGATAATTCTAGCCACTCCCTTGATTGTAATTTCTTTGGTACCCCCCTTGATTACCGCCTTGACTGTTTTGGTACATTGAACCCCCTTGATTCCCTCCTTGATTGTTCATTTGAAAATTGGGATTCATTTGGTTTGAAACATTCCCATAGCGAAACTTGGGATGATTTCTCAAGCCCGGGTGATAGGTGTTTGAATTCATATCAAATTGTTTTCTCTCACCATAAACTTGATTCACCTCTTCATTCGCATGTACTATGCCCACTTGACATTCCTCGGTTCGATGCCCAAGATCCCCACAATCTTCGCATACCGCGAATTGAACCGCACCAACATCTTTATTTTTCATCCGCGCCAACTCCCTTTCCAAAGTAGCAATTCTATCTTTGGCGCTTGAATCAAGGTCGGGAAGAGATCGAGAAATCAGATGCTTCTTTGACCGGTCCTCCATAGCGACCGCTTTGGATTTCTTGCTCATCCCTTCCAAAAAGTCCCAATCATCTTCCTCATGATTTTAACACCCTGTAAAAAAATCGTGTCCAATAGTATAGTGACACATGTTTTATTTTAAATATAGTCTGTTAAAGACCAATAAGGACTAAAGGCGTCAACATGCTCAAACTGAGCCTATGAGTGACGGTCCGAAGTCAACATGCATAAATAACAGCCTCTGAGTGACTGATATGTCAAACAACTTGCTTAAATTCATTAGCCTCTAAGTGACGGGTATGTCAACATGCTGAAATTGGCCTCTGAGTGACTGGTAGTCAACATGCCTAGCCTCTGGAGTGTCTTGTGAAGTACTAACTCTTATCTAGTGATCTAACTTCATAGTGCCATATGTTAAAGTTTTTTGTAGATATGTGAAAGTTGGATGATGGAGGGATTAAAAGTGTCAACATGTTAATTTATACCTCTGAGTGACCTTTTGACGAACCGAGAGCTCGACAATGTCCGGACATAATCCCGGGTATGCCAAAATTGGCTACGGAGGGCTAAAAGTGCCAAAAGGGTGTTTTAGAGAGGTTTAATGGGTTTTAAAAGTTAAGGAGCTAAAAGTGTCAAACTTGAAAACTGCCTTTGTGGCGCTCGCGGGGCGCGAGAGGCAGGCCTGTGCCTCTCGCGGCCCGCCAGAGAATATCTGTTGCAGAAAGTTTTGCTTGGCTCCCAAACAAAACTCCAAAACCATTAAAACCGAAACCATGGCTTCCCAAACTGCTATGCCACGTTTTGGACACTTGTAAGCTTCCACTTACACCCCTAAACACCTGGCTTCACCTCCTTTGAGTTCTCCAACTATAAATAAGTGCTTAAGTTCACCATTCCAACCTGCACCTTTCTCATTCATACACTCTTCTCCTTCCTCTAGAAGTTCCTAGCTGAAAGGAGCATCCAACTTAGTTCTCTTGCATTCTAGGAACCTCTTGTAAGTGTTCCTTGCTCTTGCATTTTCGTTTACAAGATTTTATAGCCAAAAGTCAAGCGTTTTATGGAAAACGCTTTGACTTTCAGTTAAGACCATTATGGTCCATCCATTGTTAGAAATTAACATGGCTAAGTGATCGTAATAAGGTAGGTGTTAATCCCTATTAAGGGCACCTCCTGAAGATCACGTTTGCTAGGCCAATTGACGGGTCAAAGTTATAATATTAAAAAGTCAAACAGGCCATTTTTTGGAAAAATCATAAAATGATCTTATATATGTTATGAAACATGTTTTGAGACTTAAACAAGTTGGTAATAATTATTAGAACATGTAAGAACATGTTCGGCTCATCAATTTCAGTTCTAGGGTCGGTTCGCAACCGGAAGTCGCGAAGTTTGACTTCTGCTTTGACTTTCGATTCTGACCCGATTTAGATTAGTTACCTACTGATCTAAAGTGGCATTATGATCATAATATAATGTAGCATAACCCTATGAGGTTATATTACATGATCATAATCAGAATCCAAGTTTATGCGCAAGTTCCATAATTATGCCACTTTTTACCAAAATGCCCTCTTTGCATAAAACAAGGTTTTAAATGCTAATGATCTTGAAAATGAGTTTTCTACTGATGAAATATTATAAGTAGGATTATTTGGGATGTTAAACCAAGTTATAAACTGAGTTTTCAAGCAAGTCCTTAAAATATGTCGATAAATGGCGATTTTAGCCCTTGTGGCTTATAAACTAGTTTTAATCAAATCTTTTCAAGGTAAATCTTTTACCTACTGATACGTTATATTAAATAACATATCTAAGAAATTTTAATCTGGACTTAACATCAGTTTTCGTGAAATCGCATAAGGACGCCATTTTACGACATAAGCGCCATTTGCGGGCATAGTATGGTTTTAAACCATATTATTGACCAAGACTTGATACCTAATGATTTTAAAAATTATTTTAAACATATTTAAAGTAAGTACATGTTATAAACTCAGAATCCCAAATAATTTATAACTATGTGTAAAATGACCAAAATGCCGGTGCATAGTTTGGTCATAAAAGATAATTTACACATATAATTGATATCCTACTAATATTATATCATAAATAAAGTATTTTTCCACAATGCTTATAACTATAACATTAAATTATATTCAAGTTCCTTTTATCCGGCATAAAATTTACCAAAATGCCCTTATGAGGCATAGTTTCGTTTTAAAACCTTAACGGGCATATAAGTTGATATCCTACTGATATTTTAACTTATTTAAAATATAATGGCATATAGAACTTGTCCATGACTTATCCAGTTACCCGATATCGCTAATATGCGCTCGGTTACGTATATGTAACTATTTTACGGAAATTAACCGAAACGGGTGTAACCTTGTCATTTAAGTCTCAAAATCCAGAATGTTTATAGTTTACCCATATTATACAAGTCAAGGTACTTGTTTGGATTAAACTACATTCTATCCATTCATCGTTTAATCTAGTATCATACGTTTTGATCAAGCACGCTAGTCTGTCTAAGTCTATGACTTAAATAAGACCGTTAGTATTTAATTGGTTAGTTTATGCCATAATCCAGACTAGAGACTTGCCAGTAAATGTTATATGCACTTAGTCCTTTTGTGTACGGCTGAGTTATTAAAAATTAAAAGAAGACTAGCTCAGGTAAATACTCTCGACTTATTTACCCTATACGGGCTTGGTTTACGGTAAATTATTACCACTTGGTCGGAAATGGGATCAATCGAACGCCAGTTCAGGGATCGTAAATCCTCATATTCTGTTTTAATCAGTTTTGTTTGATAATTTAAACATCAGGGGTTAACTACCGTGTCCTGGATATCCTCGGCTCATTACAATAGAAATGGCCAGGACCTTAGCGCGGGTGTAAGCATACACCCGATAGACGCTCAATTATGCATTCCCACAAGGTTAGGAGAAATTGACTCCTTCGTGAGTCCAAAGTGGTGTGTACGTTAATTGTGTCTCGGTCTCCATACCGGGCCTCGTATGTATGGACAAACATGTAAATCTGTTAACAAGGTTGGACGATCAATTAACCCAAGTTATAAAAAGATTTTGTGCTGACACGCACTTAAAACATTTTTGAAATGTTTTCAAAATGAGTCAGTTAGGTGTATTTACCAGCGAAAGCTGACGTATTTTCAAAAGACTAAACTGCAGGTACAATACGAAAATAGGCCGGAGGTGCTCGGTAGTGATAGAGGATCTTGCAAATCCTAAATCTGCCCAAAGTCTGTTTTATATTCTTTCCATGTACAATTTATGATCCGCCTGTGGATCTTCTATTACGAAGCCTGTATATTATTATATATTTTCGAACATTCGGTTTCCGTTGTGCCATGTTTAATTGACAATGATGATCATCAACTGACGTCACGATACTCCCCACCCGGGCCCACCGGTGTATGGATTTGGGTTGGAAATCCGGGGTGTGACAATGATTTTTCAACAAAGTCCCATTACTAGCCGATTGTAAATATTTTTGATCATCGGCATCCAACCCCCTCACAAAGCATCTGAGTAACTCCCACCTTGGAATTTGGTGATGAGGACATGTCCTAACCAATTCCTTGAAACGGGTCAAGGCCTCATGTAGCAACTCCCCAGGTAGTTGCCTAAACGATCGAATCTCATCTCTTGCGTCGTTGATCTTAGCAATAGAATAGTATTCATCCAAAAAAACTTGTTGCATTTCCGCCCATGTATGAATACTGTTTGCCGACAGTGTAAGAAATTATTGCTTCGCTTTATCTTTTTGTTGTTGTTGTTGTTGTTGTTGTTACCGTAATCCCGATTTCTTTGATTATTGCGTGGTTGACGGTCATTCCCGTAGCCATCATCTCTACCGATCTCTTGCCCGTATCCACCATTGTTTCCGACGAAATTGGCGTTTTGATAACCAAAATCATCATAGTTAAACCCCCGATCATTGTAAAAATTCCCCATATTATTATCGCCCCACTCGTCGTCCACAACTCTCTCATTGTAGTTCCCACCATCATCCGAATATTCCGAGTGAATGCTCACGTGATCTGGCGATTGATAACCGGGAACACTATATGGTGCATCATCGGGAATATTATTTCTCAACTCATCGAGGTTAAGAAATCGGGCTTCATTTGTGGGATTGCCACGGCTATGGTTAACCCCACGGTTGGCGTTAACATTTCGGATGTTGAGATTTGGAGGTAATGGATTTTGTCAGTTTTGGGTTGGAGGAGGTGTGGGTGTACATTGGCGGTTGTTTGGGTTTCGGCTACGGTTTTGGAATGGTGGTGTTGGTGGTCTTGAGTTGTGTCCACCCCCCCCCCCTCCAATTGGTTGTTTTGATTGTTTTGAGCTTGGGGTGGATAGTCATAATATTGGTTGTTGGGTTGGTTGGAATTTTGAGAATCCATTGGAATGGGTCCAAAGGATGGTGTAGGTGGTGAGTTGGTGTTGGGTGGATTAGAAGCAATGGTTGCCTCTAATCGGTTGGCTAAATTCCTCCTAACGACCCGCTCAATTTCCGTTCGAACACTAGCGGCGATGTCCTCCCAGAATTTCGTGTATGCATGCACTACCTGTATCCTACACATGTAACACACCCGCGTAACACAAAAGCAAAGACGATAATAAGAATCAAGCACTTTAAACAGTTAATCACAGAATCAAACAATTCCAAACACAAAGCGCACAAACTCCCCGGCAACGGCGCCAAAATTTGATCGGAGTGTCGCGCCCTGGTCAAAGATAATATTTATATGCCCTAATTACCCTTAACAATGTGATTAGTGTTAGTAAGGGGTCGAACCACGAAGAGTTTGTGGTTTGCGAATGGATGTGATTGATTTTAAGCAAAAGTGTCTCTATTATGAAGCTTGCTATTTTGATTGTTTAAATAATTGGTTTGTTTGAAATGGATGTCGGAATTATCCGACGAGCATGTTTTGACTACTTAACTAATAACATAGACACTTGGACGTAAACGGAATTACTTGATTAAAACAATAAACAAGGTTCACACCCGGTTCAACAAATGCAAAACCTAGGGTTACTACCAATTTAAGATTGATTCAATTGAATTTGTCATTAACGGTTTTGATATCACAAAGCTTAGGTGCTAATTGCTATCACGTATATAACGGACCACAACACACTTTGTTACTTCGGACAATTAATCCCTTGAAAGATAAGGCATAAATACACAAACTTGTTTCACAAAGTCAAATTTTATCATCATTCGACAATTCGCAAATATAGTTGAAATGTAAGACAATTATCAATCAATTCAAAATACAATTCAGTTTGTCACAAATTCAACCAAAATCATAAAGTAACCCTAAATTTTACAAATGTCTACACCAGGGTGAAACCCTCGAAGATTAGCCGCTCATGACGAACGGAACTTGATCACCGGATGATTGGAACTTGATCACCCACATCTTGAAGCTTCGAAGTAGGGGTGATGATGGTTAGGGTTTGAGATGGAAGATGGATATGGATGGATGATGAATGGGATGGTGAGAACAGACTAGGGTTCGATCAAGGGTTATGATCCGGATGATGGAATGAATTGGATGGATTGGAAGAGGTTGTGGATGAAAGGTGTCTTGTTCTTGGCTCCAATATAGGTTTGAAAAGCTCTCAAACTCGTAACCCCTTGCAATTGGGTCAAACAAATATTAAAAAACCCGTTCAAAAAATGGAAATTCAACGACCGGACTATCAGAGGAGCATCGCCGACGGGCCCTATTGGGCGTCTCCGACGCCCTCTAGAAATACACATTTTTCTCCGATGCCTTAATCCATTGTCTACGGCCATTTTTCTCGACGGGTTATCTGGAAGGCGTCCCGACGGTCCAGGTGGGCGTCGGCGATGGCCTCTCTAATGCATGCTTTCCGGTTTTCCCATTTTGCGATACCGGTTGACCCGTTTTCCGTCCCGAAGTTCCAAAACGCTCCCAAATAGCTCCTTAAACTCCGTAAACCTGTAAAACACAAATCCAATCAAGATAGGCTATTCAAAACTAAAAGTCACGTAAAACATTAATTTAAACTCAATAGAAACATCGGTTTTCGACCACGTATCAAGGTACAAACATATTACAGACATTTTTGTGAGTTTGTGTAAGAGGATCATATCAGATTTGTAGACTTTTCACAAACACGTTGATATGAATAAACTTTAAGTTTTAAACAAATTCACTTAGATTGTCAGTATACTGGTCCATTTAAACCTCTACGTATTGCTCAATTGTTTCAAGATACGGTAATTAAATGTCTTTGAACTTGACTTAACAGTGTTTTTCACCTCAGAATATACTCTCGTATCAAGATTCCCTAGATTTCATATTAATGGTGAATATATCTAACTGATATCTGTATCTGGGTTGTGCGAGGTCTTGAGAGCTCATATTAGTACCAGCGTACAGACAAAGAGATGAATGCTCAACTTAAAAGTGGTGTTTCATATTTAGAATATTTTTTACTGCAATTGTCAGATCTTTCAATACTTTCAATTTTGATGTACATTTTGATAATGTAAAGTTTTACTTCGTACGAATGTAATGTTGATTAGTTCGTATGAAGTTAGTCTGATTTACTTGGCACGAAGGTGGATAGCTTAGTTCGTACGAAGGTAATGACTTAAGTCCGCACGAAGGTAAGTGTATATAAATAGGTGTATGTGGTCATTGAGTCTATGTTGATTTTGTGAACGATACGGCGAAGCCCTCTCGAACTGTTTGCCGATTGTAACTATTACAATATTAATGAAACAGTAATTGAAAAGTAATCTTTTATACTTGTCATCTAATCTAAAATGAATTCCGCGTGTTTTGGACTAGGTTAAACAGATTAGACATGAGCTTATTGGATGTATAACAGATCCTCACAAGTGGTATTAGAGCCTGAGGGCCTAACGTAAAGACAAACAATAAGATTCAAAAATCTCCCACTTCTCTTCTACTCATTTTTCACTCTTTTTATCATTTTCGTGAAATTAACTGTCGAATGGACTAAATTTTTCAAGGAATAATTAAAAGTTGTTTCTAACAAACCCTTGAGAAAATTGGACCTAAAATCAATCGGAATCATGATAAAATAAATGAAAAACGAGAAAATTTGAAACACTCATCTTCACACGAAGTAACCTTGTTCGTACGAACTACTACCTTCGTACGAATCGTAAATCTTTCAAAATCAATATTCTACCTTCGTAGGAAGATAGTTTTTAGAAATTTGGTTTTTACCTTCGTACAAAGATAGATCTCAAAAAATTGGTTTTACCCTCTTACGAACTTAACCAATTTGTGTTTTTCTTAGTCTTTTTCGTACAAGATCTACTCCACACAAAGCTACCTTCGCAATAAGCCTTCTTTGGTCAAACATTTCCGATGAGATGGAGAACGAGTATTACAATGCTTTTGCAACTACAGCCACACGTAAGTCGTTCAAAATTTAAGTCTTGATGACGAAATGGGAAAGATGATGGAGCCACCTAAACTGATGAATCTAGAAGAACATAAAGGCTGGCATTAACGTTTTGAGAACTGGGTTCAGGCGAATTATCTAGAGTGCTGGTATGCAATTGAAGAAGGATACATTGCTCCCATTAGAGAGAATGGACTAGAAAAAAGTATCATGCAATTCACTCAACTAGAAAAGGAAAAATTTACATGAGAAAAGAAGATGTTAAACATTTTCGCAACAAGCAATAAAAGAAGACATTTTCGCGCTAACATAAGGAGATGTGCAATCGATATGGTAAGCATTGAAAGTGAAATTACAAGGCAGTACACAAAGTTGAAAAGTAAAAGTGCCTTGATCAAAAAGGAATTTAACAATTTCATTGTATTAAAAGGCGAATCGATGAAGCAGCTCACTGAGAGATACTGCCATTTGGTTGTGGAAATGAAGAGGTTGAGTATCACAGAAGATCATGAAGAGTTGATTGACAAATTAGCCGATGCATTACTGGAGGGTGAATGGTTAACTTATTTGATGGTTTTGAACATTAGTAATGATTATAGCAGATGGAATCTGGAAAAGTTTATCGAAAAAATTGAAGGACATGAGTTAGAGCTCCAGAAAATGGCTAAAACAAGAAATGCACAAGCCCAACAAGATGTGAATTTATACTTCAAAGGAAGCACAATCGCCAACAAAAGAGTCTAAAAATTCAGACTGCATTCAATGAAGATAATTCATCAAGTGTTTCTTCAAATTATTCAAACAGTGGTAGTGGTTCCCCCCATTTCCAAGTTTTGATCCAAATACTCCAACACAGACACCTCAATCTTCCTAGAGTTCGAACAGTTACAACAGCCAGAACAACTCCAATCAACGAATCCTACAATGAAACATAGCAGTGAACCTTGAAAATGCTTAAGACTTTACCAAGACAACAACAAAACAACCCATGGCATTATTAGCCTCAGTCTTGGAATTGTACGAGAGCTTAGTAGCAGGAAAGATCAGTAATCCAAACATGACAAAGGAGGATTACGATCAGATTGATCCGGAGGAGTTAGAGCTTATTGATATTAAGTGGTGTATGGCCAGTATTGTTCGTTGAGCTCAAAGATTTATGGAAATAACCGGGAGAAATAGTCTAGGTGGTCCGGAAACGAAACTGGGATTTGACAAATCAAAGGTTACTTGTTTCAAGTGTAAAGAAAAGGGTCATTCCAAGAGAGAATGTCTGAATAGTTCAAGGAAATTAGAATCCTTTTGATGATTATTATAAGAAAGCAATTTATCACAGAACTTCTCAACAACCTCAGAATTTGTCAAGACTTATTCAAATTGAGGATGGTTCGGAAAGATCAAAAGATAAAGCCCTAATCGTTACACATGAAACGAAGGTTTCAATTGGGATAAATACATTCCTAAGACCGAAGTACAATGGCCGAGATTATCGAGGAACCTTAACCATTGGGAAAACGAAGTAATTGTTGAAGAAGCAATTGAGGAAGCTTGTGCTAATATTATTTTTGATGAGGATGAAGATTTTATTCACAATGCTTTTAAATCTGCAATGCTCCTCATATTTTTAATTCTTTTGCAGGTTTCTTCAGTAATCAAAGATACTATCAAAGCACACAATGTGAAGAAGAAAAATGTGAAGAAGAAGCTATTGCTAGAAAGTGATGATGGATCAATCAAACCGAGGAAGGTGAAATCTTTAAAGTTGATCAGAAATTCATGGTTGAAAAAGTCAAAGAAGAGAGTAGAATAGGGAATGTTGAAGTAGAGAAACAATGCACAAAATGTTTAGAGTTGTGCAAGTCATGTTTTGAGAAAGATGAGAAGTATAAAGAGCTGAAACGTCACACTGATAACCTAGCAAGTGATTTCATAAAAACGAAAGAAGCTTACGATAAACTGAGCAAAACTATCAACCAATAACCATGATGCAAGTAGAGAAGATAATGCTACGCTTTCTATGCTCAAGGCAACGGTCATGGATAAACAAATGGCTATAAATATTCACATTTACACGATTGCTAAATTGAAGCAAGAGCTAGAAGCTATGAGAATAGAGACGAAGCGGGTTAATAAGAAGTTGACCAATTATTCAACAACATCTTACGTCTTGGATCACATTCTTTCCAAACCTACGGGAAAAGATGAAAATGGGGAAGATGTGTACGATTATCACAACAAAGATTGGGGTTATCATCGTGTTCCACCCCCGATGTGGAATAGTTACTCAAAGAAGAAACCAGACAGGGTGGAAAAGATACTGAATTTAAAGTTGACAACTGAATAGAAAGATCAGTTGCCCGATAACATTGATGTGACCTATTCAAAATCCGAAAATGATGTTGAACCAAAAGTGGTTAAAAACGTTGTTGAGAATGTTTGGGGAAAAGAGAATGATAAAACTGATTTTGAAAACACTCAATCAAAGGTTGAAAAAGAGAGTTCATGTTCACAACCTGAAAGTGACGAAAGTTTTCATGATAAATATCTTAGTAAATCAGGAAAGAGTTCAAATGATGATCCAAATATTTTAATGTACAAAATGTGTGGATCTGATCAACTATATTTTGATATTGAATTTCCGATTCAGAATGTGAATTTGAACAGAATTGAAAAAGTTTTCAAGCTTATCGAAATCGAAATGTCTGAAATTGAAAATTTTTCAAGTGATCAAAGTTTTGCAAACTTCAAACAAGATAAATCTTATTATACCAAACCAAAAAATTTCTACCCTCAATATCAGCAGAAAAATCATTACTATGGAGGAATGGTTCGGGATATAATAAGAAAAATTATAACAAGTTTGAAAAATAAAGTTTGTAAAGAAAACGACTTTTGTTCCTGCAAGTTTAGAGAGTGTAAAAGAAATGCAATTTTCAAAACAACCTAATGAAGAATTTTTCACTCAACAACAACAAGAACAGGTTGAGGGATCCACTGTTGTAACAAACAGTAGGGCGTATTTTAGATGTAACCAGACTGGACACATTGCTAGAAGAAGTCCACAAAAAAAGCCTAAACCTGTTTTGATGTTAAGAAAAATTCTGAAGATTTAAAACAAAAATCACCGATGTTTGTTTAAACTCAAGTTTGAAACAAAACACAGAGTCTGTCTACAAAGTGAAACCAGTTTATATCAAAGTTTCAAATTATGAAACTGATGAATCTTCAAACACTACTAAACAAAAAGGTTCTACGTTTTATTTCAAGAAAGCAATGTTAAAAATCAAACATTAGTGATAAAAGAAAAAGATTCTTCTAAAGTATTTGTTTTAACTAAGAGTTCAGAAAAAGTTGAACAGAAAAATGAGAATTGAAATAATGAAAAAATTGCTGACAACGCACGCAAGGGGACTAGAAGACTTGGGTGTCACTATTCAAATAATTGTTTTTGTGATTGTGTAGGGGATGCTGAGCTATAAGTAAATCACGAATAAGGAGGTCCCTTGGCACATGACGAGGAGATTGGCCAGCTTAATATGAAAAAAAATTTAGAAAAGGCCATGATGGGTTTGATAGAAAAAGTTTATTATTATTTTGAAAAAGATTGAACAATTTCACAGAACCCTCACTATTTAATAGACAAAACTAGTTGATAAAACAGATTTGAAAATGTTTTAAAATCAATGGTATCAAGGTTTTTTTATCATGAGGGGTAAAGGATAAACAAAGATTGTGAAGCAGTAATGGAGGACGATTTGAAGTTATCCTCATCGATTAGTCAATTTTTAGATTTTCAAACTTCTTTCTTTAAAACCAAAATCCAAAAACATGTTTTTGATTTTGGGGGGGGGGGGGGGAATATATGATGTGGAAAATACAAAAACATATAAAAATTTTAAAATGTACAAAAACATTAAAAAGCAAAAGAGTTTTCATGTAGAAAAAAGGAAATGATAGTACACCAGTGGACAATCACAACATGCTAAAGAAATATAGTGTCAAAAAGTGTTTAAACAGGTTTCACTGATAATGTGCCAGTAGACTTCGCACATTCAGTAAATTGTTTTCGAGATATAAACGTAAAGAAAAACTTCTTAATTGGTGGCTTAACATCTCTCAGATATATGATCTTAGTACACCGAAATTTCGTTTGAGAGATTGCCGGATTCTGAGATACTAGGTCTTTATAGATAATTGATATTTGGGGTACTATACAAGTTCATTTGATTTTGCATCAGTAATGGACTAGAACTTATAGAATACGTTTGCTTTAAAACCCTAAAACTGCATCAAAATTGAAAGTAGCTAAAAATCTGACAATTGCAGTAAAAAAGATTCTAAATATGAAACACCAGTTTTATTAGAAGCTATAATTGACTTTTATAAAAAAGAAAGGATCTCCCTGCATAGAAAGAATCATGCAAAATTGGTTAGTGTCAGAAGTTATAAAGAAGCAAGTAATTCTGTAAGTTTTCTTGAAAAACAAGCTAATCCCTTTGGATTTGGTTTGAGCTATAAAAATGATGAAGTACCACAAGGTGTAAAAGAAAAAACAGCAAGGTTAATCAGGTATCGTAATCAATAAAAATATTGATGCATTAACTAATTGCTTTTCTAGAAGCCTAGTTATTTCTCCAAACATTCAAGAAAGATAAAAAAGTGTCATGGTAAGAAATCAGACCAACTTATCAAAAAGGGTCATTATCTGAAGAAACATAGCTCAGACTCAGAATCTTCAGAAACCTCGTCTGATAAGTCAAAAGATGAACTTTTGCAACTTGATGGGAAACTTAATTAAGTCAAAAAGAAGGAACAAGAAAACATAAACATTTAAAACAAAAGACAAATTATCACTAGAGTCAGAACTAGAAAACAAAACGAAAGAGAGTTGTTTGAAATACATCATATTCACTTTAAAGAAATGTGTCTGCAAAGAAATCTTTGACACAATTCAAGTAAAAGGTGTATACAAATCAGTTTATAAAGAAAAATGCTCAACCTTTATCTTAGAAAACAAAAATAAAAATAAATCCAAATCATACATAAAGAATGCTCTTAACCAAACACTAGGGGTAATATTTGAAAAAGACATGAATAGTGTTAGCTACCAAGGGCCCAAGATTACTTGGGTACCTAAGGATATCTAGTTTTACCAAAATAACCAACAACATGTGCCACATATAAGGTTTTTGTGACTCTGGAAGCTCCAAACACGTGACCAGGGACATGAGCCTACTCAACAACTACACAAAGAAGTTGGGTAAGAGAGTTGATTTTGGTAATTGAATATCGGTAAAATATGGGGTATGGGAGTATCACAAATGAAGAAATTACAATTGAGAAGGTAACATATGTTAAAGGGCTCAAATAATAAACTTCTTAGTTTAGGTAGATTTTGTGGTAAAGGATACAAATTTGTTCTTTTACCCAACTCTTGTCAGTTGGAAGGTTTAAATGATGGTATGGTCTACATCACAGGCAAAAGATATAGAAAATATGTTTATTATATGGTTTTTAAAAAAAATTGTCAGATTAAACATTTAGTCTGATGGTTGTAGCTTCGACCAATGTAAATTGGTTGCGGCAGTAAGATTATTCCACATAAACTTTAGAACTCTTGCCAAATGTTCAAAATACAACTTGTAAGAGAGTTGCCTAATTTCAAACCTCGGAAAGATCAAATTTACTATTATGGGTAAATTAAAAAAGGTCTCACACAAATCCACATAGGAACAATACACTCAACAATCACTTAAACTATTACACACGGATCTCTATGGACTAGTCAGTACTCCAAGTATATCTAAAAAAGGTACATGTTGGTGATTGTTTACCATCACTCAAGGTATACATGGGTAAAATTTTTGAAATTAAAAAGTGAAACACCTAATCTTGTCATAAATTCCATCAAAAGTGTGTAAAATTTAATGAAATCAAAAGTCCAAAATCAAAAGAGACAATGAAACAGAGTTAAAAAAATGCCAAGCTAAGCTCATTCCTGAACTGAGCAAGGCATAACTCATGATTTCTTTGCCCCTAGAACTCCTCAATAGAATGGAATTGTAGAAAGGAGAAATTGAACTCTTGTTGAGGTTGCAAGAACCCTCTTTGTTGTTGTAGGCCTTCCAACTTATTTCTAGGCTGAAGTTGTATCCAATGCATGCTTTACGCAAAATAGGTCCACTATCAATAAACGATTTTAGAAAACACCCTATGAGATCATAAACAAGCATAAATCATCTGTGAAGTATATGTATGTTTTTGGCTCAAGATGCTACATTCTAAATGATCAAGATGATTTGTCCAAGTTTAATGGAAAGTTAGATGAAGTCATATTTCTTGGTTTTGTCTAACCTCTAAAGCTTT
Source organism: Scalesia atractyloides (assembly GCA_947069175.1). NCBI lineage: Eukaryota > Viridiplantae > Streptophyta > Magnoliopsida > Asterales > Asteraceae > Scalesia > Scalesia atractyloides. Next base: position 31,838,271 of record CAMTDV010000022.1, read on the forward strand.
TAGAGTTTATATTCTTAAAACAAGAGTAGTTAGGGAAAGCATCAATGTTACTTTCTGCGCCAGCTTCACTTCTAAACACAACAGTTCAGAACTAGAATTCCAAATTATAGGAAGAAATCCTGAAGCCAACCCTAACCAAACCAAAAAGAAAACTAATAATATAGAAATAGAAGAATTAGTTAATGAGTTGTTAGGAAATGAAGAAGCCCTTGTATATTCAATCACATCAGGATCAACAAATTTCACTTAGCAGCCTTTGGCAACTACGTGTCTAAATGTATCAAAAGATCAACTGAACAATACTGATGAAGTGAAATGACAAGAAGCAACTACCACAATAGATGCATAAATCAATAGACTAATGAAAGTTCAGATGATTGAAGGGTAGTTTAGACAATGCTAAACATAAGACTACAAATGATGCAATAGGAGTGTCAGTTTCTAAGCAAATGATGAATGGTGCAAATCCGGTTTACAGACCTTAGAAGGTGCAAGAATAGATCAGCAAATCAAAGTTGATGCAAAAACATTTTAGCAGACCATTGTAGGTGCTACAACCTAATAGAAATATTTAGAAGACATTTTTCATGTTCATTAGAACATATCCATTGCAGATGTTGTTGGTGCATATTTGTGACAACATCTTATAGATTTGGGTCTTTAGATATCTTGTAATTAGTAAAACTATAAACGGTTAGCTGGTTTAGCTTTGTATAGTTTGTTAATTGTTATTTGGCCAAACCAAACCCACATTAGTCGTGTGGTAGGCGAATTGGGTTTGTCCAATTCGCAGGCCTGTGTGAAACAAGCCTAGTGGCATGTTTTGTGTCATATAAACATTGTTATGCATTAGGGTTAGGGTTAAGCACTTCAAACAGTTGCAGAGAGTTTAGAGAGAGAAAGATAGAAGGAATTCACAGGAGAGATAGGCTAGGAAATTTGTGAAGTGTTTGGGATCTTGATTGATTGTAAACAACAGTTTGATAATCAATAAAGATCGCTTTAATTGTGATTTATGTTTCTACACGTTTCTGTGACAATCTGATCAAGAGGATTCTTCACTCTAAATATAATCAGCTGATGTGTTTGGTAATAAACGTATTTGAGCGCAGAAGATTATTCGTGAATGAACTTTGAAAACGGACTGCACGATTTAAATCCCCTCATTTTTAGGACAAAAGGCACGAAAAACCCCGAAAAAGGTTTTGGACATTATATATCATTGGATTCGTAATCTCGAGACGAGTCTAACAATCAAATTTGGTAAAAATAGTTTTCAGCCAGTTTTTAACGAGCGATTACGTTAAAAATGTCGAATATGTTAAAATTGAATAAGCTATTGAAGATGGAGCACGAGGTTGGTACTACCAGCAAACCTCCAAAGCTGATGAAGGTAGAATAGTATCTTACCTAGAAAGATAGGTTTGAGTCTTTTGTTGAGTATCAGGACACATGAATGTGGATCTTTATTCAAGATGGGTATGTGAATCTAACTCATGACTTTGAAGGAAGACAACGGGTCACACAATATGCTAATATGGATGATGCAGAGAAGAAAATGTATGAAGCTAAGAAGAAAGCCCTAGCTGCAATTTAAATGTCTTTTCCTGATGGGATCAAACACACCTTTAAAACGTACACTACCTCAAAGGAGCTGTGGGATGCATTAGAGAAGAGATACGATGGCAATGCTGATGTGAAGAAGAACAAAGTAGACTTGCTGAAGAAATAATTTTATGTTTTTAAATGCATGAGAAATGGGTCCCGTGAAGATATCATCACAAGGTTCTATCATCTGATGACCGGATAGAGAACTATGACACAGAGGGGATACACTGACACTAAGATAAATGACAAGTTACTAGATGCCCTACCTGCTAAGTGGGATATTTGTACTCTCATAATTAAGGGTGAACCAAACTACGATACTAAAGACTTAGAAGAAGTTGTTGGGAAACTGAGAGCTTAAGAGCTCAAGATGAAGAAGGAAAGAGGTTATGATCAGGTTCAAGATCCGGGAATCTACAAAGGCATACCATATTCATCTTCTCACAATGCTTCTAGTGATTCAAAAACTGCATTCCTCTCAAGTGAAAATGAAATGAAAATGTAGTTGGTGATGCTAATGGTGAAATGTATATTGTTGCTTCATCGGGAGGCTCAGCAGCAGGAAAGATATAGCAGTTTGGATCGAATTAGCAGCATTCCAAAATCTATGCCTATTAACAGGACTGGCAGGAAGTTTATTGGGAAGAAGATTGGATTCGATAAATCCAACATCAGATGCTTCAAATGTCAAAATCTTGGACATTTCGCTAGAGAATGTCATAGATAAACAGGAGAATCTCAACAAGCTTCCACTTTCCATAATTCATCTGGTCAGAGTTCAAATAATAGTGGATCATGGGCACTGGTTTCTACTACTTTCACTGATGGTTCATTTGACTGGAGTCTTCACCTAGAAGATGATGGGATCGTCACACAAGCTTTAATGGTAGAGATAGTTGCGGTGATCAACGACTGTCAAGAAGTTGAAGGGAAAGCTATTGAAAAGTCAAAGAAGAGACTTCTGAAAAGAAGAATGAAGATGAACAAACAGGAAGTGAAGAAATGCAAGTTGCAAAAGAACAAAATGATGTTGAACAAGTCAAGCCTGAAGAAAAACCATCCAAAGAAGAAAAGGCTGATGATGTACAGGTGCAACCTGAAGAGATAAAAAGCTTTAGAAGAAGAGAAGGCCAATAATGATTTTGCTACATTTGTGGCCGATTTGAGCAAAGCTACTGGTGATGTAGGTTCAAAACCAGTAAGTTCTATCTGCATGAGTTGCAGTGAATTAAGAGGTACAGTCAACAGGTTGTCCACTAACAACGAAAGTCTGAAAAATGAGCTAGATGGTCTAAAAAGATCAAACTTTTTTCATAAAGAAAAAAGAGTCTCAATACCTAAAGAAAATAAAATCATGTGAAGCTGAAGTTAGAACTTTAACTAATAAACTAAATAAAGAGCTTCAGGTGATAGATTTAGCACATGAGACCATGCGAGATAAAACAAAAGAACTTTCTAACAAGTGCAAAGAGTTATCTGATGTACAAGTTAAGATTGTTGAACTTTAAAGAAAAATAGATCAATTTAGAAACATATCTTTGGTAATGAATCACATGATGGGTAACTTAAAAAGAGTAGTTATCAAACAACGGTGGGATTTAATGAAGTTCATCCTCCTGTTCATCAAGCCTATAGAATTTTACCACGTGAAGATGATTTAATAGATTTTTTGTACAGTGCAGCAGCTGTGGTTGAGCCGATGACTGCCAAAGTACCTGATAATTCTCCATTTGAAAGTAACAATGTGTTTGACTAGGAAGTGGTTGATGCTAAGAAGGATACAACAAAGAAACTATTTTGAAAACAAAAAATGCACCTCTACAAGATAAAAAGCAAAAATATGTAAAAGGTGACATTTGTAAATGGAGGTGTCATGCAAGATGAAAAAGAGTAATCAAAATAAAGTCAAATAAAAAGTTTGTTAAAAATAAATGAATAACCTAAAATCACAAACAACAATAGCAGATCCTTCCAAGACATCGCCCACCTCATTAGAACCGTCTAGTCCAAAAGCTTCCCAGAAGAAAGCGTTTGCCAAAAGATCGTGCTTCAATTGTCACACAAAAGGACACGTAGTTAGTTGTTGTCCTTACAAGAAGGGTGAAATACATTTGAAAGAAGCAAAGAAAGACAAATCATTAGAAAAGAAGGGTGATTGTGAGTTGAAAAAGTCAAACTCACCGATGAAATCTCTTGTTGAAGATAGTGCTGAAACAGGAAATCAAAAATTTCCTCATTTTCAAAGAAATCAACCAAGGATTTAGCCTACATCTACATCTGGCAAATTCGATTTCACACCCCAACCCGCAGCGGATTGGTACGAGGCATGCTGATTGTCCATAGCTCATGACAACTAATCGTGTTACAATTTTTAAAGCACATCCATTTAAATTGTCACGTAGCATATAATAATAAAAAAATTCATACAATGTTCAAAAAGAAAACATAACATAAGTTTTTTAATTTATTTACCTAAGGCGCATGCTACGTGTGCTCAGCACTTGATCATCAACCTTGATTACCTACACCACGTTAGAAAAATATATTTTAGGGTCAACAAACATGTTGGTGAGTAATTTCCTCATCAGCATACCGTTTTATATTTAATTTAAAAACATAGTTTTAACATGCATTTCAAGGTTAGTATGATGTTTGTCTTCTAATATTAACATAGTCAACATATCCATATACACTAAACAAGAATACACAATCAATCAACAATATGAAACAAACTAAATATACAACTCATGGCAATAGCGTGCATTAGTCTCAAGCTCGAAGAGCGAGTCTAATACTAGTGGCCATACCAGGCTACAACCCATGGCCGTGGGGAACCTAGTCAACCGTGGATCCACATGACACAATAGCATGCAATAGACTGACAAGAGATAGCAAATAGAATAAAGGAAACATATAAAGACATCCATATAATAAAACTTTGAACATAGCATGCTAAAGGTAAAATAATTCGGAAACTTGTATAACATGGTGTGTGACAAACCCGTGTTTACGTGGTTAGCACCATTATACTTACCTTTTTATAAAAAGGCATGAACTTATGTGACTAATAAATTATACTTGTCTAATTTACTTTATACAAGCCAGTATTTGTAGCAAAATCCTTATCCTTTTGAACTGACTCGAACCGCTTGAACCGAAGCTCATGTCTCGCCAGCCGACCCAACCCACTCGCGTAGCTCGGAACTTACGAGGCCTGAAGGCCGAACCATAGCATGAATATAATTATTCATTTATATTAATTGATTATATGTAAAAAAAAAGATAGCTTATACTAATCAAACTCACGGCCACCCACACTTACATTTTTTTTTGTTGGTGTCAGTCCATATCGGCCCAACACCCACCCTCACACTTACCCTTAATTCTTTTTGGCAAAAGCCCATTCGGGACTTAACTCCAAACCGCCCCGCAAATTTGTTGATAAAATACGTATATTGTGCATGTCTTTAATTATTATGCTAGCTCCTCTAGACTCCAAAACCCTACAACTCAAAACCTCCTACCTTCTCTTCGCTGCTGTTGTGGATAAACAACAAACCAAGAACCCAACTTCTAGGCCGGACTCACTTCAATCACTAGGTATCGCGTTTTGTTATTCGTTTATAATTCTAGAAGTTCATATACGTTTTTGGTCGTAATCTGCTTGTAAGTTGGCTGCGTTTTTGCTGTTTTGATTGATGATTGTTTATTTTATATGATGATTCGTGTAGTTCGAATGGTTAAAATCATGTGACTATAATGTTAGAATCAACTATAAGTTTGGTTAAGTCACCAGGGTTGCGGGTATGGGTTAAATCTTGTGTTTTGGAGTAATTGCACATGGTTATGCATGATTCATAATACACATCTTGGCTGTGTTTTAGGATTAGATGATGATTCTTGGAAGTTGTGGTTGAACACGGGTACGGGTATGTCTCGCGGGTGTTGTTTATGGGTTTAACCAGGTAGTTAGTAATGAATTAGTTACTATATGATCCTATCTATGATATAAACCTGATGTGCATTAATATTTATGTGTCACTGGTTCGCTAGTTAATGGTTTGCGGGATCGGGTAACGAAACAAAATTTGTCCAATTGTTACAACCGACTTTAAACGGCTATAACTGGGTCATATGTTATTAAAAACTGATGTTTCTTGAGTCCATGATTAACTTCTACGAAATACCTTTCAATCCCAACTGGAATAGCATTTTTTCGACATTGTTTGATATTTTATATTTATTTATTTCGTGTTAAAGGTTCTGGCTGCGTTTTTATCAGAATTGGCT